>CM076582.1:54588793-55204680 GCA_034641835.2 Pinus albicaulis | reverse complement strand
CTGGTTACACAACATTTGCTATCAGAGCCTTGGGATTCTAGGGTTTCGCTGCTCCAAACAGGTCAGCCTGGCATTTTCGCTATAACTTTTTTTCTACGAAGTTTCAAAAGCGGAAATTTTTAGGGTGAGAAGCTGCAATCCTGAGGAATATTGTCTAAAAATTTCAGAGCTTGGTTCGCAATATTTTCGGAGATATCATCTGTGGAAGTTAGGCCTTTTTTCAAGCTCCTAAACAGGTCATCGTGGAATTTTCGCTATAACAATTTTTCTACGAAGGTTCAGAATCTAAACTTCATATGGTGTAAAGCTGAAATCCTGAGGAAATTCTTCAAACAATTTCAGAGCTTTGTTCGCAATATTTTTTGAGATATGATCTGTGGAAGGTAGTGCTTTTTCAAGCTCCTGAATTTCATCTCAAAGAGGTGATCGTGGGAAAAGTTCAATAACTCTCTCTCTGGATATTGGATTGGAGTGCTATCAAAAGTGGTCGCAAGTACACGGCCTGTAGTTTCTTGGATATCAATTTCAGATACAAAGAACAAAACAGTGACACGTGGCAAGTCGTACAAGTTCGCTCTACTGAACTAGTCCAAACTTAGGTCATTGTGGGTGATTGGACACAAATTTGTCTTGGAGAATCCAAATCAGGTCAGACCTGTGGCATTTGAAAGAAGCTTCAGAGGGATACTACAGGGCTGAATTTGAGATATCGAAGATTTTCAATTACAGAGATAATTCAATTTCAATATCGAGATCCTAAAAGCTAGTAAAAGGTGTGTATTTTTTTTTCCGAATTACATAAGTCTTGTTTGAAGAATCAAGTTGAATTGATTCCAAGGGCAACTTGTAGAATAGATATCAATATTGGATTTTAAAAATGGCCCCTAAAAAGAATTCAACACCCATTAAGCCTTCAGAAGGCTCTACTATGACTCATGAAGATGAAGAATTGCAACATGATCTATCAAAATTACAAGAGCAAATGCAACAGTTTTCACTCTCGCAAAGAGCAACAAAAAATGAAATTGAAGTTTTGAAGAAAGGCATGGAAGTGAAGATGGACGGTTTTAAGAAAGGCATGGAAGCTAAAATGGATGGCGTGGAAGCTAAGATGGATTGCGTGGAAGCTAAGATGGATGACATGAAAGACAACATGGAAAACATGAAGAGTGATCTAAAAGCATACATGGAAGGCTTGATGACAAGCTTAAAACCAGAAATGATTCCTAATGGCGGAAATATAGGAGAATAACCTCATGATGAGAACAAAATAAATGTTAATCATGATTTCATAAACTCGAATGTTGGCGGGAAGAACCACCGTATTCCAAAAATGGATATGAAGAAATGACATGAAAGACAACATGGAAAACATGAAGAGTGATCTAAAAGCATACATGGAAGGCTTGATGACAAGCTTAAAACCAGAAATGATTCCTAATGGCGGAAATATAGGAGAAGAACCTCATGATGAGAACAAAATAAATGTTAATCATGATTTCATAAACTCAAATGTTGGTGGGAAGAACCACCATATTCGAAAAATGGATATGAGGAAGTTTGATGGAAAGGATCCTGTAACATGGATACTACAGATGGAGCAATATTTTGATCTCCATAACGTGCAAAACACACAAAAGGTACGCATTGCAACTTTACATTTAGAGCAAAATACATTTGTATGGTATCAATGGCTTTGCTCCCGTAAAAAAATTGTCACTTGGTCAATTTTTACGGAGGAAATGATAGCACATTATGAGGATACAAAGAGCAACACCTTCTTTAGCCAATTGATAAATCTCAAACAAAAGGGTTTAGTGGGGGAGCACATTGAGGACTTCAAAAATTGAATATAAGGGTAACTGATATTCCAGAGGAACACAGGATTGATCTCTTCATAGGCACTTTAAAGGATAACATCCAACATGAAGTTCGTTTTCTGGAACCTGATTCATTGGAGAAGGCATTCAGGTTGGCAAGAAAAGTTGAATGTAAAATTATGGCGACAAGGAAGCCTACTACTCAATTCTATAAAGAAGGAAGTGTTGCTATGCCTAGATTTCCACAACCTACAAGGTTGACACCACAACAATTGGAAGAAAAAAGAGCAAAAGGGCTTTGCTACAGTTGTGATAGCAAATACACTAAAGGTCATAAGTGTGCTGAGAAGAAATTATTTTACAAGATTGTGAAGAAGAAGAAGAAAATGAACAAGAAGAGGATATACACCGGGAACCACCCCTAGAAGAGGAAGAAATGAATCCGACCATATCGTGTAATGCACTGGCAGGAATTACCACTCCTCAAACTCTCAAGATAGAAGGACATATAAAGAAGAAAAGGGTAATAGTGTTGATTGATTCAGGTAGCACCCATAATTTCATTCATTATAAGGTAGCCAAGGAATTAAATTGTTTCCTATACCCAGCACCAGAATGTCAAGTGATGGTTGCAAATGGAGGAACTATAAATTGCTCTGGAAAATGCCATAATATCAAGCTAACCATGAGGGAATATGTATTGACTAGTCCAATGCTTTCCATTCCTATGGGAGGTGTTGATGTTGTACTAGGAGTACAATGGTTACAATCTTTGGGGACGGTAGCTTTTAATTTCCAAGAACTTTTCTTGAAATTTTTTTCAGAAGGAAAGGAAGTCGAATTACGGGGTATTGAAGGGAAGCCGGGAAGGATAATAAGCTCTAATGTCATGAAAAAGCTTCTAAATAAAGAACAACGAGGCGTAATTGCACAATTATGCTCACTAGAAGTTTCAACATCAAAATCATCTATTTCTGCAGATCTCCAACAAGTCTTGGACAATCATTCCAAGGTGTTTGAAACTCCCAAAGGACTCCCACATATTCGTGATCGTGATCATGCTATTCATTTGATTCCAGGAAGTGTTCCTCCAAACATCAGGCCTTATAGATATCCTTACTTCCAAAAGAGCGAAATTGAACGTATGATTGCAGAAATGTTAGAGGCGGGTATAATTCAACCCGGTCAAAGTTCTTTCTCTGCTCCTGTAGTATTGGTACACAAGAAGGATGGATCATGGCGAATGTGTCCGGATTATAGGGAGCTCAATAAGCTCACCATTAAAGACAAATTTCCATTCCTGTGATTGATGAATTATTGGATGAATTACATGGAGCAATTTATTTTACCAAGTTGGATCTTCGTTCAGGATATCATCAAATTAGAATGAAGACTGAAGATATTCCAAAAACGACATTTCGAACTCATGAGGGTCATTATGAATTTTTGGTCATGCCTTTTGGCCTTACCAATGCACCTTCTACATTTCAAGGGTTGATGGATTCCATTTTCAAACCCTTCCTTAGAAAATTTGTGCTAGTATTTTTTGATGATATACTAATCTACAACAGGTCTTGGAAGGATCATGTTCAACATGTTGACAGGGTGCTCAAACTATTGCGGGAGAAACAATTATATGCAAAAACATCCAAATGTTTCTTTGGAGTACAAGAGGTGGAATATCTGGGTCATATTGTATCTCATGAGGGTGTTAAGGTAGACCCTAACAAAATTAAACCCATTAAGGAATGGAAAGTCCCCACAACCATAAAGAAGTTGCGAGGATTTCTCGGGTTAACAGGGTATTATCGCAAGTTTGTTAAGAATTATGGGAGAATAGCAGCACCTCTAACAACATTATTGAAGAAAGATGCATTTTCATGGACTCCTGAAGCAACTAAGGCCTTTGAGCATCTTAAAGAGGCAATGTGCCTAGCACCGGTCTTAGCTACGCCAGACTTCACAAAAACCTTTATTGTGGAATGTGATGCCTCAGGAAATGGAATTGGTGCAGTTTTAATGCAGGAAGGAAGACCCATTGCTTTTGAAAGTCGTCCAATCAAAGGAAAGTATTTACAGAAACCTATTTATGAGAAGGAAATGTTAGCAATACTACATGCACTAAACAAATGGCGAACTTACCTAATGGGAAGACACTTCAAGGTGAAAACTGATCATGATAGTCTTAAACACTTTTTGGAACAAAGACTATCGTCAGAAGAACAGCAGAAATGGGTCACAAAGATGTTGGGTTATGACTTTGAAATAATCTACAAAAAAGGAAAGTTGAATGTTGTTGTAGATGCACTCTCAAGAAAGAATGAAGAGGTGGAAGCATTGCTTTGTGCCATTTCTATTATCCAACCAGATTGGATAACTGAAGCAAGAGATGAATGGAAGGACAAAGATGTATGGATACTCATTCAAAAGTTGCAGCAAGATCCTAGTACATCTGATACATTTAGTTGGAAAAATGATTCCTTATGGTACAAAGATCGCTTATATCTTTGTAAGAATTCCCAAATAAAACAAAAGATTCTTCTGGAATTGCACACTTCTCCTTTAGGAGGACACTCGGGATTTTTAAAAACTTACCACAGGGTGAAGAAAGAATTTTTTTGGGATGGCCTTAAATCTGATATTCGAAAGTTTGTGGCGGAATGTTTGGTTTCCCAGCAGAATAAAGTGGAAACAATTAAGACCCCAGGACTTCTACAACCTTTATCCATTCCAAGTCAACGTTGGGAGGAGATTTCAATGGATTTTATCACAGGTTTACCTTAGTCCGAAGGAAAGAGTGTCATCATGGTGGTAGTTGATAGACTTACCAAGTATGCACACTTTTGTGCATTATCTCATCCATTTAAAGCAAGTACAGTTGCTACTACATTTATGAATAGAATTCAAAAGCTACGACACTTCAAGGTAAAAACTGATCATGATAGTCTTAAACACTTTTTGGAACAAAGACTATCGTCAGAAGAACATCAAAAATGGGTCACAAAGATGTTGGGTTATGACTTTGAAATAATCTACAAAAAAGGAAAGCTTAATGTTGTTGCAGATGCACTCTCAAGAAAGAATGAAGAGGTGGAAGCATTGCTTTGTGCCATTTCTATTATCCAGCCAGATTGGATAACCAAAGCAAGAGATGAATGGAAGAAGGACAAAGATGTATGGACACTCATTCAAAAGTTGCGGCAAGATCCTAGTACATCTGATACATTTAGTTGGAAAAATGATTCCTTATGGTACAAAGATCGCTTATATCTTTGTAAGAATTCCCAACTAAAACAAAAGATTCTTCTGGAATTGCACACTTCTCCTTTAGGAGGACACTCAGGATTTTTAAAAACTTACCACAGGGTGAAGAAAGAATTATTTTGGGATGGCCTTAAATCTGATATTCGAAAGTTTGTGGCGGAATGTTTGGTTTGCCAGCAGAATAAAGTGGAAACAATTAAGACCCCAGGACTTCTACAACCTTTATCCATTCCAAGTCAACGTTGGGAGGAGATTTGAATGGATTTTATCACAGGTTTACCTAAGTCCGAAGGAAAGAGTGTCATCATGGTGGTAGTTGATAGACTTACCAAGTATGCACACTTTTGTGCATTATCTCATCCATTTAAAGCAAGTACATTTGCTACTACATTTATGAATAGAATTCAAAAGCTACATGGAAGCCCAAGGGTTATTGTGAGCGACAGAGATCCCATTTTTACTGGAAATTTTTGGATGGAGTTATTTTCTTGTTTGGGTACTCAATTAGCTCATAGCTCATCTTATCATCCTCAATGTGATGGTCAAACTGAGATAGTAAATAAATGTTTGGAAGGATATCTTCGTTGTTTTGTATCTGATAAACAAACACAATGGGTCAAGTGGTTACCTCTCGCTGAATGGTGGTATAACACTTCCTTCCATACTGCGGCAAAAATGACCCCATTTATGGCACTTTATGGATATCATCCACCATCCATCACATCATCTTTAAGAGAAAATTCGAAGGTTCAAGCAGTGGAAGATCACATTGAGCATCGACAAGAAGTTCTCCAACTCTTAAAGGACAACCTGAATTTGGCACAAAATCGAATGAAACAACAGGCAGATCAACATCGCAGCGAGAGAAGTTTTGATGTAGGAGACTGGGTATTTTTACGGCTACAACCATACGAACAAATGTCCCTCAAGCAAGCTAAGAAGGATAATAAATTATCGCCAAAGTACTATGGTCCTTACAAGGTGTTGCAAAAGATTGGTACTATGGCATACAAATTGGAGCTTCCTTCTTCTTCGCGAGTACATCCGATTTTCCATGTTTCATGCTTAAAGAAGGTTATAGGTGAAAATCTTCCAGTTCAAACAGTATTGCCAGAACTTGATGGGGAAGGGAAAATCATATTGGAACCTGAAGCAGTCATGGAAAAAAGAACTCGACAACTACGGAATCGATCTATTTCAGAGTATCTCATCAAGTGGAAGAACTTACCCACTGAAGATTCTACATGGGAGGATGAGAATTTTATACAGAAGCACCCGAAGCTACTCAAGTGTTGAGGACAACACTTTTTTGAAGGAGAGGGGCATGTTAGGTCCCTATATCACTAGTATAGTCCCTTATTATTGTTAGTGTAACCCCCTTATTGTTATTATTGTACCCTTGTAACCCCCATTTTGTTATTATTGTGCCCTTAAATTATTGTTAGGTCGGCTAGGATTACATTGTGGCCCACTAGGATTACATTATGGCCCCATGGACTCCTATATATAGAAAGGAGGTTTTATGAATTGTATCATCCAAGAATTGTTCATTTATGTAATGTATTGGAGGTTGCCCCCTCGAAGTGGCTCATTTCTAAGGCGTTTACATCTCTTTTCTTCTATTTTTGGAGCTGGTTACACAACAAGAAACAAGTTCAATACATGGTAGTTATAATTATAAAGCTTATGGAAACTGGTTTTATATCTTATGAAAGCTTCCTTGGTTAGCATAGTAGTCATATGGGTTGTGCATATTTCAAAATGACTTGTATACCAAAATTTTTAAAATATAGAAAGTTTATACAAAATATTATAATGTGTCTTCTACATTTTTCCCCTTATTTAGTTTACATGGGTTTTGGTTAAGCTTCTATAAACAATTGCTTGCATTATAATTTAATAATAACCTCAAACTAGAGTTGGATGAAGAAATATCACAAATATATGATGCATTTAAGGGTTTCATCATTCATTCATTCATTTGAACATCCACACAATATTTTATCTCAATAAATTTTATGAAAAAAACTATGTTTACATAATATGAAACAAAATCATTCTAATCTTTTGCAACAAAAAAATCACAACTTTTTATTAAGATATTCTAAATTTACATTTTCACATGGCCTAAGACATTCAACCTCTTAGTAAAAAATGTGGTACTCAAAATCAAAATCTATAAATAAATAAGTGTAGTCAATTGTTCTCAGTTTTTTTTTCTTCATACATAGATAGCAAGGATGTCTTGATCATGGCCCCCTTCAGTTGTTGTGGTCTCTATTGTAATATGTCTTTTTTCTTCCCTAGTCCTACAACTATGCTATTATAAGTGGGGTCGAGCATCAAGTGAAATAAGAGAGAAATGTCAAATTCATATTTATAATAATAATTATTACAAATATTTTATTAATAAAAAGAGTAGTAGATTGTTCTTTACTTGCTTCAGTAGTGGAGGGAAGAATAGGACTTTTAACTGTGGCCATATGTTCCTCCTCTTCTCTCGCTACATCTTGTACATGCTCTAGTGTACAAACAAGAAAGGTTATAATTAATAAACCATTTTCATTTAAAAAATTTTAATTGTATTCCATACTATATTTTTTTTATAACACATGAAATACCTCTAGTACCATGTTGAACATTAGTCTCAAGATCATGGACTCCACCATCAGTAGGCTCATGTGTTGTATCTACATTGATTTCCTACTTTTTACAATCAAGATAATTACTTTATGGCAAAAAATAATAACCAATATATTTTACAAGTAATGATTTGTAAATTCTATTCATTACTTTTATTTTCCTAAATGTTATGTTGGGTGGTGGAAGACTGTGAAGATGCCAAACTTGTCCTCCATTCAACCATGGATTGATAGTCGTACTTTAAAACAAGCTTTAGGACTTCCTCCATGGGAGCCTCTTTGAATTGTGACCCCCAAAATTTTGCATTAGAACATGTGTTTTTTATTTTTTTTGTGATATTAAATTAAAATTGTTAACACTTTATAATTTAGATGAAATTTATTTTTTTATGTACTTACAAAATTTGTGGCTAGTTTCAACTAACCACCTGGGCCAAGATAATGTTGCCCATGTTTGAATATTCTAGCCGTTGTGGATTTGGAAGTATTTGGGAACCTATATTTAGAACATTTAAAAACTTAATTATATGTCACAACGATGATAAAGAATCATAATTACATTATTAAAAGTGTCTACCTTCCTCGTTAAGGTGTAGCCTTCCCTGCTTTTCGAAGTTCCTTCTCGTGTGCATATTCCATGACTGCTCTCCACTCAATCTATGGAAACAATGAGTGTGCTCATGCAAGATGGGCCTTTCCAATTGAGAATTATATTGGTCCCAAAAATATTTTAAATGAAGGTCTTCCTTTAAGGTAACTCTAGATTTTCTCAAGGTACCGTCACCAAATAGGCGAACCATCCTATTAGTAAGTTCATCTTTTAACTTGGAACTTTGGGATTTCCAGTTTGTGTGAATGGTCAGACCAAATATTTCAAATATTATGTCATACAAACGCCTATAAAATACATCTTTTCCTGTAAAACGATATTATCATTAGTTTAAAATATTTGACGACTATATCTTTATTTCATTTAGGTTGTACTTAATATTTAAAAACTTCTAAAATACTTGGAAGCTTCTCTATTTTCATGGCGTAATTTTCATCATCTACCAAAAATGTGATTGGTAGTGATCTCGTGCTAGTAACACGAGAATATCCAAGAAATATCACTTCAAATTGTGCAATCAGATCATGCTCTGTATCCACAACATCATGTGTATATCCTGATGTACAATGTTCAGGGGGTGCAAATCTTGTTGTTGTTGGTTGATCGGTTGTACCAATATCAATTATTGGTTACTCAATTATAGGTGGAGCATTGGCGTTGCTACCAAAACTGACCCCCATAGTCGTAGCATGAGGATCATACTCTCCAAAAACATCTTGTAAAATAAAGAGTATTTTTATAAAGGATGAGATAACTAAACCATAAAAAAATAAATGGGATATTAAATGAGTTACTCACCCCATATCTAAAAGCTTGGTTTAGCAAGGTTTTGATTTTTACTTTTATCTCATCTGTTTGAGGCTCAATCAGGACTAAAAAATTAAGTTTCTTGTTTGAATTGATTTTAAGATTCTTTATTGCTTGGATTAAATCAGTGGACATAAAAATTGCTTCATTAATAACCTCTTCTTCACGAGCATATGTGGACTTTGCTAAGGATAGTTGCTTCCCCTTATTAGCTTGTTTATCAAATAAGTGTAATTTTCAGTTAATCCACAATTAATCATCATTATATTAATAAGAAAACCATTATGGACATATGTCTAAATTTATATAGAAACTTCACTTTATATCATGGCTAATATAAAAGGTTCTAAATTTATAAAAGCTTCATTATATTGGAAGGCTCTTTCAAGAGGCATTATGACTAGATCAATATGTATTCCATATTGTATAGAAAACATACTTTGAAAATGATGAAGGAATTCAACTACTCAAGTTAGAGATATGAATATTGAATATTTCATTTAGTTATATGATGCCTAAAAATATCAATTTGAATTACTCTATAATGGATCAAATTTTACTTGTATAAATCTCATGGTTATATTAATTTACATACAGCTACATTGATGTTTACCTATTGTGAGGTTGGTTCCCTTTTCCCTTGATCAACCTGACACACTATTTTAACCATGATGTATTAAAATGTTTCCTCAACTTACAAGATGTATAAAAATATGTTGTAGTCAATAACATAGAATTTACATTTCTTAAAAGTTGGGTAAAATTGAGATACATAATTCCCCCATAATAGTGATATTTTTATTTATTCTATTCAAATTTTAATCAATAAGCAAGTCTTCCCCTGCAGCTATTTATTTAATGAAACATATGAATAAATGGTTTCCTCCACGTCCCTTGAAAAAGCAATTGATTTTCTTATTTGTGGTGTCAAGTTGTGTACTATTGATAAACCCTGCAATATTCCTTGTTTCTTTTGGCCTTCCATCAATATACATAGTTGTGCCTTTATTTTCATCATTGTCTTTTACTTGTATATAATTTTCGACCACTCCCTATCTTCACATACCTTTGGTATGTTGGACTAGTCTTACCCAATCATTTTAGTTGTAATAGGGTCTGACATACTCCATAAATTCAGTTAATCCTTGCCATCTATGGAAAATATCCCCAAACCATGTAATTACGATGGAGCAATGTAGTATATCCTTTCATTGACAAAAAAATTAGTGTTCATTTCAGGAATATCGTTAGGTTCCCATTGTTTCACTAGATGTTTTTTCCTCAAGGCACCTCAATTTCATCTATGCTCTCATTATCATAATAACATGACCCCCCTTTTGCAAGAAAATTTTCCAAGTGTATATGGAATTTTTCTTGTAACATTTTCACCTCCAGTTGAACTTTTTCTATTATATGACATATAAGATGTTTGGCCAATTTATTCTTTCCTACCTAAACTTCCATCACTCGACAAATATAGATCTCACAAATGCCCATTTTTTTTTAGCATCCTATAACACTCCATCAAACGAAAGAAATTTTAGCAAGTATCATACGGGATGTTGAGAAACGTGTTGATGAACCCACAAGAACATTATAATAGAACCTATTCATCCTAACCAATGAAATCACTTGATAACTTGAGAACTCAACATAATATGATATAATTTCGTCTTTCATTACAAAAAATTACCCACAAACTTCAATATATTGAATAATTTAACTATTTTTGGTCTTCATAATTGTAATTTGACTCATGTCACGATGTAATACTTATGTATCTATAAAAATAAGAAAGAAAATTAATTTTGTAAAGGATGGGTTCCATTCTCAAGTCACTTTTTCATTATTTCAAGCATCCATTTAAGGATATTAGGGTTTTTCATGGGTCAAGAGTCCTTGTCATATTGTAAAGGACCCTTTCAAGAATTCACATCAAGGAAAGAAAAATTATTTTGAAATTAGAAATGTCTACAAGTCTCCCAAGGCCAAGTTGGCTATCCAAGAAAAAGTCGGCCTAGAGAGGGCTCATGGAGACTCATGGAAAGGCTATATAAAGATGGATCTTAGACCTATTGAGAAACATATCAATATTTTAAAATTTTTTTATTTTTATTCTAATGTTCAAATGTGCAAATACCTTAGGGTTTCTAGGGTTTCCTTAGGGCCAATATTGTAGGAGGTGTTGTAGGTTGCCTTGGTGAGAACGAAAGGCTAGAAGAGTAATCATATTGAAGAGATCATGTTTCGTTTCCCTTGGAGTATTGTTTCATTGTGCTTGGAGGACTAGACAATCTTATCATGCAACATACATCATGAACCATAGTTCTCTTGTTGTCATCATGTATCAAATGAAACTTTGTCCCAAATTGAGCGAGAAAATCAAAATGCAAATATAATTGGTGTTTCTCTTATGGCTTAGTTGAATCAACATTCTGTTGTCCCTTGGGAAATGTAAGTAGTTTTTCTCTTCATAATTATAATTTGTCTCATGTCTTATGTAATTATTATATATTGATCAAAAGAAGAAATAAAATTTTATAAAGCACGGGTTTCACGCTTGAGTATTTGGTCAATATGTTAGGCATCCATTGAATTCCTATAGGATTTTATTAATTAAAAATTTCATTTTCATTATGTAAATACCCATTTGGGAACTTGTATCAAAGAAAGAAAATCATTTTTTATTTTGGAATTTTTTTTATAGTGCTCCCGAGAATAGGTCAACTAGATAGCTTAAGTTGGCCTCTTGGAAGGCTCTATAAAGTAGACATTCGACCTCATTTTAGAAACATAACACATAAAATTTGTTTCAGATCAAGTCTACAGATAAGAAGAAATGTGAATTAAAAAATATGGAGAGACAAGTTTAGTTTAAGAGAAATCTTCCCTACAAGACATTGAAGGTCTGTAACATGAAAAGTTCCTATTGAAAACTGTAACTAGTATTCATCTTCATAATTTTATTTATCTCATGACATGATTTATCTCTTATGTACTTATCAAAATAAAAATAAAATCATTTTAAAATAACAATTATTTATTAAAGCATGGTTTTCATGCTCAAGTTTTTGGTTCCTAGGTCTAAGCACCCATTGAGTGCTCTAGGGTTTTTTCCTTGAGTTAAAGTTTATGTCATGATGTAATATACCCGATTAGGATCTTATATCAAGAGATGCCATACTATTTTGGATTTTTATAAAATACTTACATTAGAAATAATGATTAATGTGTTCTTTCTGTCTTCATCGATGCATAGTCCATCACATATATCTGTTCACTACATTTTGAATCATGTTCTTACTACTTAATTACTTGACACATGACCAACAAAAGAAGAGATAAACATATATATTAAGAAAAAAATCCATCTAATTTCTGAGGGAAAAAGAGGTGGCCTTGAGAAATACAATTTCTTTTAAAATAAGAACAAACATTGGTAAGGACCAATGATGGGAAATTATTTCTTATAAATGGTCAGTTAATTCCCAAATAATTCAAGACCTTGATTGGTATGGAAGGTTTTAAAGGAATATTAATCTCTTTACTCTAAGTTATTATTAATTATTGATCAATGATTATGTTTAGACATTATGTGTGAAAGTGACTGTTATTTATTATGATATCGTTGACTTGTAATTTATAATGGATATTGTTTATATATTGTTTAAGGAGAAATGGTTATAGAATGTGTTATCACCCAAAAAAATTTCAAAACATCATTGTGTCAAGTTTTTTTTTGATCATGGGTCAAAATAGGGTCTTAGGAGTCATTCCTTGAATTTGACCAAAAGGGAGTATTAGATTTTTAGGTTTGAACTTTCCTTAGTGTTAAATAAATTCATTTTAAAGGTTTTTCATGTCAAGTCATTCATCATTTCATCATTAATTTCATTTCCCTAATTTTTTTCACAAAAAATGTCCAATTAGCCAAGAAACCTTAGTTTCGTAGCACCACCCATTGAAAAAAGTCGTTTTGCGCTACAAAAGTGTTGTCTTTTCGTAGCGCAATATGAAGCAAAACTCAGTTTTGTGGTTTTGATCAGTCAACTTCAAAGGAGGTTTAGGAGCACAATGAAAGGTATTTTAAGAAAATGAGGTTATTTTCGAAAACTTATCAAATAAACATAACCTCTCTCACTTTTCGCACAGGTATTATCAGTTGGGATATAAAATTCTTTCTTTGAAGCCCTATTTTCAGAAACAAAGTTTTCCTGTATTACACATGTTTTTAAAAATAATTTTCTAGACAGAAAGAGATATGTTTCAAAAATTAGTTTCTATTTAAGACATAATTTCCTACCAAAACCTCCTTCATTTTCTCAAAATATATCATGGAGTAGGAGATATAGGCTCTGTACCAAGACCTATTTTTATAGAAAAAACAGGGAAAACCAATAGGTCAACCTATTGCAAATGAAGAAGAAATGCCTCAAAAAAGCTAAAATGAACTTAGTATATTATTGATGTGGTTTCTAGATGATGCGATAAGTAATATTTTGAGTTCTGGGGCAATAATACTTTTCGCTTGGAAAAATTTTTGACAAAATTTCATACTCAATAGTTTTGTAGCGCATTTAGTGTAAAAAAACAGAAAAGTGCTGTGAAACTGCTGTAGCTGCCTTTTCTGCTCCTTCTAATTAGTTTTCAAGGGGTTAAAGGATGAGTTAAGAGTTGTGACTATCATGGAAGATGTATTGAAGGATTATTAAAATGTTGCATAAGAAAAGAACCGAGTTTTTTGAAGAAAAAAGATTGAAATGGCAGTGCTACAAAGGGCACTACGAAACTGTTGTGTTTTCGTAGCGCTATAATTTACAGCCTTTTGAACAAGTTTTGAAACGGTTTTTGGAAATTTGGAGGCTAGGGATGAGTGATGAGACATGTTAAGATAATCTCCAATAG
This sequence comes from Pinus albicaulis, assembly GCA_034641835.2. NCBI lineage: Eukaryota > Viridiplantae > Streptophyta > Pinopsida > Pinales > Pinaceae > Pinus > Pinus albicaulis. The sequence goes on along the minus strand of CM076582.1, from coordinate 55,190,632 downwards.
CCAAGTACCACGAAATAAAGTTTAAATGATGGTCAGAATGTTCAAAGAAGGAAAAGAATCTTATGCCTAAAAAACAGGGTTTGGTTTCCTGCTTTTGTGGAGGTCAGAAAAGTGGTCATGAATAACTGAAGCCCATCATAAAAATTAAAACATGTGATTATAAACTTGGAAAATTATGTAATTTCATGTAGATAAGGTTTTTAGGATAAGGTTGTTAAAGATAGTAATAAAGAGTTTGAGTCCTAGTTGAAATAGGACTGTCAAGTAGGATAGGTGTCTGTTTGTCATAAATTTGATTTTTTTTTGTTATGAAAGGTGTCAAGAGTTATAAATTTGAAGTATATAGCCTAATATGAGATCATCTCATGTTGTAAAGGGTCTATTAAAGGCCATTGGGTCGAATTAGCAAAGGGTTGGAGACTTTTTAGCAAAACTATTGCTTTATGTAATGGACTGTGATCAGTAATGCAGAGAGGTTTTCATCTTGATGGACCTGAGATTATTAGTGTATTTAAATTATTTTTATGTCCTATCTTTGAAATTTTTTCCTTCCATAGCCTTAATGCTTATTACTCAAAATTCCTGGATGTTCATGCTCTGACTTCCTTTAAGTATTAAACTATGGTAAAATGAGTTTTAGGTCCTATCTTTGAAAGGTTTTATTGAATATCTTAATGATTATTACTCATAATTCATGGTTATTCATGCTCTGAATTCCTTTAAGGATTGAGTTATGGTGATTTTATTTTGATATTTCCTTTTCGATACATTGATTTCTAATAACTCAGAACTCATGTATCACATGTTCTGATTTCTTCTGAAACTCAAGTTATTGGGATTTTCCTGAATGTGTTACTCTTTCATTGAAGTATATACAAGCTTCAGCTTCTACAAGGAAATATTTTGTTATTGAGAGCCCTATTCACTGACTCCATAGCCCAATGGTAGTAAGCTTTGATCTTTTCAACCTACAAACATATAAAACCAATACATAAAACCTAGAGTTAGCCATCTTTCTACATCTTTATTCAATATCATTAACCCTTGAGAGAGCCCTCTCAGGTTGAGGAGGCTAAGCCTCAGTCACAAGATTGGTTTGAAATAGTTACACTGAAGTTGTCTGATCAGCATCCAATCAGGTATGATTTTTGTGATAACAGAATGGGGAATACATACAGATGTATGTCACACCTCTATTATAATAACCATTAATGTTTCATGTTAATTATGTGAAAATAATTGTAGTTGATTCATATATTTTTACCTATCATATAGAATAGATTGTGTTTATATATTCATTATTAATATGGAATTGATCATAGAAAGTGGAATAAATTAGTATGCATATCAATGGGTCATGAATTAAAACATCAGTAAAAAATGAAACGTGATATTATAACTCATGAATAAAACATGTAATTTAAAAAATATATTTGAATGTGAGCTATGTTTGATGCAGATATATTAATGATTAATATTGGATTACTATTGGCATATATGTGTAAGTGTGTGTGTTATGAGCATGAAACTTCTAATATCGATCAAAGTAGGAAAAAAGAGAATATGAATAACCTACAAGATCCCATAGCTATGCCATAATTTTTCAAGATATTTTTAATATGGATGGAGGACAATAAAGTACCTTCATTAAACCTATACTAATTAAACTAGACTTAGTGTACCACTTGAAGCTAAATATCCGTTCAAATAGTGGAAGGCTATAAGCCTTATAAATTTCCAAATTTAAATAAAACCTCAAATAAATATTATAAAATTCAATGATTATTGGGCTAAAGCATGATATGAGTTGATACACCATCCCATGAAGCATCACGATTAGTCTCAATATAGATACTTGTGCCATGGTGACTGAGGCCACTCACACACCATGAAGCGAAAAACTAGGGCTTGTGATTGAACATAGGTTGATTGATTATTTGAGCAATAGGAAGGGGGAAATTGTGCCATATAGGGATAAATAAAAAATAAATAAAGTTGATTCTTTATAGGTTTTGTTTACATTAATATATATTGTTTCACAATCATCTTTTATTTCCACATATTTACATCAATAGATAAATGGTTAATCCCGATTTTCATGCATTATATAGGAATTGGTGTGTTGTAACCACACAAATATATGTATCTATAATCATATGTATAATCACCTCACATTACACATAATTCCATCAATAAAGAAGGAGCAATCATGGTTTCCATACAATGGCTAGGAATTATTGGGTGTGCATGTCTCTCTCTCTCTCTCTCTCTCTCTCTTGGTATATACACACACACACACACACACACACACACATATATACACACACACATCTACACACACACACACACACACACACACACACACACACACACATATACACACACACACATCTATACACACACACACACACACACACACACACACATATATTCATTTTCTAACTCCATATTTTTTCCGTAATCTATGGAGGATAATTTAAAAACTTGGTTTTGATAACACTACCATTAAATGAGCTCCATTAAATGCATTGATTGGGAAGCTATAAAAGCCTTATGTTAATTTTTTTTAAAGATCATGATATAATGAGATCTTAGGAAGGTTATGCAAAAATTTTGGGCTCAATCTTTCAAGCCTTAGTAAAAAAAAATTGAACACATTCATTGAAGGAGTAATAGTTAATCACAAGCTCTGGTTTGAAGATCTCAGAGTCTACCATCATGACCTTCGAAGGGAAAATACATTGCAAGGAAGAACGAAGGTCTGGGTCATATTCCAAGTGATAAGAACCTCATGCCTACATATATGAAAGTATGTGTTTATCCCTACTTGAATGAGGCTGAAGGAATAATTCATTATCCATTGGAAGGTTGAGTCTATTGGAAAGAAAAGTGAGCCTATGGGAATCGAAGAGAAGGATTGTTTCCATAATCTCAAGAATTCAAACCTATAGTAGCAACCACAAATCCAATATTCTGGGCATCTTCATAGGAGACCTTGAAAGGAAGGCACAATATTAATTCGTTCTTGCTTGTGACAAGAAGGATCCCAAAATCTAATATTCTTGTAGGAATATGTGGATAATTAAAGACTTGATACTCAAATCAGTGAGGAATATAATAATTTATGGGAATACTATTGTTTTAAAAGGATAAAAAAATATTCATCTCAAGAGGACTAAGATCCCTTTATCTCTCTGAAATAATTTTGAAGAATAGATCACATCTACAAGTCATGTCCTTTTAGCATATCTAATCTTCACTATCTATAGATTAAACACATACAATCACATATATATTTGTTCTCTAAAGATTGAATGGTCATCCAAAAGGAGATGACCTTCAAGAGGATTTATAGAAGGATTTAATTTTCGAGACTTTAAATGGGAGGTTCATTCATGGTGTACTTGTAGTCCAAGTTATTCATAAAAAATACAAGTTCTAAACATTTTTGGAAAAACAGTTTTATTGTTGTGATCTTGAGTTCAAGAAGGAAGGCTTTATGTTTTGAGAACCCTTGGAAAAATAAATTTGAAAAATATCCATGGAAATTTGTAATTCTTAAGAAGAGTTGTTGAAAAAGTAATTAAAATATATTTTGAAAGGATTTAATTACAAACTGAATAACGCATAATAGCATAAGTAATACAAAGAGGTTGACTAAGAAAATACCATGCAATGAAAGTCAAGCTAAACCTTCTAGGGTTTCAAATTTATAGTCATGGGTAAGGGTTTCAAAATGTATTTTTTTTAAATTGGATTGACGAATAAAAGCTCAATGGCTCAACTGAGTATCTATGTCATGCATGTAAGGTATTTTACTCCATGTATTTCTTTAAATGCTTTCTCCAATATAGTTCAATCCTTTTGGTTATTCTCCCATGAAATAAATACACTAGTTTCAAGCCACGTTAGCCTTATTTGGGATCAAAAATAGGGATGGATGGTGTGGTGCTAGTGATATAGGTGGCTCCAGAAAGGTAAAAAAGATTAAAAAAATTAGATTTCATCGAAACCAGAAATAGAATGTAGATATCGTCATTCTAATTCCAACGATGCAAACAATACTCAAATCCGAGTTTGTGTGCTCAAGATATTCACAGTCAAATTTTTTGTCAACTTGGCCCATAGGCTAAATTTAGCTAAGTGCCAACTAAATTTGGAAGAAAACTAAATCTAACTCAATTTCGAATATAGCTAAATCTAGCGAAGCCATTAAATTTTTTGGTAATTAAGAAGGTGACAAAATGGCACTTTACGGTGATGATTTATTGTAGGGGAAAAGGGAAACATTGTCACCTTTTTAAAATTTCTAGTGACACCCAAAAATATGCCGACAGGTTTTTAACTATATTATTGTTAAAAAAAAAATAAAAAAAATAAAAATGGGTGGCAGGCCACCATCCTCACCACCCCCATGGTCAACATATACATATTAAAATAATAGGGACCATACCAACCGCGACCACTATATATAATGGGGTCGATGGGGATTGAACCTACACGAATGAAAAGGCCAGGAGGCCCCCAAATGTAAACACAATATATAATTCCTCGTCCCTTTAATAAATGACATGTAAAATTGTGTAATGAGAAGGAGGATCATCAGTTGTCACCGGGGCCTCCTTCAACCAATCACCTAACTTATCATTGCCAACCAATAAGAAAAAAAATCTCTTTTTAAATTCCACCCATGAATATTATATAAAATAATTTTGTCATTTGCATGAGACGGAGAATGGAGGATGAGAAAAAAATGATGAGGAGGAACCTATAATATTCCAAATTTTCCATTAGCTAATTGGAATATTAGAGTTCTTATTTTTCTTATTTACTTAATTAAATAAAAGGGTGGAGGGACCCATAAACCTAATAGATGAATAAAATCCACTTCTATAGTGTGAATGTGGGTTAAATGAGTAGTGGAGTAGCATTATGGAGTAGTGGAGAAGCATAATAATGAAGAAAGAGTGGAGGTCATGAAGAAATAATGAGGAAGATGATGGAGATAATGGAGAAATAACGATGAATTGATGGCAGAAATGGTGCATTAAATTCACACACGATGGAGGGAGTGGAGATTAATTGCAGAGATGATGGATATCATGGAGGACAACACAATATTTATGGAGGCTAGTGGCCACATGTGAAGCGTAGTAATGAGGTGGGCCAAGGCTAGATAAGGCTCCCAACCATAAAAGGAAGGTGAGGGCAGCCATAAAGGGCATTCTAGATATTGATATTGTATTTTCATTTATGACATTTCTTTGCACGCTTCAACTATTTAGCTAAGTTTGTTGTGTTGTTTAGCACACGGGTGTTTTTAAGCAGAGATCCCACTGTTATCTACAGGGGGACTTCGAGTGCCTACTCTGGAAATTTTTCTTTGAGAAACCACTCATCATCTGAAAATAGTGCTACATTCAACCCCTCTCTTTAGCACTAACATCTATAGTAATTACACATTCCTGCCTTAGGGTGTGAGAGGAGGAACGTATTTCTCATCATTTCATCTGGGAAACATGTGTAGGGATCAAACCTTCACCTTGTGCATCTAGTAAATTCTTCCTAGAGCAACATTGTTACATTTGGCATCAGGCCATTATTCTACTCCTCTATGTAGCATTAGTTTCTGCAGGAATTACGCATTCCAGCAGTTTAGTTTGAGAGGAGGAAGGAAGTTCCAAGTATCTCATCTTAGAATCCTATGAGGGGTCATCCCCTCACTTTGGTAAGATTATTTCCATCAGTTTTGAGTAGTATTACATCATCTATAAGTAGGATACAACGTTAGCCCTCTCGACAGTGCAGTCACTTCCAGCAGTTATGCAGTTCAACAGCTGCAACTTGAGAGGAGGATCTAGAACTCAAGCTTCCAGCTTGGAAATCAAGATAAGGGGCCAACCCTTCATGCATTGAGTTTATAGGGTGTTACTGCAACTATTTCATCTTCCAGTTCATGCCATAAATCTGCATACCTAATAGTTGCATAATGTTCTCAATGAGAGGACTTGAGGTTCACTCTAGCCATATCTGTCAGCTTGAGTGTTACTATTTTTTAGCACTGTTGTACTTGTATTCCACCTGCTCATTAATAAAATGGCTCAACTATTCTTTTTTTTATTCATGGTGTTTTGATGTTCCAACATTATTGTTTTTATTTTCTTGTATTACTATTTTTTCCTATTTTCGGATATTATAGTGGTATCATAGCATGATCTTTGGCTAATATTGTGGGCATTTCATGACATCAGAAGGCTCAAGATAGTTATCACTATAAAATCGGACAAGAAAAGGTGACATTATTTAATGTTAGGAAGAAGGATTTAGAGGGCTGAAAGACATTAGAGAACCTAAAAGTATTTAAAAATCTCCAAGGTCTGAAAGGAAAAATTAAATTGCGCACAAAAAGAACCAGTTAAATGTGCCTTTGTGCGCAAAAATATTCAATAAGCACACCTTTGCACACTTTTTACTCAAAAATCTGTGCAATCCTAGGAGTGGCGAAAGTCACTTTCCAGGACCACAAGGCACACTCTAGGACATTGATTCCAAACTTGAAGCCGCCTAAGGATAGCCGCCCAAGCCTCCTTAGGACCTCAAGGGAGTACACAATGGAATAAATGTGGCACACAATGGAATCACCCTCCTCTCTTGGGTCACTATCCACAATGTACCAAGAGAGGGAAAGAGGATTTGAATTCTCCTATAAAATCCCACCAAGAGATGAACAATATGAGAGCACATTGCTATGCTAGCCAGAATTTCCCCAAGCAATACCAATAGTGTGTGATCCGAAGCAGAGATAGAGGGGACTCAGTTGTTGGCCATCCAACACCTCCAGTATACCATAGTAGAGAGAGGGAGACTTTGCGCCAAGGCAGATTAGAAGTAAGGACATCCTTGCATCGGGACTTAGAACCCCTAGTTCTAAGGGCCCCTTGGAAAGTGGGTTAAATTTTCATCCTCATTTCCTACCAAAACTCAATAAGAGGGGATGTAATCACTTCCATTTGGATTATTGAAGTTTTTTTACTCTATTTAGAGCTTTTGTGTTATTTGTTTTAGTTTTAGTTTAGTTTATATGTTTGAATATGCATGCTATTTCTCTATCTATTATGTTTATGTTTTAGCATGTTCCACTAACTTGCTTGACTCAGTCTATTTTCTTCCTGTGACCAATAACTTAAGAGGGAAAAAACACCTCTCTTAAGCAGGCATGATTTTGTACATTTGTGCACCAAACACACCAACACAGGATTGCCGACTCTACTAAATTTTATTTCCAAGTTTATGTGGTCGTGCCTTTTTGCAGAGACCTTCGTCTTTGCTGTGGAATTGGTCTAGAATTTCCCCCTTTCTCTCCTTCACATCCTGGTTCATCACTAGTGACAAACTGAATCATAAGAGCTCCCAAAAATTACTCTGTAGGAAAATAAATCGCCCTTCTCATAGACATGTGTGCCCCAGAGCACTTGTTCAGAGGTGACATGCGCGCAAAAATCGTGCATGTTTTAGCCTTTTGCGTGTAAAAACCATAAGAAATTTTTTCTCCACTATTTTCATCTTTTCATGCTCATAGAAGTGATTGGAAACCCATAATACATCTGCCACCACTCATTGAGGTGCCCCACAACCTGCCAAATCTCACTCTTAGCTGCTTTTAGTAGTCTAAGTGTTAGCTTGATTTCAAGTTGATTTTTGCAAAGTTAACACATAGTTTAAGTAGGAGGAAAATTAACTTACATTCTAAAATAATTTATGTTTTGAAAATTTAGGTACCAAAACACCTAGATAATTAGCCAAAGTAAGTGGCCCAAGTCCACTCATGCTTAGCTAGTTCTTTTTTTCTAGTGTAGAACGGGACCAGGATCAAATTTTCGATAGAAGAGAAATTAATATCTACTATCTTTGCACCCTGCAGTGATCCTAGGCAAGCATATGAACACTCTTTATTCACAACTCACCATCTCCCTATATTTGATCACATAGATTAACTAGGAAAAATTGAAAGCGACCCCTATCCGCGCATGTTTTTCTTTTGAGAAAGGAACAATAGAACATAGTTTAAATAGGGGATTTTGGAAAGGATCATCACATATCCACACGTTCAAACTATGTGCTCGTTCACTTTTTTCTCACACACATCCACACCCTAAGCAAAGTAAAGACACCTAAAACTAACTTAACAAAACTCACTCAATTATCCCCATAGGAGCCACAAAAGAATTTATAATCTAAGTTAGGATCAAGGGCGTAGGCATCCAATAAGATGCCTTGGTAATTCTTCATATTGAAACATAGAATTTGACTATTTAGGGAACTTTCAAATCAACCTATAAGCCCATGGAAAAGAAAACCCGAGCGTGGCAGAGACCTAATTCAGAACGGGTTAGGATTAGGTGCAGTACGTGTGGTATCAATTGGGGCTACCTGACCTGGCTCATACTCAATACTATTAGTTGAACTATCGTGAATAAAAATACTTGAATGCTCACGTGGGATGATGGTTATTAGTGTCAAAAATTAGGGCATCCTTTCCCTATACGTAACAATGCAGGAAAGCACTAGATCCTCTACCCTTACCTTGGTGGATTTTCTTCGGTTGACTGGGGGCGTCGCCAGCTCTTACGAGATGTTGTGCCAGCATTCAGAAGATATATTATAAAGACCTAGTTAAATTGATCATGTGAGGATGATTACGCCTTCTAGGATTTGAGAATCATATGCAAACAAAAAAAACCATATTTTTTAATTGAATGATTACATAGGATTAATATAAAGGGAAAATTTGTTTTATTTTCTCTTTTTTTTCTGTATGTGATCATAATTTTTCTTTGATTATAATCTCTATCCTCTCAAATATTTCCAAAGCCATACCTAGTCGACGCAAAAATGGACCCAATGAGACATCATCGATCTACATGTCTTTTGGCCCTCCCCCCATTACCGAGAGGGGTTCCATGTATTTCACCATTTAGACGTCAAAGACAAAACACAACCACCATTATTGGTTCATCCTTTATTGGGGCATATTTATTTGGGAACACTTTCCAGTCTCCCAATGCCACACTGGTGAACACCCCCACAGGGTCACTGCACACCACTCCTCCCACAACGCTTAGTGGGTAGAGGAGTTCTACCCATTCGGGAAGGTAGTTGAACACACAGCAGGGTATGTCACATACAAACCCTATTCCTAACTGGGACATTGTGTTTTCATAAGTTTCAATGGCTACAACCTCACAGTCACATTTTTTAGCTTCACTAAATCTACCAGATTTAGTCAAGTTTACAAACGACCCGATTGTACACAGCCCCATATGGCCTCCCATGCCCACGAAGATCCCTTTGCACATTCCAAAGTTAAAAGGAAAGCTAGTAGAAGACCTAGGAAATCATGTTATGACTTTCCACCTATGGTGTTCGTCAAACAACATCATTGATGATACTATTCCACTGAGATTATTTCAACACACTCTAACTGGAGTGGCACCGAAATGTATGTGGAGAAAACCTCTTCTACACATGGAACCTTTAGCAGCCTCGCCACTACATTCCTAACATATTTTCAGTTACCCATCCACCACGATTCCAGAATGGAGTTACTGACCCACTTTAGGCAAACCTCCGCCATCCATATCTTAGACCATCTCCATGAATGGTGGTGGCATCATAGTTTGTGCAAAGCCAAACTCGACAATCGAGTTTTGTTAGACCTGTTATTGAAAAATGGCACTGCAGATATTTCGAAGGATTTGGCGCAACAAAAGCCCATATCTGAAGAGGAAACCATCAGTAAGGCCCAATAGCTCAAGCTGATCTATATGCAATTAGGGCATATTTACAATATCTTGTCAAATGCCCCGCACCTACAAACTTACAAATAATTTCCAGGCTCTTCTAACTCTGCAGATGGTTTAATTGGGTCATTGACCCAAATTCACCCAAGCAACAACGTTCAATACCCTGGTTACATATACGATTCTACCAAGAACATACCACAACCCAGCTACCAAAGTCATCACATGCCTCCGAAAAATTTGACCAGTAGGGCATCATCGTATCACCATCACCATGGAGGACCCTATCCTCTGGCTCTGGGGACCTAGTACGTAGATAAACATGTTAATAGAAAAGCTCCCCACCAACATCCATTTATAAACCAGGCACCGCAATATGCCCAGTCCCCAGCACAATACCTGCCCATGTAGAATAATGCACATGTGAAATTTTTGCAACCCTCCCAAAAGAAACCGCGCCAACCATATAACCAGGAGAATCCAAATTATCCTCCTAATTCAGTTAAGAAAAAAGGAAAAAAAAATCCTAAAGGAAATCCTAGACAGGGAGGCAACAATAAAAAATTCCCTTCGCGATCTGAGGCTAGAGGCAACTCCAACCGAAATCAAAACTAGGAGCCAAGCAATTCCTAGAGGTAGAACAAAAGGCCAATTCTTTGAACAAACCACTCTTGTTCGATCTGTGTTGAGTATGACCATTACACTCACCACTGTCCCAACCTCCCTGAGATGAAAAATTTGTAGAGTAACCGTGGACAAGGGGGTCCCTCCCAAGAGACAAAAGTCATGCAGGAGCCCTTCCCCCATTAAGGGATAATTAGCACGTAGCAACAAACTCCCGATGATTCTAGAAAAAATAGCCACAAAATCTACATGACTGGTGAGGAAATGTTTTTTCAAACATGGAATCAAAATTACGACACCCCAACAGACACCAATGTGTCAGGGGCTAGTTCTAGTGCACCAACAACACCTTTGACCATATCAAAGATGCCTATTGAACCTTTGCAAAGATGGATAAGCAACCAACTAGGCGAGCAGGAAAATATTCCAAAGTAGCCCATAACTATAGCATTATGGATGATCTAGCTCAATATTCTACTATTATGTCAGCTTTGGAGGTATTATAGTCATGCCCAAAACAATGGAAATACTTACTTTACGCATTAGGCGCCATCGACCCTGCTGATTCATGCCTAATGGCTTTTGATTTAGATAAAGTCACCCCTAGGCTTCCTTCAATGGTCGTCTTTAAGATACCAGTGTTGGTCCAAAAAATTACCATTCACCGATGTATCATTGAGGGGGGTGCATCGACATGCATTGTGTCAAAGAATATCTAATAGAAGTTAGGGTCTCCCGAACTAAAGCCATCAGACATCACACTTAGAGCATACGATGGTCGCCCTTCAGCCCCCATCGGTCTCTACCAAAAGGTCCCATTCTACTTAGCCGGAAAGAGGGTCCTTATAAACATTGAAGTCTTGGATGCCTGGATGGACTAAAATATACTCCTTGGCCAGAGTTATATGTACGCCATGTCAGTCGCCACCTCCTCCATCTTACAAACCATGATGTAATATTCGCAAATGGGAAAAGAAGGAATATAATGCAAAATGTTGGAACAATAATGTAAATAATCATAAAAAAGCAGGAGGCCGATATGGAGACCTTTCATATGTTATAACAACAACAAAATATGCATAAATAATGGGCCATAAGATACACAATAAGAAAGTACAACCCTCCAATGGAAAAAATCCCTAAAAATAAGCTGTTGCAACTATATATTATTGTTGGAAGACCCTTAAAACATTGTTTTATTAGATTTTCTACAAAAAATGTTTATACATCAGATCTAGGGCTGATATGTGCCTCAAAAGATAGATCTATTGCAGATCTGAGCACTATACATGTTATAGGTCAATTTGGGAATCATTCCAAATGACCTCGTTAACTGGGCATCATCTCCAGGACCAATGTATAGGGTCTATTATCCCCTAAAATTTTAGTTAATACATGCCCTAAGACAAATAAAAATATAAATCAATCAAATACTTTCATTTTCAAAGGTTTCCAAAGTTTGAAGTTTATAATATATCATATGAGAGATCATCAACTGTAATATCCCAAAACATGGATTTTCTACAACAATAAGAATACCCTAAGGTATTACAAATTTGGAGAGAAGAAATTAATCAACTCATGTAGTGTATTCGAAAACATATCCATCATAGAACAATCACAACAACAAACTATGTCTTTATACAATGTGACCAAGTGGGGAAAATTAGTAGTTTTGGCCCCAAAAATGTTATTTTCTGAATATTGAGTTATAACAGTGAAAAATAATGGTTTTTTCCCTGAGAATATACAATATAGGACATGCATGCAAAATATTTTCAGAAAAAAATGCCTTTAGCCTAGTTAAATAGGCCTCCCATGCTCAAAACAACTTAAACTTGACGAAACCCCAGGACTGCAACACATAGAGATTTTTGCATAAGACACTGCATAGTCTAATGGAGGTCAAACTTAGAAAATAAAGAAAGAAATCAGATCTTCTTATTATATTACTCAATGGGGCATAAAAAAAGATATCTAATCTCTTTTATATAGATCCAGGAAGACCCGACAAGGGTTTCTTGATAGAAGTGATATACATGAAAGAGCTGATGCAGATCTGTCGCTGAATCACACTGTGCAGCTGAAGCTTGACACAAAAATGGCTGAACATGAAAATAAATGGATGTAGATTCTTCCTCTAGCTTTCCCAAAGAAAGGTTGATCCTCCTCTTGGGAAACTAGCTCCTCAAAATGGGGTTTTGACCCCTCCCAATGTACACCTTAAGAAATAATGCAGTTTTATAAAGGGACTACGTTTTTGCTAAAGGTAGGTGCTTGGCTCAACACTAGGTAGTGGAAAATTCAGATCAGAAATTTCCTCTTAGATTTCTTAGACAATATCTCCAATAAAGAGCAGGGAACCCCCGCTCGGGAAAACCCTTTCACTAAGCAGTGTTGCAACTTAGCTAAACATCCAAGTATGTCAGAAGTCTAAGCAGACCACATAAAAAAATAATCTCCAATATTTTCATATGCTTTTCATCTCCTCCATTATATAATTGATGAGCTTCCTCACCAAGGGTCCCACCCGCTATGAGGTTGCTTCCATGCAAAGGTTCCTCCACCATATTTACATTGTCCCCATGTGCCTTGCACATCCTTTTATAGCATTGTTTGATTTACTCAACCTTGACTGAATCTTCATGCCCTGTCCCTTTTTAAACTCAAGGTGCGTTCATTTTGACTAGCTGGATTGATCTCTATTCACATTGAGCTGGCTTTATTTAGGATCCACTTCTTTGAGAATAAATCATGTTGACTTGGTCAAACTTAATCTTGTCTGCATAGTTTAGACCTTGTTCACACATGTGGATGCTTGATCTGGTTATTTCATGATCCCTTTTCACATTATGAGGGATTTTTATTCATCCTTGAGCAGATCATGAGCCTCCTTACCCATTTATTCATCCATCTATGTTTTAAAGACAAAATTAATATTTCGATTAGCTGAAGCTAATTTAGGAATATTACAGTCACCCCCTCCCAAATTTTTCTTGTCCTTAAGCAATTGCAAGGGTGCTGCAAAATATCCCCTCCTCTTGTGGCCTCTTCATCCAATAGTCTCCACCATTCCTTCAGAATTTCTGCAAAGATTCCATCTCCCAATGGCCCCACCCAAGTGTGCAAGTTGGGCTTTGGTGAATAATCCCAAGGGCCTTCCTTATAAAAGAATGGAAGTTCTATGTGGAAACCTCCTTGCTGATCCATGGCCTTTTCAAGATAGAAGTGATGACAATAATGGGGAATTTCATCATCAATGAAGGTCTCCCTCCTCCATGCTATCATCCAAATAAAATGAATCACCTTCCGAATGGTAATTCATAGAAAATCTCCTCCCAATTGCTCATGAGAGGCATGCCCCAAGTGCTCCAACCAAACATATGGTCCCCATCATAAATTAACAACTGGTATATAATGGTGGCCATATAGTTTCCCATGCTCCCCTTAGAACATGTAGTGCAGAAAATGTAGGGGCTTTCTTCCCCCAAGGACACATCCAACAAGTGTGCCTCTCCTCCAACCATGCCCCCATCAAAGATAAGAGCATCTTCAACATGTGGGATCATAATTAAGATCATGCTAGATGCTATATGCAATAAGGGAGAAGGACAATGGTCCCTCATGTGCAACCAACACATTTTTCCTCCTAAATGCCATAAAATATGATATGACAACCGTTCTCCCCAACACTTGTTTGCTGCCCCATCCTTATTGAAAGCTTGGAGAAGGTGTATGATGGTTGGTGTTAAGGAACCACACCATGAAGAGTACATCACCTCTCCAAGAACTCCCAAATAATGGCTAGCATCACCATTGTTCATGGCCCGAAGTGGCTCATGAAGCCGATTAGAAAAAGTGCCCCCTCTTGGAGCCAAAAGCTACACATGTGTGTTAAGAAAATGAAAGTATATAATAAATACACCATGAGGTTCAACAATACAATGTTTATCATACACTTGTTTTAAATCAGCAAGATATTTCATGGATGAGCTCCTTCTTACACTTAATGAATAAGGAGGTGATAATGATAACTCTTCCCAAGATCTATGTTCCTCGTCAACCAGAAAATGATCCATGCACTTACTCAAATGAGATTGCATCTCTTCTTTGAAATTTTCCCACATGAATCCATCTAAGATAGTATGATATGTTCTAATGAAACTAGTGTGGTTTGAAAGTAAGACCTCATAGGTTGTGTTAAGTAGTTTATTCTTGAGTTTGGAATCTTTAGTTAAGCAGATCTGATCATGAACATAAATGATCCGATCAACTACCTTATAATTCCCATCCATTGCTTTCCCATCAAGAACCTCACATGTGAATAGGTCCTTGTAATATTCCATCAAGAGTTGGGACTCCCAATAAGGGTCTAGGCTTCCCAACATTGACAGTGTTGTAGAAGTCTGAAATGATGCATTTTCCATATGATGGGTCTCCTCCTTGACATGCTTGATGTCAAAGTTACATGTTGGAGTATTCCAAACTTTCTTTTGTTCCCTCTCTTGCAGCTGATATTTCTCAAGACAAGATTGAAGTTTAGGAGAGTCACCCTCCTTTTGAAAGGTTCTCTTCCTCTAAAACTTCCACAGTTTTGCTCCTGCATACAAAAATGAAAGTATATTTTTTTTATGTTCAGAAATTTTCATTATATATTGGAGTATCCTTTGTTGCTCCAAAGCTATGGAGTAGCCTTTTGATACTATGTTCATATCAACACACATTTCTGAATCTATCCCCTCCAACGCAAATAGATGAATGGAAGATAGCAAGGTCAATTTCAAAAGTTTTCTTAGCCTTCCATCAATGATTATCAGCACTTTAGTGGCTCCTTCCAAGTTTCCCTCTCTAGAAAAATATGTTGCTACTTCATATAGTTTAGAGAACACTTTAGTTTTCCTCCAATCATCCCTCAAAATGAGGTGCTACAACTATATATAAAAGCTGGAGGACCCTTACAGCATTTTTTTATTAGTTATTCTATAGAAAATGATTATACATCAGATCTAGGGCTAATATGTGCCTCAAAAGATAGATCTATTTCAGATCTAAGCACTATACAACTTCCTTTGAATAACCCCTTAAGGGTTTTCAGCAAAACACCATGTACAAGATGTAGATCTAAGATTTAACGTAGAAAATATACTACAAAATACAGATTTGTACAGTGTAGCTGATCTGATATGATCAATACAATAGCCTCCTCTAATAGATCCTCTAAGTGAAAGGTAGATCCCATTCACTAGAAAATCAGCTCCCCAAATGGTGTGCCAATCCACCCTGCAACTCCTCCTATAGAAATAACATAGATCTGGAAGTAAAGTGCACTGTAGGGATGACTAAATAGTTTTCCTGATGCTAAGTTCTAAAAATAAGCACAAAGCCCTTCAATAGTGTCCTCCCAATGGAAAGGAAGCCTCCTCCATTGAAAATGAGCAATGAAATGGCCTAGATCTAGAGATCTACTCTCCACTTGATGCAACTTGCAAAACAACCAAACCCTCAACAGGATCTATGCTGTAAATGAAAGATGAAGCTTGGCCTTAAGCTTGATAGTAGACAATGTAATACAAGGCTCCTCCAAGAGCTTCTCAATGGAAGAGGTGGGATTCCTGATCAGGAACACCCTATGCTAAAAAACACTCTATCTTAGCTAAACAACAAGAGAAAGATATATGTCTAAACAGAACATATATTCAAAAATATCAAATACGAAAAAATATTCAATATGGCTACCATCCTCTTCCTTAATAAGATATGAGCTTGCAAACCTTGAGCCCTATCCAATAGAAGCACTACTTCCACACAAGCATCTCAATATAAAACTATGTTGTCTTTCATTGATGGCCACTCCTCCATGACAACGTCATTAATTTGGTCAAGGTTGACCTAGTCAAAGTGATCCAACCCCTTTTCACACCAAAGGGTGCTTAATTAAACTACCAAGATTTATCTCTTGCACATTGGCATTGATTTATTTCATTATTAAGGAGACTTATGGACCTCCTTTGTCCTCTTATTCCTTAAACAAAGAAAAAAAACAAAAGTGAATATTCCAACTAGCTCATGGTTAATTTGGAATATTACACATGATCCCCCATGAGGACTGCATCATTATTGTCGACCAATTGACACATAGCAAAAGCTGGACCCTAAAAAATATCGATATCATCCTACCCTATGTAGACACATCTGCAGACGCGCTTACACGGTACCAAGAATATGACCCTAGCCAATTCAAACCGTTGTCCATCCTAGGATCATTCCTAGGGGATCCCCTTGTTATACCTGAGCATCACCTGATGTAATAAGGCCTCCGGTGTGCATGATGTCCACATTAAGCATCGAAGCTAGTCAGGACATGGACACGAGCAATAATGTCACCGAGTCCTTAGCAACAAAAACCTCTCTAGCCTACGCTACCTACCAAACACCCTTTCCTCTACCCCTTAGCTGGTTTCATATCCTTGCAAGTCTTGGCCACTATGGTGTTACCAAACATATATTTTTCAAAACCAGTTTGGTACCTCATTCCCCATACTATGACGGGAACCACACACATCACCGCTACAGAGTTAGTGCCCCTTAGTCTCAAAGAGGCCCCACCTGTTCACGAAACTATCGAAAACATCCTTGCAAATGAAATGCCCATTACAAAACTGATGATTACGACTAAGAAAACTAAAAGAAGAGGAAAGAAGGTGGATACTCCCACCACGGAACAAGAATCACCAGGTTGCACCATATGTGACGTAGTAGGACACCCTACCAACATATTCTTAGTATTGGATGATTAAAACTACTCCTTAGCTTTGAGGCAAACATCGAGACACCATGTTCCCGTAAAAAGGAGCCTGCCACCAAATGTCAAGGCAAAGCATTGCGTACCAATCACGCATGCGCTATCTGCAGCAATTATGGACATTATACCAACCATTTCCTAGAAATCTCATGATATAGGGATGCCTTACATGCCATTGAGCGGTCATATCAAGAGGATCCCTCCACCCAATCTTCTGGAGATGAACCTCACACCATTCTATACCTATAGGAAGAACGATAGTCGCCAGAAAGACTCCCATTAATATTTCCCCTTCCTATCATATGGTGCACGTTGTGCGATGAATGTGGCCACTTCATCGAAGAATGCAAAACCTTGGAACTCATCCATAGATGGTATCCTATAGAGCGTGTCCATTACGTTGGTTTGTGGGCAACACTATTCACATATCCTTTATGTGCTGACAACCACATTCTATAAAATTGCCACTATATCCCCCAATTTTGCTTAGCGCTGGGTATTTTGCGCTCAGCCATAGTCCACCTCTCCCAAGAAGATCGCTCAGACTCGGAATATAAGAACAATTCGACAACCCAAGAAGATGTGACAAGTAGGCTCATCCTCTTCCTGTCAGCTAAAAAGAGACCAATCACGGAACCCTTAGTTACCCCCAACTTCTCTCTGCAGAGAAGACCAACATGTGTGTTATGTAAAACTCCCAATCATGTGGCCACCACATGCCGTGACTTAGAAGCA
Organism: Pinus albicaulis; assembly: GCA_034641835.2. Lineage (NCBI taxonomy): Eukaryota > Viridiplantae > Streptophyta > Pinopsida > Pinales > Pinaceae > Pinus > Pinus albicaulis. The sequence goes on along the minus strand of CM076582.1, from coordinate 55,172,671 downwards.
TTACTTCGCTGGTACCTATTTACTCCAACAAATGAGCATGATGGTCACCCCATATCTAGGCTATTTTTCCCAGTATGTCAAGGAAATGACTGTGGGAAGTGTTGTACTTCTATTCCTCAAGTTTTTCCTCTAATTGATATGACTCATACATTAGAGAAGAAATAACATGATCTCCTAAAATGGTATAGAAAGTATATCACCCCTACACCAGCAACCCCGCACCCACATCAGCGTGATGGGCAACCTGGAACATCGCACCAACCAAGCATGACCCAGGTCCAACCTAGGATAACATGCAGACTATGCGACCTAATTGACCACCAGGTCAATCAGTGCAAAGAGATAAAACACCTAGCAAACAGTTTTCACACAATCTCTTCTCTCCCATAGAGACTTCTCTCTAACCAAGAGAGAATCACGTGTACTTATTGCTGGATTTGTTCACACTTTCATCATAAAATTAAATGTGATCATCTCCCCATGCTAAGAGCGGAAAGGGAAACATTAAGTCTACAATCCCCAAAAGAGCTAGACACACCGAAGCCAAAGACACAAAAATGGAAGCATAAGACCTCATCTTCTACAACAAATCCTTTCAAAGGGTCCATATCCGGGATGAAGAGTAGTGTTGATTCCCACAAAATATACTCAGTTGGCACAGTGGTACCATGCACCATTTTCACTGGCCATAACCATGAACCAGAGGCATGCTCGCTAATGGAAAAGTTCAGGCGCCTATGCACCAGGAACAATTTACACCGACAAGAAATTGACCATCCTAACATGGGACCCAACCTTGCGCTTACAAAAAATCTCATCAAGCAGATTCCTCCACTGCCAAACGTTGATGATATTATACACCATATACGATTCATATCATCATGTATCAGAACTATGACTCAAGTTTTCTGCTCATCTGCCATAGGTGTCGAGTCAGCTGCAACTACGAGAGTATTTGTACCTATGACAGTGCCGACCCAATCTGTCTACACTTTGTCGACCGCATATGGTTTCACCACATCGATGATGGAATCCTTTTCATGTCTATCATCTAGCTCTATGCGGATTAAACCTCTTCAGCATAACCTTGTGCAGATTCAATCCACCTTAGTATCCCTATTTCATTGAGATGATGACATCCTAGAAGCCATGACAGAGCTGAATTATCCATGGGATGCAATGCATCATCGTTCACTTTTTCTCCCAAAGAAAATTTCTAGTCTTGAAAAGGAAAAATAACAAGAGATCTATGCTATCGAATCAAAATATTTCCTTCCATCAGGGAAAGTCGATTGGTTCAAGAATCTTATCCCAGTGCTCGATGCGTTCAAGGAAATATGTCAAACATCTCACCTACTGTCAAGGCGAACATATCCCAAAATTTGGGTAAGGTCGAATAAATCTCACTGGGGGTAGCATTCTCTCCAAAGGAAATAAAATTTTATACCCAATTTCTACAAGAGTATCAATACATCTTCATGTCGAACTACTCAAAAATGCCTGGGCTTAGTCCCACTATCGTAAAGCACCATATTGACAGTTGGCCTGACGTACCTCCAGTGCGCTAGAAACAACATCAGTTGCACCCATCAAAGGCAGAAGCAATAAAATAAGAAATAGACAAGCTTCATAAAGCCAGTTTTATCTACCCCATTGCTTATACATATTGATTTTCCAACCCTATTCCCATCAGGAAAAAACAGGGCACAATACGTGTTTGCACCGATTTTCAGGATTTGAAAAAATAATGTCCCAAGGAAAATTATCCCACCCCATTCATCAACTAGGTCATTGATGCTTGTGCGTGTCACAAGTCTCTCTCCTTTATGGACAGATTCCCGGGGTACAACCAAATTCAAATCCGCCACATGGACCGGTACAAAACCACATTCACCACCCCCTAGGGCACATTTGCATATAAGGTAATTCCATTTGGTGTAAAAAACACTAGAGCCACCTTCTAGAGGGCCATGAACTATATATTTCATGACTTGGTGCACCTTATCCTCACCTACTTGGACGACACGGTCGTCCACTATAAGAAGCGTCCATACCATCTCGAGGATTTTCGGTTGGTATTCCACCAATGCCGACAATAAAAAATATGCTTGAACCCCCTCAAGTGTGTCTTTTGCGTCACAACATGAACACTCTTAGGTTTTATCATGTCACAAAAAAGGGATTCACGTGAACCCCTCAAGGTCCAAGCCATGAAAGAGGTACCTCCACCACAAACCCTCAGGCAACTGCAAAGCCTGGAGGGAAGGCCAATTTTCGAAGATTCTTCATCCCAGATTATGCCACTTGCACTCAAGGGTTTTTGCACCTCCTATTCCAGGACATAACATTCAAATGGGATGATCATGCCCAACAAGCATTCGATCCGCTGAAAGAAAAATTGTCTTCAGCATTGATCATCAGTCCCCCAGACTATGAAAAAGATTACATCTTGTATCTGTCAGCTTCTGAGTCCACCTTGGCCAGATTTTTGATCCAGGAAGGCCTAGATGGGAAGTAGCACATAATCTATTACATCAATAAAACCTTAGCAGACCCAACATTAAGATATGAGCTCAAAGAAAAAACTGTCGTAGCACTAATACATAGTCCAGAAGCTTCGCCACTACATCATCTTAAAGACCACTACGATCATCATGGATATTAATCCCATCAAATATTTGTTCATGCGCCTCCTAATGAACCAAAGGTACACCCGCTGGATAGTCGTTCTCCAACAATATGACTTGTAGTTTCTCTTCCCTAAAAGAAAAAAGGTGCTTATCTTAGTAGAGTTCACTACAGACCTTCCAAGAGATACCAAGGGATCACTAGTAAATGATTCACTACCAGATGAGCATCTCTTCTTCGTAGAAACCGATGGCCCTTGGTAAAAAGACATTCTCTTCCTCCTACGAACTCAAAATTTCAAACCTCATCTCACTCAAGAGGACCATCTACGCATTCTCCATTAGGCCACCCGATATCTCCTCATGGGATACGTTTTATACAGATGGGGCATCGACACCATTTTACATCAATGCCTTACTCACAACTAAGGGGAAAAAGCCCTTAATGACTGACATGGAGGATATTTCAGCATACACCTCACCCAGATGGCCACCACCCAAAAATTCCTACGGGCAGGATATTTCTGGCCCTCCCTATTTCGCGATTGCATTACAGCAGTCAAGAGATGTGAGCGATGCCAACGCTTCCATCATAAAGCAAGAGCCCCTCCCGCTCCTATGCACCTTGTCATCATCTTCAGCCCCTTTCGTAAATGGGGAATCGAATTCATGACTCGAAACCCCACATCATCCAGCAATCATAAATAAATCATAGTGGCCATCGATTATTTCACCAAGTGGGCGGAAGCCATGCCCACATATGACAACACTGCAGAAACCGCCGCTTGATTTCTGTTTAACCATGTGATTACTCGGTTCGGCGTTCCCAAATAGTTAGTCTCTGACCATGGGAAACACTTAGAGAATGAATTTTTCAAGGAGCTATCTTTCCACCTCAGATTCACCTATGAATTCACTTCACCATAATAACCCCAATCCAACAGAAAGGTAGATGTTGTAAAAAAAGTCCTCAAAATTATGTTACAACGCATGGTGAATAACCATGAAACCAATTGGCACCATATGCTCTTCTCTGCCCTTTCGGCATAGTGCATAGCTGTGAAGATGTCCACTTGTTTTACTCCCTTCCACTTGGTATATAGGATCGAAGCTATGATTCCCATAGAACGTGAGATCTTGAATTTACATAAAGCCATCAAACTCCTTGATAATACCCAGCCTCTAAAACAGCATCTAGTCCAACTAGAGCTCATCGAAAAAAACTGACGACAGTCACTGCAATACAATGAGGCCCATAAGAAAATGGTAAAAGCATCTTTCAACTGCCACATCAACCCTCACTCATTCACTGAGGGAGAACTAGTCCTCAGCTATGATGTCGTAAAAGAGGCCCTAGGGCCAAGAAATTTCAAAACTTTGTGGAAAGGATCCTATATCATAAAACATTTCCTCCTCAATGGGGAATGCATCTTGACTGAACAAGATAGTAAATGCCTCAACAACCCCATCAATGACCTATACCTCAAGAAATTCTACCCATAAGGGCCAAGAAGGCCCTACTCCAGAGTCAACATACATAAACCCAACCACTGTAAATTTTTGACCAAAATAATTGATTAAAAACGCTCTCAAGTGTCACCATGGATTAGAAACCCAACCCTTACTTCAGATTTTCTTATGGAGCATCAATATGGTCTCAAAGTTTAGCAACAACTGCCTGGGTTATCTATCACCCTGACTGATCACCACTCTTCACCAATGGTGTGTGCATCGGTTCAGCAACAAAAAATCATGCAGAACATGACACCATTATCAGACTTATGTGTGACGCCCTCCATCAAGGCATACAACATATGCATATATACCTCAATTCCCAGTTAGTGTCATAGTTAAACGAAATATTTGATACAAGAGATTCACATCTATTTAGAAAATATTTGCGTGCAAAAAGATTAAGCTGGAAATTTTACTACATTACATTCACACATGTACCAAGGAGTCATAACCAAATAGTTGATCGCATAGCTAACAATATTCTAAACTAGAATGCACCTTGGATAAACCATCATACATAAAAAACAAAAACATAGAAAACATAGATATCCATCAGCACAACATAATCCATAAGAAGAAATAGGGGTCACACCATGTAGAGCTGCAAAATATATCTCTCGCATATATATATATATATATATCTGTGTGTGTGTGTGTGTGTGCGCGCGCGTGCGCGTGTGTGTGTGTGTGTGCGCACGCGCGTGCGTGTGTGTGTGTCTGTGTCTAAGTATAAAAAGTAGTTTCTCTGACCCATCAGTCAGCCCAAAATATACACATATAAGTTGTCAAAAAATATGGGAAGAATCCTCATAATCGGTGCTTTTCCCGTGTACAAAAAGACTCTAGGGAGGTGCTCCCCCCAAGCAGGGCAACTGGACCCACTAGTGCTCTTGCTACCATTAATAGAGCCACCGTCAATACCAAGACTACCACCTGATGTAAAACTGGCCAATACCCCCTCTCCTGGGCCATCAAGGTCTCCAGAAATACATCCTCGAGGTCATCCAAAAATCCTTGAGTCAGAATCCCCTGGGTTAAGCAATCCGCTCGATCACATGCATCCTCTAGAACTGCCACCCGCTCGGTTAGCTCAACAACACGAGCCTTAGCTACATCATCACATGCTCACTCTGCAACAGTCTTAACGATAGCTGAGCTACTACCATCCACCAAAGGGCTAGCCTCACCACCTGGCGCACCACCTAGAGGTTGGGGAGAAGCTTCTCCCTGCTCCTCGAGAGCTCCTCACGGTCGTTGAATTGGCTAGTGCCCAACCGAATGAGCCACAAGACGACCAACCTTGCCAAAATCTGTAAGAGTAACCAAAATTATGTCAGTCTCATCATAATACACATATAAACATAAATACTCAAATAAATGCAGAAAACACAAAAGACATATCTGCTGGCTCCCAAGCATATCGAGTAGGAAGACCCATGTGTGGATCTCCCCAAAATTCCATCCCTGCATAACGGAAGGGTAGTAATATATGAGGGTTTTCATCAAACCAAGCCTTAATGGTGGTGTTCCAGTAACTCCCCATCCTACCCCCACCTCCATGAGGCATCACGGGAACCCACCTCCTCATGCGATTCTATTGTGGCCCCTGAGCAGGAACCACCACAACCAGTCTCAGTAGCACCATTGACTCATACATAATGCTGCATAAAATGATAGCATAGGTAAATAGCTTCGATCCATCCCAAACCTTGTAAATCTGTGCCAAAATCCACTCATAACAAAAATTGGTGAAGTTGAAAAAGTGTGCAGCCCTCAGTCGGCGCAAAACACCAACCTGTGGACCTAATGCTTGATGTGGAGCAGACAACCCTGCTAGTCACACAATGGCTGCAAAAACACACCACTCGGCCAAATTTGTCACTGTGGAAGTGGATATGCACCCCTCCGTAAGGGGTGCCCTACCACAATGACGCACCCAAAACCGATCAAGATACACCCTCCCAGAGTGAAGTGGATACCGAAATGCCTCAACCTAAGGAAGAATCCTGGTCACAAAGTAGATATCCATCTCAGGATGGATAGTGAGGTCACACCCACATAGAACCATCACCTTGCGTTGCCTATTCCAACACTGGATCAGGTATAACAAAAGTCGATCCTGCGATCGAAGAAGGTCATTCTCCATGAATTTCAGGAGACCCCATTGCACCTGAACATCAACAACTAAAGTGGTACGGATCTCGGGCTAGTCTCGCTCCCTCCACAACATCTTGTCATGAAAACAAGAGCACATTAGTAGCATACAAACACCAAAATAATAGGAAATTTCCAAGAAACATTGACAAAATTTCCTCGGCACTTTGCACGCCTATCCCTCAGAGAAGCACGAGAAAGGCACACCTGTCCTTCTCACAAGCGCATAAAACACATGCAAAATCTTGGACAAGTGCACAGAAGGCACACAAAACCTTCATTTTATGTGCAAAAGGCGTGCTAGTACACTGATCACCCACGCAATCAGGGAAGAAACTGGCTTAGGATCCATAAAAAGTAGTATTGTATGGACCTCAGCACTCACAGACTGAAAAAATTATAATGCAGGACGTCATAGAGTTTACCTGACCAAAAGATCACTAATCCCAGGTGCTTAGGTTGACCGCAATGGCAAGAACAAACAAAAATGAACTAAATAGAGTCATATTCACCTATATATCACCCTTTTAAGAAAATTTGGAGGACCATAACAAGAGATCAGAGGGCTCAATCACTAGACCGAAAGCATCACTATGATCAACACTCCGTAATGTACAAAGGAAATTCTGCAAATTTGCACCCCTAAAAAAATAAATTTTCAGCACTGTCAAGTATGCCCTCTCTCATCTTCCTTTATTAAGCACATGTTTTCATAAAGAAGATGCTTTCACTTGGGGTATTTTTTTTTGCAGGTACTATGCAAACCATCCATGACTCGATCCAATGAAAGTTCTAGAGTAGGTATGATTCTACCCCCAGCATGATAGAGTCCAAGTGAATCTCTACATATCCTGACATCATTTCTCCATCAGAAATTAACCATAGGTTTCACACACTCGACCATGTTTATCATCACCTCACCTTGCACATGATAAGCATCCTCATTGGTTGATAGAGCCTCCCCTCCATGGCACTCGTCACCCAAAGTATACCATATATCACAAAAAAATTGATGCCATGGCCATACCACTATAGTCCGAGAAGCACCTCAGGCCCATTCACTCGCCATGCATCAGGTCAAGTTTTACCATATCAAACTAAAACCCATTTCCTGAACAACTGGGTTTTGCAAGAAGATCAAAAGTGCACTACTGTGCCTCGCATTTGGCCTACGATACCTCCATTGGCATATCCCATTTGCGACATTTTCCATTTTCTTCATCAACTTCACACATGAGACCAACCAATGGGTTCCCCCCCCCAGCAAAAGCACCTCCCTCAAATCATCAATGAGTGAACACTTTCATGTTTTGGGGCACCCGTCTCTGTGTTTTGTACAAACCAAACCCCATTATTTTATTCTTTGGTAAGTGTACAAAGACAAAAAATGACACACTACATCCCCCACCCACCCATTCATTTTTTCTCCCATGGTAGCAGTCCCTCATAACCCTTGGTCGGAGTATCACACCCCCACACAAAATCCACCATGACATTCATAACCAATTTATACCCACCCTGGAAGTCCTACCAACTCCAGGGATTTCCCCATTAGAAATAATTATGACTGCCGCCAAGTTGCTTTTTCTACTCCGATATTGGGCCACTAAATCCGCATCATTATTTTTTAGTCACCCATCTCCATCATGCCTATGTTAAACACACCCAGGATCTTGATCCTCTTTATCAATGACCCCCTCATTTAGTTTAGGCTTCCTTTTTGTCGACATCAACACCTTTGTTCCAAAAAGGAAGCAGTACATTGGATCACCCCTCTTCATAAAAGGGACATCCTCGGGTGGCACTGTGGGAAACATCATTTCCCACAGATGTCATCAATCCTCCTGAAATTCGACTAAAACACAAGGATTCATGTCAGTATGGTATCATACCTTACATCCATTGTAATTTTATCAAATTCATCGAAGACCCATGCCTTTATAAGCTTCTCTTTCATCAATGCTCACATGGGAAGGTCCCAGCCAACACATATGCATACAATGCACATTTATATGCCATACCAAGTTTACGCATATGGGTACTTGTTTCCATATATTTTCGAATAAAAAATGCCCCTAAGGGCATTAACGTTCGTTGTCATCAACCAGCAGGTCACTGCCATACTATTGAGACAGACAGAATCTATATCTGTCAAATATATTTGTTTAACTAGCTAGATAATCACGAGCATGGGACATGCCCACCTCGTAGAAAATTTGTATATATTGTATTATACCATTTCTTGTAGGGATCCCACAGGAGATGGTCACTCTTCGACCCAGTGCAGGGCATCTCCAACTCCGAGTTACATGCAGGTCTCTCTCTCTCTCCAAACAGTATACAGAAAAGAAACTATAATGTACTTCGACTATACAGTTCTTCCTAGACCTCATACATTAGGGGGCAACTGTTATCATTAGAAAATTTGACAAGCAAAGATGACATTATTTAATGCTAGGCATAAGGATTTATGGGGTTGAAAGAAATTAGAGAATATAAAAGTATTCAAAATCTCTAAGGTCTGAAACGAAAAATCAAATTGTGCACAAAAAGAACCAGTAAAATGTGCCTTTGTGCGCAAAATTATTCGATAAGCATGCCTTTGCGTTCTTTTTACTCAAAATCTGCGCAATCCTCGGAGTGGCAGAAGTCACTTTTTGGGACCACAAGGCACACTCCACGACATTGATTTCACACTTGAAGCTACCTAAGGACAGTTTCCCAAGCCTCCTTAGGACCTCAAGGGAGCACACAATGGAATAAATGTGGCACACAATGGAATCACCCTCCTCTCTTGGCTCACTATCCACATTGTACCAAGAGAGGGAAGGAGGATTTGAGTTCTCCTATAAAAGGCCACCAAGAGATGAACAATACGAGAGCACATTGCTATGCTGGCTAGAATTTCCCCAAGCAATACCAGCAGTGTGTGATCCGGAGAAGAGATAGAGGGGACTCATTTTTTGGCCATTCAAAAACTCCAGTCCACCATAGTAGAGAGAGGGAGACTTTGTGCCAAGGCAGCTTGGATGTAAATACATCCTTGCATTGGGACATAGAACCCCCAGTTCTAAGGGCCCCTTGGCAAGCGGGTTAAATTTTCATCCTCATTTCCTACCAACACTCAATAAGACAGGATGTAAGCGCTGTCATTTGTATTATCGATTTTTTTTTACTCTATTTAGAGATTTTGTGTTATTTATTTAAGTTTTAGATTAGTTTTTTTGTTTGAATATGCATGATATTTCTCTATCTAGTATGTTTAAGTTTTAGAATGTTCCACTAACTTTCTTGAATCCATCTATTTTCTACTTGTGACCAATAACTTAACAGGGAAAAACCACTTCTCTTAAGCAGGTGCGATTTCATACATTCGTGCACCAAACACACCAATAGAAAGACAAAAAAGAAGAAGTCTACAATGGTAAAGGGATTTATTTTTTCCACACTTCTCTTCAGATATATGCAGGATCTCACCATAGAGATTAAGTAAATGAGAAGGGAAAGTCAACGAGAAACCTCACGAGGGTTTCAGAATGGGGAAGGTCTAAGCACATCCTATCAGCAACATAAGAAACCGTTGGTGCAGAAAGTTCCACAACACCCTACTATTTCCACTTTCCTTGTAGAAGGAGATGAATGGCATGGATATGGAGGATATTTGGAGCATGAGACTCTGAGTGATTATATTGCAGAGTATAGATCTCAATCTAGAGCATTAAAAGAGAATATGACTTTCCAGCATTTTTTCCAGATTAAAGAGATTCACTGGAGACCCCACAAAAAATATAGAAGAAGAGGGAACATGCAGAATATATTCATCCTAACTACATTTTATGGGTCATCCAAAAGCATGGGGAAAGCTTGGATTAATAAGTTAGATGATTTCTTCCAGCTACACCCAGAACCAGAAGAGGAGGCCATTGAGATTACAACGCTACACCTTGAGGGTGAAGAAAATGATTGGTGGTTCAGCAATATGGAGAATGCAAGAGTGACTGTGTGTGCATTCTTCACTCAAATTCTGGTAGAGAGGTTTGACATAAGAAAACCGAAGGCACTTCCCATTGAGAAATTTTTTGACATTGATGAGGAAGTATATGAAGAGAAAAAGAAAGATGTTAGCACTGTTACTCCGGGAGAATAGAAACTACCACCACCACCAATTGCAGTAGAAGTAATTGCATCAATGAGAGGATCACTTGAATATTTACAAGATGGTATTGAGAATTTGACACTGAGATTCCTAGGAATGATTTAGGAGGTGCATGAGGAAGAGGAAGCAAAGATCAGCATTGGTGCAACCATTACCATCACCAGCACTTGGATAAGAAATTGCACCAGTTGGAGGAAATCTTGTAGCTTTTCAAGATGTTCCCAAGTATCAGCTGATCCAAGGTATAAAAAAATTTCCACCCCATATTATTTCAACACCTCAGATTGATATTTTCGGGGTCATGCCATCTGTAATATTCCCAAATGGGGAATGCAACAATAGAAATCAGGTTTGCAGGAAAATAACGCAGTTCATCTAAGAGACAACAAGTGGCTAATAAATATATCCTTCAAATGTATTTACAACAGAAAAATAGATGTATAATGAGGTCCATAAGATGCATAACTGGAAATACAAATCACCAATAGAAGAAAACTCCTCAAAAGATGTGTTGCAATATGTATATAGACTGGAAATTCCCTTACATTGTTATTTTATTAGACCATAGCAGCTGAATATTACACTTTAGATCTAGAGCATATAAGTGCATGAAAATTCAGATATATAACATATCCATACACTATAGAGGCTCCTCTTTCAATCCCCCTTTGGGTTTCTATAAAAACACCACGTAAATGAAGTAGATATGAGATCTCAGTTACCAATTTGTAGAAATATTCAGATATTCAAAAGTATTCAGAAACATGAAGATCAGATCTGAAATGAAAAATGTATAGATCTCCTCCAATGGATCTCGAGAGTGAAGGGCAGGTTCCCAATACTTGAAAACCAACTCTAGAGATGGTATGCCAAAACACCCTGCAACAACACCTACAGGAATAACGCAAAAATGGAAAGGAAACTGCATTGTAGGGTATAGATCATGGTTAGCCACATGCCAAGATTAGAAAATATAGCTCAAATCATCCAATACTCTCCTCCCAATGGATTGGAAACCTCCTCCACTGAAAAGGAGAAATGAAATGGCCTAGATCTGAGTACATCTAGCCTCCACTTGCTGCATCTTGAAAAGAAAACCAAACCCTCAATAGGATCTGCATTGTATTTGAAAGAAGAAGCTTGGCCTTTAGCCAGATAATGGATTATGCAACACAAACTCTTCCAACAAGCCTCTCAAGGAAAGAGGTGGGATTCCTGATTACGAACACCCAATGCTAAACAACATTATTCTCATCTTAATAGCCAGAGAATGATATATGCCTAAACAGAAAATACATTTAGAAATCTGATAATCATCAACAACCCCCTCATGCTTCCATCCTCTTCATTTTATAAGTTGAGAGCTTGAAAACCCTAAACCACCTTCAATGAAATAAATCCTTTCACACAAGCCATCTCCATATAAAACTACGTTGTGCCTCATTGATGGCCACTCCTTCAAGACAAAACTGTAGATTTGGTCAAGGTTGACCCAGTCAAAATATCCAACCCCTTTCATGCCTAAGAGTGCTTGCTTACATAGCCAAGATTTAGCCTTTTTCACAATTGGCATTGATTTATTATTTATTAGGAGTTTTATGGACCTCCTTTACACTTTATTCTTTAAACAAAGATAGAAAACAAAAATGAATATTCCAACTAGCTTAGGACTAATTAGGAATATTACACCATCAGGGAAATTGCATGGCCAAGGGCTAGAGAATCTTACTGGTTTCGAGTAGCATACTATCACTATGCAGAGGACCCTTAACTTGTTCAAGGAGGAGATGTATATCTATCAAAGTTTTAAATTGTTGAGATGTACACAACACTTTTTGGTGGAGTGTGGAGTTTTTGAGGATGGGATTAGCATAGTCCTAATGCAGGGAATATATATAATAGATTTCAAGAACTGGAGGTTACTGTTGCATGAGTTGTCATATTCTATTTAAGACAAAGAGATATTGGCCATTATGCATGCATTGGTCAAATTCCAATAGTTTTTTATTGGCAGTAGATTTCGGGTGAATAAGAACCACCATATTCTCCAACATCTTTTTGAGAGGGAGCAGTAGTTGCAGAAGAGGAAGCAACGGTGGATCAGTATAATTTAAGAACATGAGTTAGGAATTGTGTATGAAGAGGGCCATGTGGTAGCAGATTCACTATCATGGATATCAGTAACGTTGTCACTGAGGAGCAGTGATGATTTTGGGGACCAATATCTTTGAGCATTCCGATGACTGCCTCCCTTATGAAGCATTGGATGGGCATATGGTAGATGGTAGACATCATGTGATGGATAACATCTTCCCTTATCAGGACAAAGCATTCTTGATGAGGATCTCACAACTCAAAGAGAATTTTCTGCATACAGCATATTCAGAACCTCATAGGTTCTATTGGGCCATTAATGAGAGGTTATCATGGAGAGACCTTAAGGAGGATGCACTTAAAAATATCATGGAGTGCAAATATTGTCATCAGATTATGGAGGATGGTATTGTCGACATTGATCTGATGTCGAGGTATGCACATTGCTTCGACACTTTTACATAGTACATCTCTTCACCAGTGACCATATTATATTTCCGAGATGGCTTCAGACTTCATGGTCTTCCCAAGGCCATAGAGAGTAATGGGGAAATTTGTTGTATGAGCATTTTTTGGTGGGAGCCTCTGAATTGGGTGGATAACGAGTTGGTTCATGATATGAGTAATCACCCATAGTTGGATGGATGGATAGGGATGATGAGCAAGTGGTTGAAAAGATACTTGCAGATCTATGACATGGGGGAGCAGGAAGCATGGTTGCGTTGGCTACTCTTGGGTGAGTATGGTTACCACCCAACATTTCACATTCGTATGATCCATTCCTTTCATAATATTGGTGTGATGTAGCAGTAGGAGGAATGACCACACTGGTTAATTTTGAGAGAGTTTGGCCATCACATGACATATCACATGTCAATGGGTGTATTATTGTCTGGGACTTTGCATGACACACATATGATGTGGCAACAGGAAGCCTGGTTATGTTGGTTTGGTGTGACACTCTACATTTCAATCAGTATATCAGTGCCTCATGTTTTTCATGATGATGATGTGGGATGGAAATAGGAAGCCTTGATGCATTGTCTTATGTTAGGAGAGTATGGCCACTGTTATCACCAAAATCGTACCTGACTGGCTGATGATCAGACAACTTCAATGTAACTATTTCAAACCAATCTTGTGACTGAGGCTTAGCCTCCTCAGCCTGAGAGGGCTCTCTGAAGGGTTAATGATATTGATTAATGATAACTATAGATGGCTAACTCTATGAATTGTGTCTTGGTTTTTTATGTTTGCAGGTTGAAAAGATGAAAGCTAATATTACCATTGGGCTTATGGATTCAAAAAATCAATAGGTTTAGTGGCAAGGTTTCTTGACATGGAAGATGAGGAAAATAGGGGTCTTTAAAAAAAACAATTCACTCATGAACATAGGTCAACATAGTCATTTCATTACTAAAGGAATTCAGAGCATAGATTTATGAATTTTAAGTAATAGAAATGAAATCTATTGCTAGTGGTTCAAAGGCAGTTCACTCATAAAACACAGAAAAACACAATCATCTCATTACTAAAGGAATTCAGAGCATAGGGTTATGAATTCTCAGTAATAGCAATGATATCTACTGCAAATAGTTAAACATGATATGTAGAACAATAAAACATTAAAACCCCATGAGAATCTCAGGTCTGTCAAGAAGAAAACCTCTTTGTATTACTGATCACAGTCAATTACAAAAGCTTCATTTTTGCAAAAAAGTCTCCAACCCTTTGATAATTAGACCCAATGGCCTTTAATATATTTTTTACATCATGAGATTATCTACCTCTAGGCTATATATTTTTTCCTAATAACACCTTTCATAACCATAAAACATCAAATTAATGACAAACAAACACCTATCTTGCTTGACAGTCCTATTTCAACTAGGACTCAAAATCTCCATTATTATCTTTAACAACCTTATCTACTAAAGAAATTACATCTTTGAGAAGTATGTTGTCACATGGTCAAATTTAGATGATGGGATTCGCCACTTTTTGACCACTTAACTAACCTCCTCAAAACTAGGAAACAAAACCCTTTTTTTTAGGTAAATGGTCTTCTTCTTCTTTGAATATTTTGGCTGTCATCTGGTCTTGAATTTGTGGTCCTTGAGTTTTAATAATTTCTTTACATGGTATTTAACTCGTTCATAACCTCCAGCTATCCAAACAAGCCTCCAAAACCTGCTAAAAATACTGAAACACAGTGCGCTACGAAAGTAAGCCAGTTTCGTAGCGCACTTTTGTAGTGCTTTAAAACAAGCCTTTATCCTCAAAACTTTAAAATATTTCATTTTTCATAAGGTTCCTTATCATAAAAAACATTCTTCATATCAATTTTATCTCCTAATTTAGCCCTTAACACCTTTAATACAGATCAAAAGAGGAAAAAATCTGCATCTACAACAGTTTCGTAGCGCCTCTAGGCTTTAAACAATGGAATGATGATCATATTTGATAGCACAGACCTGAAGTATTGTGTGGTTGATCAAAGCATGTATGAGTTCTCCAAGGCTTTATACTTTCATGAGAAGCATCAAACAATCATGTCTTCTTTGATCATATAGATGACTACATGGAAGAGTTCTACAGTTCAGATTTCCAGTTATATTTTCATTTTGAAGATCAAATATATTTTTTGTTCCCTTGGTCATCTCAGTGTCATGCTTATTTTTGGTTCAAGTGTAGTCAAGAGGTTCAAATGTCAAATCAGATAAATGACTGGCTTAATTGGAAGTTTCATGTTGCTTGAATTAAAAAATGGAGATTGCAGTTGTTGGGGTAAGTAGGAGTGTGTGAATAAGCTCAAAGTTGACTAAGCATATTTTCAGTAGGTACAAAGTTGGTTTTCCAGCAGTAATCATCAATCTTGAGCTCGAGGATAAGGCCATAAGAGCTTGGCGAATTTTTCATAAATTTCAGAGTTCAAGATGGATAACAACACTAGAACTACTGATTCTTTAGTGTACCATAGGGGCACACTATCCCAAATGGAGCCACTGTTATCACTCAAAAAATTCAAAACATCATTTTGACAAGGTTACATAGGTTCATGGGTCAAAATAGGGTTTTAGGAGTCATTTTAAGTCTGATCAAGGGAAGTATTACTTTTTTTATAGTTTGAGCTTACCCTAAGGTTTAAACAAAGTAATATTTTAAGCTCTTTCATGTCAAACATTTATCATTATCCATTACATTTAATTTCCCAAATTTTTTGTATCAAAAATTCCCAATTATCCAAGAAGCCACGGTTTCATAGCCCATTATGTTGAAAAAAGTAACTTTGCGCTGTGAAACTGCTGAAAGTTTCATAGTAAAATATGAAGAAAAATTTTGTTTTTTGGTTTTGCACACTCAACTTCAAAGCTGGTTTCTGAGAAACTAAAAACGAATTTTGGAAAAATAAAAGTGGTTTTTCTACATAATAGTCATAAATACACAAACCTATTTCAGTTTCTACAAATTCATTAGGAGGGGGCAGAAATTTATAAATTAAAATGCGCTACGAAACTGTTGTTACTAGACTGTCCTGTACATGACTGTATAGCAGTCAACTTCAAGTTTAGTTTTTGGCAAAATGAAAAAGTGTTTTCTAATTTTGAAAGAGGTTTGCCTTCCTCACAGCCCTAGCTACAAAATCCTCTCTCAATTTTCTCACAGGTGCTATCAGTTGGAAGATTCTTGGGAAAATAACAGCTTATTGTAATGGATTGTTTCAACTAATATAGAGATCTGTTACTTGAACAACTTGAGATTCTGAAGGAGTTTTTAGTGCTTTCCTATTCTATTTTTGTCTGTTATGTATGTCACTTGTAGTGTTTTTCACTTATATTACTCAAAATTCATCTATGATATGCTCTAACTTCCTTTATATGTGAATTGACTGTGTATACTCATGTTTTATTTGTGTGTGTCCTACTTATAGAAAATCTGAATAGTCTCAACTTCCATGCCAAGTAACTCACTGAATCACTGAAATTTTTGACTCTGTAAGCCAAATTCCTACATACTGATATTATTTTCAATCTACACTCATCAGGTTGGAGATGTTATCTCAGAAGAATATTTGATTGTAAAGCTATTGGAGTTTCTGCTATATACAGTAACAACACAACTTTTCTTCACCTAAGATTCTTATTATATTACAATGACTTTTTGTCCTATATTTTGAAAGTTTTTCTTCAATGTCTTAATTCTTATTACTCATAACTCATGATTTTTCATGCTCTGGCTTCCTTTAAGTATTAAGCCATAATTTATCTCTCTTAATAGTTTTCTTCCAATGTCTTGATGTCTCATTACTTATAATTTGTGTATCATACGCTCTGAATTCCTTTGAACCTCAAGTTATTGAAAACCTCCTGTACGTTTTTCTCTTTCATTGAAATATTTACAAGCCTCGGCTTCCACAAGGAAAGCCTTGTTATTGAGATCCCTTTCGCTGACTCCATAGCCCAATGGTATTGAGCTTTGATGTTTTCAACCTGCATTCATCATAACCAGTTTATTTCCTAAATAGAGTTAGCCATCTATATAATTAACCCTTGAGAGAGCCCTCTTAGATTGAGGAGGCTAAGCCTCATTCACTAGATTGGTTTGAAATATTTACATTGAAGTTGTCTGATCAGCAGAAAATCAGGTATGATTTTGATGATAACAACCATCATAGTTGGTACGATGATAAGGTGGAATGGCAGCAAGAGGCATTTTTGCGGTGGTTGCTATTGAGAGAGTATGGTTTGAAATTTCACATGCCAACCCATATGTACCTATTTCCTACTTTTCACAGTTTTGAGATGATGTGTAATATCCCAAAATGGGAACTGTCAGCAAGGCATGACTGGAAAATGCATTTTCCAGTAATGACTGCTATAGGATTTGAAACCAAGACCTGGATCCTTTATATCAATGCATTTAAGACTGAAATACAAGAGGTGGCTCAAAATAAATCCCTATAGGTGGGTTAAACATATCTCCCACACCTAGTTACCTTGAGAAGTTTCCCAATGAAGGGGCTGCAGCAATACATGAACCAATAATGGAGCAACAACGTTATTCTATGAAGTCTGCACACATGAAGAAGTAGATAGCCAAACAATGTATAATATAGTAGCAAAAGAGTACAATTATTTGAGGAATGAATCACTCAAGCTAGGCAATGAGAACCTCAACAACACATGTATAAGGAAATGAAAAAAAACTACTACATGAAGAAAGCCATGGCTATTACTGCGCAGTTTATAAGAGACACTCCAAAATAAAAAATCATAATAGAATGATATGACAATATCAGCTCAAGAAAATTGGGGGAGCAAGATCTCAACTCTTGAAAACAATGTTACAACAATCCTTAGAAGGATTGGCTACAATACATGTACAAATGGAAAATCTGCAGAAATGCCCGAGTAAGAGGGTAGTAGCTGCAACTCAAAAAATGTATGGATATGGCTGATGATGATGCTCAATATGAAATACACCTCCTCCAATAGATATCTCAAGTGACAGGCTGATCCTATTCTTGAAGATCCCTCCTCCAAACATGTGGTGCAAACCCCCACTGCAGGTACACACTGAAATAACGCAGTTTGGAGAAGGGACTGCATTTTCTATGATGGGAGATGCTTGGCCTGATGCCAAGATATGAAAATAAGCCTTGAAAACCTTACTCACTAATATTCCCAAGGAATATAAGCTCCCTCCTCCAAAATATGAGACAAGGAATGGTGTTGTGGAACCCTCCACTACAACACCTTGCAACACTACGTTATACTTCAGTAGAAATAGCGCAGTGAATGAAGGAATGGCTTTGGCCTTGAGCCTCGATGTGGAGAAATGAAGTGAAATCCTTCAAGAGGCTTCTTAAGAAGGATAATAATTCCTAAACAGAATCCCTCGTGCTAAACAGCACTGTAACTCAGCTAAACAACCAGAGTCTGCAAATAGTCTAAACAGACAAATAATCCAAATACTCAAAAATGTCCCTCTATGGCTGCCTCTTCCTCATTTTATGCAAGTAAATGTCTCTATGCCCTGGAACCCATACATTAGGGTTTCTTCCACAATAAATATTCCTCCCTCTCAAACTTCTTTATCTTCCCAAGCAAGCCACACCCTCTTAGGCAACGCTATTGACTTGGTCAAACTTGACCTTGTCCTCATGCAATTTACCCTTTTCACACTGGAAGGTGAATAATTAAGCTAAACCATGGATTAATTTCACACTATGAGGGATTTTATTCCTAATCATGGGAATTTTACCCATTTTATTCACCTCATAGATGAAATAAGAAAAAAAGAATATTCCAATTTGCTGCTTGCAAATTTTGGAATATTACAGTCCTCCCCTCTCAAAGATTGCTTGTCCTCAAGAAAGTGCAAGGATAGACTAAGTTATTTTCTCCTCCTCTCCCGGTAGCATCCATGTATGATGGTCTCATCCAAGTCAAGAGATGCTATCTCATCAATCAAGCCTCCACATTGCTCCTCCACAACATGCAAGTTAGCTATCAAGCTAACACCATGTAAAGGTGAAACACTCAAGAGGATAACAAAGTGATGTCTAGAGGTCCCTTTGAGGAATGTGATCTGAAATATAATGGGACATATCTCCCTCATATGGATCCTCCATCCCCAAGATATTAGCCATGAAAAATTAGTCACCTCCCAACTAGGCAACTCCTGGAAACTTTCCTCCAGCTTTGGCTCCAAAAAAGTAAGTGGGATGAAAATCTACACATGGTAGACAATGTAGCCTACACCACACTGTCCATATCTCCACTTATGATAAGTGTAGAGTGTTGAATGATCCTGGGCTGCAATAAGGCTGCCCTCAAGTGGCAAGATGAGGACTAGACCTCCAAAGATATCTCCCCCAACGCTGCAAATCATGTTGGCCCAAATATCCCCATATATGATGAGTTGGATATCATCACCATATATCATTACATCCCTCATATGGCTCACTTCATAAGGAAACAAATGTCATGCTCTAGTGGCCATACCATCTCCCATGCTCCCCTTAGAACATGTAGTGCAAAAATTATGGATATATTCTCTCCTAAAGGACACATATATCCAATGTGTCTCCCTCCCCAACATGCTCCTCATAAAAACAAAGACAATAGAACCATAGGGAGAAAAAATGAGAATCATGCTTGCTGCCATATGCAACAAATGAGAAGGAAAATGGTCCCTCAAATGTAGCAAATGCAGCTTGACCCTCAACTACAATAGATGCTGATAAAATGTGTGGCTTCTTAACCACTTTCCTGTTGCTCCAATATCCTCATAAGTATGGAGGAAGTGAATGATGTAAGGTGTACCATGAGTATGTCCTCCATAAAATACCTCTTCCCCAAGTCCTCTTAGGGAATGACCATCAATCATTCTTATGGTCTCAACTAGACCATGAAGCCCAAAAGAAATAATGCTCCTCCTTGGAGCAACATCCTGCAAATATATGGTCAAGGGATACATACATACATTAGAGAAACCATGTAAACAATCAACACCCTTACCATATGTTTTGATCATACAAGTGGAGTGGCTCATAGATGAGTCTCCTCTCATCCTCAAAAAGGAAAGAGGTGGTTGTGCTAACTCCTCCAAAGAGTTATGTTTATTCTCCATATCCAGCTAGTCCATGCATCTCCTCATATGCTGATATATCTCCTCCTCAAATCCCTTCCAAAAATACCCCTCCATGATGGTGTGGTATGCTCTCATAAAACAAGTGGGGCTGAAAAGGAAGTCGTCCTAAGCTACTTGTAGCAACTTATCCTTGAGCTTGGAAGCTCTAGGAAAGAAGATACTGCCATGATAGAAGATGACCCCATCTCTGACTGAATACCCTTCCTCAAGAAACTGGTCATCCAATATCATACAAGTAAAAATATCCTTGGAATACCCCACCAACAGCTGGGAGTTCCAATATGGATCTATCCTCCATAGTGATAGCGCTGATGATCCCTCATGAAGAACACTTGTCATATGGTCACCATCTTATTTGAAATCTCCCATGCCAAAGATGCAAGTTGGAAGGTTGCTATCCTCCCCCTGATACTTCTGCCATAGTGCAAAACCTGAGATGGAAGTGGGTAATGATGATGTTGAGGGAATGATCCCTCTCTTCTTGAGTCTACACCAGACTCCCAACATTGTATCAAGCTCTCCCAAGGTCCCCACTCCTCTAAAATCACTGATTGGTGCCTCAACTGTTGAAGCATCCATCCTCCTCTGTTGATCCAGTGGTCTCCTTGGTGAAATGTCTCCATGCAATGAGAAAACATCATCAAGAGATGACTGCATATCTGAATTAAAAAAACTATCCATGCCCTTACTGCGCAATCCAGTCTCCTCCCTGGGTGCATCAACCTCCTAAAATGGATAGAGGTGTGTGCATCTCATCTCCTGATGTTGGTTATCCTCCCTATCTCCTCCTTATGTCTCCATGGTTTCACACCTCCTCAACAATGGCACATGTGTTGTGCCTTGATCTATACACATGAGATCCTCGGGACTTCCTTGCAAAGATGCAAGAACCCCTCTACTTGGAGCAAGAGCTCCTCCTTCCTCTGCATGAGGCACTAGATAATCTCTAGATGTGCCAGTGCTGTTGCCCTCAGCCTATGCAACATGCATTGGCAATCGCCCAATGATTGGATCCCCCTTTGAAAAATAGATCTCCATGCTCCCTTACTCAAAGGTGTGAGATGAAAGTCTTTCTTTCGGAAAGGTATGGTGCAAGTTTTCAGCCTCCTCCATGGTTCTCTAAAGTGGTATTTTGTTTTAATGCAATTTTTTTTTTTGAGTTTTCTTGTTTAGCTCCACCATGGGTGTCTCATAAATCCTCCTACCAAATCTTCTCACTAGTGCCTTAGTGAAGCTTGCATAAGACATAGTGTTTACATTTCTTAAAGAAAAGGATTCAAAAATCCACCAGGAATAGGCCTTACCTCTAAAATGCAGCGCTGCAACTCTAATGGCTACCTCTTTAAGAATTTGGTGCTACTGCAAGAAGGTATCTAACTCCTCCACCCAAGCTTTGGCTGAACATGTAGGTGAACCTTCGAAGGTAGATAGAAGAAATCTATCTTGTTGCTCTCTTTCCTTCATCTTGATCTTGCAAAAATCTGAAAAACTGAGATGATATCAAAATTTCTGAGTTTGAGACTCATACTCCTTCAGGAAATCACTAACAATTTCCCTCCTAGAAACTTCTTCTCCTCTTTCCATCTCTCTTCCGGCAATCCTGGTCATGTGACTCCGTTGTGTATTAGGGTGTGTAGCTGCTTGCTCGCACTCCTCATATGTCAATATAGAGTTTGCTTCAGGTTCACACTGTTTCAGAGATTCTTCACACATATCCCTCCTGATCTTCTTGAAATATTCATGAATATTATGTACAGATCTAGGAAGAGGCTTTGTAAGCTTATCCCCTTTTTCTCCTCCAAAATACGGAGTATTTTTCCTACTTATTTCTCTGTCTCCTTTTCGATGAGAAAGAAGTGCAGGGTTATTCCTCTCCTTTCTGCTTATCCACCTTGGGGAGGTTCTTCATGGATTTGAAATATAATGAGATGAATCCCATCCTCTCCTTTGGCTGAGACTCACAAGCTGAGCCAATATTCTAGCTCTGATACCACTGTAATATCCAAAAATGGGAACTGTTAGCAAGGCATGACTCGAAAACACATTTTCCAGTAATGGATGCTATAGGATTTTAAACCAAGACCTGCATCCCTTAGATCAATGCATCTAAGACTAAAATCCAGGAGGTGGCTCAAAATAAATCCCTCTAGGTGGGTTAAACATATCTCCCACACCTAGTTGCCTTGAGAAATTTCCCAATGAAGGGGTTGCAGAAATACATGAACGAAGAATGGAGAAACAACGTTATTATATGAATTCTACACACATGAAGAAGTATATAGCCAACCAATTTATAATATAGCAGCAAAAGAGTAAAATTATTTGAGGAATGAATCACTCAAGCTAGGCAATGAGATCCTCAACAACACATGTACAAGGAAATAAAGAAACACTGCTACATGAATAAAGCCATGGCTATGACTGCGTAGTTTATAAGAGACACTGCAACATAAAAAATGATAATAGAGTGATATGAAAATATCAGCTCAAGAAAAGTGGGGAAGCAAGCTCTCAAACCCTGTAAACAATGTTACAACAATCCTTAGAAGGATTGGCTACAATACATGTACAAATGGAAAATATGTAGAAATGTCGGAGTAGCAGGGTAGCAGCTGCAGCTCAGAAAATGTATGGAGATGGCTAATGATGATGCTCAATCTGAAATATACCTCCTCCAACATATCTCTCAAGTGATAGGTTGATCCTATCCTTGAAGATATCTCCCTCCAAACATGTGGTGCAAACCCCCACTGCAGGTACACACTGGAATAACGCAGTCTGGAGAAGGGACTGCGTTGTCTATGATAGGAGATGCTTGGTCTAGTGCCAAGATATGAAAATCAGACTTGGAAACTTTCCTCACTAATCTTCCTGAGGAATAGAAGCTCCCTCCTCTGAAAGATGAGACAAGGAATGGTGTTGTGGAACCCTCCACTGCAACACCCTGCAACACTACATTATACTTCAGCAGAAATAACACAGTGACTGAAGGAATGGCTTTGGCCTTGAGAATAGATGTGGAGAAATGAAGTGAAATCCTTCAATAAGCCTCTCAAGAAGGAGAATAATTCCTAAACAAGAATCCCTCGTGCTAAAAAGCACTTCAAATCAGCTAAACAACTAGAGACTACAAATAGTCTAAACAGACAAATAATCCAAATACTCAAACATGTCCCTCTATGGCTACCTCTTCCTCCTTTTATGCAAGTGAATGTCTCTATGCCCTGGACCCCACACATTGGGGTTTCTTCCACAAGGAATCTTCCTCCCTCTCAAACTACGTTGTCTTCCCAAGAAAGCAACACGCTCTTATGCAGCGTTGTTGACTTGGTCAAACTTGACCTTGTCCTCATGCAATTGCCCCTTTTCACACTGGAAGGTGCAAAATTAAGCTACTCCATGGATCCCTTTCACACTATTAGGGATTTTATTCCTACTCATGTGCCTTTTACCCATTTTATTCACGTCATAGATGAAATAAGAAAAAATTAATATTCCAATTTGCTGCTTGCAAATTGTGTAATATTACATGATGCCTAGAGAAAGAAGGGCCAACAGAGCCAAGGATTGGAGTATGGAGAGACAAACTACTCCATGTAGCATGGGTTGGAGATATAGTTCATGATTTGGGATTTTCCACTTGGGGAAGGAACTACTACACTTCATATATCTCAGGTAGAGAAGAGGCTCTTGGACATCAGATGGTTGCCTCTTGGGGACTCATTGATGAGGAGCGGCATCTAGCTACACAACTAGAGACCATTCTAGACATTCTAGAGAGGCAGCTGGAGCTAGGCATTCATAACACATTGGATCATATGAGGAAACCTTTCATATGAGGATGCCACTTGGGAGGGAGATGGATTTCTTCTGCATCTAATTTTGGAGTTGCTTGAGGAAAAGTAGCAGTTTGGTGGAGAGGACTGTAATATTCCAAATTTTCCATCAGCTAATTGGAATATTAGAGTTCTTACTTTTTTTATGTAGTTAATTAAATAAAAGGGTGGAGGGACCCATAAACCCAATAGATGAATAAAATCCACTTCTATAGTGTGAATGTGGGTTAATTGAGTAGTGGAGTAACATTATGGAGTAGTGGAGCAACATAATAATGAAGAAATAGTGGAGGTCATGGATCAATGATGAGGAATATGATGGAGATCATGGAGAAATAATGATGAACTGATGGAGGAAGTGGTGCATTAAATTCACACAAGATGGAGGGAGTGGAGAGTAATTGCAGAGATGATGGAGATCATGGAGGACAACACGGTCTTTATGGAGGCTAGTGGCCACATGTGCAATGCAGTAATGAGGTGGACCAAGGCTAGAGAAGTCTCACAACCATAAAAGGAAGGTGAGGGCATCCATAGAGGGAATTTTTGATATTGATATTTTATTGTCATTTATGACATTTCTTTACACAATTTAGCTATTTAGCTAAGTTTGTTGTGCTATTTAGCACACTATGTCTCCGAGTGGAGATCCCACCCTTATCCATGGGGGAATTTTAGTGCCTACTCTAGAAAGTTTTCTTTGAGTAGCCATTCATCATCTGGCAACAGTGCCACATTCAGCCCCTCTCTTTAGCACTTACAACTATAGGAATTACACATTCATACCTTAGGGTTTGAGAGGAGGAAGGTAGTTAGCATTTCAGCTGGGAAGCTTATGGAGGGATCAACCCTTCACCTTGTGCATCCCTTGTGGTATTCCTAGAGTAGCATTGTTACATCTGTCATTAGGTCATCATTCTACTCCTCTATGGAGTAGAAGAGCTTGCAGGAATTACGCATTCCAGTAATGTAGTTTGAGAGGAGGAAGGAAGTTCCAAGTATCTCAGCTTGGAATCTTGTGAGGGGTCATCCCCTCACTTTGATGAGATCATTTCCATTGGTTGTGAGAATTATTGCATCATCTATTAACAAGCTACAACATCAGCCCTCTTGAAAGCATAGTCACTTCTAGCGGTTATGCAGTTCACAAACTACAACTTGAGAGTAGGAGCTTGAACTCAAGCTTCCATCTTTGGAATTAGGAGAAGGGGCCGACCCTTCATGCATTGATCTGATTGAGTGTTACTGCAGCTATTTTATATTTCATTTCATGCCATAGATCAACATACCTAACAGTTATGCATTGGAAGCTCTAGGAGAGTGATTTTTCGAGTTAAGCCAATTTGGAAATCCTTTCTGGGTTATTCTGGGTTTTCATCATAGAATTTGGATTCCAAATCTCAACATTTTTTGAGCTCGAGAACAACCTTATCTACGCACCCCTTTTTAGTCACCAGTTACATTTCTAGCATTTCGAGGAGGGGAAACATAGTAGGGTCTCTAATATAGCAACAGTTACACATTGTTCTCAGTGACAGGACTTGAGTGTCACTCTAGCCATCTCTGTCAGCTTGAGTGTTACTATTTTTTAGCACTATTGTACTTGTATTCCACCTCCTCATTAATAAAATTTCTCAACTATTTCTGGTTTTATTCATGGTGTTTTGATGTTTCAGAATTATTGTTTTTATTTTCTTGTATTACTTTATTTTCCTATTTTGGGATATTATAGAACCACATCAAGAAATGGAACCAAGCTAGAGTGGCCCAACCCGAGCACAAACTTTGAGGAAAAATATTTTGTAGAATATTCTAAGTGAATATTCCATATTTCAAAGGAATATTCCTTCAGTAGAATCTTGAGGAATCTAAACATTCCCTGGGTTCCAAATTTTTACTATGAAAAAACTTGATCTAGGTGGATATTGGTGGCTAGCTACCTATTCAACCTAGACCTCCAATCGGTTTCATCAGTTTCCTAGATTATAGCATCATTTACTATTTTTAGCAGTTTTTGGGTCGTGAACTTCCTGAGCAGTTTTGACCCTCTAAACAATGTTTTTTTGAGTTACGTAGTAAGCCCATAGCCATAGGAAGGGGCTTGTGGCAAAACCTGTAGTACATGAATATATATTTTAGATGATATATCATATGTTCCAAATAGAGATAATGTCACCAAGTTACGGACCCCAGAAGTTGGCTATCCAACTAACCCGAATGGGACCCACAAAGTCTTGGAGTTCCATCTCTTAGGGGTTAGGGTTTTGGTTGTTTAGGATTTTCCCATAATTTTAAATAATAAAAATTCCCTTGAGCCTCATTGCAACATAGTTTAAAGGCATGTAGCTACCACATCTCTCCTCATATATAAGCTACCATTGCCCAAGCTAGCTTATTTCCATTTTGTCTGTAAGCTTATTTGAGTTATTTTATATTAATGAAATGAAGAATATTTTCTGCTGCATATCTATGTTTGTGTTTTTTTTTGTGTTTTATTGCATTCCTGCATAAATATGGATCATCAATATTAGAGAAATCTTCTCTTTCTCGATATTTCTTTGCATGTCCCCAGCGAGATTGAGGTATAAGGAGTTAGGGCTTGATCTAGTTGAACCTTTGCAAGATCAGCATTCAAAATCCTGACAGACTCCCATGGTAGAGGAAAAGAAAGATGAGGGAGCATGAGATCCTATAAAAATATTTCATTAGGAGGCCCTCAAAAAACTGAGGAACATGATGATGGATAACGTTTCCCAGATCCTTCGATGACTACCCACTGAAGACACATCTTCATCCGAAATCCACTCCTTTTAAAGTAAAAATTAACTTTCACATTCCCATATTTTATGGCCAAATAGATTCAAACAATGTATATAGATGGTTGAATCTATTATAAGGATATTTTTGGTTCATGAATTTTCCAATCAGTAAAATATTACTTTTGCACTCCTCAAAGCCACCTCCCATGTAAAGAACTGGTGGGAAACCTACTTTGAGAAAAACGATGAGGGGGAATCCTCCCTATTCTTAGCCACACCCACTTGGAATTATTTTCGAGACACAATTAAGGAAAAATACTGCCCCGTGGGGAGCTATGAGGAAAATTACACAAAATGGACGACGTTGTGGAAGTAAAGGGATCAAGATGTTCATGAGTTAGCAAATATATTCCATACCCTATGCACAAATTTGGGTATCAAATATCCGGAGAAAAATTTGGTGCTCAAGTACTGAAGTTGTATGCACATATACATTCATGAGGAAATGTATTTCCTTAACATCTCCTAACTTGGTGCAACATATCGGTAATTTTCCAAGACTAATTAGAAATTCAAACAGAAGAAGCAAGAATTTTGAGCTGCGAATCATAAGCAAGGGAAAGGTGCCCCCAAACCACAGAACAAAGGATAAGGCTAAGGAGTGGTGGACCAGGACAACTCATCAAAGCCACAAGAAAATAACAACATGGGAAAGTGGTGTGAGCTCCATAAGAGCTCCACTCACAACAAAAGTGAGTGTCAGGCCAAGCAGTCACTGGTGTTTGAGCTAAAGGCTTCTGAATCAGATGCATGTTCTGATTCTGAGCTAGAACCCGACAAGGGGAATGAAAAAAGGAAGTAGATTATTGATGTGGAGCCTAGTGTGACCATTTCCACCACCAATATCTTTAAGGAAGAACCCAAAGATATAGAGGAGGGGGGAGCCTCTTCCATTCCCAGATGTGGGTGAACGGTTCCCCGATACAATTAATTTTCAAAAATAGGAGCCAAATAACCTCATTTCAGTAGAGGTCATGCGTGGCTGGTCCTGTCGATCACATCACAACCACAACCATAAACCATTGGGTGGCTTCACCAAGGACGAGATATCTGTGTCAGCCAATAGTGTCGCCTTCCCTGAAACATCAAGCCCTTCACAAATGAGGTCACTATGTGATGGTTCTCCTCTTGAAGTTTGTGATGCATTATTAGGCCAACCATACTTATGGAAGTGACATGTTGTGTCTGATTCTCAGCCTCATGTTGTTATTATTACTTTAGGTAATAATTTGTACAGGATAACAGAGGTAGCAAGGCCTACCACCATCTCTTTGATCACTGCAAAGCAATGGAGTAAGCTCATTTCCAAAACTGTGAAATTTTCTTTCCTTATGATCTGCCCTCAAGGCAAGAAGAAGACAATGGCCATGACCTCTAGGTAGGGTTCCTCCACTGGACAACAACAGATGGACAAAGTTGTGGAGGATTACATAGACATTTTCAACTCACCTACAGGGGTGCCTCTGCATTGTCAGGTCAAGCACTACATCAATCTAACCCTAGGAACGCTGCTACCCAATGGACCAATATATTGGCACTCTGTTATGGAGAATGACGAAATCAAGAGGAATATTTTGGATTTATTGTGGAAAGGTCACATCTGACCGAGTTTATCACCTTGTGGGAGCCCAATTGTGTTGGTGAAAAAGAAGGATGGGACTTGGAGACTCTGTATTGACTATCAGGCATTGAACAAGATCACTATCTAGAATAGGTATCTTATCCCATGGATTGATGACCTTTTGGACCAACTCAAGGGGGGGAAATATTTTGGCAACATTGACTTGAAGTCGAGGTATCACTAGGTACCAATCAAACCCTCTAATGTGTGGAAGACTAACTTCAAATCCAAGGAGGGCCTTTTTGAATGAATGGTCATGCCTTTTGAGTTGATTAATGCTCTTGAAACCTTCATGAGGATTATGTATGACATATTGCAACCATTAACCAACTATTTTATGGTGGTGTATTTGGATGACATCATGGTCTCTAGCCATAGTTGAGAAGAGAATGTCCACCACATTCATCATGTCCTCCAAATACTATGGAAACTAAAGTTGTGTGCCAATTTGGAGAAATTCACTTTTGGCATGACTCGGGTTCAATATATTGGATACATTATTGATGAGCGGGATGTGCATGTGGACCCAACCTAGATCTAGGTCATTCGAGATTGGCTAGCCCCAACCACTCTAATAGAGCTCCACAACTTTCTGGGTGTTTCCGATTTCCACTACAGGTTCATGTTGGTTTTGTCTCATATCACTTATATTTTGAGTCAAGTCATCAAGGGAGGAGAGAAATAAAAATTATTTTGGTCTAAATCTCAACGGAAGGAGTTATCAAAGTTGAAGCATCACCTCTGCTGTGCACCAGTGCTCACACTACCATACTTGCAACAACCATTGGAGATCGAAATGTATTCTTGTGACTATGCTATTGGGGAAGTACTTACTCAACATGGGAATCCAATGGCATATCATAATGAGACACTTTTAGACATAGCTTAAAAGTATCCCACCTATGACAAAGAGATGTAGTCCATTGTTCAGGCCTGTCGACAATGGAAGCATTCCATTTTTGGGAAGGAGACAGTCATCCACACAGATCACCAAACCATGCAGTTCATATAGACATATAGGAAGTTTCAAAACGATCACCATATGAAATGGTCCACATTCTTGCAACAATTCCATTTGAACATCAAGTAAACTAAGGGAAATACCAATAATGTTTCATAATTCCCCAATTGACTACTAATTGTGGCTCCAACCACTGCGCTCAACTCTTGTGGGCATGAGACTTTGGATTGGCCGCATCTTTACGAATGTGATCTAGAATTTTGAACCACATACCAAATGATATTGGAGGGTAAGAAAGTTCAATATTTTCACCTCTAGGGTGAATTTTTATGCCACCTGGAACACCTATGGGTTCCTTCAAGTGAGTGTGCTAAAATTATTTGGGAAGAGCACTATAGTCGAGTCCCTAGACATTTCAAGGTTGAGAAAAAATTGGAAGTACTCAGAAGTATTTCTATTGATCAAATCTTCGACATGATGTCAGGAAGTACATCAGATCCTACACTGCCTGTGCTAGTTCCAAAGTGAACATCAAGAATAAAGGCCTATATAATCTATTTCCTACCCCTAGTCGACCATGGGAATCCATCTCCATGGATTACATGTGAGGCCTTCCTTCTATCAAGCATTGCAATGACTATGTTTTTATGGTCATCGATGATTCTCTAAGATGGCCATTATGGCAGCCTACAAGAAGAATATCACAACATAATCTAGTGCTAAACTATTCTTTAAGAGAGTGCGGGTACACTTTGGGATCCAAAATTCCATTATCTCAGATCAGGGAAATAGGTTCCTCGGTATATTTTGGTAAAGTCTATGTTCGATGCTGGACTCCAAGCTCACGAAGTCCACAACTTTCCATCCCCAAACTAATGGAAAAATAGAGGTCGTCAATAGGATGATCATACACATTTTGTGCATGTAAAACTCGAAGCATCCATGCACATGGGATGAAAACCTCCCCTATTTTCAACACAACTATAATTGGAATCTCCACAACTCAACTAGCCACAACCCCTTTTATGTGGGCTTGGGATTCCAACCACTATGTCCCATTCATGGGGTCATACCATTTGTAGCTACTTAGGCAGATGCAACTGATGTATAATCTGATGTGGACAGGGAGAAAAACTTGAATTATCACATTCAACACATCCACCAATATGTCCATGACATATTGGACAGAGAAAATGAAAATTACGAGCAACAACATGATCAATATCGGGCGCCACACGAGTTTTAGGTGGGTGAAATTTTTTTGGGTACATTTGTAGAAGAAGTGCCTCATTGGGCCCCACAACAAGCTTCGTCCACTCCAATATGGGCCATATACCATCACAAAATTTGTATGGGAAAATTCCTTTGAGCTCAATATTTCACCATTCCTTGGTCTGCGCTAAGTGTTCAATGTGGACCACCTTCAGTCCTATTTTCCACCATTGCTAGACACATCTGACATTGCAGAAAAACCCACACCAAAATATTTAAACCAGGACTGCATGGAACATGCCACAACTGATTGTAACATGGACACATATATTAGAACACCCTTAGCATAGTATCCAACTATATCGAGTTATCAAAGCAAGCCAACTCCTTCACCAACGAAAGTGGTTCACCAGGGACCAGATTCAACAACAATTTCTTCATATCATGGAGGCTTTGCACGTGATGGGGATAATTTATTCCTAAGGGGGGAGGAATGATCCAGTTGTATATTGGTGGTCAGCCACCTACTCCACCTATTGCTCCAGTCTGTTTCATCAGTTTCCTTGATTATAGAAACATTTACTATTTTAACATTTTTTCAGGTCTTGAACTTCCGGAGAAGTTTTGACCCCCTAAATTCCATTTTTTTGAGGTTAGTAGCAGAACTGTAATTGTAGGAAGGGTCCTACAATTTTTTTTTAGTACTTAGATAGGTCTTTACGACAATATATTGTATGCACCAAACAGAGGTAATATGACCAAGTTACTACCTTGAGAAGTTGGCTGCCCAACTAAACCCAACGAGGCCCACAAACTCTTGATGTTCCATCTCATGGGGTTAGGGTTTTCCTGTGTCATTCGATAATAAAAAGGCCCTTGAGCCTCATTGTAACAAATTTCATGGGCATGTAGCCACCACATCTCTCCTCAGAGATAAGATACCATCACCCAAACTAGTTTATTTAAATTATGTCTGTAAGATTATTTTAGTTATTTGATATTAATGAAATTAAGTATATGTTATTTTGCATATCTACATTTATGTTTACTTCTCTGTTTTATTGTGTTCCTGCATAAATCTGGATCAAAACTATATCAATTTTATACCTAAATTAGCCAGAATATCGCTAGGATTTTAGTTATGAAATCCATTTCTTCATCTGAGAAATGAATTCCACCCCCCCCATCACCATAAGAGAATATTGTGATGAATCTAAAAGATACCCGAGGAGCCCAGATTTGACCCTGGCAGGAAAGGGGTCAAGTTTATAGTCAGAATTCATGATTTTTTGCCAAGAATTCAATCATGCCATTCCTTCATTTAGCAGAGGTGTGCATATATAGGCCATCCTTGAAATTCGAGGTATAAGATGAATTTATGCCATGTATTCTTTTTATTGTTGTTGAGATGATGATTTGATGTTGAGACCCTTATTTTCCATTTTTGTTGGAGGGTCATTGAATGCCACTACATATGAGAGTTTGATACTTTATCATGTTGAAGGAGATATTTTATGAGTGATATTTCTTATAAAAAATTGCATCGTGGAGAGACATGCCACTTTAGTTAAGAGAGTTCATCCTTGTACAGATAAATAATGCCTCATGTAATCATAATCATATTGCAATAATTAATGAAGCGGCCTCTCCACTCTTGATGCGAGGCTCAGAGACATAACCCACACCGGGTGAACTCCGTTATCATGTTTTGTGTGTTCTTTGGTTTCATGTTTGCCTTTATTTTCCTCTTCTTTAAAGTATTCACATGTGTTTTTTCATACTCTTTCACATGCAATTCCGTTAACATCACATAAGTAAAAGATATTGGTTAATTTTGATAGGTGAGAGAATCTGAATCAAGTTTGGTTTTAGTGCAGTCTTCTTACTAATGTGAATTGAGAATGTATGATAAAAAAGGAAAGGCTTTAAAGAGGTGAAGGAAAAATCAATCCATTTGATCTAGAAGTAGGGTGTTCAACACGAAGAAGGAAAATGGCAGATGAAGATGCTCGAGTTGAGGAAGAGCGAAATTTTCACAAGTTTTTTTAAACCATGGCAGAAAAAGTTGAAAAAATGTTTGTAGAGTATAAGAAGACAATGGAGAAGCATGAGATGAAAGAATGAGATGATCATGCCTCAGAAAATAAAGGCGGAGGAGTGGAAGCACCTCCCAAACCCCCATCCCCATATACTATTCAATGCTCCACTTCTTCCTCATCTTCTCTCTGTTCTAAAATTAGAAAATCTCATAAGAATATTTTTTTTAAGTTTGATGTCAAGTTTTATTTTCCTGTGTTTAATGGAGAATATAATGCATAAAATATAGATAACTATATTAGACAGGTTGAATTATATGTATGCATACAACGAATAAAATAAGATGAGGCCAAGATTTAGTTAGCATCCCTTCGATTGATTGGCACTTCTCTTCCATGGTGGGAAGGCAAGTTGCAGAAAGTTGGTAAGAGTACTTGTAAACTTCTTTCATCTTCAGCCAAGTTTGTTTCTACTTTTAGAGGAAAATTTTACCCATTGGGATATATACATAATCCCATGATGTAATGAAAACATTTGAAACAAAGTAAAGGTTAAATTTTTTTAAATTTTCTAGAAGAGTTTAGGAAACAAGATTTAGCAGTGAATGTTCCATTAGAATTTGCTGAGACGTTGATGAAATACATTGGTTCCTTGCATATTTTTTTGGCATAATTCATCGTTATTATTTGAACATAAAACTCTTGATGAAACTATTGTGAAGGCTATAGATATTGAAAGTAGGGGGAAGCATGAAAAATATCACCACCCAAAGAGGACAAAAATAGCTAAGAGAAAGGAAGAAAAATCGTCTTGTACTCATTATGAGTGTTATGCGCAATTTACGATTTCATATAGAAGTATCTCCCTAGACCTAGTGGACTGGTCTAAAACAAAAAAAAAAAAAAAAAAAAAAAAAAATTATCCTTAGAGTAATTAAATAATGTATAAAAAAAACTTACTTGGAACCTGTTGCAAGCTTCATTCTCTTCTCCACTTGTAAGCTCCAATTTCAGCACCGGATTTTTTAATGAGAACCCACACATACAATCATAACAAGGAAAATATCTATGAAATTTATCTAGAATTATCCAATTGTTATATTCAATGGATCAATAAAGAACTGAAACATATGAATGTAAAAATAACTTGACATACATAGGAAAATGATATACTCTTTGTAATAATATGAAAAGGAGAGAGTTTACAACCAAGAATAAAAATTGATCTTGTAGATATATCCCCAAGTTGATGTGTCCTTCCTTGCCAAAAAGCACACCTAAATGTCATGCTAATTCATTAAGTTGGTAAATATCTTGGATTCAAGGAAGAAACATGAGGGCATGATAGGTATCCAAAATCCAACCCTGATGTTGTAGATAGTTGTATATTTATAGGAGAGGTTGGTGGTCTAGGAATTATTATCCATTTACCAATCTAGGCCTGAGGGGCACCCTTGATGGGAGGATTATACCAAGGGATAAAAGGTGAAATATCCAAGGTAGGATTAGATAGAATTAAAAGTTCCTATCCAAGGTAAATGGTTGAAAAAACTCTTGGAAGATTTTGGAAGAGGAAGCTTCATGATTCTTTTTATTTTTCCTGCATTTCTAAAATCAATGCACCCCCAACAAGGGATAACATGTTGATCAATCCAATTGCATAATGGAACAACATGTTGGTGAGCATAGGCACCTAAAGGAATAGGGTTCATTTTTCCTTAAAAACACTATTTTGAAGCAGGAAGACTAAAAAAATCATGGATTTGGTAGATTCATGCTTAAGGATTTGTGCAGGGATGATGACAAGGTGTTCATCAGTGTTGATTGATCTAGTTTGCAGGCCTATTGACCAGATGCAACAAAATGGTATATAAAATATTTCTCCCTAAAGCACAAATTCATAAACAATAGCTAATGACTGAAGTGATTTACCTTGTGACAAGTCTGGATCAAGAACATAGGTAAAAATAATCATTTGTTACAATACAATTCATCATGATATATTTGATAGGGGAGGCATATCCATGCTCAACGCATAAGCTAACATTAAATGTACAATGATAAAAAATACTCTTCCCCTTATGAAAAAGTGTGGATCCATTATTCGATGATTTTATTATCATATCCATCATTATATGTAATCTTACATTAATATTGAAAGCGTAGCTCGGATGGATGGAACTCAATTCATGGTCTTCTATCTCTTTCACTCGATCATCCAATGTATAAGTATAAGCATGAAAATAAAGGAGTTTAAGTCAAATAGGGTAGAAAACATCTAATTACTGACGATTGATGTATGTATTTTACAAGAACGAGAGAAATAACCAATTATTTTAATGGCTCTCAAGGTACGCCAATACAATATGCATGTTTGAAGTCAAACACCACACACAATCTGTCATTCAAAGGTCAATCATGTAAACCTATTGCCTAGAGCGAGGAAACTTTCAATTGATGTAGGTAAGAAAAAGGTACTAAAGGAGAGTTTCTAAGTCAACTTATTGGATAATGAGTTGATGTCGACAGGAAGTGACCTGTCGTAGGAGGGCCTTGATGTATACCCCGTCAATGAAACAAAATGGGTATCAATATTTGGGACAGAATGATGTTGATGTGGAACTAGTTTAGGAACGATATACATGAATGTAGGCTTAAGAGTACTGTATTAGAGATCAACTAAAGGAATTCTCTTGATTGGATGATATGTTTTTCGTGGTTAATGATAAATAAATTTTCCAGGATTTGAAGATCCTATTTTTCTCAAAATTCAACATGAAAGATATTGGTGCTGCAAAATATATTTTAGGCATGGAAATTAAAGGAGATTAGGCACAAAGGAATCTTTGGTTAAACCAGAGGAAGAATGACAAGACAATATTGCATAGGTTCAATATGCAGGATAGTAAACCAGTGATGGTTCCTATCATTGTAGGTGTAAAGTTATATGTTGAACAATGTCCCAAGACACAAGAAGAATAGGAGGATATGCCCAGTGTTCCATATGCAAGTGCAATGGGTAGCCTGATGCAATGGTCTGTACTACACCAGAAATTGCACATGTAATGGGAGTGTTGAGCAGGTTTATTTCAAAAACATGGAAGGAGCATTGGACAATAGTGAAGCGGGTTTTCATATATTTGCGTGGCACTAGTGATTATGGTCTGTTCTTGCAAGGAAGACTAATATTGGACAGAGTTTTGGTCATCTATGGCTTTGTTTATGCAGACTAGCTCGAGATATGGATCAAATAAGATCTACCAATGGGTATGTGTTTAGCATATTTGGAGATTCAATTAGTTGGATGATTAAAAAATATTCTGTAGTGGCTCTTTCAACTACAAAGTCAGAATACATGGAAGCCACTCATGCAAGTAAGGAAGCATTTTGGTTGAAGAGATTGTGTTCAAGTATGGGGTTGGTGCAACAAGCTATAAGGATATACTGTCATAGCCAAAGTGAAATGTTCTTGGCTAAGAACCCTACTTGTCATTCAAAGGCAAAGCACATTGATGTTCAATATCACTTTGTGAGAGATATGGTTGAGGATAAAAAGGTGTTGCTAGTAAAGGTGGACACTTTGAATACTGTTGTAGATGTATTGATGAAGTATATAAGCACTGAGAATTTATCTTAGTGTAGAGAGACAATGGGTGTTGTAGGGCTAGACAAATGATGAAGCTCTTTTGTGGCCCCTTGTGGAAAGAAAGAAAAAAGTGGGAGAATGTTCAATATGTGTTATATTATTTCCATGGATATGGTTTTGTGCATGGGTTTGCACATGGTTTTGGGTATGATTTTTTTCTGCCCATGGTATTTTGTAGATCTGTTCAAGGGAACTACAATCATGTTCTAATCTAGGTTTAATGGATTTGGGTTTATGAATGCTTCAACATGTATATATATGTGTTGTGACATTGAAATGAATATAATGAAAAATCAAGCTGGTAGTCTCGGTTTGGGATCTAGGGGAAAATATTTGTGTATATATGTTTTATGTTTTATGTTCTCACTATTGTTTATTTTTTATTTTTAAGAATCCATTTGCATATAATTTCTGTACAGGGTTAAAACCTGTACCTTCCTCCTTTCGGGCCTTTAATTATAAATGTGTTGTTATAATCTAGGTTTAATGGATTCGGGTTTATGAATGCTTCAACATGTATATATATGTGTTGTAACATTGAAAGGAATATAATGAAAAATCAAGTTGGTAGTCCCGGTTTGGGATCTAGGGGAAAATATCTGTGTATATATGTTTTATGTTTTATGTTTTATGTTCTCACTATTGTTTATTTTTTGTTTTTAAGAATTAGTTTGCATATAATTTCTGTATAGGGTTAAAACCTACACCTTCCTCCTCTCAGGCCTTTAATTATAAAGGTGTTGTCCATGCTCAACACTCATCAAAGACAACTCAAATCCCATGCAGCTCTTCTAAGGGGTTCCAGTGATTCTTATTCATCATAATCATGTGGCTAGCCCATTTTTCATGAATAGTGGGGGATGATGTGGCATCCTCTAGAATTATGGTGGTGAAAAAAGGAATATCAACTTTTAAGTGGCATAACATTGACATATGGACTTTGATTGACGTGATTCTTGCATTGTTTGAAAGGTCTATGTGTGTGGAATAAAAAAAAGGTGTGGCCCTAATAAAAAAAATTTACCGCGAAAAAATATCATTGATACCTCAAAATGCTCCAAGAATATTTTAAACCCCAATTTTCCAAACTAGACCCAACAAGTAAAAAGGGTCTTATGAGTTGATTCCTCCACTTTGTCCACTCTTAAAGCATCGATATGGATGAAAAAAATATAATGATCCAATACAGATAATATCTCCCCATTTTGGGAGGCTTTTGGTCCCTGAAATATTCTACTAAATGAGGTGAGAAATTTTTTCCTCCACCTTCTCTTGGGTGTACAGTTTAGCTTTTCGTGAAGGTTGTCCTTTCAACCTAATATGCCATAGGTCATGTTTCCCATGTCTTGTAGTTTTGGACCTCTTAAACAAAAATATATGTTTCTTCATCTCTTCTTGATAATTTAGTTCCAAATTCTCCATAAAAGGTAGGAATTATTCCTCTTCCTGATCTAGCATGGAAGGATCATAGAGTTTTTTATTCTCTACATTCACAAATGAGTAAATACACATATATCGTGGTAAACTAAGTTGATATGAATTATCACCCACCTTTTCGAATATCTCAAAGTGACCATACTACAAATCCTTGATTTTCTTACAACCCCCTATAGCCTCTCCTTGTTCAAGTGTAGCCCTAATTCACTAGTACAAATGGCGCCAAAATATGATGGCTATTTGTTGGATATGCAACATATTGGTGTCAAATATCTGACACATTGTAGCTCAAAAAAGCGTCACTGGTTTTTTTGAATAGTAGACACTCTATTAAAATTTATATATTCAATGGTATATATGTCAATTATTGACACAAAACATGGTCAAAAGTGTCATAAAGAACTAATGCTTAAAAGTCAATTTTGCGACATTTTAATTCGTTGGATATCTGATGCATGAACATTGGTAGGGACACACAGATCTGTTGAATATTTTATAGGTGCCACTTTACTTTCCATCGTTGTAGACTCAAAAATTGTGATAGTTTTATGTTCTACATTTGACAATTGGCTAGTTCATTCCAATAGGAAAAACTAACGTGTTGACGTCAAATAATCAACAGACTACCTAGATTGTGTGATGGGAATTTCATCTCTCTAATGCTTCCTATCATTTGTATAGAGAGGCTTTTTTGATGTTTTAGAATCATATAATTGATGTTACATTAAATTAGTTCAACGAGAGTTTCAAATATCAGACGTTTTTTTTCGTCGGTATGGAGTATGCAGTCTGCCAAAATCTCATTAGATATTCAATGTATAACACTTTTTTCCAGTGGGAGTGTCATATGCCTAATGCTTCATTCCGTCAATTGTGTGTCTAATATTCAACGCTTGTATTTCTTCTCAACAGGAGTGTCATATTTCTGACGCTTGGTTCTGTCAGTTTTGTGTTGATTACCTAATGATTATCTCGACCAATAAGAGTCGAATATTCGATGGAATTTTGTGCATTAATATATATATATATATATATATATATATATATATATATATATATATATATATATATATATATATATATATATAAATATATATATATATATATATATATATATATGTATATATTGATGGATTTTTTTATCTCAATCATTGTTACTTTTAGGCATTTAATTGCTTCAATTAGTACAACAATGTGAGATCAATACTGTGGTTACTTATATTATTATATGTATTGGAGTTGCACTCCATGCTTGCATTTTATTACAAGGTCTATACTCCTATTTTTTGTGTCTTTGGACTTGTTGTAGGAGGTACAACCACCCTCCAAAATTTTTCCATTGCTTAGATTTTCAATCCTAACATTATTTTCTTAGGGTCTTACCTTTCACTACTATCAGGTATCTATGCTTTTAATTATTTTTATATTTTAGTTTTGGTTGTGTTTACTTTCTCTACACTTAGAAAAAATTTCTAAGACATAAGCTAACCTCCTGTTTAAGTCTTACACAAAATTTTTGGGCTTGCCTCACAAAACTTCACAATTCCTGGAGTCAGTCTTGACCTTCATGTTCATAATTACACATTCATGACTGGTAGCCCAAACTTGAGGCTCGGAAATGTGAATTCATGAAAGTAAGCCCAAAATTGATTATAATATCCCAAAATAGAGATTGCACAACAATCCTGCTAAAATAACGCACTTATGAGACTTCAGTGCACTAAAATGAGTTTGGAGCTCCTGGATCCCTTAGATCAGCTCATGTAAGATCTAAATCCAAAAGGAAACAAGTCAAAATAGGTGGTTTAAACAGATCTCCCGCGGCCTAGTCTAGCTGAAAAACACCCAAAGAGAGGGGTTGCAGCTATATTCAAAGACTGCTACAGAAAATAATGCAGTTCCAATAAATGGAAACTATAGGCTGATATGGAGGTTCAAATATCACATTTATAATATAAAATCAGATTTACATTACAACCCATACATTGTACAAGAGAAATAATAAGACTATACAAGAAAAATCCTCAGAAATGAGGTGCTACATCCACATAAAAAGTCTGTATAAACTCAACATCATTATTTTATTGGGGCTAAAGCGGCAGTATATTATAAATTAGATCTAGATCATATCGATACATCAAAATATAGATCTAATACAGATATGTGTACAATAAGAGCTCATCTATACATTCCCCTTGGGGTTTTGTGCAAATCATGAAGTAGAGAGAGTAGATCTGAGATCTAGAGTTGCAGATCTGCAAAAATATTCAGAAAATTACTGAATCATATAGTATTACAGAAGATGAGATCTAAAAAAAACATGTATTGGATGGTTAATCCATGGATCACCACAGTAAGAGGAAGAATCCTAACACCGGAGATCTATCCTCCAAAATGAAGACAAAACACCCTGCAACTACAACCTTGAAAATAACGTAGTTCAAGGATAGAAACTACATTGTAGACTCTGAGAATGATTTTTCATAATGCCCAAGTCTGGATATGAAGCTCAATCAACTGATGCACTCTTCCAGGAGGTTGAAATACACAGTCACCGAGAAGAGGCACTAGTATAATCTAGATCTAAACAGATCTAGTATTTCCACTTGCTACAACTCACAAGGACAACAAAACCCTCAATAGGATTAGAGTTGTATGTATAAGGTGAAGCTTGGCACAAGCTTGATAGTGGAAAAGACAAACAAGATTCCTCCAAGAGCTGCTCAAGGAAGGAGGTGGGATTCCTAAAGTGGAAAACCCCCAATGAGGGATGTCTCAGTAGAAAATAGTTTCAAAAAATAATATCTTCAACAACCCCTTCATGCTGCTCTCCTCTTCCTTTTATAATATTGGAGTCTTGCCAAACCTGAAACCACTTCATTAGTTTAGCCCCTTTCACATTTAGAATCTCCTTCTAGAACTGTGTTGTCCCTCAAGGAGGTTCAATGCACCTATATTGCGTTGTAGATATAGTCATGGTTGACTTGGTCAAGTGATCAACCTCTTTCACACTCAAGTGTGTTTTATAAAAATGGCCTAGATTTAGCCATGTTCACATTGGGAACTTATTTATTTTGTTATTTTCAGGAGTTTTACATGTCCTCATTTACATTTTATTCATCAACATGAAATTAAAAATAAAACAAGGCAAAATGGAATATTCCCATTAGCTTGCGCTAAGTGGGAATATTACAGTCCTCCCCTCCAAGATGTTGCTTGTCCTCAAGCAACTGATAAGGTGAGTGCTGCAAAATCTCCCCTTATTCTCTTGTGGCCTCCTCATCCAGTAGTCTCCACCATTGCTTTAGATTTTCTGCAATATTTCTATCTTCCAAAGGCCCCTCCCCAGTGTGCAAGTTGGCCTTTCGTGAATAAAAACAATGGCTCTCATCATGAAGGAATGGAAGGTTTATGTGGAAACCTTCTTGCTGATCCATGGCCTCCTCAAGATAGAAGTGATGACAATCATGGGGAATTTCATCATCCATGAAAGACTCCCCTCTCCATGATATCATACAAATGAAGTGGATCACCTCCTAGCTTGGTAATCCATAGAAAAACTCCTCCCCAAAACACATGAGAGGCATGTCCCAAAAAAACATATGGCTCACCCTACAAAGATACAAGTGGTCTACAATAGTGGCCATATAATACCCCATGCTCCCCTTGAAGCATGTAGTGCAAAAAGTGTGGGAAAGTCCTTTTCCCAAGGACACATCCATCCAATGCGTCTTCCCTCCATCCATGTTCCAAACAAAGACAACAACAATTTCAGCATAGGGAATCATGATTAGAGTCATGCTAGCTACCATATGCAATAGTGGAGAAGGAAAATTATTTCTCATGTGCAACCAGCGTAGTTTTACTCTTAGCTGCCATAGAATAGAAGATGACAAGTGCCTTCCCAACACTTGTTTTCTAATCCTTCCTCCTTGCATGCTTGGAGAAGGTGCATAATAGTAGGTGAAAAGTGTTCACCCCATGAATAGTGCTTCATCTCTCCAATATCCTTCAATTAATGACCAAAATACCCATATTTCATGGCCTTATGTGGCTAGTGAAGCTCATCATAAGTAGTGCTCCCTCTTGGAGCAAAGCCCTGCAAGTGAGTGTTAGAAAAATACAAGCATATAGGAAATACATCATAATATTATGAAATACAACTCCGTCTATACACTTTTTTTTCATTAGTGAGGTAACTCATGGATGAGTTCCCTCTCACATTCAATGGATAAGGAGGTGTGAATGATGGCTCTTCCCTAGAGATATGTTCTTCCTTATCTAACAAATAATGCATGCACTTCTTTATATGATAGTGCACCTCCTCTTTGAAACTCTCCCACATGAATCCATCTAAGATAGTTTGGTATGCTCTAATGAAACTAGTGGGTTTGGAAAGTAGAATCTCATAGGTTGAATTTAATATTTTCTACTCAAGCTTGGAACCTCTCAACAAATAGATATGATCATGGAAATAAATGACCCCCTCAACTACCTTATACATTCCATCTATTACCTTCCCATCAAGAACCTCACATGTGAAAAGGTCCTTGGAGTATTCCATCATGAGTTGGGAACCCCAATAAGGATCTAGGCTTCCCAAAAATGAAAACGCTGTAGAGGTCTGAAATGAAACCCTTGTCATATCGTGGCTCTACTCTTTGACATGCTTGATGTCAAGATCACATG
This sequence comes from Pinus albicaulis, assembly GCA_034641835.2. Taxonomy (NCBI): domain Eukaryota; kingdom Viridiplantae; phylum Streptophyta; class Pinopsida; order Pinales; family Pinaceae; genus Pinus; species Pinus albicaulis. Next base: position 55,130,212 of record CM076582.1, on the reverse strand, counting down.
ATGGAGTATTATAAAATTCCTTTTTCTGCATCCTTTGTAGCTGATCTTGCTCAAGTTAAGTGTTAGTATGAATCCTTTGTCGATGTGTACGGAAAAATACCACTTTAGCTATGCATAACTAACAGCCCTAACATCAAAAGTGGTTGCCAATATCTTCATATCTGCAGTTAGTTGATCAAGACAAGAGCTACAAAAAACCAGATCTATGCATAGAAAGACATTAAGCAGTAAAAAGAAGGGTTTGCTCCATATATCCAATAGACAAGACAAGAACAATTTTTGAAATAATTTTTGTATTAAGGGCACCTGGGAGGAAAACAAGAAGGCATATTCAATTCTCCTCAATGGGATGGGTTCTTGGAAGTCCTCAGCACTTCAGATCTAGAATCTCTCTCTCTTGTTGGTGTAGAAAACCCAGACAAAGATAGAACTCAAAGGGAGCTCACACAACAAATAATGTAGAAAAATGTGACCAAGTGTATAGATCCAGAGTGATCTAATAGGCAACAAAAGGTGAAGAACGGTAGGAAAAAACCCTCCTATTTATAACAAAATATTGGGTCATTCTAGATCTTGGTGCATGATTAAAATAATGTTAACCAAATCTAGATCCACCTTTTATGGAATATTTTATTATATTTGTTGGAGGGAAAAAGTATTTGACTTGGGTCAAATCTCTTTATTTGTCAATAATAAATAAATAAATGATTTATTTATCTTTTTAAGGAAGTGGTTGAAGGATAATCAAATAAATAATGATTTATTTAATTATTTGTGGGTGATTTGGTCATATTTAACAAGTAATATTATCTAAATAAGATTTAAATAATTATTCCTAGAAAATAACAAGATAAATAAAGGTTTATCTAATTAATTTCTTTGTTTTGGGTTAAACATGACTAGGAATAATAATTAAATTATGGTTTAATTAATTATTCCATGAGGAAAATAAAAAAAAATAGGTTTGTTTAATATTTCCTTTTGGGGTTTCCTGTTTAGACCATAAACAACCTAATAAATGTGGTTTATTAAGTTATTTTACATAGTGAAAGCACTTTTACTTAGGGTAAAATTGGTCTTACATGGTGTAATTGGGTCCATCTAATGATAAGAGGTTAGATGACCAAAAAATGGTGTAACAGATTGCCCCCCAGCGTGCGAGTGTTAGGAGCAAATTGTATGATCGAAGTACGTTGTAAGAACTCTATCACCAGACATCAAGAGGGAAGTCAGAGAGAGAAATGTGAGGTAGACTAAGGTGCTGAAGAGCTAGACCCTGAGGAGATGAGACTTATGTTGGAAATGTTGTCATTGATGGCAAAGGAGGCAGGGCTGAAGCAAAGAGGCAGCAAAGAAGCAAATGAAGGCAAAGGAAACGAATATAATAGAGGCAGAGGCAGAGCGACAGGAGCAGCAGAGATAGAGTCAGAGACAGAAGCAGATCCGTTATAAAATTCCGGGAATCGCTTCACTCCAGCGGCAAAGAATATATATAAACATATACAAAACTTATTCCGGGAATCGCTTAACTCCAGCAGCAATGTAATGCAAATAACACAGAAAATTCCGGGAATCGCATAACCCCAGGCGGAAGGATACATAAAACAAATCTCAGTCCGGGAATCGCTACCCACGCAGGAGTATACATAGAGCGCATTACATATGTTCCAATGGTCCAAGGCATATACATTGATATATATTAAAGTGGAGCGTGTTATGATCAATGGAAAGGAAGTAATATAAAGTGGGAGCCTCATCCAATCGCAATCGGAGATCGCAAGGGCAACGAAACATTGCAACAGAAAGTTGCAATTGCGATTGAAATGTGGACCCGACCGAGTTATGCACCACAGTCATCACATCGCATCCGAGTTCCAATCGCACGACTTTGTAAAATGCTGCGATTGAAGTGGCGGACCCGATCGAGTTATGCACCACAGTTAATTGCTAATCGCATCTGAGTTCCAATCGCACGACTTTGTAAAACGCTGCGATTGAAGTGGCGGACCCGATCGAGTTATGTACCATAGTTAATTGCTAATCGCATCTGAAATCTCAATCACAATCGGAACTTTACGATTGATCGCACGACTTTGTAAAACGCTGCGATTGAAATGGCGGACCCAATCGTGTTATAAGCGGGAGTTGATATATGCAAATCGCATCCAGAATCTCAATCGTAATCGGAACTCTCCGATTGATCGCATGGCTTTGTAAAACGTTGCGATTGAAGCCCGGACCCGATGGGCTTATTAACTATGATTAACAAGTGTTTTGAGTTCCAGTTCTAATCGCAAACAGAAATTTGTGAAGGCGTTGTTATATATATAAAACATGGTTGCGGTTGTATTAAAACATGTCACGTGGTCTGTAGACCCACGGGCCTCAGCTTAACGGGAGGGTGATTATTAATGTAATACAATTGTAATATATGTATGTTTCGGCCTGCGGAACTCGCCACATCAACAAGACAGTTGCTGCGTGTAAAGGATTGAATTACAGTCAGAAGATTCATTTATATATAAAGCACTGGTATAAAAATACTACAAAATGCGCTTCATATAAATGTAGAGTTACGCGTAGCCATAAACAGAAGGTATACAGAGAAGAGAAAGGGACAAAGAGACAGTTGGAGAAAAGACAAATGCGCAGCAAGCCAAGAGACAAAATGAGTGAGCTGGAGTTCACATTGTAATATTCGAATGTAAATGTTTTAATCGTTTTTATTGTTTGTGATGCATTGGCAAGTCTCCGAGAGAAAACAAACTCCCACTTTAATGTTAAAATTGACACCTATAGTTATAATTTCTGAGTAAGCTGATAAAAGGAGTGAGAAGGCAGAAGGCAAAGAGACATGACTTTGCATTTCGAATTCCAAGCAGAATACAAACAGTCATGTGAGGAAATCTATAAATAATATCATCTTGATATGCAGAGATAGTTTTTTTTTTAGAGCAGGAGCGAGGTGAGAGTAAAGATTTGAAGGCGGGAATACAGAAGAGTGAAGCAGAGAAGATCAAGAAAAGAAGAGCAGAAAGAGAAGCTACAGAACAGAGCTGATATCAGAGGTAAATCAGCAAACATTCAGTTTGTTAAATTGAGGAAGTTGGAGCTTCCCTATGAAGTTGAAGCTTGATAGCTGTCAGTTGTAGCTGACTGAGGTTGGAGCCTCCTGTAGGTTGGTGCCTGCAGAAAATTGAAGGGAGTTGGTGCTTCCTTGCAAGTTGTAGCTTGCAGAATTGAGGATAGAGCCTCCTGTGGGTTGGTGCCTACAGAAAACAGTGGTGAGAGGGAGTTGGAGCTTGCCTTTGCATCACAACAATAATAAGATGTGGTTTTCTCCCTTTATGGGTTTCCACTTACATCTGTTGTCTCTATGTGTGCTTCTTATGTGTTGATGTGATTATTTCAATCTGCTTAATTGCTTGCTGCTTTCAACTTAAGTATGGTGTAACAATAAATTAATATTGGCTGCAAATAAGATTGTTCTCATATTAAGCTGTAAATAACTCTGGTGAAAATTTAAAAGGCTAATGCATGTATTAAACTGATTCACCCCCCCCTCTCAGTTTAATCAAAGATTCAACAATTGGTATCAGAGCTGGTTCCTTTGTACAAGTCTAACAACTGAAAGGAGATCCTAGGTTCCCAAGATGGCTAGTAAAGAAGGATGCTCAACCAATAAAGCCCCTTTCTTCACTGGTGAAAATTATGCTTTTTGGAAAATCAGAATGAGGACATACATAATGTCTCTAGGAATAGAAGTCTGGGCTGTTGTGGAATTAGGATATGCCCCAAAGGCAACTGACACAGAAAAAGAAACAAAACAAGATTTTGTGGCTAATGCAAAAGCCATGAATGCCATCCTGAATGGATTATGTGAAGCAGAGTTTATTAAAGTAATGCACAAAGACACTGCCAAGAAAATTTGGGATACTCTTGAAGGCATACATGAGGGAGACCAGAAAGTAAAGACTGCCAAACTTCAAGTATATAGAGCCTAGTTTGAAAACTTAAAAATGAATGATGATGAAGATGTTGGCAACTTCTTCTTAAAAGTTGCAGAAATTGTTAACAATGTGAAAGCTCTTGGAGAAACCATACCATAAAGTATAGTTGTGCAAAAGATTCTAAGATCACTCCCATCCAGATTTAATCCCAAGGTATCTGCAATAGAAGAGACAGTGAATTGGGAGACCTTGACCATGAATCAGCTACTAGGAAATCTTACAACATATGAGATGAGGCTCCCACAGAAGAAGACAAGCACAAGGGAGGCAGCATTCAAAACAGAAAAGAAGAAAGAAGAAAAGGAAGACATATGCTCCTGCTCTGATGAAGAAGAGGCTAAATTTGTCAAGAAATTGGATAGAGGCTCAGGTAGATACAAAGGTAAACTTCCCTTCAAATGCTTTAACTATGGAAGAGTTTGACATTATGCTGCTAAATGTCCTCACAAGAAAGTAAGAAATCAAGCTCAAGAATCAGAGAAAGACACATCAAATAACTGGCAGAAAGGAAAGAAATTCAGCAGAAAATCCTTTTCTGCTCACCAAGACAGCAGTGCATCTGAAGACTCAGATGAACCCTCAAGTGAAGAAGGAACCTCAGAATTTATATTGATGGCCATAGAAGATCTTGAGGGACTCCTACTAGAAGATGAAGAAGAAGAAGGGGAATTAGACCTTGAGGGGGAGCTAAGAAGTGCTCTGGAGGAGATTGAAAGACTCAAACTAAAATGCAGAAAACAAAAAGAGATTCTCCTAAAATGTGTGAAAGAAGAACAAAATTCAGAAGTCCTCATGCAGCTGAAGGTAAAGCTTGAAGAAGTCAAGAAGATAGAAGATATGTTACTTCAGCAAATCAAAGATAAAACTAGAGAACAAGAGAAGCTGGAAGAAGAAATTCTGTGTCTGAGAAAGAAATTAGAAAAAGCTCAACAGAAAGTTTCTATATACCCTTCTCAAACAACAAGCTCTATTAAGTTGAATGAAATTTTGGTTGCTCAAAGATCCCCTATGATAAAGACTGGAATAGGCTATGAAGGAGAATCAAGTAAAGGAAAATAAAAGGTTGAGAGAGAGATTATTTTTGTAAAAGCAAAGAAGGATGAGGAAGTAGCTCAAATAATTCCTACAAAAGAAGAAATCTACAATAAGAGAGACAGAGAGCAGAAGAAACCTCTAGTAACAAAGAATGCAATAACTACTAAGATAACAGAAAAAGGATCATATGCTCTTGAGTATGTCAAATTTGGAAGCCATCAAAGGAGATTCTTCCCTCCTATGAAGAATGCCACCTGTTATGTCTGCCACAAGCAGGGACACATTTCTGCATATTTTCATGCAAGGAGGAATGATTCAAACCAGCAAAAGAGGCAAGCATGGAAGAGACAACCTTACATCAGGTATGGAAGTAATTTCTATGGTTATTGTTTTTATTGTAAGGATTTTGGCCATAGAATTATTGAATGTAGAAAGTATGGACAAAGACTGATGTTCAATACCTCAAGGAGGTTTATGAGTCAAAGCAATTTTGTTCATGCTCACAATTCAGCAAAAACTATAATCAAATGTTGTATATGCAATCAAATTGGGCATATATCTTCCAAGTGTTCTCTAAAGGGATATAATTCATCACCTCACAAAAGATACCAAACAAAAGGGGGCCTCCAGTGGATAAAGAAGGCGAATAAATGTGACTTGGCTTTAACTGCTCAAGATTTGAAGAGTCAATGGTATTTGGACAGTGGCTGCTCTAAACACATGACAAGAGATAAAAACAAGTTTTTAACTCTTGACTAAAGGAAATCGGGCAATGTCACTTTTGGAAATGACAAATCAGGAAAGATCAAGGGAAAAGGATCAGTCAGCATAGACAATGGCAGAGGAAAGGCCCAAGATGTATTATATATAGATGGGCTGAAAGAAAATTTACTGAGTGTCAGTCAGATGTGTGATAAAGGCTGTGAAGTTCTCTTTAGAGCACAAGATTGTGTAGTCAGATCAAGCACAACAGGAAAAACTCTACTCAAAGGTGTTCGAACAGAAAGTAATGTGTACATAGTGAAAGAGGAAGATGAAGCCTGCCATCTTAGCAAACTTGAGGAGTCATGGTTGTGGCATAGGAGATTGGGACATCTTAGCTTTGACCATATCATCATACTGAGCAAGAAGAAAGCTGTAAGAGATATGCTAGAAATAAAAAGGCCTTCAAGTACTATATGCAAATCTTGTCAATTGGGGAAACAGACTCACACATCCTTTAAATCTAAAGAGGAGCTGTCAACAAGAAAACCACTCCAGCTTGTGCACATGGACTTGTGTGGACCTGCTAGAACTCGGACACCAAGTGGAGAATCCTATTTCATGTTGATAATAGATGACTTTTCCAGAATGACATGGGTTACTTTTCTCAAAAATAAATCAGAAGCATTGGAAAAATTTAAGATATTCAAAGCATTAGCAGAAAATCAAACTGGACGCAAGCTGAATTGTATCAGATCAGACAGAGGAGGAGAATTCACAGATTATTACTTTGTAGACCTATGTAATGAACATGGAATAAAGCAACAATTTACTATTGCAGGGACACCTCAGCAGAATGGAGTAGCAGAGAGACAAAACAGGTCTATACAACAAATAGCAAGATCTATGATGCAAGAGAATAATATTGCTCAAACCTTCTGGGCAGAAGCAGTGCACACAACAGTACATATCCTTAATAAAGCTCACTTAAGGCCAAGCAGTGACAAGACTCCCTATGAACTATGGCATGGAAAGCCAGCCTCAATCAAACATTTCAGAATCTTTGGTAGCAAGTGTTACATAAAGAATAATGATGAAAACCTTGGGAATTTTGATGCAAGAGCAGATGAAGGAATATTCTTAGGATATGCATCCAAAAGTAAAGGGTACAGGTGCTACAACAAGACTCTTCGGAAAATAGTTGAATGTATTGATGTGAGATTTGATGAAGAACTTCCAAACAATACAAGAAATACAGACTGCTGCAGTCCATCAGACAACCATGAAGAGGAAGACAAGGATGATGATGAAACAAGCAAGACAACAGATGATGCAGAACTGAGCTCGAAAACCCCCTCAAGATACACTCAGAAGAATCATCCTGAAGATCAGATCAGAGGAGACAAGAAAGCAGGAGTCCAGACAAGAAGGCAGCTAACAGAACAAACAGAAGAAGTATACATAGCCATGTTATCACAAATAGAGCCAAAGAAATTTGAAGAAGCCAGCGAGGACAAGTATTGGATAAAAGCAATGAATGAAGAATTGGACCAAATTGAGAAGAACAATACCTGGGAACTAGTTCCTAGACCTATTGAGAAAAATATCATTGGTTCAAAATGGGTATTCAAAAAAAAATGAATGAGCAAGGACAAGTAATCAGGAATAAAGCCAGGCTGGTCTGCAAAGGATACTCACAAATTGAAGGACTTGACTATGATGAAACATTTGCACTTGTAGCCAGAATGGAAGCTATCAGAATGTTCCTGGCATTTTCATGTTATCAAGACTTCAAGGTATATCAAATGGATGTAAAGTCTGCTTTTCTTAATGGATATCTAGAAGAAGAAGTGTACATGGAACAACCAGAAGGCTTCTCATTGACAGACAAAGAAGACTATGTGTGCAGACTGAAGAAGGCCCTATATGGACTGAAACAGGCTCCTCGTGCTTGGTAATCAAGACTGGACAAATATTTGCAAAAACAGGGCTTTAGGAGAGGTGGAGTAGACAGCAATCTATACATAAAAGCCCATGAAGATGAACTCCTGATTGTTGTAGTATATGTTGATGACATTATGTTTGGAAGCAACAAAGATGAACTAGCAAAAAGGTTTGCTGATGAAATGAAAACAGAGTTTGAAATGTATATGATTGGAGAGCTCAGTTTCTACTTGGGACTACAAATTTAGCAAAAGAACACAGGTACATTTATTTCACAAGAAAAATACATAAAAGAAATGTTGAAAAAGTTCAAAATGGAGGACTGCAAACCTGTGTCAACTCCCATGACCACAAGTTGCAAGCTGTGTGCTAATGATGGGTCTGCTGACATAGATCAAGGAATTTACAGATCAATGATTGGAAGTCTATTGTATCTGACTGCATCAAGACCAGACATCATGCTAGCAGTAGGATTAGTGGCTAGATATCAAGCAGCACCTAAACAAAACCATCTTCTGGTAGTCAAAAGAATATTCAGATATCTACAAGGAACAATACAGTATGGACTTTGGTATCCTAAAAGCAAAAACTTCACTTTATCAGCATACACAGATGCAGATTGGGCCAGCTGTATGGATGATAGGAAGAGTACAAGTGGAGGTGCATTCTATCTAGGAGAAAGCCTAATTACATGGCTAAGCAAGAAACAAACATCCATCTCTCTGTCTACAGCTGAAGCCGAATATATAGCAGCAGCAGCATGTTGTACACAAGTCATGTGGATGAAGTAAACTCTTCAAGACATGAAGGTAAGCATTGATGAACCTATTCCAATCAAATGTGACAATACAAGTGCTATAAGTATATCTAAAAATCCTGTGCTTCATTCAAAAACCAAACATATACCAATCAAGTATCATTTCCTCCGAGAACAAGTGGCTCTGAAAATAGTAAAGCTGGAATATGTACCAACGAAAGAACAGACAACTGATATATTTACCAAACCTCTTGCTAGAGAACCATTTCAATACTTGAGAGATAAACTAGGGGTAGTATCAGTAGATGCTACTCTCTAATATGAAGAGAATGCACAACTTCAGGGGGAGAACAAAATGAAGATATCATTCCAGGGGGAGACCAGCTAGCAAGATAAGCATAAAACAAGTCCACAAGATCAGCATTAACAGTATTATCGGCATTCAAAAGCAACAAATTCTAGCACGCATTCAGCATTATAAGCTTTCGGCAGCATTAGAAGTATAAGCATTCAGTATTCATTCAGAAGCAAGTTCTAGCACGCATTCAGCACTATAAGCATTCAGCATTATCATAAAACAGAGCAATGGTATAGAGCAGCATATAAAACAGAGCAACATGATATCGGCTCACTATATGGTATCGGCTTACAAGCACTACAAATATGAAACAGAGCAGCATGATACAGCTATTAAAACCAAAGCGTTCTCTCAACAAGTTTCATACATCACTCTGGAGCAGCATAGTACAATTTCAGCTGAAGAGGACCTAAATGTAACTCAGAAAAAGGAAGTACAACGACAGAGCCCATACGGAGAGATGAGGCGTCGTCCTTTTCCATTGATGTCAAAGGGGGAGGAAGAACAAACAACAGGAGGAAGAGCAGGCAAACAGAAAGAGCAAGCAACAAGAGAAAGAGAAAGCAAATAGAGAAAGTGGATTGCCATCAATGCCAAAGGGGGAGACTGTTGGAAATGTTGTCATTGATGGCAAAGGAGGCAGCGCTGAAGCAAAGAGGCAGCAAAGAAGCAAATGAAGGTAGAGGAAACGAATATAATAGAGGCAGAACCGTTATCTCAGCAATAGAGGCAGAGGCAGAGCGACAGGAGCAGCAGAGACAGAGTCAGAGACAGAAGCAGAGCCGTTATAAAATTCTGGGAATCGCTTCACTCCAGCGGCAAAGAATATATATAAACATATACAAAAATTATTCCGGGAATCGCTTAACTCCAGCAGCAATGTAATGCAAATAACACAGAAAATTCCGGGAATCACATAACCCCAGGCGGAAGGATACATAAAACAAATCTCATTCCGAGAATCGCTACCCACACAGGAGTATACATAGAGCGCATTACATATGTTCCAATGGTCCAAGGCATATACATTGATATATATTAAAGTGGAGCGTGTTATGATCAATGGAAAGGAAGTAATATAAAGTGGGACCCTCATCCAATCGCAATCGGAGATGGAAAGGGCAGTGGAACATCGCAACAGAAAGTTGCGATTGCGATTGAAATGCCGGACCCGATCGAGTTATGCACCACAGTTAATTGCTAATCGCATCCGAGTTCCAATCGCATGACTTTGTAAAATGCTGCGATTGAAGTGGCGGACCCAATCGAGTTATGCACCACAGTTAATTGCTAATCGCATCCGAGTTCCAATCGCACGACTTTGTAAAACGCTGCGATTGAAGTGGCGGACCCGATCGAGTTATGTACCACAGTTAATTGCTAATCGCATCCGAAATCTCAATCGCAATCGGAACTCTACGATTGATCGCACGACTTTGTAAAACGTTGCGATTGAAATGGCGGACCCGATCGTGTTATAAGCAGGATTTGATATATGCAAATCGCATCTAGAATCTCAATCGTAATCGGAACTCTCCGATTGATCGCATGACTTTGTAAAACTTTGCGATTGAAGCCCGGACCCGATGGGCTTATTAACTATGATTAACAAGTGTTTTGAGTTCCAGTTCTAATCGCAAACGGAAATTTGTGAAGGCGCTGTTATATATATATATATATATATATATATATATATAAAGTGGTTGCGGTTGTATTAAAACATGCCGTGTGGTCTATAGACCCACGAGCCTCAGCTTAATGGAAGGGCGATTATTAATGTAATGCACTTGTAATATATGTATGTTCCAGCCTGCGGAACTCGCCACATCAACAAGACACTTGCTGCATGTAAAGGATTGAATTACAGTCAACAGATTCATTTATATATAAAGCGATGGTATAAAAATAAAATAAAAATGCAGTTCATAAATTCAGGAGTTACGCAGCAGCCATAAACAGAAAGGCAAACAGAGAAGAGAAAGGGACAAAGAGACAGTTAGAGAAAAGACAAATGCGCAGCAAGCCAAGAGACAAAATGAGTGAGCTGGAGTTCAGATTGTAATTCGAATGTAAATGTTTTAATCGTTTTTATTGTTTGTGATGCATTGGCAAGTCTCCGAGAGAAAACAAACTCCCACTGTAATGTTAAAATTGACACCTACAGTTATAATTTCTGAGTAAGCTGATAAAAGGAGTGAGAAGGCAGAAGGCAAAGAGACATGACTCTCCATTTCGAATTCCAAGCAGAATACTAACAGTCATGTGAGGAAATCTATAAATAATATCATCTCGATATGCAGAGAGAGTTTTTGGAGAGCAGAAGAGAGAGTAAATAAAGAGAAGGCAGAATACAGAAGAGTGAAGGAGAGAAGATCAAGAAAAGGAGAGCAGAAAGAGAAGCTACAGAACAGAGCTGATATCAGAGGTAAATCAGCAAACATTCAGTTTGTTAAATTGAGGAAGTTGGAGCTTCCCTATCAAGTTGAAGCTTGATAGCTGTTAGTTGTAGCTGACTGAGGTTGGAGCCTCCTGTAGGTTGGTGCCTGCAGAAAATTGAAGGGAGTTGGTGCTTCCTTGCAAGTTGTAGCTTGCAGAATTGAGGTAGGAGCCTCCCGTAGGTTGGTGCCTGCAGAAAAACAGTGGTGAGAGGGAGTTGGAGCTTGCCTTTGCATCACAACAATAATAAGATGTGGTTTTCTCCCTTTATGGGTTTCCACTTACATTTGCTGTCTCTATGTGTGCTTCTTATGTGTTGATGTGATTATTTCAATCTGCTTAATTTCTTGCTGCTTTCAACTTAAGTATGGTGTCACAATAAATTAATATTGGCTGCAAATAAGATTGTTCACATATTAAAGCTGTAAATAACTCTGGTGAAAATTTAAAAGGATAATGCATGTATTAAACTGATTCACCCCCCCCCCCCTCTTAGTTTAATCAAAGATTCAACAATTGGTATCAGAGCGGGTTCCTTTGTACAAGTCTAACAACTGAAAGGAGATCCTAGGTTCCCAAGATGGCTACTAAAGAAGGATGCTCAACCAATAAAGCCCCTTTCTTCACTGGTGAAAATTATGCTTTTTGGAAAATCAAAATGAAGACATACATAATGTCTCTAGGAAATAAGTCTGGCCGTCAGGAATTAAGATATGCCCCCAAATCAATCGGGAGCACATAAAAAGAAGCTGGTAAAAAGTTTGTAGCTAATGCAAAAGCTATGAATGGCCATCCTAATGGATTATGGGAAGCAGATTATCAACGAGAGTTGAAAGACACCTGCCAAGAAAAATTGGGATACTCTACAAAGGCATGAGGAGACCAAAGGCAGATCAAGCAAACTTCTATGACAGAGAGCCCGCCTTTGAAAACTCAAAAATGAATGATGATGTATGTTAAGGGCTTCTTTCTTAAAAGTTGTGTAACGGCAACAATGAACGCTCTTGAGAAACCATACCAGAAAGTATACAAAGTAAAAGATTCTAAGATCACTCCCCGTCCGCATTTAATCCCAAGGTATCCTATGGAATAGAAGACAGCTGGGACCGACATTGACCATGAATCCGCTAATAGGAAATCTTACAAAGTTATATAGTATGAGGCTCCCACAGAAGCCGAAGTACAAGGGAGGCAAGATTCAAAACAAAGAAGAAGAAAAGAAGAAAAGGAAGACATATGCTCCTGCTCTGATGAAGAAGAGGCTAAATTTGTCAAGAAATTGGATAGAGGCTCAGGTAGATACAAAGGTAAACTTCCCTTCAAATGCTTTAACTGTGGAAGAGTTGGACATTATGCTGCCAAATGTCCTCACAAGAAAGTAAGAAATCAAGCTCAAGAATCAGAGAAAGACACATCAAAGAACTGGCAGAAAGGAAAGAAATTCAGCAGAAAATCCTTTTATGCTCACCAAGACAGCAGTGCATCTGAAGACTCAGATGAACCCTCAAGTGAAGAAGGAACCCCGTTGCTGGGAAAACAACGAGAGGGGGGGGGGGGGGTTGAATCAGTATTTACTGCATAATCAAATCTTTTTAATTTTTCATTCCTTGAAACCCATACGCTACTTTCCTTAGGTAAACTAGCGTATATACGCGGATCCCCTTTATTAAACTCGCGTATACACAGAGATCTAATTATGCCAATAGTTCTTCACTTTTATCATTCCATCATTCATTTATTAGACCTTCTTTAAACAGTAAGCATGTGCAATAAGAACAGAATAAACCATCACACAAAGCATCACACATGAACACTAGGATTTTTAGGTGGAAACCCAAATCGAGAGAAAACCACCACTGCAGTTGCTCAGCCTTCAATATTTTATTATAGAGAAAACATCTTACAACATATGTGCTGGCGCAGACTTGACCAGCACGCAGGCACCCACCTGCGCTCGTTTACCAACCTCTCCTGGAAGGGAGCTACGACCCCCTGACTCGTTTACCAGCCTCTCCTGGAAGGGAGCTATGACCCCCTGATCTCGTTTACCAGCCTCACCTGGAAGGGAGCTACAACCCCTGACTGAAAGCTACAGCCCTCAGCACCACCTTGGACCACGTTTCATCAATTTTCACACTGGATCCAACAAATTCAATAGAACACTACTTGCAGACCACATTTCATCATATTTCCAGACTGAACCCTTTTCATACTTTTAAGCACAAACATACATCACCAACAGATACTTATCAACACAGATCATACAGCAGAACAGATTAGATGTTTCATACCCTTTGTTTCAGCAAACCCTAGTTTGCATACGTGCTTTTACTTCACTGATGTCGCGTATATACGCGCTTCCGTCCACACAAACCAGCGTATACCTCAGTGTATATTTTATTTGGCATAGGCGCTTTCTCTTCGCTGAAGCCGCGTATATACGCGCTTCCTCCGCGGCGAAGTAGCGTATAGATCTTCAATTATTACAGAGAAGCATACATCATCAGATCAGATATTCAGTTCAGATCTACCCTTTTGCTTCAGACAGATGTTCGCCAAGATGCTCACCTCATCACAGATCTAAGCCTTCCATAATCAGATCTAGCAAATACAAGAGCAATTCAGATCTAGATCCCCTTCTTCATCATTGGTGCATCATACACTCAGATTTATCATTCAAGTGTAACCCTTTCTATTCAGATCTACTTCAGAGAGAAGTATTCATTCAAGCTCAGACATCTTGCACCCACACTCATGATTTGCATAATGAATTTCATCTCTTTATATAGGTTTATCCTTTTTCAATACCATGAGCCCCTTTTTCAATACCATGGACCAAAACAATACCACGAGCCCAAAACTACCTGGACGGGGTCAATTAGGCGGATCATTACCCAATACAATGGGTTAATACCATGGTGGTTACCCTTGGTTTTGCACTTTTTGAGCGCTTTTGCCCATACGCTACTTGGCACGTTATTTTCCGCGTGCATACGCGACTTCCCTTAGGCCAATCCGCGTATACAAAGATACATACTCTTTTCATCATATTTGAGCACATTCTGAATTCCTTTCTTCATTGCCTTCTGTACACACTGTAGAAACATCATATTTTCTTCATCAGGAACAAATTCTCTCAAGCACAACTTCATCAAGTAAGTTGTCATCATCTTTATCAGATGGGTTGCCTTTCAAGGACAACACTCAGCATCAAACATTATATCACATCAGATTTACATCATTTACTAAGACCATCAAGTTAAGCATAACTTCATCAGGTGGATTTCCATCAAGGACAACACATGTCAACAGTCACATGTCTTCATCTTCATTCAGTGGGTTGCCATCAAGGACAACATCCTGCATCATATTTCCAACAATCTCCCCCTTTGGACTTGATGGCAACCATGATGGTGTTTGGTTACCACAACAGATAGATACATTAAGAATACAATGACACCATTTCATTCTCCCTATTTGCCATGTCACTCTCTCCATTTTTGGCATCATTCAAACACCATGTCACTCTCCCCCTTTGACATCAAGGGCAAAGGGCACATCATTATCTTCATTCAAACACCATGTCACTCTCCCCATTTGACATCAAGGGCAAAGGACAAAACCAGCAGATCAAAACCAACACACTCTCCCCCTTTGACATCAAGGGCAACGGGCGGATCAAAACCAACACACTCATCCCCTTTTCTCCTCATGAAGAAGAAGCGTTCTGCAGATCTGATGTATACCGAAGTGACCAAGCTCCCCCTGAGTTCATGTTGAATCTTCAAACATATTTTCAATGAAGTACATGACTCTATGAAGTTCCTATCACCAATGACTCATACTAACATCAAATATCCAACCAAGTGGATTTACATATGAGACTCAAGTACCCAACCAAGTGGGTTTACAAATTGACAGGTCCTTACATGACTGAATATTACAATTTTACAACATGGGTCTCAACCAGACCTTTTCATCAAAGAAAAAATATGAATTTTCATAATTAATACCAAAAAGACCTCAAGAGAGGTCATATATCAGAACCACCATAATGCCAGAAATGCATTATACTCAGCAAAACTAATGCTCCCCCTGAATTTGTGCAACCAAGCAATCTTTCCAAATGACTAAGGCTCCCCCTTAGTTTGTTCATCCTGAAAACTTCCACCAACAAATCATCAAGGCATCTTCATCAAAACATTAGAAACAGAATTATGAGAACTGGAACACCACCAAAGATACCAAACAATATCAGAGATACCAAACATCATTGCAGCTGTGCTGAAGAGAACTTAACCAACCAAAAATTGTCAGCAATTAGTCATACGCGGTTTTCTGTGCAGGAACTCGCGTACATACGCGACTGTGTTTCAGGAAACCCGCGTATCCCAAGCCATCTTCAAAATTTTAACCAGATCTGATCCTCTGTGAGAAAAAAAGGCAGTGTTTAGCTTCTTTTGAATGCTTCTCTGGACTACAGATAGATAGAACAGTACAGATGTGTCTTCAAGCGTCATCCAACGGTTGTAGCATAAGCACATTAGTAACCAAGCCTTCATATTCTTTGCAGCATCAATACAACCTTTAAGAGAGATTATCATACCAAAACAACATCTTCAAATATGTGTCAAGTAATCATCCATGTGGTCCAAAATCACCATGATCTTCAAGATTAAACATGAAGTGACATATGTAGGCAAAAGATCTCAACCATAGTAACAAACTCTGCATGATCTCTTCTTATTTCTGAATCAATCGACATCCAACTCATCCATGTGTGAACACAAAGGATACTTATCAGCAACCAGGGCTCAAAAACTCATCATAATAAACCATGTACCAAGACATCAATATTTGAGCATGAGTATCACAAAAACCCAAAGAATAAGCAGTCATATTGCCAGCAATGCAATCATTAGTATTCAACCTGCTGCTGCCCCTAAACCAATGCTCCTTCTTAACTTATGCAATCTGAAACACCTTCAACAGCCAGTAATCAGCAAAAATCTCTGCATGATCTGTCCTTGTCTCTGAATTATAGGACTTTCATCTCAACAATGAATACTCTTCATCAATAAGCAAACAGGACTCATCCATAAACTTCAACATAGGAAACCAAGTATCATATCATCATAATCATGAGTATAACCAGAATAATGCTAACAGTGCAATCATCAGCAGTCAGATTGATGCTCCTCCTGGACCTCTGCTCCAGATCTTCAGTTATCAGATAAATTCTCTTATCATCAATGCATACGCGACTGTGTCTGATGAAACTCGCGTGTATACGCGACTTTTGTGAATAGAAACTGCGTATGGAAAGTGAAATATAGAAAATTTCACACCTTCATCTCCTCCTGCAAAATTACCTTCTGTTCCTGTCTTTTCTTTACACAAGATGTACTGTCAGAAATTCATATAACCAGAATAATCAAAATCAACCATGAGAGACATCATACATTGCTCCCCCTGTGACGATACATTACTAGATCTCATAATGTATCTCACATCATTCCTGCAGTCAATCATAGAAGTAAGATTTAGAAGCGGATGACTGCAGTAGGGTCAGAATTCCCTACGTTTCTGATCGGTCCTCCTTCTTTTTCCAAATTTTCTTTCTATTTGAGTGCTGGAAGTTATCCACTTTCCCAGATCTGTTCATCCTGCATTCCTTTTCTACATGTCCATACTTATTACAATCATAACATCTCATGTGGCCCGAGAAATAAACATAAGAATCATGATGAGCTTTTCTATTCTTCCTTCTATTACAATCAACTGCTTTATGTCCATACTTGTTACATAAAAAACAATATCCCTTGAAGAAACTAGAGTACCTTTCTGAGTAGAACCTGTTTGTTTGTGACTGAAATGATCTGCTTCTGCAATATGCTGCAATATGCCCATAGTTATGACATTTGAAACATTCTACATTATTGACTGATTTCCTTTGAGATTTCAACATTGTTGGTTGACCTTTTGTCTCTTTCAACACTTCAGGCTTTGCATTGACATCTTTTGAATTTTCAGTACTTCCTTGTGAGCTAGATTCTCCTTTAACAGTTTCATGGAAACCAAGACCATGTTTGATAGCAGGAGACCTTTGATTACTCAGAATATTGTCCAAGATATTAGTACTATCATGAAACCTTAAAAGTTTAACCTTTTCTTCTAATTTACCTTTGAGACTATTTACCTCAACCTCCAAGGCTTGACATTGCTTCGTCATTCTTTCTTCTTTCCTTCTTAGATTTAGAATCTCTTATTTCAACCCTTTTTCTTGTTCTTCAAAAGTTTGTAAGAGTTCTTCATTCTTCTTGTTTGATGCTTCGAGATCTTCTTTGAGGGAGATGATTTCTGCTTCAAGTCTTGCATTCTTCTTGTTTGATTCTTCAAGATCTGCTTGTAGAAGTTCTTCATGTTCCTTGTATGATTATGCCATGACAGACCAGATTTTTGCTCCAAATTCTTCATAATCAAATGATTGTAGAGGTTCATCATTCTTCTTGCTTGACGCTTCAAGTTTTGCTTGTAGAGAGATGATTCCAGCTTCAAGACCTTTATTCTTCCTTTTTGATTTTTCCAGATCTGTTTTTAGAGAAACATTTTCTGCTTCAAGTCCCTTACATTGATTGGTTACATTGTCATACAACCTTTGATACTTGTTCATCTGTTTTTTCATTCTAGAGATTAACTCTTTGTACATAGCTTCGCTTTTATTAAATGATCTTTGTTGATCTTCAATTTTCTTGATAGCTTCCTTTAGATCGAAAACTTTACTTTCACTATCTTCACCATTGCACGCACAAGAACAACAATCAATACCTGTTTCATCTTCTTCATTTTCTGCTGCACATGTTTTCTGGGATATCTCCTTTTCAGTAGCCTTCTTCTTTTGCTTCCTTCCCATTGCGACGGATCTCCTTCAAGCGATCAAGCTTCTGCAGAAGGACCACCCTCTGATACCAATTGTTGGGAAAAATACTGAGAGGGGGGGGGTGAATCAGTATTTACTGCATATTCAAACTTTTTACTTTTTCATTCCTTAAAACCCATACGCTACTTTACTTCAGTAAACCAGCGTATATACGCGGATCCCATTTATGAAACTAGCGTATACACAGAGATTTAGATATGTCATTAAATCTTCACTTAAACCATTCCATAATTTATTCATCAGATATTCAATAAGCAGTAAACAGGTGCAGTAAGAACAGAATAAACCATCACACAAAACATCACACATGAACACCAGGATTTTTAGGTGGAAACCCAAATCGGGAGAAAACCACCGCTGCAGTTGCTCAGCCTTCAATATTTTATTATATAGAAAACATCTTACAACATATGTGCTGGCGCAGACTTGACCAGCACGCAGGCACCCACCTGCGCTCGTTTACCAGCCTCTCCTGGAAGGGAGCTCCAACCCCCTGACTCGTTTACCAGCCTCTCCTGGAAGGGAGCTACGACCCCACGATCTCGTTTACCAGCCTCACCTGGAAGGGAGCTACAACCCCCTGACTGAAGGCTACAACCCTCAGCACCACCTTGGACCACGTTTCATCAATTTTCACACTGGATCCAACAACTTCAATAGAACAACACTTGCAAGCCACATTTCATCATATTTTCATACTGGACCCTTTCCATACTTTTAAGCACAAACATACATCACCAACAGATACATATCAACACAGATCAGATAGCAGAAACACAGCAGAACAGATCAGATATTTCATACCCCTTGCTTTAGCAAACCCTAGTTTGCATACGCGCTTTTACTTCACTGATGTCGCGTATATACGCGCTTCCATCCACACAAACCAGCGTATACCTCAGTGTATATTTTATTGTGCATACGCGCTTTCTCTTCGCTGAAGCTGCGTATATACGCGCTTCCTCCGCGGCGAAGTAGCGTATAGATCTTCAATCATTACAGAGCAGCATACTTCATCAGATCAGATATTCGGTTCAGATCTACCCTTTTGCTTCAGACAGATGTTCGCCTAGATGCTCGCCTCATCACAGATCTAAGCCTTCCATAATCAGATCTAGCAAATACAAGAGCAATTGAGATCTAGATCCCCTTCTTCATCATTGGTGCATCATACATTCAGATTTATCATTCAAGTGTAACCCTTTCCATTCAGATATACTTCAGAGAGAAGTATTCATTCAAGCTCAGACATCTTGCACCCATACTTATAATTTCCACAATGAATTTCTTCTCCTTATATAGGTTTACCCTTTTCAATACCATGAGCCCCCTTTTTCAATACCATGGACCAAAACAATACCATAAGCCCAAAACTACCTGGACGGGGTCAATTAGGCGGATCATTACCCAATACAATGGGTTAACACCATGGTGGTTACCCTTGGTTTTGCACTTTTTGAGCGCTTTTGCCCATACGCTACTTGGCACGTTATTTTCCGCGTGCATACGCGACTTCCCTTAGGCCAATCCGCGTATACAAAGATACATACTCTTTTCATCATATTTGAGCACATTCTGAATTCCTTTCTTCATTGCCTTCTGTACACATTGTAGAAACATCATATTTTCTTCATCAGGAACAAATTCTCTCAAGCACAACTTCATCAAGTAAGTTGTCATCATCTTTATCAGATGGGTTTCCTTTCAAGGACAACACTCAGCATCAAACATTATATCACATCAGATTTACATCATTTACTAAGACCATCAAGTTAAGCATAACTTCATCAGGTGGATTGCCATCAAGGACAACACATGTCTTCATCTTCATTTAGTGGGTTGCCATCAAGGACAACATCCTGCATCATATTTCCAACACTCAAAATTTATATTGATGGCCATAGAAGATCTTGAGGGACTCCTACTAGAAGATGAAGAAGAAGAAGGGGAAGTAGACCTTGAGGGGGAGCTAATAAGTGCTCTGGAGGAGATTGACAGACTCAAACTAAAATGCAGAAAACAAAAATAGATTCTCCTAAAATGTGTGAAAGAAGAAAAAAATTCAGAAGTCCTCATGCAGCTGAAGGTAAAGCTTGAAGAAGCCAAGAAGATAGAAGATATGTTACTTCAGCAAATCAAAGATAAAACTCAAGAACAAGAGAAGCTGGAAGAACAAATTCTGTGTCTGAGAAAGAAATTAGAAAAAGCTCAACAGAAAGTTTCTATATACCCTTCTCAAACAACAAGCTCTATTAAGTTGAATGAAATTTTGGTTGCTCAAAGATCCCCTATGATAAAGACTGGAATAGGCTATGAAGGAGAATCAAGTAAAGGAAAATAAAAGGTTGAGAGAGAGATTATTTTTGTAAAAGCAAAGAAGGATGAGGAAGTAGCTCAAATAATTCCTACAAAAGAAGAAATCTACAATAAGAGAGACAGAGAGCAGAAGAAACCTCTAGTAACAAAGAATGCAATAACTACTAAGATAACAGAAAAAGGATCATATGCTCCTGAGTATGTCAAATTTGGAAGCCATCAAAGGAGATTCTTCCCTCCTATGAAGAATTCCACCTGTTATGTCTACCACAAGCAGGGACACATTGTTGCATATTGTTATGCAAGGAGGAATGATTCAAACCAGCAAAAGAGGAAAGCATGGAAGAGACAACCTTACATCAGGTATGCAAGTAATTTCTATGGTTATTGTTTTTATTGTAAGGATTTTGGCCATAGAATTATTGAATGTAGAAAGTATGGACAAAGACTGATGTTCAATACCTCAAGGAGGTTTATGAGTCAAAGCAATTTTGTTCATGCTCACAATTCTGCAAAAACTATAATCAAATGTTGTATATGCAACCAAATTGGGCATATATCTTCCAAGTGTTCTCTAAAGGGATATAATTCATCACCTCACAAAAGATACCAAACAAAAGGGGGCCTCCAGTGGATACAGAAGGTGAATAAATGTGACTTGGCTTTAACTGCTCAAGATTTGAAGAGTCAATGGTATTTGGACAGTGGCTGCTCTAAACACATGACAGGAGATAAAAACAACTTTTTAACTCTTGACGAAAGGAAATCGGGCAATGTCACTTTTGGAAATGACAAATCAGGAAAGATCAAGGGAAAAGGATCAGTCAGCATAGACAATGGCAGAGGAAAGGCCCAAGATGTATTATATGTAGATGGGCTGAAAGCAGATTTACTGAGTGTCAGTCAGATGTGTGATAAAGGTTGTGAAGTTCTCTTTAGAGCACAAGATTGTGTAGTCAGATCAAGCACAACGAGAAAAACTCTACTCAAAGGTGTTCGAACAGAAAGTAATGTGTACATAGTGAAAGAGGAAGATGAAGCCTGCCATCTTAGCAAACTTGAGGAGTCATGGTTGTGGCATAGGAGATTGGGACATCTCAGCTTTGACCATATCATCAAATTGAGCAAGAAGAAAGCTGTCAAAGACATGCTAGAAATAAAAAGGCCTTCAAGTACTATGTGCAAATCTTGTCAATTGGGGAAACAGACTCGCACATCCTTTAAATCTAAAGAGGAGTTGTCAACAAGAAGACCACTCCAGCTTGTGCACATGGACCAGTGTGGACCTGCTAGAACTAGAACACCAAGTGGAGAATCCTATTTCATGCTGATAATAGATGACTTCTCCAGAATGACATGGGTTGCCTTTCTCAAAAATAAATCAGAAGCATTGGAAAAAAATTTAAGATATTCAGAGCATTAGCAGAAAATCAAACTGGATGCAAGCTGAAATGTATCGGATCAGACAGAGGAGGAGAATTCACAGATTATGACTTTGCAGACCTATGTAATGAACATGGAATAAAGCAACAATTTACTATTGCAGGGACACCTCAGCAGAATGGAGTAGCAGAGAGACAAAACAGGTCTGTACAACAAATAGCAAGAGCTATGATGCAAGAGAATAATATTGCTCAAACCTTCTGGGTAGAAGCAGTGCACACAGCAGTACATATCCTTAATAAAGCTCACTTAAGGCCAAGTAGTGACAAGACTCCCTATGAACTATGGCATGGAAAGCCAGCCTCAATCAAACATTTCAAAATCTTTGGTAGCAAGTGTTACATAAAGAATAATGATGAAAACCTTGGGAAATTTGATGCAAGAGCAGATGAAGGAATATTCTTAGGATATGCATCCAAAAGTAAAGGGTACAAGTGCTACAACAAGACTCTTCGGAAAATAGTTGAATGTATTGATGTGAGATTTGATGAAGAACTTCCAAACAATACAAGAAATACAGACTGCTGCAGTCCATCAGACAACCATGAAGAGGAAGACAAGGATGATGATGAAACAAGAAAGACAACAGATGATGCAGATATGAGCTCGAAAACCCCCTCAAGATATACTCAGAAGAATCATCCTGAAGATCAGATCATAGGAGACAAGAAAGCAGGAGTCCAGACAAGAAGGCAGCTAACTGAACAAACAGAAGAAGTATACATAGCCATGTTATCACAAATAGAGCCAAAGAAATTTGAAGAAGCCAGCAAGGATAAGTATTGGGTAAAAGCAATGAATGAAGAATTGGACCAAATTGAGAAGAACAATACCTGGGAACTAGTTCCTAGACCTATTGAGAAAAATATCATTGGTTCAAAATGGGTATTCAAAAACAAAATAAATGAGCAAGGACAAGTAATCAGGAATAAAGCCAGGCTGGTCTGCAAAGGATACTCACAAATTGAAGGACTTGACTATGATGAAACAAACACTGTGTGAGAATGCGACCTTTATCGAAATGTTCGCTGGCATTTGCATGCTACCAAGACTTCAAGGTATATCAAATGGATGTAAAGTCTGCTTTTCTTAATGGAGATCTAGAAGAAGAAGTGTACATGGAACAACCGGAAGGCTTCTCATTGACAGACAAAGAAGACTATGTGTGCAGACTGAAGAAGGCCCTATATGGACTGAAACAGGCTCCTCGTGCTTGGTACTCAAGACTGGACAAATATTTGCCAAAACAGGGCTTTAGGAGAGGTGGAGTAGACAGCAATCTATACATAAAAGCCCATGAAGATGAACTCCTAATTGTTGTAGTATATGTTGATGACATTATGTTTGGAAGCAACAAAGATGAACTAGAAAAAGGGTTTGCTGATGAAATGAAAACAGAGTTTGAAATGTCTATGATTGGAGAGCTCAGTTTCTACTTGGGACTACAAATTCAGCAAAAGAACACAGGTACATTTATTTCACAAGAAAAATACATAAAAGAAATGTTGAAAAAGTTCAAAATGGAGGACTGCAAACCTGTGTCAACTCCCATGACCACAGGTTGCAAGCTGTGTGCCAATGATGGGTCTGCTGACATAGATCAAGGACTTTACAGATCAATGATTATAAGTCTATTGTATCTGACTGCATCAAGACCAGACATCATGCTAGTAGTAGGATTAGTGGCTAGATATCAAGCAGCACCTAAACAAAACCATCTTCTGGCAGTCAAAAGAATATTCAGATATCTACAAGGAACAATACAGTATGGACTTTGGTATCCTAAAACAAAAAACTTCACTTTATCAGCATACACAGATGTAGATTGGGCCAGCTGTATGGATGATAGGAAGAGTACAAGTGGAGGTGCATTCTATCTAGGAGAAAGCCTAGTTGCATCGCTAAGCAAGAAACAAACATCCATCTCTCTGTCTACAGCTGAAGCCGAATATATAGCAGCAGCAGCATGTTGTACACAAGTCATGTGGATGAAGTAAACTCTTCAAGACATGAAGGTAAGCATTGATGAACCTATTCCAATCAAATGTGACAATACAAGTGCTATAAGTATATCTAAAAATCCTGTGCTTCATTCAAAAACCAAACATATACCAATCAAGTACCATTTCCTCCGAGAACAAGTGGCTCTGAAAATAGTAAAGTAGAATATACAGGAAAATAGAGCCGTGGTATATTTTAACCTATACAGAATAGCTTGATACGAGAGATAAACTAGGGGTAGTATCAGCAGATGCTACTCTCTAATATGAAGAGAATGCACAACTTCAGGGGGAGAACAAAACGAAGATATGATTCCAGGGGGAGATCAGCCAGCAAGATAAGCATAAAAAAAGTCCACAGGATTAGCATTAACAGTATTATCGGCATTCAGAAGCAACAAATTCTAGCACGCATTCAGCACTATAAGCATTCAGCATTATCTTAAAACAGAGCAATGGTATAGAGCAGCATATAAAACAGAACAGCATGATATCGGCTCACTATATGGTATCGGCTTACAAGCACTACAAATATGAAACAGAGCAGCATGATACAGTTATTAAAACCAAAGCGTTCTCTCAACAAGTTTCATACATCACTCTGGAGCAGCATAGTACAATTTCAGCTGAAGAGGACCTAAACGTAACTCAAAAAAAGGAATTACAATGACAGAGCCCATATGGAGAGATGAGGCATCGTCCTTTTCCATTGATGTCAAAGGGGGAGGAAGAACAAAAAACAGGAGGAAGAGCAGGCAAACAGAAAGAGCAAGCAACAAGAGAAAGAGAAAGCAAACAGAGAAAGTGGATTGCCATCAATGCCAAAGGGGGAGGCCAATGAAATGTGTTGTGGAAAAGAAGCGTGACCCGAAGCAAAAGAGAAGCGACAAAGAAGCAAGTGAAGCGGAGGGAAACAAATATAATAGGCGGAGCGGAGAGCGGCGGGGCAAGCAAAGACGAGTGGAGAGAAGGAAACGGAGCGGTTATAAAATTCCGAGATCACTTCATGCCGAAGTAAACAAAGAATATATATAAACATAGACAAAACTTATTCCGGGAATCGCTTAACTCCAGCAGCAATGTAATGCAAATAACACAGAAAATTTCGGGAATCGCATAACCCCAGGCGGAAGGATACATAAAACAAATCTCATTCCGGGAATCGCTACCCACGCAGGAGTATACATAGAGCACATTACATATGTTCCAATGGATTGAGCATATACATTGATATAATTAAAGTGGAGCGTGTTGTGATCAATGGAAGAGTAATATAAAGTGGAACCTCATCAATCCAATCATCAATCATAATCGGAGATGCAAGAACAAGAGAACAATGGAACATTGCAACAAAAAGTTGTGATTGCGATTGAAATGCCGGACGATCGAGTTATACCCACAGTTAATTTGCTAATGTCAGGTTCCAGTATGACTTTGTAAAATCTTTGCGATTGGTAGCGGTTGATGAGTTATGCCTGATTAATTGCCCTAATCGTAGGTTAATCATGACTTTGTTAACCATTACACGTTGAAGTCATGAATGATCGAGTTATGTACCACAGTTAATTGCTAATCGCATCCGAAATCTCAATCACAATCGGAACTCTACGATTGATCGCACGACTTTGTAAAACGCTGCGATTGAAATGGCGGACCCGATCGTGTTATAAGCGGGAGTTGATATATGCAAATCGCATCCGGAATCTCAATCGTAATCGGAACTCTCCGATTCATCGCACGACTTTGTAAAACGTTGCGATTGAAGCCCGGACCCGATGGGCTTATTAACTATGATTAACAAGTGTTTTGAGTTCCAGTTCTAATCGCAAACGGAAATTTGTGAAGGCGCTGTTATATATATATATATATATATATATATAAAGTGGTTGCGGTTGTATTAAAACATGCCGCGTGGTCTGTAGACCCACAGGCCTCAGCTTAATGGGAGGGCGATTATTAATGTAATGCAATTGTAATATATGTATGTTCCGGCCTGCGGAACTCACCACATCAACAAGACACTTGCTGCGTGTAAAGGATTGAATTACAGTCAGCAGATTCATTTATATATAAAGCGCTGGTATAAAAATAAAATAAAAATGCAGTTCATAAATTCAGGAGTTACGCAACAGCCATAAACAGAAAGGCATACAGAGAAGATAAAGGGACAAAGAGACAGTTAGAGAAAAGACAAATGCGCAGCAAGCCAAGAGACAAAATGAGTGAGCTGGAGTTCACATTGTAATTCGAATGTAAATTTTTTAATTGTTTTTATTGTTTGTGATGCATTGGCAAGTCTCCGAGAGAAAACAAACTCCCACTGTAATGTTAAAATTGACACCTACAGTTATAATTTCTGAGTAAGCTGATAAAAGGAGTGAGAAGGCAGAAGGCAAAGAGACATGACTTTCCATTTCGAATTCCAAGTAGAATACAAACAATCATGTGAGGAAATCTATAAATAATATCATCTTGATATACAGAGGGAGTTTTTTTTGGGAAACGAGAGGTAGAGAGTAAAGAAGGCAGAATACAGAAGAGTGAAGCAGAGAAGATCAAGAAAAGAAGAGCAGAAAGAGGAGCTACAGAACAGAGCTGATATCAGAGGTAAATTAGCAAACATTCAATTTGTTAAATTGAGGAAGTTGGAGGTTCCCTATCAAGTTGAAGCTTGATAGCTGTCAGTTGTAGCTGACTGAGGTTGGAGCCTCCTGTAGGTTGGTTCCTACAGAAAATTGAAGGGAGTTGGTGCTTCCTTGCAAGTTGTAGCTTGCAGAATTGAGGATAGAGCCTCCTATAGGTTGGTGCCTATAGAAAACAGTGGTGAGAGGGAGTTGGAGCTTGCCTTTGCATCACAACAATAATAAGATGTGGTTTTCTCCCTTTATGGGTTTCCACTTACATCTGCTGTCTCTATGTGTGCTTCTTATGTGTTGATGTGATTATTTCAATGCAGCAATTTTTTCTTTGCTTTCAGCAAGTAAGGTGTACAATAAGAACAATTGAAAGCATAGCTAAGTTGTTCACACATTCATTGCTCAAACCACTTGGTGAAAATTTAAAGGCTAATGCATGTATTAAAAGCCCAGTCTCAAACCCCCCTCTCGGTTAATCAAAGATTCAACAACTTGCAGGTGCAACAAGTCTCTTTTTATGAGAGGGTACCTATGCTAAAGGCGGCGGGGGAGGCATACCTATGCCCGCCGAGACAAAGTACAAAAGAATAGTGTGTCTAGTAAACAAGGGACCGAACCATAAAGTACAGCCGGCATAAACATGAGCCAGATAAAAATACAATGAGGGATCCCACATACATGCTGTGCCTGGGATAATAGCCAGGACTTATACAATAATATCTGAGTACATGAGATACAAATAAAACCCAAATGCCCCCTATAAGCGGGGAAGGGCTCACAAAATCTTACTGATAAAATCAAATAGGTGCTGCAAGCGGCTAAGGCCGACATCATCAAATATATGGAGCTACATCAAGGGCTGCAATGAAGAGGTCATCCGGGCATGTGTGGGGCTACCTGCAGGGCCACCCCCTCATGAGGGCTGAGACATCTCACACACACCCGGGAATCACCAAGAGCTATTGTTTTATCACTGAAGCATCAAGCATACGGATCTCGATCATGTTGAAAGGAGCTAGAGTGGAGAAACAATCAAGTCAAAGGGTAATGAGAGATCCCTTTACCTGATCCGAGGCACCGAACAAGAGTGGAAGCTGGAACCAAGGTACACCGCCCTCTAGACCTGTCTTCTGGAATGGAGGAATTGATGTCGACAGAAGGAGGTCCGCCATAGGTGAGGCAAATGAGAGATCCTCAACTAAGGCACGAGAGAAAATAGTAGAGCCACGGACAGAATAATACCAATGATGATGATGGAATGGAGGGGACTGAGTAGCAAATGGATGACTTCCCTTGTTATAGCATAAAGGGCATGAATGACATGGCAACGACTGACACAATATCATAAGGGATAGGGGACAGTGGGACTGAAGGCCATAATGTGCGACACAAGAGAGAGACCAAGCAATGAAGGATGGAGGACTATAGCGGGGTACAAAGGGACTCGGGATAGACTCCATAAATGCAATGATGACTCAACTTGGATGCTCTAAACAAGGGCGACTTGATGGTGCTGCCACATAGTAAAGGTCCAATGGGGGACCATGAAAACATGAGTACAAGATGGGAACTCACGACAAACATCAACACGAGCATGGATAAGTATGGAGGCCAAATGGTGCCCCTAGTATGAGTGTTGCAAGTGAAGAAATTAAATTTTGAGGAGGGTTATGGTTTAGGGGCATAGGTGCCCCCAAGCATGGTGTGGTCATGCCAAAATGTATTTAGAAAAAGGGGAATCTAAACACAGTTTAATGATGTGGTGTGCCATTTGTTTTCGTTATGGTTATGCAGTTTGAGAAAGGAAATGGAGGATTACCAATCTCTTTTAGTACTGCATATATGAAGCAAATGGACTTTAATTTGGTGGGTTGGCATACATGTTGTCACTATCCCAAAGAGAGGATTTGGGGATAATGAACTGATGCTCGCCTAGAAAATCCATAGGTTGGTCAACAACAATTTCTAAGAGATTGGGTTGCTGAGGGAAGATGAGGGAACGATAAGGGGTATCATCCATAGAGTGATCTGAAGTGATATGGGATTCTAGAGGTTCTTATAAATGTGGAAGAATAATGGTACTAAAGTCAACACGACTAGATACACTAGGAGAGTTGTGGAGAATTGCTTCTCTTGGTCTCTCAAATGTGGGTGCCCCCTTACCCAAACATTGGGTTTCAATGTAATGGCCACACAGTGTATGTGGTGTGAACGCATGGGTTTGATGTTAGGGGGAATAGATAAAGTCAGGGGTGGGGATTTTTTCCATAATGTTGTCACCATGATAGAAGATGGGGTGATTGGTGGAAGAAAGACCACCTGATGTGGTGAAGCGACCTGAATCATCATCATGAGAAGAGAGGTTCACATGCGTATCGTCACAAGGGGTGATAGAAGAGTAAGTAGATAAAGGATCTACTGATTTTGAGCCCAAGGTGATCGCTGAAGTAAGGTCAAGCGAAAAAATAGGGGAGGGTTCAGAGGGAATGTTCCTTGAGGGTCTCACGGATGATGATAGGTAGAAAATGTTGGACGAAGGCTCTGTCATCTCGACATCAGGAGGGGGGATGTCAATGGGAGCAGTCATGTCTGATAGTTTTGCCAAAGCAAAATGCGCAAATATGGGAGAGGTCGACTCATTGCGCTTGGCCTCGAATTGGAGGACCGCGGTTAGAGAGGTGCGGAAGTCCGCAAGGCGGTGACAAAGGTGGGTGCAATGGCCATGGAGGTCACACAAAGCACAAGGGTGGTTGGTGTGAATAGTCTAGGGGTTCGTGGCCATGGTCGCGAAAGGAACAGAGGCTTCTGAGACCGGGGGCTCAGGGAACACGACATTAACCATGGGCTTGAGATGAAGTAATTCAGGACAGGTATGGGTGGCGTGACCGACAATATCACACAAAGCACATTGGATGGTATAATTTGGAGGCCGAGGAGGGGTAGGGTTTGTCGGGGTAGCCTTTTCCTGTGATGCCCCCTTGCGACCTTTGCCCTTCTTACCCGAAGCAGTCGCAATAGGAGGTGGTTCCTGTTGAGGTGACTAAGGCACTGTTGTGACGGGAGAAGTCCTGGGGGCCAGTTGAACCGGGGTCAAAGCAAGATAAGGTTTGGGTTTAACAGGCAAGGTTGGGGCTGGAGAATCAAGGTACCAGATGGGAATCCCAAGGGTCAGGCTAGGAAGAGAGAGGGTGGCCATGACCGGTACCGTGGACACTCCTGGTGGGGGAGCTAGGAACGGTATCTGACCGAAGGGGTAATGGCCAGGTGGGACGACTCCTAAATGGTGAAGGCTTGGAGGAACCATTCGAGGAGGGTAAAGAGGCTCATGAATACCAGCTGTAGGGGAAGGGCTAGGAGCAGGTTGCGGAGAGTGCAGTTGCTGACTAGCCGAAGCAGGTTTCTTGAGAGCAGCCTGAGACGATTGCATCATGCAAACATTCGATGAGCTGGGGTCGGAGATAGGAGGAGGAGGAAGACCAGGGAAGGTGCCAAGCAAAGAGGAGTCTTTGTAGACGCCGGGAGAGACACTGGTCAATGAATCGACTATTTGCTTATTGTCTACAGGAGAGATGGTCATCTCAGAGGAGGTCTGAGATCCTGGCTCATGATATGTCAACTGGTCAATGGTGACTATCTTTCCATTACGAGGGAAATACATCTTGCGGAAAACCACAGATGGGACAGTAGACATGGCATAGGTGTAGCTCCGCCCTAAGAGAATGTTGTAATCTAGAGGGGCGTCAATGACTTCAACGTCAATGTAAACATTCTTGCCCGCAAGAGTGATAGGACAATTACAGAATAGGCCAATGGGCTAGGAGGCGTGGCCATCCCATGCTCGAAAGGTGATCGTGGAAGGGGCCAACTCAGGAGAACCGAGTTGTTTCCAAACCGAAGCGAACATGACACAGGTGGATGCCCCCTCATCAATGATACACTGAGAGACGTTAGCATTTCGGATTTTGACTGGGATTTGGAAAGCGACGGAAGTAGGAAGAGGAGGATGTTCTGATTGATGGGCGTCAAAAACAATCAATGGGTCAGCAATAGGATCTACAGCGCCTAGGGAAGATAGTAGAGCCTTCTTTTGAGAAGGGCATGACTGGAGGATTTCCAATGTAGAAATGGCAGTAGGAGACTGCGCCAAATCATCTACTATGCTATACGACTGAGCAGCTCGACCAGAGGCAGCATTTCGGCGTAATGGTCCTTTAGGAATCTTGGTATGAACCTCTAACTTTGGGTTGGAGGGACATGTAAGGGGCCACTGGATGTCGAAAGAGGCTCGTAGAATCCGAAGAAGGAGGCCTTGGGCGGGACCGAGCAAGAGGCTTGGGTACTAGCGGACCCGAGGTTTGAAGGTGAAGGCTTCACGATCGGGGAAGGATCGAGCAACAACATCTCGGTAACTGTGAGAACCGAAAGGGAAGGGGGAGCAGGACTGGTCGTCATGTTGGGTGGTGTCAGCCATCCTGTCAGGAAGACCAAGAACACAACCGGTTGAGTAGTCACATTAGAGTAGATGAGGAGTATGGCCGTCCGCGGGCACGGTGGTTTGGAGACTCCTGAGACGTATCTCCTGGGGTAAGAGGGGACAATCGTGGGTGTAATGACCATAAACACCGCAACACGAACAAGGCTTGTTAGTGCGAAGCAGCCTGTCCGGCTTGGGCTGAGTGCCCTGTTGCTGGTTGGCAGTGTTAGGGTCAACACCAGGATTGGGTCCACGGGTACCAGGGGCAGATTGGTTTGGGTTGCCTCTCCGCCTTCTTTGAGAAGAAGGGGGATTAGTCGCGCCCTGCTGTGCAAATACTTGCCCTGGAGGGGGTTGTAAGTGTTGTTGCGGGTTTGGAGGAGGCAAGGGAGATGGAAGCGCATATGCTGGAGGAGCTGGTGCACCAGGCTGCGGATAAAGGTAATGGTTAGGTTGGGCAACATTGAGGTAAGCAGGAGGTTGGGCAAAAGGAGGAGGCATGCCATATCCTGGGTACATGCTACCGGGAGGGGGAAGAGTGCTAGAGGTGCTGGCCCCTCCGTGAGGGAGACCGTAGCCCATAGGAGGTTGAGCATACGGATGGGAAAGGGCTCCAACGATACCATCGACGGAATGAGATGCCCCCAGGGCGTTAGCGCCACCGGGCCTGGGGAGGTCAGGAAAGACGGTATAAACATAACTAGACTGGGCGTAGATCAGGTCATATTTCAAAACTATTTGGAGGGCGGCTTCTTCGGTTTGAGGGAAATGGGAGGCGACATCTTTTCCGATGGGAGCTAGGAGAGAGCGAAGGAACCAGTCCATATAGATCCGATCTTCGAAGGGGGGAGCTCGACATAAGCTGCGTCTACGTCGCCATTCCTGAACATGGGTGGAAAGGCGGGTCGAAGATGTTTGCTTAAAGGAAGTCAAGAGCTCCGTATCGATATCGTATCAGAGAGGGAGCTGGAAGTAAGATAAAAAGGCTTGGGCAATGGTCGCAAAGGTGGTATGGGAAGAGGTGGCTTGGTCGACATACCATTTAGAAGCTTCACCGGTAAGCGTGCGTTGGAACAAACGAAGACGGATGGAGTCGTCGGTAATGGAATTGGAGGAACACCACATGTGGAAAGATTGGACATGATTGGTTGGATCTTCTCCAGCAAGGCCTTCGAACTTAGGGATGTCGGAGGGGAGCTTGGTTGGCATAGCAGGCCAACCAACATCGTGGCGGATAGGGTCGTTGATCAACTGATTGAAATCGGGGAGGCTGAGGCCTGCAATGGACGGCAGCAAGGGTATGGCCGAGGTAGTTCCTGTGGCAGTTCCGCTAGTAGTAGGTCCGACATTAGGGCCTGGAGCACCACCAGCGTTAGGCCCTGGACCAGACATGGTGAAGGTGACAGGGGGAGAACCAGGAGGAGAAGGAGAACCCGAGGAATCAGGAGAGGAGTTGGAGTGCGGACTCGGAGGGGGACTGGCTCGACGACGGCGGGGCAGAGCAGGTCGATCGACCGGAAACTGAGGGTGAAGGCCAAGAAGTCTCCGGGAAAGGCGCCTTGGGGGCGCAATGATGACGGGAAGAAGGAAACCGACAAAGGAAAAAAATGGACAGAATCAAGTGAGGTCAAGGGCAGAAAAGGTGCAGTGACAATCGATTTTAGAGTCTTTTCCAGGCGGTGTTAACCAGGCACTTCTTCACATAGGGTCGGTGTGTGGCGTGCGTTAATTTTAATTTTTAAACCCTTTCTGTTTTGAGAGCAAGAAAAAAGTGTGCTGCGTAACTGAAAATAAATCTGCAGAGAACAGTATATAATGCTGAAATAACAGAAAAATAACAGCTACTTGTGCATCTATCTAACCCAAGAAGGCGGGTCTCTCAAAACTAATCTAAAAAAGGGGAAAAAACTTTAGGCAAAACACACGGAAAAGAGGCCAATAGATCTAAGGTCAAAAGGGACAGGGATCTAAAGGATAAAGTTGCTGAAAATAGGTGCAGATCACAGCCAAGCGACAGAGGCAAGGTGGATGGAAAAAGGGAGGAAATCAGCAAAAAGCGGCAAGGACTAGGAGGAGGTCCTAAAGAGAGGTCCAAAAAAAACGACAAGAGGTGATTTGGAAGGAAGAAAGGCTGATTTAAAGGGATTTGACAAGGAGGTAGCAGATCTGGAAAAGGAAATTTGAAACTCACAGCAGACGGTAGCTTGACTAAAACTCTTCCACCAAAAGTGGAGGGTATTGAAGCCCTAGGGGGCTAGGTTCCCACTTAGATGAGCAAAATCAGATCAAGACTAGGTCAAAGCGGGCGGGAACGGAGGCTGGAAAACCGACGAAGCTTACAATAAAACCCGGAAAGTACTTGAAAATCAGAAAAAATTAGCGAGTCGCGGAGTTCGACTGTTTTACTGATGCGAATTCGCGAAAAGGGGCATAAAAGTGCGACTGGAGGTCAGTCACGGTTTATGGGCCAAAAAGTGCGACCCCCCGTTTCGGTTGTCTCGGCGGCAGATTTTCAGAAAAGTTGCCGTCTCAGTTGCGGCTGGTGTCGCTTACCTGCGCAATAGGGCCAGAAACACACGGAAGTTAGAAATTTTGATATGTTAGGGTTTTATGTGAGAAAAACAACATAAAAATAGGAAAAATAAACAGCTGAAAAGGAACCCTAGGGTTTGAAGTAGCTGGATATGCAGGAATATGAAAAACGACAGCGGTCGTAATTTAAAACCCGTGTGGAGTCGCCATTTGTTAGTATGAATCCTTTGTCGAAGTGTACGAAAAAAGACCACTTTAGCTACACATAACTAGTAGCCCTAACAACAAAAGTGGCTGCCAATATCTTCAGATCTGCGGTTAGTTGAACATAAAAGAGCTGCAAAAACCATATCTATGCATGGAAAGACATTAAGCAGTAAAAACAAGGGTTTGCTTCATATACCAATAGACAAGACAAGAATGATTTTTGAAAGAATTTTTGTATTAATTGGGCACTGGAGGAAAACAAGAAGGCGTATCCAATTCTCCTCAGTGGGATGGGTTCTTGGAAGTCCTCAGCACTTCAAATCTAAGATTTCTCTCTCTTGTTGGTGTAGAAAACCTACACAAAGAATGGAACTCAAAGGGAGCTCACACAAAGAATTGGTAGAAAAGAGTGTGGACCCAGTAAGAGGACCCGCAGTGATCTACTGTGCAACAAAAGGTGAAGAATGGTAGGAAAACTTCCTATTTATAACAAAATATTGAATTATTCTATGGTGCATGGATTAACCAGATTCAGATCCAATTTTTATGGAATATTTTATTATATTTGTTGAGTAGTGCTGTATTTGACTTGGGTCAAATCCCTTTGATTTGTCAAAAATAACAATAAATGATTTATTTATCTTTTTAAGGAATGGTTAGAAGATAATCAAATAAATAATGATTTATTTAATTATTTAAGGAAGTGGTTAAGATACCAGTCAACAAATAATGATTTATTTAATTACTTGTGGGTATCAATATATTTAACAAGGAATATTATCTAAATAAGATTTAAATAATTATTCCTAGAAAATACTAAGATAAATAAGGGTTTATCTCATTAATTTCTTTGTTTTTGGGTTAAACATGACTGGGAATAATAATTAAATTATGGTTTAATTAATTATTCCTTTTGGGGTTTCCTAATTAACATAGTGAAAGCATTTTTACTTGGGGTAAAACTGGTCTTACATGGTGTACTTGGGTCCATCTAATGATGAAAGGTTAGATGACCAAAAAATGGTGTAACAGATTGCCCCCCAGCGTGCGAGTGTCAGGAGCAAATCGTACGACCGAAGTACGTTGTAAGAAGACAATCACTAGACAACCAAAGGGAAGTCAGAGAGAGAAATGCAAGGTAGATAGTGTGCTGAAGAACTAGACCCTGAGGAGACGAGACTCGCAGGTGCAACAAGTCTCTTTTTATGAGAGGGTACCTGTGCTGAAGGCGGCGGGGGAGGCATACCTATGCCCGCCGAGACAAAGTACGAAAGAATAGTGTGTCCAGTAAACAAGGGACCGAACCATAAAGTACAGCTGGCATAATCATGAGCCAGATAAAAAATACAATGAGGAATCCCACATACATGCTGTGCCTAGGATAACAGCCAGGACTGATACAATAATATCTGAGTACATGAGATACAAAGACAACCCAAATGCCCCCTGTAAATGGGGAAGGGCTCACAAAATTTGACTGATACATGCAAATCAAAGAGGCGTTGCAAGTGGCTAAGGCCAACATCATCAAATATCTAGAGTTGCATCGAAGGCTGCAAGGAGGAGGTCATCCGGGCATGTGGGGGGCTACCTGCAAGGCCACCCCCTCATGAGGGTTGAGACATCTCACACACACCCAAGAATCATCAAGAGCCGCTGCTGTATCACTGAACCATCAAGTATACGGATCTCGGTCATGCTGAAAGGAGCTGGAGTGGAGAAACAATCAAGCAAAGGGAAATGAGAGGTCTCTTTGCCTGATCCGAGGCACCGAACAAGAGTGGAAGCTGGAACCAAGGTATACCGTCCTCTAGACCTGGCTTCTGGAAGGAATGAGCTGATGTCGACAGAAGGAGGTCCACCATAGGTGAGGCAATGAGACATCCTCAACTAAGTCACGAGAGAAAATAGTGGAGCGACGAACAGACTGACACTAATGATGATAGGGAAATGGAAAGGACTGAGTAGCGAATGGACAACTTCCCTTGTTAGAGCATAAAGGGCATGAATGACATGGCAGCGACTGACACAAGATCATAAGGGACAGGGGACAGTGGGAATGAAGGTCATAAAGTGCGACGCAAGAGAGAGACCAAGGAATGAAGGATGGAGGGCTATAGCGGGGTACAAAGGGACTCGGGATAGACTCCATGGATGCGATGATGACTCAACTTGTATGCTCTAAACAAGGGCGACTCGATGGTGTTGCCACACAGTAAAGGCCCCATGGGGGACCATGAAAACATGAGTAAAATATGGGAACTCATGACGAAAATCGACACGAACAAAGACAAGTAAGGAGGCAAAGTGGTGCCCCAAGTACAAGTGTCGTAAGTGAGGAAATTCGATTTTAATGAGAGGTGAAGTGACCCTTCTTGGACAAAATGTGTCATGGTGAAGTATAAAATCATAAAAAACTAATGGATACCCATTTGAGGGCTCGGTGAGAGCTTTCCAACGGTGCAGACGGTTTGTCAAACGGGGCTACGGTGTGGTCGCATCAGTCGAAAGAAGAAACAGGGGTTCTCTTTTAATAAGGCAGTTTTCCCTCCAAATTCACTCATTTGCTATTGTTGCTGTGGTGAATGTAGAGAGGAGAGAAGGCCCTAAATCTTGCAGCGAGTGTAGCGGACAAACCGACTGTTGGAATCAAGATCTGTCAGTTGCAGGTAAGAGGCCTAACCTTACTCTTTCATTTTGATGGATTGAAAGTTCAGTTTAGGGCCCAAAATCCCAGAAGCAGACCCTCCTTCATCTCTACGGCCAGGTCACACTTTTTGGGCCAAAAAGTGCAACCTGGGACGCAGGTTTCAGGGCAAAACCTGCGCCCTGGTCCAGAACTCGGCAGAAAACTGCGACCTGGGAGATGAGGGGGTTTTGGTGTTGTTTTATGGCTGGGAGTTGGGTTTTTGTGTTTGGTTATGGTATTACCGATCTGTATGCTGACAAAGATGATGTTTTTGTGCAGGTATGGCAGATTTACAAGTTAACTGGAGAGAGAGAGACCTGGGTACATTACGGGCAGAGATCCAGGCAGATCAGGGTGTCCATCGTGTGTTGGCTAGGTTTGGGGTTCTAAAGTTTTTGGAGAACCCGTTGATGAGAGCAGGAGAGCCCTTGTTGGCCCGAATTATCAGTTATTGGGATCCAGAGCATGAGGTCTTTGTAGTGCAGGGGCACAGGATCGAACTGACAGTCCAGGATGTGTATTTCCTGACGGGTCTCCCACCACTGGGATGTGTATTTCGACCTCCACCCAACCAATTCATCATCGCTTCCCTATGTTTTTCACTGCTGTCCTTTATACTTCCGTCATATTATCACACCGCCTTGTCACCTAAGTCACCTCCACTGCATTCACTCTCCTGTGCATTTGTTTTCTCAACAAGGTTTGTGTATTTTGCAGTGTGCGGGAGGAAGAAAATCGCCATTAATTACCGCCTCCATTACAGAAGCTGAGGCCTCTTCCAAAGATAATATTTCGGAGAAAATTTTATGAAGGGGAGCCCCGGGGAGCTGCCGTGACATGACATTCATTAAATCAACAATGTTCAAAATCTATCCAAACCTCCATAGCCATTTCAAATCGAGATTTTATGGATAGAAACATTTATGCAACAGCAGTAGAATATTAATGAAGGTGCAATGAATTCAATGTCCGGCATGAAAGGTTTCAAATTCAAATTCAGGCATTTAAAAGGCGGAGAGTATAATGTACAGGAAGCAATACTCTCAAGGTGTTACTTCAGCCGAGTTTTCTTCAGGAAAGTACAGAATGTTCGTGAAGATTTACCCCTATGCTGCGTTCCTGAAGAGATTTGTTCCAGTGCATTTATTTCAGCAGGCAGATCTCAAAGTACAAGATAACATCACCTAATCATTTAACAGTATGGGCACGAAGGTTCCCGCCACTCTGTTTCAAATCAAATCATTAAATGTGCATCACCTACCTCGTTCTCTAGAGTTTTCTACCTCTCCTATAAAGCCCCAGATGAAAAATATTGTAAGGGTTCCAGATTTCTATCAGCAAACTGTGCAGTGAAAAGGTTTTTGTATACATTTTGTAATATTCCTGTATGAAGGCTCAGAGCCCGTAGGGTCTCAGTGAGGAGGAGTTATAACTGTAATGAGGATTCTGGTCTTTGGTATCTCACAGTATGTAATTTTCTCTTATGTGTTAATATAAAATCTCATTCCATGCTATTTATCTTCCTGTATCATGCTCTAGAATGCGAGTGGCTCACTGATCTTAAGTAAGGATTCATCCTAGTTGGTGCCCATACTTGAGGTTAGTCAAGCGCTTTAAATAGGCCTAGTCATGATATACTGTTCCATGTTCATTTCATTCATATTTTCTGCTATATTAGTTACTTGAGGAGGGTGCTTTTAAAACGCCATTTTCATGTATGGATTCTTAGTTGGATAAGCCCATATGTGGTTTTGTTGTGTATCTGGGTATTAGCCTCATACTAACTAATATCTTCCTCATGTTTCTTCACTGCATCCACTTTCTGATATTTGATTTTTGTGGCATATTATTTGAACTGGCCCTCTTTGCAGTAAGCTGTCTCTTAACTGTCTGATGCTTTTGTATTGGAGTGTTGCATGATGTTCCTACATTATTCTTATCTTTGTATCAACTTCTGAGAGAGATTGGTCCCATTTAAACTAATTTCCTTGTTTAACAAGAGATAGTAAGAGAGCTTTTGGATTGACAACCCAATCTATATTATGAGCTCCTTGATATATTAAGATGTCCTAGGCACTGGTCTATGGCAACTCTAGACTGTCTCTAGGAGTTACAAATCAACTCAATGTATTTGAGTTTAATGTGAGCTGGTAAAGTCTTAGACAATTTAATCATCATAGGTTTAAGTTTAATGCCAATATTACGCTCTTCTACTTCAGCCTCTACAGGTTCCAGTTTTGGCTTTTTGGCCGCATCGTTAAGATCAAACAACTCTTCTAAAGGCGCTAGACCGCTTGGCAAACTTTCATCTTTAGAGTGCAGAGTTTCTAACTCATCTGTTTTG
The DNA here is from genome assembly GCA_034641835.2 of Pinus albicaulis. NCBI lineage: Eukaryota > Viridiplantae > Streptophyta > Pinopsida > Pinales > Pinaceae > Pinus > Pinus albicaulis. The sequence goes on along the minus strand of CM076582.1, from coordinate 55,091,389 downwards.
AACTCAGCATCCAATTCTGTTTTATTTTTTAGTTTTTTTGACAGCAGGTTAATATTAACAGGTTCAGGAGACGGTTCTTCTTCACCAAGGAAATTTTCTTCACTGCAGTCTGTATCATAATCTGAGTCCGAACTGTTTGGTTCGAATTCATTTCTGAATTGCATGAAGTCTTCTATTTGTTTGTCGTTGTCAAATACCTGCCAATATTTCTCATTATCAGGCACAACTGGTCTAAATTTTATCTGAGGTGTGGAGTCTTTGGTGCTATATGGTGTTAAGCATGTTCTAGCTGCGAAGGCTAAATTGTGCGCCGCAATATTTCTTTTTCTTGGGACAAAAAACAATTTGGACTCCTCGAATGTTTCCAAAAGGTCGACGACATCGTTTCGGTAGGCCCTGAGTCTGGGATGATTGTCTTTATACTCCCCATTGACCTGCCTAATAACTAACTCTGAATCCCCGTGAACTTTAATTCTTTTGGCTCCTATCTTTTTCAACAAATGTAAACCTAGGAGAAGGGATTCATATTCTGCTATGTTATTGGAACACTGAAAATTTAATGTACAGGAAATGCATTCTGTGTGGTTGTTTTCAGTGTTAGAAATCTAGACACCTGCACCAGCGTTAGTCTTAGTGCAGGATCCATCAAAATACATACTCCACAGAGGACTAGTCTTAGTTTCATCCTGGTTACTGTCTTCTCCAACTAACGTGCTCAAAGGTTGTTGTGGTAACTCAGCACTTAGTTGTATTTGTTTTGATTCCGCAAGTTTTGCACTTATTTGAGGGTCGTTCTATTTAGTGTCCAGGTTTAAAAACAAAGGACGCATGACCTGTAGTTCAAGACCTTCATTTAGTTTTCTAATGTCTTCAAACGATGCAAAATGTTTTAGCATTTCTGCGTTGTGCTCCTCTTCCTCTCTGTCGGCCGTTAACTCTGTCAAAGTTACTTTTTCATATGGTGTTTCTTCATTAAAGAGGATAAATGAATCAAGGCCTGTGTTTACAGAATATAAAGGGGAATTTTGTGGCCTGTCTTGACTTGTAACTGTGTATTGCATATGAGACTCCCTGTAAAGTCTTCTATTGTGATTGAAAATAGGGATAGTCGTATAGGTCATGTCATTTGCATAGTCCCTTGTAACTTAGCCCCCCAAGATCTTGATAATAACATTCCATACTTTGGGGGCACGTCAGCCACAACAATATCCATGACTAAACATTTGGCTGGAATTTGGGCTAATTTAACACAAAGGTCTTTGATTAATCCTAAACATTTTACTCTGCTGGAATCAAAAGAGTACAGATCTTTGTAAGGTCTAGTGATTTCTAGACCAAGGCTCTCCATTACAGCTTTTGGCATTAAATTATGAGAAGCCCCAGAATCATGCATAGCGTTGTGCAAAATTTTTTCGTGAACGTTTAAACTTACATAAAATGGAGGAATAGATCCCTCTTGATATCTACCTTCAATCTTAGGACCAAAAATCAGCTTTGGTTGGTCATCATTAAGATTGACTGTGTCCACATTTTCTTCAATGTTTAAAGCCTTCAAAATTTGGTTTCTATATACATGTTGGGCAGCTAACTCAGTCAAGGGAACATAGATTTTGATCTTTGAAATTTCCTGCTCCAGGTTGAAAGGAATTTGACTCTTTAAAGTGCTGGTTTCGACCTTATTAGCTATCATTTTATCAGTAATATCAACTTGCTGATTTTTTTTATTTACACTTGAAAAAATTGTTTTCGCAGGAGTACTAGTTGAAGTTTTAGTACTGCTAATGTATGCACTCTATTTTTCTTTGTTTTGAGTGTCTTTCTCTTTATCATTACCAGAATTTACAGCCACCGTTTTATCCTTTTGTTTGAAAATTTTAGGCTTGGCTGTAGTGCTGTTTTGTGAAGATTTTCCAGAGGTTTTGCTGTTGGGAGTTTGTTGGCTGGTTTTGCTTCTAAGGTCATATTATCTTTGAGGTTATATGGTGACATTTTCCATGTCTTTATAATAATTTTCATCATCACCTCTTCTATCATCATAAGGTGTGTATAGACTTTGTTTTCTATCATAATGAATCTCAAAGTCATCATCCTCTACCCCAAACATGTTGACATCATCTTCCTCTGTTATCTCATTCATTTCCTCAACCTCACTTACATAATTCTGATGAAAGGGAGGAATGATTTGCTGATCATCTTCCCTAGGTCTGTTTGGAGGTTGGTTCCTTCTAACATTCTGATTCTAGTTCTGGTTTCTATTTTTAGGAGCAGTTTGGTTTTGATTTTCTTATGATCTCTTAATTATACTCATCTCTTTCATCATTTCTTCCATCATTATTTCCATTTTTGAGTTTGAAGTAGAAGGCGTGGATTCCTCTCTAAAAGATACTCTCTTCTCAGTTTTCATTCTTGCTCTCTTTTCCATTAAGTTGACTTCCACAGAAAGAGCGCCTCTTTGCATATCCTCAAGAGTTGCAAAATCTCTCTCTCTCAGTTGATAGGTCATGTCAGAGTCGAACCCTTCAGGAAACTTGTTTAAAGCTGAGCCCTGTGGAGGTTTTAGTTCTGGGGAAAGTGCATTGTAAACACTATTGAATCTGGTGAAATAAGCTTGCACACTTTCCCCAACGTTTCTATGGAGGTTCTTGTAGTCAGAAAGGACTTGGAGAGGGTTTTTATTTACTTCCCATTTGTTTAAGAATGATTTATGGAAGGCTTGAAGATCATTAATACTATGGGGGGCTAAAGTCTTGAACCATTTTCTTGCTTCTCCCCCTAAGCTATGAGAAAATAACCTAAGCTTGACAGAATCATCATCAATTTCATTTCTGTCAAAGTAGTCATCCATCTTATCCACATGTTGTGATGCAGTTGTAGTATTGCTAGCATCATATAATGGAATTTTGGACTGATAGTCCTGTGGAAGATTGACTAATGGTGCAGGAAGTACTAAGGGAGCATACCATGCTGCCATGATATGTGGTGGGGGTGGATTCACAAGGAGTGGATTAACAACTAAAAAAGTGGGCTGAAGTGGAGTGGTTTGCACAGTGGATTTAGTGTGAGCAGAAGTGGATGGACTAGGAATAGACTGCTGAGCTGATCTTGGATGAGAGAGACCTAGGTTGTGAAGGAAATGTAAATCAGGAGGTGTTGTTTCTCTGCTACCAGAAAGCTCACTTGTTTCTGGGGATGAAAGTGAAGACTCAGAATCTAACTGATCTAAATCACCAAGAGACCTAGTTCTAAATGGGTTTACTAAGTCAACTTGTGATGGTTGTAGAGCCGAAAGCTTTTCAGGGACTGAATTAGCTCTCAAGGCTGATTTGAAAATAGTTGAAAATTTAATCGTAGGAGACTTCCTAAGGATACCTTCTGGGTTATCAACTACTTCAGGTGGATCAGGGTCAGGATGGGCTATAGTGTGAATCTTTCTAGGAGCCACTATGCTGTGTTTTTTAGACCCAATAAACAGGAAAATTTCAACCAGGTATGACAATATTTAAAAGGTTAACTAGTCTGTTTGAAATTCAATCCTACAGTCCTCTAACTGATTTTGAATGATATTATAAATAAGGGTTCTTCCCAGTGGAGTCTTAAGGTCTGTTAAGGATTGTGGAGTTGCCCAGTGGAATTTTTTAGCTCTTTTCAGAGGTATAAGGTTTTATGGTCCACCACCATGTTTATTGAATACCAATATGAAATATTTTTGATGTTTTCTGAGTTATTTTTCAGTTTTATGTTTTTTTAAGAATAACCTAACTCTGTTTCAAAACTTAGCTACGGTTATGAGACAAAGTCAGTTTACTCTTACGGCTAAGCCAGCTGATCTTTCAAGGTTAGATACAGTCTTAAGAGAATCCTAGGTTTTACCTAGCTTATCACTGATTCAAACAAGTTTTACCATGATTACCACTTCTTTGGCGGTGCTTGAAAAGGCTGCTTTTAACTCACAAGGTTTTATAAAAATAAAAAATGAGTCTAGGTTTAGTCCCCAACAGAGTTGCCAGAAATGTTAGGAATCTGTAATTTTAGCAGATTGGTGAGACTAAAACTGCAGAAGCAACATCGTTTCAACCAACTTTAGGATTTTAGGATCTAGCCCTCCTGAATCTGGAGAGGGATCTCTCCAATAAGTGCAAAGATGGATTTTTCTTTGAAGTTTGGGGTTATGATATTAGGCTAGTTATGAAGGCCAAGGGTTTGTTTGTTTTTTTGGATGGTTGAGCATGATTACTGTTTGAGGTAGAAAGTCCCAAGTGCAAAAAGTTTCAAAGGTGAGAAGTTGCAAGCAATCAGAGTAAGCTTCGGCCAAAAAGATAGATAATTGTAGGTTTTAGTCCATTGGGCTATGGAGTCATAATAGGATTTAATTGGAACAGAAAGAGGCAAGAGTGGTCTAAGGGGCAAGTCATCTATGTATAAGGATCTCTTTGAAGTTTGATTTATGGAATGAAATGATACAATAAGAAGGAGAGATAAACAGATGCAGAACAAGAGCAGCCCAGGATTTGATAAGTACTTTTAAACTAGTCAGCCTTTGACATGGACTCAAGAAAAACATAAAAGTAAACTAGGATCTAGTAAGTACTTTTAAACTAGCCAGCCTTTGATACTCTTTAAATAGAAAACATTTAAAACAAAGGGAAACTTGAAGGCAACTTTTGGAGTAGAAACTAGCGGGATGAGCTCACCACAAATCCTCTCCTAACTCTGATTTACTTGGTTACTTTCAAGACAAACAAAAAGATGACACAGAATGGCCTAAGATATGGTAAGTACTTCTAAACTAGCCAACTTTTAACACATTCCAAGGGAAACATTCAGACAGTAGCGGAGATAAAACTGGGACCAGGGCTCACCATATCTTCCTCAGTTCATTTTCACTTAACTTATACTGAAAATAACATTTAAAAATAACATCCATCTAAGACAATAAGACGAGGGAACACCAGCATTCCTATGCTTGAACCGAATTAAATCATTCCTAAATAACACAGATTGGAAGAAAACATATAGATACAGATTTTCAGTCAGAGAAGATTACTGATGTAAAGTAGGTCCTAACTCTATGCATGCTGTTCTTTATAAGAGAATATGAAACATAGTGAAAACAGAAACAAAATATCAAATAACAATTAGAAAAACATCACCGTCAACATAGACCAGGATCCCATAAATCAGCTTGTATTGATGCTCCAAACCAGTTACAACTTTAAGTCCAGTGCTTTAGTTTAGAAACCATCTACACATCTCAGCCTAACTTATCTATTACAAGTAGAGCTCTAAGAGCCAGTGAACACTATTTACAGTCAGAAGTTTAAGCTTAAATGTATTTCAAAGTTCTGCAACCAACCCCTCATTCATCTTCTGCAGTAGTATATATAGAAGGATGGGGAGGTGAGATCCGATAAAAGATCTCAATTACAATTAATACAGAAGTAATGGCTCATTGCCCTTTTAGGGGCTCAATGAAGAAACTTACATACATATCCTCTATATTAAATGATTTACATAATGATTAAGCTCGGTGGGAGATTTTGTTGACCTTTGAGGCTCTGTGTGGCGTCGAAGTAACTCTGTGGGTGTCTATCATTAAGTTCCTTGGCAGAAATTACTCTTTGGCTGCGTTGCGAGGCAGACATCTGGTCTTGATCAATAACTTTGGCCTCTGATTGAATACTTTGAGGCACAGGTGGCATCGTGGTAGCTAGAGGGGTCAATTTGCCTCAATTGTGGCGGTGGAAGTGCTCCTGTTGATAAAAAACTTAATATTTTCTTTAAACTGTGTTTTAAATCGGGGATTAGGCTTTTGATAATCATTATTAGTTGTGATCCCCGCAAAATCTGTCTTTTATCCTCTGTTCTGATAAATTTTGGCCTTCATCACTGATACTCTCTGTCTGTGCTCGATTCATGGTTTTGCTGGTATGCAGGGCTGCGCAGGGGCGATATGGCATCAATGCCTGAAGAAACACTGATGAAACGTGTTTTTAACATCCTGTGATGATTTTATTTGATGAATCGAAGGCAGGAAGATCGTCATCCTCCGCCCTCGAATTTTCTTCGAAGATGGCGAGAAAACCATTTAAACCCTGCAAAATACAAAAACTATTATAAAATATTGCATATATAGGTTTACTTCTTCAGAAGGCACGTGGAGGAAGCATGGCCATTGGATAGCATCATCCAACGATTAGGATTGAATGGAGAAGGCAGAAGAAGGATTAAATCAGAGCCGTCGATCATGCAGAGATCGACGGTCGGGGGCAAAGGGAAAAGTCAAAATGGAGAATCGTTGACTGGGCGATGGAATCAGGGCGATGGAATATGGACCGTCGATTTGCAAATCAGATCGACGGTGGAGATTAACTGGATGGTGCGCCATAGCTTGGTTAACGATCGGGCATCTTCGGTGAGCGATAGCCATTGGATGGCCCGCCCCAGATCGGACGGTGGATAGCAATATTTCTGGGCGTCCACGTCCGAACGATAACGCATGATGGGCAAGCAGTTTTGAAAAATTACACGGGACGCGTGTCATACGATGAGTGGAATCGCTGGCGATCGGGAAAAAACCGCCGTCGCCCAAAGGCGATGCGATGAAAACCGCGTGGTTTTTGGGATGGGTTAGTGGAATGTGGGGACCACTGGGAGACAGACTCCACACCGTCCGATCTTCAGATCAGATCGATGGCGCGGAACGATTTAAAACTTGTACCGGCGGAAAATTTAATAATAAAAAAAAATAATAAAACATCAGAAAATTAATATAAACGAAGGTTTTATATATATAACCAAAGGTTTTAAAATTTGGCGGGAATAATTAAAAAATGGCTTGGCGCCCGATTGCGGGGCCGTGGGGCATATGGTAAATAGTGTGACCGGGGGTTTTAAGAAGAGGGGCTAAAGACTTAGCCCGAGGGGCTTAAGTCCATAATACATTAAAATATGATTTTTAAGAATTTTCAATGGTTTTCAAGGGAAATGGAGGGTTCCGATATGGTTTTAAAAATGAGTTTTAAACCACATAAAGAGGATTTTCATAAATGGAAGAAAAGGAATTATGAAAATAGGGGAGTTTTTATGGAGAAAGAGAGGGGAAAATGCGGGTTAGTTTTGGGAGAAGGGGAAAAAGGGAAATGGTGTTTGCAGCAGTGTTCTGGCTTGGAAATCAATGAGATTTCTGAGTTCTGAAGGGAAACAACAATGAAGTTTTGGACAGAGGAAAGGCATGAGGCCTTCAAGAGTCTTCAAGAGCCAACACTTTTTAGTAATAAAACTTGTTCCTTGAAGGCTCAACAAGTCTTAGCCACCTTTTGCTATAACAAATATTATAGGTGGCTAACACCAGGTTTTATTGATATGTCAATAACAGAAATATTTCCCAAATTTTTCTCAGAATTCGAAGGAAGAATGGAAATAGGATTTTGAGTTTCATCGACATAGTCAATAAAAAATATGGATGCAAATTCATTCTCGAGTCTATCAAGTTTAGGTCAAAAATAAGATCGATGATGAAGATCGTACCATGGTAATTCATTCGAAAAAAATATTTCTCGGATGTTTTCATCAGTTGAAAACACTTGTTGAAAAGGATCTGAAAATGATATCATGGCTAAGATTGATAAAGAAGATCAAGACTCTTCACTGACCACATTCATTTGAATAGTATAAGTTGATGAAATGTCATAACATGATTTTACCACTGCATATGCTGATTCAAATGGACTTAAAGGCATCTCACTACCATAGGAGTCCAATTATGATTCTAAAGGCATATTACATGTTTCATCAAATGGCATCATGCTTGATGTAATAATATTGATATTGGTAATAGTTCGCGGTACGTTAGGAGAGAAGAATCTTTAACTAGTCCTACCCCAACATCTTCCTAAGGTATAACTATTTTTTTCGACATGCTGGATACTATCTGTAGAGGTAGGGTCTGAAGCGAAGTAAGACAACCTATCAATTTTAACAATCTTTCCTTTATGAGGAAACATGATCATCCGAAATACTGATGAAACGACAACGGTCATAGCATAAGACCTTATTCGACCCAGAATAAGGTTGTAATCAAGAGGGGCATCAACAAATTCCACCTCGAGTGTTACAGTTTTTCCTTCTACCTCTATAGGCAGATCGTGGAGTATTCCGAATGGGAGAAAACCTATTCCATCAAAGAATTTAAGAATCATTGGTGACTGGATTTTAAGAGAACCAAGAGTTTTCAAACAAGCTAAGGACATAATGCATGTAGATTCTCCCTCATCAATTACTATGCGAAAAACTCACCTTTTCTTGACTAATACTGGAATTTGAAAAGCCATTTGATGTAGGAGTCTAGGTATAAAGTTATGGAGATCAAAGACAATGAGATTCGAGTCTTGAGGATCAATCACTCATATAGCTGATAATAGTAATGTCCTCTAAGCTGGAAAATATTGCATCACTTTGAGGGCCGACATTGCTAAAGGGGATATGGCCAAATCTTCAACAATATTGTAATTCTGAGTGGCTCTTGCATGTGGGTTGAAAGCCGTTTTTAGAAGTACACCTTTGGCAGGCAGTTTAATCACTAAATCAGGTTTAGGTTTCTTGATTTTCAATGGTTCGGAAACCAGAGGAGTTGATACTGGAGGTTGAATGGATGGTTCAGTTTCTTTTCCAGTTACATGACTCTTAGATCCATAGTCTTGAGATCGAAATGCAACCATGAATTGGGACATCATCAGGATATCCACTGATGAATTGGAAGAAGATCCGATCATTTTTTTGTCTTGTGATGGAAAAGGATCTTTCATGACAATGGTTGTGGGTGAACCTTTGAAAAATTTGGATACCTCAGCCTGATGTGGGCACTCTTTGGTGTAGTGATCCTCGTCACAGATAAGACAAGGATAACAAGGTTTCCACTTTTCGTCTAATGGTTCGTTTTTTTTTTCTTTCTCTTTGGGAGAAGTGTTTTTTTTATTTTTACCCTTCCCCTTATTCTTATTGCCGGGTGATTTAGCTTTGGTTGTAGATGAGTCTACGATGTGAATCTCGCCAGAATTTTATAGGGAAGGATCTCCTTTAGGTGAATCTGGTAGAGTTATGATTAGAGAAGTAGATTTAGAGAATTTATTCTTACTCTTTTTCATATTAATTGTACCAATTACACCATATGTAGTATGAGAACCGGAAGGAGTTGCAGTGAGTTGAACTGGGTGTGGTACATCAAGAATTTTTTCATACAAATTACCGGACTGTGTGTAAACAAGGTCCAGGTACTGTGCTTGAGTTATGACCTTCTCTTCTATTACAACGCCTCATTTAGCTACATCTTCAGTAATTTTAGGAGGTAATGATTTGATGAACCATTTAGCTAGAATTTGATCCGGAATGAAAAATTTGACTAAGCGTTGTCTACATCGCCATTCGTGTATGTGATATGAAATGTACGTATATGTAATTTGTTTTAATCAAGTTAAAAGTTTCGTGCCATTATCATAATGGAATGGAAACTAAAAATGAGTTAGGAAGGATGTTGCTAAAGCGTTGAAATTGTTTAAAGAGCCTCGTGGTAACTCAATGTACCACTTTTCGGCTAAGTCGATCAAATTTCTTTGAAAAAGTCTCAAGCGAATCGAATCATAAATTAAGGAATTGGATGCACACCACAAATTATAAGTCATCACATGATTCAAGGGGTCTTCTCCTGATTTTCCTTCAAATTTTGGAATGTCACTGGGAAACTTAGTGGGCATTGCTAACCAAAATGGAAGATAGTAAATTGGATCATTCGTTAGCCGAGACAAGTCCAGTAAATCTAAAGTTGAAATGAATGGTAACCGCCGGTTAGGGTCTTGCTGAGAAAACTGATAACCTTGACGGATCATTCCAGTACCTAGAGGAGGATATCCAAGAAAACATGGGATAGCATGAGTAGTTGGAATTTGTATACCTCTAGGGTATCCAGGGTTAGCCATACCAAACTGAGGTTGAGCTGTTATTTGATATGTATAACTAGGGTATGGTTGGCTCTGGTAAATTGGATTTTTTCCCATTTGTTCATATTGAATTTCCCTTGAAATGGTTGACTTTGAACAAAATGACCTTGAAAAGTTTGACCTGCTGAAGGTTGTCCCTGAGTAGTTGGTCCTGTAAAAGGTTTCCCTTGAATAGATTGACTAATAAAGGGTTGTACTTGAAAGGTTTGACCTGTAAAAGGTAGAATTGTTTGAACCGTAGTTGCACCAGGTCGTCCTGCAGAGGTTTGAGGAATATACTGAACTGTGGGTCCAATTTGATGAGCATTAATTTGAGGAATTGCTTGTGTAACAGTTGGTGTTTTCATTTGAAGGGTTGTAACAATAGGAGTTTGAGAGACTCCCTGGATAGGTGTACTTGGTTGTTGAACAAAATTTTGTGCAGCAGATTAGATAGGATTACTTGGAGTACTCAGAGCAGCTTGCTGACTACTTGGCACAGATACCCGTGGGGTAATTTGAAGTGCACCTTGAACAGGTTGTTGGTCTTAAGTAAAACCAAATTGTCCAGCTGACTGAGTAGGTTGATTACAAGGTACTTGCAATGTAGGTTGAAAATATTGTTGATTGAACAAAGGGTTCTATTGTAGCCCTTAAAGATTTCCTTGAGTTGCAAAAGACCAGTGCCTAGGACATCTTAAAAGCATAGGTTAAAATTATACAACTATAAGAATGCCTCTAACAGAATATGGAATAAGAGAATAATGGTTTTGGTGGTTCAAGAATGGAGAAGACCTTTGAGTCTGATTCCCGTGAATTACCATATGCTACAAGAGGGCTCAAGAGGCCGAATGGCTGGATGGCTTTCAAATGGGCCAAGTATGAAACAATGAGAAGAGGATTTCAAATTATGTAGAGGTGCTGAGGAAGAACAGAGGAGGAATCCACAAAGACAGGCTTAATATCCCTAAGAATCTGTCCCCCCATGAACTCAGAGGAAACGGATGTAAGTGGAAAATGACTAATAGTAGAGATTTGTGGAGCGCGAATTAAGGAAGTGCAATAAGTCTGATACATGAGTGTTATACATAAACAAATTCATGAATAAAAATGTATACTACCCACAACTAGATTACACAAATCATCAAAGAAACATAACATTGAAATATGAGCACACATAAACAGGAAATTACTGATAAAAAAAGAGAAACAGATACATACTACTCATTGCCCCATCTAGAATCCAAATAAACAACACTGTATCATATTGAGTTCAAAACAACTCTTCCAAATATGTATTTCAGAGCATAGGGAGCACAATTACACATAACTACAGCAAAATTATTCAAAATTCAGAACCTTTGTTTCATCTCTGAACCCCCTACATATAGAGTTCCTCTAGGGGTTTATGATCGAATCAAATTCTCATGATCGATCCACACATGTGAAATCAAAATATCCTAACTAACTAGCGGAGCGTGCATCAAGAAATCACTCTCATAAACATAAAATAAAAATAGAATTGGGTGAAAATAAGATTCCACTACCAAAACATCATAATCAAGACTGTAAAAAAAGCTACATAGTTGGCCATGGAGGCCTAGTCCTGGAATCTTCAAATGGTGCGGTGAGGAGGAGCCATGAAAAGCTGGGAAGTCAGGTTTCCATCACATGATTCCATATGTTGTGGAAGGAATCCACTCTCTAATTATCATGATTCATTTTAACCATAATGAAATGGCGAACTGTGTTGCACGTGCCTCTCTCTTTAGTGGATATTTCCTGGATCAACTGAATAAACCATGCTTGTGTTGTTCCGCCAAATCCCATGCTTGTGCTGGAGATGAAGAGGAGATGGTGGAAGTGACAGTGAGGCTATCGGGATGTTTAACATGAAAAAGAGAGGGAAAAAAGTTGTGGAAGGGCTATTGATGGTGTGGCAGGTTGGTGGGTATCCAAATCCATATCGCAAATTGCGAATCAGAAGCCTTTTTTATAAACAGCGGGAGGTGAATGATAAGATATGTGATGGGCGAAGTGCGGTGGCAGGGAAGGTGACGTGGCATGAAGGTGGGGCCGCCCACACATCACAAATCACAAGTGTGAGCTTTTAGTTATAAAAAGTGGAGGGTAACTGCTATGTTTTGCGAAGTGAGAAGTGCGGGGAGGTAAATGTTAAAAGTTGCGGTGAGTGATATGCGATGGACGGAAGTGATGTGGCAAAGGTGGGACTACCCGCAAAATCACAATCGGGGAAGTTTTGGTATAAGGAGTGGGGGTAAGAGTTATGACTTGCAATGGGTGATGCATGATGAGAGGAGGATGACGTGGCAAGGAAGTGGGCCCGCCCACAGACCGCAATCCGCAAGATTTTCATGGAAGGAGAAAAGGGTAAAGGTTATATTCTGCGGAGTGTGAAATGTGATGAGTGGAGAGGTTGGCGGTGCGAAAAGGTTATTGAGTGTAGGTATAGGTTTTGAATGGAAATGAGTAGATTTTTTACGATAAAGGCTCATGCGGGAAGGTGGGTCCCTTTCTATTGCATTGGCGTAGTTATAAGTGGCAAATGGTGTTACAAATGAGTTTGCGGTCTTACGATGCGAGGAGGTAAGGAAGGATTAAGGTGAGGTCTATGCCATATATGTTATATATATATGAAGCGGCCTAATGTGGGGGGCGGAGCTGCAAATAAAGAAATGTAGTGCGAGACTTTAGAAATGGAAAAATGAAGGGTAAAAGAGGGTAAATGAAGGCAAAGAGGATAAATGAGATGAATGAGGGAAGAAATGAAGTTTACTCACCATTACACCTTATCAGCCACACTTTCCCCTTTCTACTGAACTGAAAGGAAGATTGATTCCTTTGAAGGTCTTTGACAGTTAGGATTTCCCTTCCTTTCTCCTTCTCCACTTTGGGTGCGATCACAGGCCAACATTGGCTCCATATGGGGACAACGTGTTGTTCTTAGTGCATTGAGAACCTGCAGACCTGATTCCTGTGCTTTATCGGGCACATGGAGTAGAAAATTCATACTGATTAGACAAAGATTTATACCAACAGTCAAGTGGACACAAAATGGAAGATGAAATGGAATATGAGATGGAAAATTTCAAACAGTTGAGGAAACAAAATGGGAACAATGGAATATGATATGGAAGATGAAATGGAAAAATGAAAACAGTGGAGGAAAAAAAATGGAGTATAGACAGTGGAATGATATATACAATGAGCTAGATTAGCCCTCGTTAGTGATGAAATATAACTTAAGGAACTGCCCATTCATGGGTGCCTCAATTATGTCTCCTTCTAAGTTCTCTAGTGCAAAAGTATTGTTTCCTTTGACCCATGCCACCCTGGAAGGACCAAACTAGAGGGGGTCAAAATTCCCATGTTTCCCTTTGATTGTCTGCCTGACATCCCATCGTAACAAAAAATACCCTACTTGGATTTCCCTATCTTTAGCTCTTTGATCAAATAAGTATTTCATCTTTTCCTGGTACTCTGCTAGTATGAGGCTTACCTGTTCCCGTGTTTCACTTAGCTTGACCAATTGATTCATTCTTCTGATAAGGTCATTTGGCTCTTCCTCACTCTCTTGTAAGAATCAGGCCACAGGTAATGAAAGATGAATAGGAAAGACAGTAGCTCTTCCATACACCAGTTCATAAGCAGATTTCCTTGTAGATATTTTAGTGGTGATGCAATTTTCTGAGAGTGAAAACTTGAGCTGGGAGTCCCAGTTCTTTTCGTTTTCATTGATGGTATTTTTCAGAATTCTAACCAGTGTCTTGTTAGATGACTCCGCCAACTCATTCCCTTATGGGTAATATGCAGTGGAGTGTCCCAGAATGATATTATAGTGCTGACAGAATTTCATGTACTTAGCTGATTTGAAAGCCTGGGCATTATCGGTGATGATTTTAGCAGGGCATCCAAACATAGCTATTATGTTCTCCTCCAGGAACTTGATCACTACCCCGTCAATGGAATTCCTTGCAGGCATGGCTTCAACCCACTTAGTGAAGTAATCTGTGGCGGTGAGGATCCATCGATGCTGATTGCTAGAAGCCATGTGAATCCCTCCTATAAAATCGGTTCCCCACTGTTTGAAAGGTTCTTCAACATGTACAGGGATCTGTTAGCCATCAGTATTTTTTTACATGTTAGTGATGACTATATCTTCAGTTGAGTTTTCTAGAAACTGATTTTCTTATGTCAATATGTCATCCAGAAAACCCTCCCAAAATTTTTTTCGCCTTTCTACCTATTCAGGTCCACCCCTGGCAACATCAAAAACCTCATATCACAATCCTATCTAGCTTCAGCCTTATTGGTCTGCCCATCAGCCTTAAAAGGCAAAACCGCATCTGTTTCAATAGTCTCCCCTATGTTAGGAAGTGGCGTTTTAGGACATTTCACCTTTGGCAATCATCAAAAAGCCAAGAAGCCTCCATCTGCAGCAAACCTACCATGACTGATCCCTTAATTTGCAAATGAAGTTGACAAACAGCCTTAAGTCGCGCCACTCATATTCCCTAGGTCTCAGCACTGCATGAAGCCCATTCTCAAGCTGACTAGTAGGTTTTCACTGTGTTCTATGGTTCTACAAAGACAGGAAATATATTTCATCTCATGGAGTAAATGTTTGAGTTTACAGTTAGAGGAACAGCTGCTTCTAAATGTATTGTGAGCCTGAGATGAAGCTGCAAAACAAAAGTCACTCATCAGGACCTTACAGCTCTTTCCAGCATGAAAATCACAGTAAGAAAGGGTCGCCACTATCTCAGCAAAATGGTAAATTGTCAAGGCCCAGAACCTCCTTCATTTACAAGCAAAGGGTTAGGGCGCCTCCTTCATACATAAGCAGAGGGCGCAGGCCAGTGTTGACTCAGAAGGTTGCAAAAGTCCAGGTTTGCCTTTACTAAAACAATGAAACAATATCTTCAGGTTTCATGAATATAGTTGATGACCATAACAGGAATATAGTGGAAATATGATAAAGCTCAAAGGAAAGGAGATTTTGGCCTGATAAAGAAGCTCATTTCAGACTTGCAAACCAGGTGAATTGTTGAAACTTTAGAAGGCCTGTCATCAGTAAACATTCCAAAGCATAAGTACCCTGTCTATCCACAAGATCAAATAGAACAGATGGTAACCAATGCCATTACACAGGCAGGAGAAAGGTCTTGGTTTTTCAAGAAAGCACTGACCTTCATAGTCACAAAGGTTATTTGTCAAAGTAATCAATCATGAGATGAACAAGCCAAATATCTCAATCACCCTTAGGACAGTACAGGGAGACAGTATTACTCTGGCTAGGGTTTCTGCTGACACACAATGATGCTTGCAAGTGAAGATGCTAAGACTGATGTTTTCCAAGTGGTTTACTTACCATCACCTTCAGAGAAAGGTTGTCTCGAAAAGAATTGTTAAAAAACCTTCAAATACCTTACCTAATGAAAAGCCTCCTCCATGCATGAGTAGATGGCCAAAGCTACTACAGGTTGCTGAAACTGATTGATACAAGAAAGCAGTGGAAGGATGCCAAAAAGGAAGAAAGGTAATTACACAGATGAATGATAGTGCTGATAATGTAAAGGTATTGATACTCCTATTTCAAAGATCTATCTGTCAGACAGTACATCTAGTGGAAAGGAGAAAATATTGAACATATTGTATGCTATTAATGCCAAAGGAGCAGTTGATTTAAAAAGAGTTAAATACATTCCATGATCACCTGCCCATAAATCTAAGGAAATCCCTTCTGAGTAAACAGAGAAGTCTAGTGTGAAAGGATGCAACCTAAAAAGAGTATTTACAGTCCAGAGAAAAACTTGTGAATCACCTGGAAGCAGCAATTTATCACTGGGAAAGTAAAACAGTGGCCAAGGTTGAGTCATAGAATGCATGATGACAGGTATACAATGCTATGAACAAACAAAGAGGCAGTTTGATAAATGGTCAGTCTTTGAGTTTGAGGCAAGTTCATTCCTCCCACCATTCAAAAGATAGATATATCATCAGTAAGGTACCTTCAAGCAGGAAGTTGTTTGAAACAAAAAGGAGGCACCTTTGAAATTGAGAAGCCATATGCAAATCCAAGTTGGGTCAGTGAACTTGGCACCTTTTGTGTTTAAAGATTGGAGAAAGCAGTCAAAGGACCGAAGATTGTCAAAACAGGCCTACAGAATCCTGTCCTATCAGCAACAAACCTATTTTAGGTATCTCATTGGAAATTTTATAACGCTGTGACGGAAGTAATGAAGAATTTGTTGAAGTTGCTTAGGTTCAAAGCCCGGGGGCAGAATCAAGGATCGGGTGTATATATTCAAATTACAAGCCCAAGGTTTAAACACTAAACAAAGTTAAAAATTAATGTTCAAATGACCGTTGGGATGTTTGTTTGAAAATGATATAAGTTTGAAGTGTGAGAGTGGGAAATTCACTTTCAAAAAATTAGAGTCAAAATCCCGTGCATCCACAGCATCAAACAAGCAAGAAAACTGGGCGAAAATTCACAAATTTGCACTCAGAGGCGGCGCGACGTGCCTGGGATTTGGCGCGACGTGCCTGGGCATCATTTTACAAAGGCTTTCAACACCGGCGCGACGTGCCTGTAGGTGGGCGCGACGTGCCTGTAGGTGACCGCCCGACCACACGACGGGCCGACCCGACACGTTCCTTTTGCGCGACGGGTTTTCTCCAGAGGTTGCCGCGCGACTTTTCCAAGCTATCCAGGGTTTCTTGCATCCTTTCAAGCGAGCATCCATCAAATTCGAGGTATTTTTATGAACTCCCATCGATTGCAAGGTGTTGATAAGTGACCAAAATGTTTGAAAACCCCAGACCTTGCCATTATTGCTAAAAACAAAAGCAGTTTTTCTACACAGTGAGATGAGGTAATTGCAATACGGGGTTTTATGGTTGAGAAACAGTTTGTTCATTTTCAAATCAATCTAAGGGCAGAGGTTGTCTTGTGAAGGACTGTGTTTTAAATTAAAAAAGGACTTTCGTTGCAGAAATACAGACCTAATTCTAATGAAGAACCTTTCACGCTATCATCCATACATTTCCACACTACTAAAACAGTGAAGTATACTCAGTGAGGGGGTTTGACATTTTTTATTGTTTTGAAAGAGAAGACTCTGGTAATCCCTGTCTAAAAATCTTGTTAGTCTTCTAGAAGCTCTGTCATTTTGCCTCAGCCCTGTGTTCTTGTTGTCTAGACCTGTGTATGGTGACTTGCTTGATGAACAAACAGTGAAAGGAGGACACACTCTTGCACAGGACAAAATTGTTGGATGTTTGAAAGTTTCCTTGAACAGGGAGTTTTTTGTGTTAAGGTTGACATCAAAGACTTTAAAAGCAGAGTAGTCAGTGGCATCTTCTCACAGTACACTATTTTAAGCAGATTGCTTTTCACTCACTATATTCTCTCACTGTAAATTTGTTAAAAAGAGTTTCCCAAGGTGAACAGTATACTGAGGAGCATAGTTCGTGGATGGGTTTCTAAACTTTGGAGGCAGAGATACCAAAGTGGTATTGTATTTCTCAAAACTTTCCAAAGGTGCATAGTCATTTTCTAAAAAGGCAGAGTTGTTGGTGTTTGAAGTTAAGATTAAGACAGAAGTACAGGTATGATGTTGACCTCCTAGACTCACAAGCAGAGAGTATGTTTCCTAAAAACCACTGTGCATTGGTTATACATCTAACTTAGGTCCACTTATACCGAAAACATATTGTATCATGTTGAAGAGCTTATTGGCGAATTTGATGATGAAGAGGAGGAGGACCAACCTAGGCGAAAGAGGCCTAGGACCATCGGGCTTAGAAGAGCCTTGGAGAAACAGAAAGCTGAAGAACAAGCTCAATTCGAAGCTTTTCCTCTCACTACCCTCTTTGAGCGGGAAATTGAGGAAAACAAGGAAGCATGGCTTGAGAGGGCTAACCAGCATTTGGAGACAAAGCTTGAGAAGGCAAACAGGGATCTTGAGCTACAGAGAAAAAGGACTCTTCACTTTCAGAAGCTAAATCAGTTTGCCAGGCGAAAATTGAAGGTAGCACAAGAAAAATTGAAGAAATTGAAGGAGAGGTGCCTAGCACGGAAAGAAGCAAAAAGCACATCAGCCCTCGATATTTTGGCTTCAGCTTCGGAGCATGTCTCTATGGACCTTTGAGGGTCATGCATGCCAATTTTGGGCCTGTTTCGAAAACTTTTTTTTTTTTGGCATTTTTGGGGTTTTTCGCCAAAAACTCATAAATGCGCCATTTCAGTTTGATGAGTTGTCAAGGGAGGAGGAAGATCCCAATGGATTCCATAATTCCATGAGCAGGTCTCCAGCGATTTTCAGGGCATTTGAAGATCATTCGCCCCTCCAAATTGGCGAAAAACAGCCTCATTTTGCACATTCTGCCCGCCATATCAGCAGCCTGCTATTTTCCGGGTTTTTGCACACAGGTACAGTTTTGAGGGACTTTCAGAGATCAGATTGAGGTGATTCCACTTGCATTGGAAAGCAGACACAGAGAGCTTTCCAACGAGCCATCATGAGCCTCATTTCGACATCGGGAAAGCTTCCATTTGCATCCAGCAAGTCAGGGGACCTTTTTCAGGCATAAATATGAAGTATTTTTGTAATTTTTGAACTCCAAAAATCTGCTTTTCCCAAATGTGCGTTAAGCTATTTTTATCATGGGAAAATCATGTAAAGTCAATATAATTTCCGTTTTTAGCAGTTTTTTGGATATTTTATGGGATATTTTGTGCCTTGGGATTTACAAAGCCTCAAGGACAAGTTTAGATATTTTGACTTGGCCAATGGGATAGCTAGTTGCTCCATGAGGTTTTCCTCCCTCAAGCCTATTTATCCCATGGTTCTCATTGTAAATCAGAGGCTGAACTTGAGAGAAGAATTAATGCATTGGTCATATGAGCTTTGAAGAATACACTTGATTTATGATGTTTGGACTGCCTCTTGGATGCTTTTGAGGAATGTTGAAGGCTTGTTGATGGATTCCTTGACATGGTAGAATGGTATAGTGCTTCTTAATGTTTTTTGTCTTCTAGTTTTCACTCATAATTCATATTTCTTGCTGCTATAGATCAGTAAAGATTGATTTTGAGATATGCCCATGGAGGCACCTCAAAATCCCTGAATCTTCATAGCTTGATGTTTTCTTCTCCCTTAGTTATGCTAAATAATTCTTAGCTGCTCTTTAGTAACCTAAGGTATTGTTGCTAAGTTTTATTCATCAGTTCTATGTATGTTGAGTAGGATGTATGGTTTGCCCTACCTATCTACAAGCTGCCCATAGTTCTGTCCATAAAACTTTCTCTTTGACTGATTTGTTGATCATATTGTTGAACCAAGGAGGCCTAGTCCTGATCTAGCCCTTTGCCTAAAACTATGAAAACTTATTGGTCGAAGTGCCCAATGACTTAGAGACTATGTTTAGGCATTCCGGCATAGTTTATGAGTTGTTAGTTTGTCTTATATGTTTTCCCCAAGATCTGATAGCCATTTCCCGAAGTTAGAGGGTCTTATACCTCTATGGATGGCTGGAATGTTTGATTTCTATGTTTTGATTAGCTTATAGTTATTCCTAGCATGATTAATGGCTTGCTATTACATGTTTATGTCTGCTATTTACTAGTTTTCAATTGAAATCCCTTGTCTTTCACCAACTTATTGTTCATTTAATTCATTTTGCCCAGAGATCCCTTCTATTGTGAATCAAATCGGCCCTACAGCAGCTTTACATCATCACTTCATAGCTTCCTTGACCTGTTTGACCCCATAGCCCAATTTATCTACTTCTTGTTATCCAGTTTATGTATTTGATCAGTTTCATCCCTCGCAAACTTAAAAAACTAAAAAAACTAAAAACATACTTCATAACTAGCCTAATATCAGAACATCGCAAGTAAACACACCGACATCTTTTACACTTATAGAGAGAGCCCTCTCTGAGTCCAGGAAGGCTAGGTCCTCGGGCTCCAAAGCTTGGTTTGATGTTACATCGTCATTTGGCTAGCAAATCGGCCAAATCACGGGACCCTAACATAATGGCGATCACGGTGGGACTTTGAGTTAGTGACAATCTAAGGACACCTTAGAACTCTAGAAGTCCCTTTTTTTTAAGAATACTGTTTGATTGACTTATCCCACCGCTCACTAACATAATGGCGATCACGGTGGGACCTTGAGTCAAAACATCCTAGGTATCCCTTAAGAACTCTCAAAATCTCAGTCAAGCTTAGAAGAGTAGAATCTAGTTGTCTCACCATCCTAGCAAAATGATGAGTCAGTTATAGGAAATTCTTCCAAACCTCAGGACTACATAAAACTCAAAAAAACCCCAAAACACTCCCTTAGATTGGATTTTGACATTATTGGTGGTGGACCATACAAGTTTATCTCAAACAACTGACAATCCACCTGGCGACTCCACTAAACTTCTAGTAAGCCTTACTACTTTTCAAAACTCTAGGCTACTATCCGATAAACCTTCCCCATCACTCACTAACATAGCGGGAGATGGTAAGACACTGAGTACATAATAGTCCAGCAAACTCTTATAGACTCTTTGGTCCTTAGTTATTATAAACAAGCAAGCAGTCCATAGACCCATTTAGAGTAAACTCTTTTTGTTCTCATCACCCTAGCAAAGTGTTGAAACAAGTCTAGGATACTTTAAACCATAGGCTGCACATAAAACTCAGAAAATCCAAAAACATTCTCAGATTAGTTACTGGTGGTGGACCATAGCTATCTTCACAACAGCAACCCATTTCCACCTGGAGACTCCACTAATCCATCCCTTTTATTTTGACCATACTTCGCCTTAGTAGAACCTTAGAAAAATCACCCATCCAAAACATTCACCAATATCGTTCTCTCTAAACTCTGGATCTAAAATCTGGCTTCACGAAGAATCTATACCAGAGCCCATCCAGACCCAAATCCCCCTATCATAGTAGGTGACCCAGAAAATATTCTGTGGCAAGCTTCTGAAACTGATCATCTAGCTTCTGGTAGATTCACTCGTAGAACAAGATCTGTACCTAAACATCGCACTATCCTACTAGATTCACCTTTTGAATTAGAGTCATCACAAGCTCTTCCCAGAAGCAAATCATATAGTAAGATAAACTTTGACGATCTTGAAACCCTAGACCCACCACAGAATCCTATTAGAGAAGCTTCACCCACCACTCCTCCTGATTTCCAGCTTCTCTATCAGTTTGGCTCCTATCATCCCAGATCTGCTCAAAACCAGATCACTAGTCCAAGTTCATCCGCCACACCTGGTCAAAACACCACTGTTCAAACCACTTCATTTCAGCCTACCAGTCCTCATCTTGTACATCACCCATTAGCTCCAGTCATGGTAGCCTGGTACGCACCTTTGGTGTTGCCACCACCTTTAGCTCCTCTCCCAAACAAATATCAAGACAAGATCCCACACTTTACTGGAGAAGACACCACCACACCTCAACAGCATATCAGTAGAATGACTGATGCTTATGAATATCTAGAGGTACAAGACGAGACTGTCAGAATGAGAATATTTGCCCAAAGTCTTGGTGGTGAACCCAAAGCATGGTTCAAAAGCCTAGCTCCACAAATAGCTATAAAAGCAGATGCCAACTTAGCTGAAAAAAGAGCTAGGACTAGATCCGAAAGGAAGGTCACCTATAGAGACGAGGTCTCCACCTCATCACCTTCCCTAGATCCTAGAATAGATGATTTAGTCAAATCCATGGCTAAAATGTGGGAAAAGATCAATGAAAAAGCTCCTGTTAGGGACAACCAGCCAAACCCTCCAATCAGAAACCGAAACCAAAACTTTAGGAGGGAACAGCCCCAAAACAGACCAAGGGATAATGACCAACAGATCAGGCCACCATTCAATGAAAACTATGTGGGAGAAGATGATAGAGAGACAAAACCTCTGGATGAAGGCCATCTAAATCTCGTAGGATCTGATAATGAAAGCGAGGTATACCTCACTGCAGAAGAACAAGAGCTATGTTCTCCTAATCAGGATGAGACCAACTATGAAGATCTTGACGACCCTGCCTTAGACTTTCAAAATGCCATTATAGAAGCTCACCGACAGTATAATCTTAGAAGTAGAAAAAACCAAAACCATCCCAAAAAGAATAGCCCTGACCTTATCAAAATCCCTGATAAAACCCTAAATAAGACCATGAATAATAGCAAAATTAAGGCCCAAAGGGTTGACCAAAACAAAGGTAAGGCCATTCAGACAAGTATTAGCTCAGATATTCCTAGTACCTCGGCAGAAACCCCAAAGTTGGCTGGATCAAAAGAAGTCCCGAGCCAAAGTCAGCAAATTAAGAACATAGAAAAGGTTATGTCTGAGAAAGCTGAAACAAATATGCCCAAGCTACCCACTCCTTTTAGTTTCGAAGGGGAAATTTCCAAAATAAAAATTACCATACCCCTTACAGAGCTAGTAACTATAGATAGGTATAGATCTCAAATTTTCAAAGTATTTGACCTAGAGAACAGAGATGATACCTTGAATCTAACTGACGACAAACCTGAGCTTTTATTTGGCCCTAAAATAGAAGGTGAATATCAAGAAGGATCTATTTCTCCTTTCTACATAAGTTTGAACATCCGGGACAAAATATTACATAATGCCATGTTAGATTCCGGCGCCTCCCATAACCTCATGCCTAAAGCAATCATGGAAAACTTAGGACTGGAGGTGACCCAACCTTACAAAAACCTGTATTCTTTCGACTCAAGCCAGGTCAAATGTGTAGGTTTGATAAAGAATCTAGAATTTGCCCTAACACAACTACCAGCCAAAAACTTAGTCATGGATGTGGTAGTGGCTGACATCACACCCAAGTATGGAATGCTACTTTCAAGAGCCTGGTCTGCCAAAATACAAGGTAGCCTTCAAATGGATATGTCATTCGCTACTATTCCGGTTTTCAACCAAACTAGGAGACTATACCGAGAGGCTCGCATGAAATACATAGTTAGCAACAGAAATAAGCCAAACAATACCCCCATCTATTCCATTCATTCCAATTTAGATTCTTTTATCTTATACAATGAAGGTGATATACAGAAGCAGATAAAAGAAAATGAAGACATGTCCAAACCATTACGGAATAAAGAACTTGATGACCAAAGTCCCAAGAAACCTGAGAAACAGCTCAGTATCATGTATGAAAAGGAAACTCTTTGGAGTATAAGCTTTGATGGTTCTTGTGGCAAGACAGGTTCAGGAGCAGGCATCTGGATACATAATACTAAGGAAGGTCATTCTTTTAGATTAGAATTCCAATGTACAAATAACATTGCGGAATATGAAGCCCTTCTCATTGGTCTACACATGCTTAAAGACTTAGGCGCCAATAGAATAACAGCTCAAGGGGACTCAGAACTTGTAATCAGGCAAATCAAAGGTGAATATTCAACCAAGAACCCAAGACTGAGAGAATATAGGAATGCAGCTTTGGATATCCTTAAAACTTTCGAAAAATATGAACTCACCTATATCCCTAGGATTCAAAACAGTCTGGCAAATGAGCTTGCCTTCGCTGCAAGCACTAGCCAAATACCATGTATAAGTGAGCAATATGATATCCAAGTGAAGCACCGCCCTACTATACCAGATAATCTTGACCATTGGCAAGTATTCCAAGATGATGATCAAATTGATGATTTCCTCCAATCTAGAAATGAGTTTGATATAATCAAAACAGACTCAGAAGATGAAGAGAGGGAACCCAACCTAGGTCAAGACCAAGAGCTAAATCCACCTTTATGGACCAATCTAAACCTGGTAGACCATCCATGTGACAGGGAGATAGAAGAAGACATTGACCAAAGAGAACTTGAAGTCTTACACTGCGAAAATGACACCATACCTAGGGGGCTCGCACCCTTAGAAGAATTGTTTGACTTTAATGATGTGGCCAAAAAGCCTAAAATGGAATCTACAGAGGATGACATAGAGGAATACAACATAGGAAATCCAGAAGAGCCTAAAAACATTAAACTATCCAAAACCCTCCCGCCTGACATAAAACAAAGATACATAAATCTATTCAAAGAATTTAAATATGTGTTTGCATGGGGGTACCAAGATTTAAAATCATATGACACCAGCATCATCCAACATAAAATTCCCCTCAAAGAAAATCAAAAACCTTTTAAACAAAAGTTAAGAAGGATAAACCCAGTGTTATTACCATTGGTTGAAAAGAAAATTAAAAAGATGTATGATGCCGGGATAATAGTATCTCTCCGATATTCTGAGTGGGTCTCAAATTTAGTATCAGTTAGAAAAAAGACCGGTGAAATCAGACTTTGCATAGATTTCCGAAACTTGAATAGGGCATGTCTGAAAGATAACTACCCTCTGCCCAAAATGGACCATATACTTCAGAAGGTCTAGGCGCTAAAAGAATCTCGTTGCTTGATGGTTTTTCTGGTTATAACCAAGTATTGGTTTATCCTACCGATCAGCATAAAACAGCTTTCACCACCCCCTGGGGCACTTTTATGTACGTTAAAATGCCTTTCGGGCTAATGAATGTTGGCGCCAAATTTCAAAGAGCCATGGACATAGCCTTCTCAGAAGACATAGGTGTTTTCATAGTCATATATCTTGACGATATAACAATATATTCTAAATCTGACGAAGAACACCTAGCACACTTAAGAAAGGTTTTCAACAAATGCAGAAAGTATGGTCTATCCCTAAACCCCAAGAAAACACTCTTCGGTCTGGAAGAAGGGAAACTCCTAGGTCACATTATTTCGGAAGAAGGAATCAAAATAGACCCCCAAAGAATCGAAGGAATCCTACAGATAAGTCACCCCCGAAACATTAAAGAGTTACAGTCCTTTATCGGCAAGATAAACTTCTTGAGAAGATTCATCCCCAACCTTGCTGAGCTCCTAAAAGAGATCACAAATATGTTAAGAAAGGAGGTCGGGGTTAAATGGACTATCGAAGCCAAAAAATCTTTTGAACTAATTAAAAGGGCTCTAACTGAAACACCAGTATTGATAAGCCCTGACTTCACCAAAGATTTTTACATCTTCTCGTTTGCCTCAGAACATACAATAGCTGCGGTGTTGTTGCAGAAAAATGCAGCTGGGCAAGAGCAACCCATTGCCTTTTTTAGCAAATCCCTAAGAGATGCCCCCTTGAAATATAACATCATGGAGAAACAGGCATTCGAATTGGTAAAAGCATTAAAGGATTTCCGAGTTTACATTTTGCATTCTCATGTCATAGCTTTTGTTCCTAATACTGTTGTCAAGGACATTCTTAACCAAGATCCTGATGGTAAAAGGGGAAAGTGGATTGCTATCATCCTAGAATATGACTTAGAAATTAGGCCTACTAAACTAGTTAAAGGACAAGGACTCGCGAGATTAATGGCTGAAACCAACCTCCAAGCTTTAGATATAAATTTTGTCGATGCCTTAGAAGAACAAGAAGAATGCACACTTCCCCCTATCGATCAATTATTTTTGGATTCGCCTTGGTATGCAGACATTCTCTATGTATTAACTTATATGAATGCTCCTCCGTCTTTATCAAAAACAAAGGCAAGATTCCTCAAACAAAAATCTTTAAAGTTTTGCATTATAGATGGTTCTCTGTATTGGAAGAATCCTACTGGTATGCTACTTAAATGTTTGCTCGAGTCTGATGCAGAAAGAATCATGCGGGAAATGCATGAAGGGGAATGTGGAGGTCATCTCTACTGGAAAACTACTGCAAACAAAATCCTTAGAGCCGGTTATTATTGGCCCACCTTGTTCCCTGATACTCACAAACTGGTCATGACCTGCCATAAATGTCAATTTTTTGATGGCAAGAAAAAGCTTCTACCTTTGCCTTTACACCCCATCATAGTTGAAGGACCCTTCCAGCAATGGGGTCTAGACTTCATTGGGGAAATTCACCCCTCCTCCTCCGCTCAACATAAATGGATCCTCACAGCCATTGATTACTTTACCAAATGGATAGAAGCCATACCATCTCGGAACGCCACCGATTCAGTCATCATCACGTTCCTAGAAACCAATATCCTATCCAGATTTGGCTGTCCCAGGAAAATAATTACAGATAACGCCGCTGCTTTCTCTTCCAAGAAAATGATAGACTTCTGCCACAAGTATCATATTTCATTAGGGCATTCCACAGCCTATTACCCTCAAGGTAATGGCTTAGCCGAGTCTTCTAACAAAAGCCTAGTCAACATTATCAAAAAACTTCTGGAACAAAATCAAAAAGCATGGCATGGGAAACTAGTGCACGCCTTATGGGCTGATAGATTAACTACCAAGAAGTCCATAGGTATGTCCCATTACCAGCTAGTCTATGGTGTTGACGCCATTTTCCCAACCTCTCTAGGAGTTCCGGTAATGAAATTACTACAAGAAGTCCAAATAGAAGAAAATGATATACAAAGGAGAGTAAATCAGACTATCCATTTAGAACAAACCAGAGAAGAAGTTTACCAAAGGGCTCAGTTAGCACAAGACAAAATAAAACAGATTTTTGACAGAAGAACTAAGGAAAATGATTTTCAAATTGGAGATAAAGTTTTAAAATGGGATTCTAGAAGAGAAGATAAAGGTAAACATGGCAAGTTTGAAAATTTATGGAAAGGGCCTTACATCATCAGCTCAGTTAGTGGAAACAATGCTTTCTTCTTACAAGAACCGGATGGGACTGAAATTTTTGGGGGTCCTGTGAATGGCAGGACATTAAAACACTATTTTTGTCAAGAACTCCATTTTTGAGTTTGAAACACTTTCAGTCATTGTGCATACCATTGTTTGAAATATTGAAAAAAATAGAAAAGTCAAAAACAGTAAAAAGCAGAAAAAGAGGGCAAGTGAAGATAGAACCAAGGCCCCATGTTCCAAAAAAATAGTCTTTCAGAAAGCGAGCAAGTCTAAATGCCGCTACTAGTACTTCAATGTCTTGTTCAGCTATCTAGCCTAATCATAGCTGAGCATGTTTAAATTTATTTGTTGATAAGTTAGTGAGCGCCAAGATAGTCAACATTGTGTAAGATTGACTTATCACAGAGCTTAGATTAGGGAGAGATTCTGGTTCCACATGCTTAAAACAAAACCAAAGAGAGAAGCGAGGGATGAAAAACACATTGTACATCTTAGCCCCGCTTGTCTAGTTTCCTTTTATTGCAGAATAACATTTGTGTGCGGCTTGTCTTTTATGCCGCAAATGCATGACAAATCAGACTGCCTAATCCTGATGTGGTCATTTTTAAATTTCATGTTGTAGATTAGAGAATGAAATCCTGTCAAACTGCTTAATCTTGACAGTCGATCTAGTTTTAGGTAGAGAAATGAAGGAGTTCATCAGCTTAATCTGAACTCCCGGCAGATATAAGAATAGAAGTAGATAGTTTCATTTTGCAAAAAGAAAAATATGCATTGTCAAAAGGCTGCTAGTTTAAATGCGCCAAACAGAAGAAAACATGCTAGGAAAGATAGTGGGGTAGGTAGAAGTATCATTGATGTTAAACATGCTGACACTTTTCAGAAATAACATCAAAAGAAGGGTAAATTTTGCGCCAATGGATAAGGCACTGGTCTTCATAAATCCAAAAATCTGAATTCTGGACACCTCCTGACGAGGAGCTGCCCTCCCCAAATGGAGCCACTGTTAGCCATCAGTATTTTTTGCATGTTAGTGATGACTACATCTTCAGCTGAGTTTTCTAGAAACTGATTTCCTTATGTCAATATGTCATCCAGAAAACCCTCCCAAAACTTTTTCGCCTTTCTACCTATTCAGTCCACCCCTGGCAAAACCACAACCTCCTTGTCAACAATCCTATCTAACCTCAGCCTTATTAGTCTGCCCATCAGCTTTAAAAGGAAAATCCACATCTGTTTCAAAGGTCTCCCCTATGTTAGGAAGTGGCGTTTAGGACATTTCACCTTTGGCAATCATCAAAAAGCCAAAAAAGCCCTCATCTGCAGCAGACCTATCATGACTGATCCCTTAATTTTTAAATGAAGTTGACAAACAGCCTTAAGTCGCGCCACTCATATTCCCTAGGTCTCAGCACTGCATGAAGCCCATTCTCAAGCTGACTAGTAGGTTTTTCACTGTGTTCTATGGTTCTACAAAGACAGGAAATATATTTCATATCATGGAATAAATGTTTGAGTTTACAGTTAGAGGAACAGCTGCTTCTAAGTGTATTATGAGCCTGAGATGAAGCTGCAAAACAAATGTCACTCATCAGGACCTTACAGCTCTTTCCAGTGTAAAAATAACAGTAAGAAAGGGTCACCACTGTCTCAGCAAATGGTAAATTGTCAAGGCCCAGAACCTCCTTCATTACAAGCAGAGGGTTAGGGCGCCTCCTTCATCCATAAGCAGAGGGCGCAGGCCAGTATTGACTCAGAAGGTGGCAAATATCCAGGTTTGTCTTGAGCTGAAACAAATAAAACAAAGACTCCAGGTTTTATGAAAATGGCTAATGATCATAACAGGAATGTAGTGGAAATATGATAAACTCAAAGGAAAAGGGAGTTTGGCCTGATAAAGGAGCTCATCTCGAACTTGCAAACCATATGGATTGTTGAACTCTAGGAGGACCTGTCATCAGTAAACATTCCAAAGCATAAGAACCCTGTCTATCCACAAGATCAAATAGAACAGATGATAAATAATGCCATTACACGGGCAGGAGAAAGTGCTTGGTTTTTTCAAGGAAACACTGATCTTCATAGTCACAAAGTTTGTTTGTTAAAATAATCAATCATAAGATGCAACAAGCCAAATGTTTAATTCACCCTTAGGACAATGTAGGGAGACAGTATTACTCTAGCTAGGGTTTCTGCTGACACACAATGATGCTTGCAAGTGAACATACTTAGACTGATGTTTTCCAAGTGGTCTACTTAACATCACCTTCAGAGAAAGGCTGTCTCGAAAAAGAAATGTTAAAAAACCTTCAAACACCTTATCTAATGAAGAGCCTCCTCCATATATGAGTAGAGGTCCAAAGCTACTGCAGGTTGCTGAAACTGATTGATATAAGAGAACAGTGGAAGGATACCAAAGACTCAATCAAGGTCATTACACAGATAAAATACAGTACTGATGATGTAAGGGTATTGATACTCCTATTTCAAGAACTATCTGTCAGACAGTACATCTAGAGGAAAGGAGAAGGTATTGAACATATTGTATGCTATCAATGCCAAAGGAGCAATTGATTTAAAAAGAGTTAAAAGCATTCCATGATCACCTGCCCAGAAATCTAAGGAAATCCCTTCTGAGTAAACAGAAAAGTCTAATGTGAAAAGATGCAACCTAAAAAGTATATTTTCAGTCCAAAGAAAAACTTGTGAATCACCTGGAAGAAGCAATTTATCACTGGGAAAGTAAAACAGTGGCCAAGGTTAAGTCATAGAATGCATGATGACATCTATACAATGCTGTGAATAGACAAAGAGGCAGTTTGATAAATGGTCAGTTTTTGAGTTTAAAGGCAAGTGCATTCCTCCCAACATTCAAAAGATAGATATGTCATCAGTAAGGTACCTTCAAGTAGGAAGTTGTTTGAAACAAAAAGAAGGCGCCTTTTGAAATTGAGAAGCCATATGTAAATCCAAGTTGGGTCAGTAAACTTGGCGCCTTTTGTATTCAAAGTTGGAGAAGCTGTCAAAGGCTAAAGCATTGTAAAGATAGATTTCCATAACCAGCCTTGTCCTTCAAAGAAAGAGCAGTGTCCAGCTCGGGTCAGAGTTATTGTTCAAGTCTACATATGCAAAATGAAATACCCACAGTTTGAAAAACAAAACAGATTTCCAAAAGCCTACGTTACGTTTCCAAGCAAGGTAACCGTTGACAAAGGGTTTGAAAATAGCATAAAGGTTTAAGTATGAGAGGAGGAATGTCATTTTCAAAAGCCGAAGACGTTTTGGCCTCCCTGTCACCAAAGAAATAGTTTTCGGGTCATCAGGCATAAGTTAAAACTGTTTTAGGGCGGCGCGACGGGCCTGGAATGTGGCGCGACGTGCCTGGGCGTCGTTTTGTAAAGGTTTCCTTCTTCGGCGCGACGGGCCTGTAGGTGAGCGCGACGTGCCTGTAGGTGGCCGCCCGACCACCCGACAGGTCGACCCGACAGGCCCGACAAGAGTTTCCTCTGCGCGACGGGTTTGTTATCAAGGTTGCCGCGCGTCTTTTTCAAGTTGTCCAAGGTTTCTTACCTCCTTTCAAGCAAACATCCATCAAATTTGAGGTATTTTTATGAACTCCCATCGATTGCAAGGTGTTATTAAGTGACCAAAATGTTTGACAAACCCAGACCTTGCCATTAATGCTAAAAACAAGGGCAGTTTCCTACACAGTGAGAGGAGGTAATTGAAATACGGATTTTTATGGTTGGAAACCAGTTTGTGTCGTTTTCAAATCATTGTATTTATTGAAGGCAGAGGTATACAAGTGATGTTTGATTTCATAAAACTTCACAAGAAAAGTGTCCCTCATAAAAGCATTGTGTATTGTTAACCTAGGTTTGCCCTTTTTCTTCACCTCATTATCATGTTGAAAAGCTGATTGACAGAGAGTTTTCTGTGGGTGAATGTTACATTGAGGGGCAGATTTGATTAATGTCTTTCTAGCCCTAGAGGCGGAAGTGTAAAAGCAGTTTTTGTTCTCTTAAAACTTCACAAAGAAAGGGGCCTTTTTTCTGAAGAACAGTTTGTTAGTGTTTGAAATTTGACATTAAAACAGAGGTGCAGGTATTTGGGTGGCTCTCTTAAAACTCACAAGCAAAAAAGGGTGTTTTCTAAAAACCATAGTACATTGATATATCACCTAGCATAGCTCTGATTTTTCTTCCACTGAATGGTGTCATTTTGAAGAACTGTGGTTGTGATATGTTTCGAGGGAAAGTCATTTCTAAAGAGCAGGGTACCAAAACACTTATCACAGCAACTCTTTTCTAGAGATCTGCCCCTATTTCACTGTTTTTCACTATTGAAGGTTAGTTGACAAAGAACTTCCAAAGATGACAGCATGGTAAAGGACAGAGGTGGTTGATGTTGGATTTTGACATCAAAGGCAGGGTACAGATGTATGGATGGACTTTTTAAACTCACAGAGCAGAGAGTTTGTTTCCTAAAACCACTGTTACACTTATTTTACACCTAAACTAAGCATGCCTTTTCATTACACTACATTATATCATTCTAAAGATTGTTGGACAGAGTTTTCTGAAGGTGAAACAGGGTATTTTGTTGATGATTGGGCATTTGTTGATGATTGGGCATTTATTGATGATCAAGTTTACATTAAGAGCAGAGTTATAAAGGCAGTGATTGACTTCTCAAAAAGTCACAAGTGAAAGGTTTTTCCCTTAACACAGTGGGCTAATTTTTCACCTAACCACAGGGTCTCTTTTCTTTTCCCACTGTGTGGTATCCACAAAAGTCTACTAACAGGGGCATGTTTCAAGGTAAATGACCTAAAAGAGCAGGGTTATAATTTTTGAAGTTTGGTTTCAAAGACAAAAATACAAGTGCAAGCAGGCCTCTAGCAAAGTCACCGGAGGGGTGATTGTTTCAAGACTGTGCACAGAAAATCTACAAAGCAGTTTCTCCCACATAGTACCATTGTTAAGAAGGTTACATAGCTGAAGTGTAACCAGATTTGAAGAACTGTTGTTAATAAGTGTTGAGGGGGGCTTAGTCAAGGAAGCATTGTTGCATCTTATTCAAATCCACAGTGTCCATATCTGTCCAAACAGTATAGTGGCCATTTTCAATCCAGCAGGGCATTGTTCATAAAAGGCAGTTGGTTTCTTCCAAAGCATAGTTAGGTCAAAATGCCTCCAAAGCAAGACAACGGGAGCAACATGACAGTGGTGAAGATCAGCAGAAGCAGGAACCAGAGGAGGATAGTGCTGAACAGCAGCAGCTCAGCAGTTTGAGCAACAGCATAAGGATGATGATCAAGAACAGCAGTTTTAAGGAGCGCCCGACACGGAAAGAGAAGAAAGACATATAAGCCCTTGATATTTTGGCATCAGATTCGGAGCATGTTGCTATGGACCCTTGAGGGTCATGCATGCCAATTTTGGGCCTATTTCAGCAACTTTTGGTTTTTCGGCATTTTTTGGGTTTTTAGTCAAAAACTCATAATTGCGCCGTTTCAGTTCGAGGATTTTTCAAGGGAGGAGGATGATACCGATGGATGCCATAATTCCATGAGCAGGTCTCCAGCGATTTTCAGGGCATTTGAAGATCATTCGCCTCTCCAAATTGGCGAAAAACAGCCTCATTTTGCACATTCTGCCCGCCATGTCAGCAGCCTGCTATTTTCTGGGTTTTTGCGCACAGGTACAGTTTTGAGGGACTTTCAGAGATCAGATTGAGGTGATTCCACTTGCGTTGGAAAGCAGACACAGAGAGCTTTCCAACAAGCCATCATGAGCCTCATTTCGACATCAGGAAGGCTGCCATTCGCATTCAGCAAGTCAGGGGACCTTTTTCAGGCATAAATATGAAGTATTTTTGCAATTTTTGAACTCCAAAAATCTGCTTTTCCCAAATGTGCATTAGGCTATTTTTATCATGGGAAAATCATGTAAAGTCAATATAATTTCCGTTTTTAGCAGTTTTTTAGATATTTTATTAGATATTTTGTGCCTTGGGCTTTGCAAAGCCTCAGGGACAAGTTTAGATATTTTGACTTGGCCAATGGGATAGCTAGTTGCTCCATGAGGTTTTCCTCCTTCTAGCCTATTTATCCCATGATTCTCATTGTAAATCAAGAGGCTGAACTTGAGAGAAGAATTAATGCATTGGTCATATGAGCTTTGAAGAATACACTTGAGTTATGATGTTTGGATTGCCTCTTGGATGTTTTTGAGGAATGTTGAAGGCTTGTTGATGGATTCCTTGACATGGTAGAATGGTATAGTGCTTCTTAATGTTGTTTTGTCTTCTAGTTTTCACTCATATTTCATTTTTCTTGCTGCTATAGATCAATAAAGATTGATTTTGAGACATGCCCATGGAGGCACCTCAAAATTCCTGAATCTTCATAGCTTGATGTTTTCTTCTCCCTTAGTTATGCTAAAGAATTCTTAGTTGCTCTTTAGTAACCTAAGGAACCAAGGAGGCCTAGTCCCGATCTAGCCCTTTGCCTAAAACTATGAAAACTTATTTGTCCAAGTGCCCAATGACTTAGAGACTATGTTTAGGCGTTCCGGCATAGTTTATGAGTTATTAGTTTGTCTCATGTGTTTTCCCCAAAGTCTGATAGCCTTTTCCCGAAGTTAGAGGGTCATATACCTCTATGTATGGATGGAATGTTTGATTTCTATGTATTGATTAGCTTATAGTATTCCTAGCATGATCAATGGCTTGCTATTACATGTTATGTCTGCTATTAACTAGTTTGCACTTGAAATCCCTTGTCTTTCACCAACTTATTGTTCATTTCATCCATTTTTCCCGGAGATCCCTTCTATTGTGAATCAAATCGGCCCTACAACAGCTTTACATCATCGCCTCATTAGCTTCCTTGACCTGTTTGACCCCATAGCCCAATTTATCTACATCTTGTTATCCAGTTTATGTATTTGATCAGTTTCATCCCTCACAAACTTAAAAAAACCAAAAAACCAAAAACATACTTCATAACTAGCCTAATATCAGAACATCGCAAGTAAACACACCGACATCTTTTACATTTATAGAGAGAGCCCTCTATGAGTCCAGGAAGGCTAGGTCCTTGGGCTCCAAAGCTTGGTTTGATGTTACATCGTCATTTGGCTAGCCAATCGGCCAAATCACGGGACCCTAACAGATTTATCATGGCTCCAATAGTGGATGTCCAAGAGGTTGAAATAAATGACTATGTCACTGATTTTGAAATCTTTGTCTGCAAGGGAGGTATGTTCAACATCAAAAACAAAAGGTTGTAGGGGATTAACAGTCACAATGCCCTGGAAGCCATTTAAACTTGTTTAATTTATTAATTTATTACGTTTTTTCTTAAGTACAGGTCTGAGCACTTTAGGAATACCTGTTAAATGGAGTTTTGAGTTTGTAGAGAAGGTCCTGGAGGTAACAGGGGCTTTCCTGGTCTTTATAAAGCTTTATATTGAGTCGACATTGTATTCTGATAGCAAAGGCTTGAATTTTGTTCTAAAATAGCTTGAAAACAGGTTGGGAATAGTTGCTTTAGCTTGGAAATAGGTTGGAAAGGCTTCTACTCCACATAATTCAACGAAAATGGTGAAAAAGGCTTTAGAGCGGGCTTTATTTCTTTTTAGCCAATAGTGGTTAAATTTATTGCACGGGGTTAAATTCAAATGGCAGGGTGGTATGATTGCAATAGGTAGAAAACAACTTGGAGGTTTTCGCATAGCGAAAAGTAGTTAAATGGTTTTAGTGTAAGGGATGTGATATAACGTGGGGCTACCACGTAGCAGGAGAGTGGGGTTGCGAAACCACTCATTTCGAAACCCCCAGATGGTGTTAAATGTCGGGAAATGGAGAGTGCAATAACTATTATTAGCCATTGGATTTTATGAATGAAGATCGGGCGGATGGGCGAATAGGAGGGATAAGTCGGGAACTTGATAGGAGGTGGGATCGGGAATGAGTATTATGCGGGGTTATAATACATATGAAAATTTTTAATATATAAATGGGTCAGGATTTATAATGGTGGTTGGGTATATAATACATCAGGGTTTTAAAATAAAGTGGGACCTGGGATGATATAGCAGAAGGGCTTTTAATAAAAACTATATGTTAAAATATAAAGGGTTCGGGGAAATACATTCAAGCGAGAGTTAATATGAATGGAGGTTATCTAGTGGAGGGGTTGAATATAAATTAAACGGGGTTAATGAATATGATGTGGGATATAAAAATACACTAGGGATATGCGTTTTAAAAGATATCGGGGAGGGATTTTAGAGTGGTGCCCAATTCATTTTAAACTTTTAAACTATACAAAATGGGGTTTTTGCATGTTTTTATTATAAAAGGGGGTTAGTAAAGGGGAATTTACTTTTCTATTGAAAATATGCTTTTTAACTAGGGAAAGGGGTTTTAGGAAGGGAAAAGGGGTGAAATAAGGAGAAAACTTTAATATGAAGGGAAAGGGATATTTTTACAAGGGAAAATGCCTTTTAAGAATGGAAAATTGGGTTTTAAGAAAATGGAAGGGGACTTTGGGGGATATTAGTGATATGAAATGACAAATTTGATGCTCTCCATGCCTTGTGAAAGTAATCTACCTACCCTTCATTTACCCTAACATTTTTCTTCATTTACTGGGTGCATTTGAGCTTTTTGACCCTTTCTTTCTTTTTATAGGCAAACTAATCTAATTCTAACCTTATAACTTCCAATGGCTCAGATTAAACTGACGAGCTCATTATTATTCTCTACCTAACTACATATATGCCAAGATTAGATGGTTTGGCTAGATCTTTATTCTCTAACTATCAGCATGAAATTTAAAGAATGAATGAATCAAGATTAAACTATTTGATCATCATGGATTGTGGAATTTTTGACAATTTTCACACAATATTATTTTCAAAGTAAAGTAAAAAGTAGTGGCATTTGAATTTGAATCACTTATAGGATCTATTTTTATCTCGTTCTGGTGGGGTTTATAATTTATAATTCTTTTTTTGATCTTTTTCTTTTATTCCTTTGATTTCTCTTTTAGGACTTACCCTCTTTACATTTTTTATTATGGGAAAACATTTTGCAAAAAGAAAAAGTAAGTACAATATTACAATATTTTAACATAGTCAATTCAAAATTATGATCCCTATTATTATAGGACTCTAACAGTCTATAGTCATGAAACCACTATTTAAGCTTACACATTCATGTCCCCTATGCACTCTGGAAATAAGTATATTAAACTTTTACTAAAGCTTGATGGGAAACCAATATATTTATTATTCCTTTATGAGTCTAATAGGTTAGATGTTGAGACAACAAACAACCTATATAACAATATTGGGTCTCAATTAAACATTCTTATATTTTGAATATTTCCAGTGCTGGCTAGCAATTTCCTCCTTTTACAATTAGGGAAGAATTTGGGGGATTGATCCATTCTCTCCTCACTGAATGGAACTTCTACGGGTAGTCCTATGTTTAATCCTTTACAATATTTTTTAAAAGAGGGGTTTACCGGATCTGTTAAAACCCCTCCTTTTAATGATCTCTAGAATGTAACATTGAGGAAAAGGAGGAGATATATAATAAAAGGTTCCTATTGGTATGGTGGAAGGGGGTATGTTTGTTTATGAGAGGTCTTTGAAATTTATTGGCCAAGAGAGTGGCAATGTAAAATTTAGTACATTTGGGATACTTAGAGGAAAGCATTGCCCTATTAAGGTTCCCAAATGGTATTATGTCTCTAAATGTGAGACGATTAGGGGGTGCTCCTAAAAGAAATTCCCTTAAGATGTTACAAAAGACGATGCTTGAAGGGGAGAAGGATAGGGATTGTTTTCTAAATATATGTCCTTCTTGGCATATTTTCACTTTGGATGCTAGTGGTTAGCTTAGAGGTTCGATAGCTTCGTGGGATCCAAGTGTAGCTGATTTCAAGCCTTAATTTTCCTGTGCAGGTATATCGCTTATGGGTTCTATTAGAAGTTTTATATACCTTGTAAACATTATCAATTGTTATGGTCAATCTAATGACGGAGAAGTGTTATGGAAGACGATTGTCGATTCAAGGGCTCTTAGTGATCCTTTTTTGGTGTCGTTAGTGTATTTAAACTTAACCTCATCAATTAGGGAGATATGGGGTGATAGAGATAAAATAGACTCATTTATATTTTTTTCCAGAAATTTTTTAACTAGTCAAATCTAGTGGATGTTCTTCCACTTCCATCAGCTCCCACTCGGAGGAATGGAAGGGTGGGAAGAGTTTATATTTCTAAAAGGTTGGATAGATTGATAATTATATAGAACTTGGTGGAGATATTTGGAGGCTATAGTTCATGAATTACTAATAGTGGTATTTTGGATCACATGGCAGTTTTTTAGAGTTGGATATTTAGGTTGCTAGAACTTTTTATCATTTTAAATTTAATCATGTGTGATTGACAATATATTATTTTTAAGCATTGGTGAAGAATTTATGGAAGGATTATGGAAGTATGGAAGGTTTGGGTGCTATGGATTATCTTGTAAGCAAACTAAAGGTTATCTTTGCAATTCTAGGTTAATTATTATTTACCCATCTTTTCAATTCTAGGATAATTATTATTTACCCATAAATGTTGATAAAATAAATGATAATTTAGGATTTTTTCGTAGATATATTGATTATGGATTGTGATACTAAGCCTGAAACATCGATAAAAGTAATTTACCATGCAGGACTCCAAAAAATCTCCATGAAAAAATTTGTTAAGAAGTGAGAAATTAAGAAGAAAGAAAGCTTAAATATTGAATTCATGGATATTGTATTGAATTATGAAAAAATAATGTTGGAAACACAATGCAGATTTTTTACTGAAGAGCATAAAAGTGTTGGAAAATCAGAAGGTTTAACGATTACATTAGATTTTCCTTTCTTTAATAACTTCTTGTGAAATTTTTGGACTTCTTATTTATTTAATTATGTTATTATCTCATCAAACAGTTACAGAAAATGTAAACATTAATATCACAAAAAAATAAAGAAAACAAGATATAGGCTCCAAGCAAGGGAAAACCCTTTGTCCTCTACCCTACATACAACCTCTACCATTGAAACCTCTGTCAAAATCACTAATCCCTACACATATTTCCAACCCTCTATCATAGATCTCTGAATACACGTTAAATAACTCATTCAAGTTAATTTCATCATATCAATATCCACTCTCTTACTACATACATATGAGAAAAATCAATTATCCTACCATTAGGATCCCAATACAACATATTATGTAGCATAAACCATATTTGAATACAAATTGTCAAAATAATCTCTATCCAACTATCTAAATCTCTGCCCTGTAAACTAATAAAAGGATATTCACTATATACCAAATAAAAAGAATAACCTTTGCAAAAAAATTTTATTGGTAGCTATAAGACATTCAACAATCATCCATTCTATACACACAAACATTCATAGTCATTTATAGAATACCTCTACATCAAATCTCTCATGTAGCAATCAGATTTGGGCCCCCTCCTTTAGGCTTCTTGCATGAAAAACTAGAGATAGAAAGGATAAATCATGGTAGATCTAATCCTTATGTGCTAAATACTTCAACTTCTGCAACTATAGATTGATCTATTCACCCTCTGGTGCATTTCCCTATTATAGAACACATAACAAACAAAGCTCATCAAAAAATGCACACACTAGCTGATTTATGTCCTTTTCCTTTTATATCCTCTTTTACTTTCCAATACCACATAAAATTCCAATGGATTTTTTGATGGAAAATTTTTAACATGATAGCCTTCCATTGAAGAGAAGTAGCACCAACATAATACTTGGAATTGATTCTAGTGATATATAAATTGTTATAACTAGTAATTTGTGCATCAGATTGGCCCAAGTTAAAGCAAAGAAGATTGATTTCACACACAAGGATCTCAATAATGATGTGATCAAGATGACCATGAATTTCTCAAGTTCTCATGCCTTGGATGAAAGCCATCTAGTTTTAATTTTCAAAATCAATAGAGATCCATTTCAGAAGTCCATTGTTGTAGATATTTCAGTGATATCATTAACTTGAAAAACTTCATTGAGTGTTTATTATGGGTGTGGAGGAACTGAAGTGTGGTAAATCCTTCTTTTTAGAGAATAAAACATATAGTGTATTGACACCACAATTTTCAAATTTTATCTCTATTGTGCATTTTAGGTTGAAGTTGGAACTCTTTGATTATTAAACTTGAGTTATCTAGAAAATGGATCGAATTAGTGAAGTATTAGATTTCCCAAAAGGTATGATGTAATCTACTAATAAGGAAAAAATGAAAATAAACAAAAACTCTATTTTTGACATTAGAATTGGTCTACAAAATTCACAATAAAAGATTGAGTTTTTGCTACTAGAATCTGAGTTTAGAGATGAGTTTTAGAAAAAGAGTTTTCATTTTGAACTAGATTTTGTTCAGAATAATTTATATTTAAGTTCAAGAAAAACTCCTATCACCTACAAAAATGTAATCACACCAGTGATATTGAGGTTGATTTCCATCAAGTTCCCATTTTAGGAGAAAGTTTGCATAAATATGTAAAAAATTTTGTTGCACTTTCCTAGCCCATAATCAAACCTTAGGAAGAGCTTGTGAGCAACAAGAACAAAATAAATCTTTGATATGAAAATTATGTGAAATTTCATATTCCATATTATTGTAATCTAATCAAGTTTCATAGTGCTAGGTTTCTCCAAGATGGTTGATATTCACCTGTTCCAGATCCTACTCTTCCAAAATAACCACAAATTGTCAAATAGAAACATTGTAATCAAGTTTTCCATGTGAAAAATCATTGTTTTGATCTTCAAACATGTGAGTGTCATAAAAATAATCATCATTCAAATATATTCTTCATAAAAAATCCTCCTATAGGAACAAAAATTCACTTTAGATGGATTGGTTCTTGGAAATGGATTTCAAGAACCACGAAGATATTTTGGTCACACCATATAATTTTATCTCGAATATTGACATCTCTTGTAGTTGATATTTATTCATATTCTCACCTTCTATCTAGTAGGGGGGAATCGATGGTCATCTACAAAATTCAAAGATACATCAAGTGATCCCGAGCCATAGTTTGAACCTGTTGCATGAGCCTAGAGCTAGAGTCTGTGAAAATTCCAAATTGGAATCCTATTGCAGCAACTATAAATTATTATCCTAATTTTTAATTTAATTTAATAATTTATTTGTTGTTTTCCTAAGAAAAATAATGAATAAATCACTCTGAAATATACACAAATAAAACTGTGGGATAATAAATTTTGGAAAAAATTATAGCACACACACACATAAAATTAACACAATTACTTTTGGAAGAAAGTCCTGGAAAAAACCAACTTAGGAAAATCGGTGCAGTAGTGAGGGTTTTATTTTATTATGTAACAGTGAAATATGAGTACATATATGGATGCCCAATTGGAAATACAAACAACAAGAAAATTTGGGTAAAATACTGAAGGGAAATACCTTTCTCCCACAAGAAATTTCTGGCATGGCTTATCTACCAAAACTCAGCCTCTTACGTCAGGCTTTGTGATGCTTTGTGTAGTTGGATGGAATAATTTCATTAGAATGGGATCTAATAAAGTAATTATTCCTTTGTATGTTGAGGAAATCATCTCTCCATCCCTATAGGAATTCTTCCTTGCCTCTAGATCTGAGACAATTTTTCCTTTCTCCAAATCAAACTGCATATATGAAGCAATTGTGTTGTCCCTCACCATTGCCTCTCTGGGATAACTCGCCCCTCTTTTTGCTTCCTCTATATATCTAGAAAATATTTCCTTTGCATCATTATCTATGCCCCTCACATTGCTTCAATCTTAGTGACTCTCTCTCCAACAATTGAATGCTTCTACTATGGAAATTGATTTTCCAATAAAATTGAACTCTCCAAGTGTATTCTACAACACCAGATTGACGTCCTCTTGTAATAATTTTTTGAAGGACCAACGAATAATGTTAAAACATAATCGATGTCTAGGATCATATTAGAGTCAATATATGTGAATTTTGAGGTAATTCTTGCCTTATCTCAATTAATATTGATTAATTAACCATATTCCCTAAATTTATACTTAGGAAATATTTTAAAAATGGTTAATAATCTAATTGATATAATTCTAGGTGGAATGTCCATAAATTATTTATGGGTTTTGAATATCTCGTGTATTCTAGCCTCTCCAAAAAAATTTGTGGCTAGAACACATCTGATGCTACAAAACCTAACACTAACTCTTAGCGAGGAATGAGTTATGGAATTGCACCTGCTGCCACAACACCCTATATTTGTATCATATCTTGTTAGGTTCTTGATGTATGGTTACTGTTATTGCATAAATCTACCTCAGGCTGAAATAAGGCAGAGTTTAGGGTAACATCAAACCACGCTCAGTCTGGTAGGTAGCCGTACCAGAACAGGAGAGGGCTCTCTCTGGGTCAATCTCAGCAAAAGTAATCAATAGGACTTGAGATGACTTGAAATAAAAGCTAATTTAGGCTAGGTATATAAGTAAAGGAGTTTGATTGTGTTTTCGGGGGTTTTTGTTGGAAAAAAGGGAAAGGCAATTTTGGATCCGGGGATAAGGCCTAGTTTTTGCAGAGTTCTGATTGGGGCAAGGAAGGAAATTGTTTTGATGCTTTAGATTGAATGAATGGATGGATCAGACTCGTGAGGAGCTGAAGATGGAAAGAGTGTTCCAAGAATCCTCTTCAAACAGATGAAAACATGGAAAATTAAACAAAACTGAAGGCAGAGCAAAGCAATCTAATGAATTCTACCTTAATCACTCATTTGTTTAATTTAAGAAGAAAGGAGAAGGAAAATGGTACACATAAACATTAGTGAACTTAAAAATACATAGAGAAAAACACCATCAAAACACAGAGCCACAAGGATCCCAAAGAGTGCTGCAAACCCTGGTCTATTCCTTTGCCAAAATTGTAGAGATGAAATGTACAATGAAAATGCCAAGCAATCCCAAGTGTCCAACCCTGAAAATGACTGAGAAAATACATCATATAGACAAGCCTAACTCCTCCCCATGCCTCTAGGGGTCAAGCTCATCATTCTAGGAGCTGTTTCGACCATATCTAAACTAGGAACTAAAAAATAGGTAATGAAACAACTTGCCTCTATATGATAGGAAACTGATTCATTCAATTACATTTCACCTTTTGGTGAATGAATCTACTAGAATGAGTAAAAATGTGCCAAAATTACATCAAAGTCATGAAATTACATCAAGTTACATCAAGAGTTACATGAAAAAGTCAAACTAGCCAAAACTAGGCGAAATTTTGAGCTGCTGAGTGAAAAATAGGCCAAATTTCTCCATGCACCGCGCCTAAAATCTCTATGCATAGCACAAGTTTGAGGCTGATTTTTAGGCCCTTCCCAAAGTCCAAATTGAGCCCAGGATAGCTCGTTGGAAAGCCCTACCTGTTTACTTTCCAACCCAAGTGGAATTTCTAGATTTGGTTGCCATTTTCCCCTCCAAAAATCAAATCTACCAACAATGCTTCCTGTGTGTGCAAAAAGTGGCAGAAAGGCCATTTTTAGGGTGTTTTTGACCCTTTGGGCAGCCCATAACTTGATGAAATCCTTAGTTAATCCATAGGCATGCATAAAATTTGATGAAAAATCCAAAAATACAAAGTTTTTCTCCTGAAGAGCTGCCAATTATAAGCGCGTGCCAAGTGGCGCTACGCGTCGGGCAGGAAAATCTGTGTTAAGGCCAAAAAACTCAAAATTCACAAAATTTTTCCCAAATTTCTTGAAATTTGGGCTGAAGGTCCCTCATCAAGCACTATTCTGGGCCAAAGAAGCTTCGGCCAAAATTCAGAGTCTATCATGCCTTTTGCGACACTTCAGTTCCCTCCTTAGCCTTGCCTTCAGGATTTTGATCCTCGCTTTGCAAACATGATTGCGTGCCCAATAGTGGTTCTTCATGTGTTTGAGCATATTATTTTCCTTTTTTTCCTTCTCCAATAGCTTCTCAAGATGAATTTTTACCCTCTCAAGCCAAGTCTCTCTATCAGCCTCAATCTCCCGCTCAATGGGTGTCATCTCGGTTGGGCTTCTTCGGGCAGCTTGCCGGTTCTCACGGATGTTTTGCAACTCCATGATCGTCTGCTGATCTTCCAACTGCTTGTTCCACTGCTCCAGATAGTTTATGATCCATTGAGCTCTCTGCAACTTGTCGGTCAATGTGTCGATCTCGACCTTCTGCTCCTGAATGATCTCTCTCAATTTTGAGCTTGGAGAGCTCAAATACTCATCAATCAATATGAAATCAATATCCTGGCCTCCTGAAGGTCCCTCATCCTCCATAGGCCTCTTACCTCTGTCCTGTACCTATACCTGTGCTACTGATGATGGCAACGAGACCCCTTCCACTTCAGGTGGAGATAGTACGCGTCGAGCTGCTGCAAATAATGCTCTGGTGCCTCTCTGATAAGTAACAAACGCTGGCACACTGATAGGCTTTGTCTCCTGACCTTATAACTAATGTGAAGGTTCACCTGCATCATGGAAAACCTCCGGAGGAACTTCAGGTGCTGTAAAGAAGTGATGGAAAATGAAATCCTCCCATGAAATACCCTGCAATCCAAGCTGATGTACAACAACAATCTTGATGAGTGCATAGTGATAAATATTGTTGTACTGCTGCTTGGGAGTCTTCTTCTGCACAAGAGTGGTCATTCTCTCGATGTTCTGGCACATGAAATAATGTATGTTCATCATCCTCACTCTATTGAAATGCATCAATAACCTTATATGGTAGGCATAAAGGCGTGAGAATCGGCCCTCACAACTAAAGTATCTGATAATGAGTCTCATCAAAGGCGCATAGGATTCCTTCAGGAACCGGAATGGGAATACCCTACTGAGCTGTCTCATATAGCTAGGCCTGATTTACAGTTCATAATGCACTCTATCCACCTATTGTCTTTTGTTCCAGTGTTCACCCACATTCGGTATTCCGGTTGCTTGAGAAATGGTTTCCGGTGTCAAGGTGAAATTTACACCAGTAAGAGTTACCTGACCATCATGCAAATGTAAAACAAACAAATGAGCCAACTCCTGATGATGCTGAATCCTAGCAATCATCTCA
Organism: Pinus albicaulis; assembly: GCA_034641835.2. Classification (NCBI taxonomy): domain Eukaryota; kingdom Viridiplantae; phylum Streptophyta; class Pinopsida; order Pinales; family Pinaceae; genus Pinus; species Pinus albicaulis. Next base: position 55,047,523 of record CM076582.1, on the reverse strand, counting down.
CAATATTGGTAGCATGACTTCTCTCAAAAACATGCCATGGCAAGTGGGCAGGCCTGCAATTGAGTCAATGAGGTGGGCTCTTCTCTCACATGTTTGCCACCTTTATGAGGCCTTCTCGGTGTATGTAGCTCAGTGGTAGAATCACTATCTTGTTCATATGATGTATCAGTGTCTGTCTCCATGGTGTTGCAAGGTCTATGACAAGTATATGTTGATTTGTATGAGATGAAAATGAGAATTTTGTACCCTTTGTTTTAATGCCAAATATGTGCCAAAGGGAAAGGACTGTGGGAGAAATAGGACAATGGGGAAAATGGAGTTTTGTCAAGTGAATTTAAAGTGTAAGGACAATCACTTGACTGTTTGGGAAACTTGGGGTTTTGGAAAATTTTAAAAATGGAATGAGAAGGGGAAAATGATGGGAAATGACTTGGGATATAAGGGAATAGGGGAGGGATTATAATGATAGTATGACAGTGATGGGAAAGGAATGAACAATGTAGGGGAGATGGAGCATTTTGGCACCAAGATCAAACTTTAAAACTTAAATTTCAAACCCTAAGAGAGAAATTTCTAACAAGAGAATAGGGTTTATGTTTTCAACCTTCAAACTCTTATATTCTTCCCTTCAAACAACACCAAGCATTATTTAATGGCAATTACAAGATCAATCGAACTCACATGGAGAAATTAGACCGAGCGATTTGGAATTTCTTGGAGGCAATGTCAAAAATTTTGGTGTCGGCCTGTGCACCGCGCGCTCAGCCCAGTGCGCCATGACTGGTATGTGCACCGTGTACGTTCAAAATAGCACAGTGGTGGGTGGCTCTATGCACTGCGACCTCCAACCAGTGTGTCGCGCTTGTAAATTCACCAATAGCTCGGCCTCCAAACTCTGATTTCGCCCTCCACGATTTTTATCTTTGCTCTTTGATAACCCTTGCATGCAAATGAATTGTTTAAACACCAAAAATATCTTTTATGGCCATTAGATTTTGATTTTTGATTTAGAAAACCCACTTTCTAATGTTTTAATTTTGACACTTTCATATAAACTTTGTTTTTCTTGTTTCCTTTGATTTTTGGACTGATGATGAATCTCTTGTCTATTTTTTGCAGGGATAGCTGGCATGGAATTTGGCAAAGGCGACCAGGGCTGTGCCTGAAAAACTTCACAACTGAAAAAACTTTGAAAATTACATTAGATTTATTACAAAAGACAAAATTGACGATTTTTCTTCAAAGCAGAGTCATGATCAACCATTATGACGATGAAATTTTTTCCATGAAAACTTATTTCAAACCTCCCTCATGTGCCTGCCAACATTATTAGACATTCTGAAGATGAAACCCTAGACCTAATGAGACCTAAAAACCCTAAAATGACTCTTTAGAAAACATGATTTTAAATGATTTTGATGAACTTTGATGAGCATACCTGAGACAGTAGGTACAAGACATGAGGGATATGAGTGGCAAGACCCTTCCATCAGATGATCCATGCTCCTAATGGAATGCAGATGACTGAATTGAATGAGACACCTAAAATTAAATGCAAGAAAAGAGATTTTGATCTCTGATAGAGGGATGAAGATACTGACTCTAACAGTTACTACTTCACACCAAACACTGCACAAATCTGATATGAGCTGCATTTCTGCCACTGTTGACCCTATGGAACTACTGCCAAAATTGCATCTACACTGCAACTCCCTCTCATTTTTTGATGTTGCAACTGCAACTACTGCAACTGAGAAGCATATGAAATAATGAACCAACAGTGTTTAGTATGATGCATATGTCACTCAAGTCCTGACTACTACTAGAATATGCATTGTCTCTCAGGAATCTTCATTGCATCTAATTATGCATTGTGCCACTTGCACTACTTCCAACACTGCATTGCTCTCCCCAACATCTGACTACTACTAGTCTCCGCAACTTTCACTCTAGAATCTAACTGCATCAACTGCCACTGGTCCATCCATGTACTGAATAATGTGGGACTTTGTAGCGAGGTATTGTTCCAAGAAGTGGACTCCTCAAGGACCCTGCCCAATTTGGCACGCTGGAGTATCAAGGTCGTCCTCCTTCTAGATCTGCTGGGCCTTTATCTCCTTTCAAGACTAGTCACTGGCTAGTGTTATCTCTAAATTGGTAATGATGGGCTACTCCACCAAACAAATTGGATTAACTTTTTAAAACCAAATTTTTATTGAGGACTAGCCTCTTGAGCCTCAGAGGGGTCTCTCAATTTATCTAATGATTTGATCAATTAGGTCTTAAATTAGATGGCTAACTCTGTGATAAGTGTCTTAGCGTATTTTAATTTAGGTGAAAAAATGGGATAGATTTTACTACCATTGGGCTCATGAAGTCAGTATGAATCTCTCTGGTGACAAAGGATTCTCCTTATGGAAGCTGAGACTTTTATTGTTTCAATGAAGAAAAATAATACTAACACATAAGAAATATTCAACAGCTTAATTTCAAAAGGAAGTCAGAGCATGAGCGCATGAATTTTGATTAATTTAACATCAAGAAATTGAGAAACGTTAATAAGAGAGCATAAGGCATAAACTCATTGCAACAGTCAAAGAATATTAGGTTAAGTAGAAAGCACCGTCACTGTATATTACTGATATCCCAAAATTTACAATAATAGTAGTCTCAAGGTAACATTCTCCAACCCTTTCTGATTTGATTTCTTGTCTATAAATAAACCTTTGTTGATTACATAAGATCTTCCCAGCTAGCTAGATCATCGAACTATGACCTTTACACCTATCATAACTATAAACTACATCCTTGGAACTGAAAAAGAAAGCTTGTCTCTATAAGACTTATACTTCTAATAGGACTCTATTTTACATTTATTACATCCATTTCTTCAATAGTGGAACAATTACATTGATAAGGATCAGATGCTCGAGTGGCATTCACGATCACTAAAACATTAATTCACCCACTAGATTTAGGAAACAAGATTCCTATTTTTTAGGAAAAGATAAACACCACTTTAATCCTTGTATCCATGCTGCGTTGGATAAGTGACACTCCTGTCGAGCATTGAATATTTTCTGGGATGGACCACTGTCAGCTTGGATGTCTCTAGGTGGCTGGTTGTTCTTCAACATACTTTTAAAACCTCCAAAATCCATTAAAAACATTCCGCTAAAAAAACAAAGTGACCTTAGGCAGTTTCGTAGAGAAATTTATTAGCACATTTACTTCAGCCATCCAACCTCCTCTTTTGCATTCTCTTCTAATCAATATATGTTTTTTAAGTCATATGGGCTAAATACCATCACTTTCCCTCCTTATATCTCCATCAAAACTGGTTTTTTGTGTAAAAAACATCCTACAAAAATTTTGTAGCGAATTTTGGCCCTCAAGCCTGAAATTGACTACAAAACTACATAATTTGGCTGAAAATGAAGATTTGTCACTTTTCTCGAAAAATTCAGTTTTTGAACCAAAATTTATGTTTCCTGCAAGTTGTAAAATTAATCAAAAATGTTTTAAGTTAAGCCATCATACTTTAGGCATTTCATCTTTAACATCAGCAGGTTGTGCCTCTTCAAGTTCTTTTACCATTATAATCTTCAAGCCTCTTTTCTTCAGTTCTTCTTGGATCATATCCATTTGGTCTTCCAGCTCCTTAACCTTCCCTTTGAGCCTTTTTATCTTAGACTGCAACCATAGATCTCTTTTCGTAGTGTTCATCACCACTTTGCTCAAAGGAAGACTTCTCTTCAACATTTTATTGGCCTTTGACAGAGTTTTGTCATATTTGTCTAGCTAATATTTCATTTCTTTTTCAAAGTCTACCATTAGCTGTTTTTCTACCTTGGCCTCTTGTAGTTCCAATTTGACTTCAATAACTTCTTCCCTCGCCTCTCTTAATTTCTCCTGTAATATTTGTAATTCAGTCTTTTCCTCAACTTGTTTCTTTCCTTTTTTTTGCACAAAGACCTCTTCTGCTGCTGGAGATAGGTCTATAATGTTATTTGTTTTCTTTCTGTCATCAATCCTTACTGCTTTCTTACTCTCCATGGCACCTTTTCCAAGTTGTGATCTGGTCATTGGTTTTCTTGGATGGAAAATGAAACCAGCATCTTATCCTGTAAAATATAATTTTCTGGAGGAATTACCTTTATGATTTTTCCTTCTATCCCCTTCAATGTATTCTTCTTGGAAAATTGGAGATTTTTCAATGTATATTTCCTAGAGGATGTCTTCAATATCTCCTTTGGCAATGGTTTGGCTCCTAGTTATCCTCTTGCTACCAAGTTTACTAATTTTATGTTTTTGATTTGCAGGTGATGGTTGTGGGATATAGGCCTCTGTTATAGCTTCAGCTTCAATATCCATTGGTTCCACAGTAGGTTGTCCTCCCTCTTCATTAAATTCTTCTATCATAGCTAGAGACGAAGTAATATTTTTCTTTGAAATATTTTTAGGTGTCACTGAATCTACTTCATATCCACTAAGACAGAGAAAATATGCCCAATCTTTGTTTAACTTTTTTAATTCCTCTAGCACTAATATTTTGATCAAGCCATGGTGAAAAAATGATGTTTAACTACCCTTAGCCTTGGCATGGACCTTATCTGACATCTTCCCAAAAATTCTAAATAAAAATAAAGGCAATTCAATGGGTTGCTTACCAATGAAATGCAAAAGGAGCCTAAAGTGATATAAGTATACCATGTGAAACCTCCCCTTGCAGGTGAAGTACTTCTAGATCACAAACAACAACTTTTAGTAGTTTTATTTCATATAACCCCTTGGGATGCCACTTTTCATGTCAACTCCAATGTGCTCATGTTTAACAAATTCCTCACAACTTTGCATTTTGAATTTTATGCCTTTGAGCCATTCCTCACCTCCTATGGGTATCTCTATAGCCTAAGAGATAGTATCAGGTGATTCTATGAAATTCAAAAATCCTACCTTTGAGGTTGTTCCTGTGAGATTGGTTGCAAAGTCTTTGGATAATTGGGGATGAAAACCCTGCAGCTTCTGACAGAAGTGTAGACAACCAATATTCCTGAAAGAATGCATGAAACTAGGGTCTTCATTTAATAATTTCAAGTCCATGGGCTCGTAACTCACATTGTAAACTCATTTATTCACTTTATTCTTCCCTACCATTGCTCCCTTATACCCTCTCTTCTTTTTAGTTGCGACACCTGCAGAAGAAAAAAACTTGACAACGAGATGTTTGAGCTATGAATCAGCTTTTCCAAGGATGACACTGCGATACTTCATGAAAATTTTCAACCTGGAATGACAAAGAGGTGCTTAGAGGTGAAGTTTAAAATGCAATTTTACAATTTGAGGGAGAATTATGAAAAATGTGACCACAAAAATAAATTATGGGTGAAATCACGATCTTGCATGCTTGGTGAATCATGGTAACTAATTTGTTGACCTCACCTTTACCCTTGACCAATGAAAACTTGACACCTCACCCTGTTCTGTAATTTCTGCAGAAAAACACAGTTTCGTAGTGAAAATAGTTAAAATTATGACAGATTTGCTACGAAATTGTTGAGTAATTTTGTAGCGAAAATCGTTATTCTGCTATCGTATTCGCTACAAAATGGTGAAAAATGGACAAGTGGTTTATTTTTTAGTTTCAAGGCATGGGTGTAGAAACTAAATAACATGGACTGAATTTGACTGACATGTCAGGACTCATGGTGGGTTTAGACTTAAGATAAGCCTTATTATATATGTTTTTTCATAAATTTCATGAATCTAACTATGAAAACAACATGGAACCTAGGTGAATGATATTAAATACTTTATCAATGAGATTTTAAACTTATGAGTGATAATAGCTGGGAGCCTTCCTTTATTTGCAAATCTCACTAGACAACTCACACTTCCTCCGACACTTATTTCCAACAACTGGAATTAAAATTGTTGTCCAGATCTGAATTATGGCTAACTCAGATAAACTCCTCTAACAATATCGTACAGTTATCCCTAAAAAGCTACAAAATTCGTGAAAATAAAAACCATAGAAAATAAACCCAGAAGTCTCCCTCTTTCCTGCAACTCGGCGACTGGATCTACTACTTGTACTCCCTTTTGGAGTGAGAATATATTCTCACAAATATTACCAATCCGTAACTAGAAAAATTATATTTCTAAATATCAGGATCCCCGTAGAGAAATTTTCCATCTTTGTGTGATCTTCTCTCTTCCACCTGACACGGATTCTGCTTCAGCGAACTATAGTAAAACCTTATGTGTCCAACTAGATACATTCCAAACGTAAAGTATTTAGTTGTTCCCTCTGCCTTTGGAATTACTTGATCTCGAATATTCAATTTTTTTTTCCTTTCAAAAAAGTCTAATTTACTCAAGCAACTCAGCCCCTTAGTAGAATGACTACACCACCCTTGGGAATTTCTATTTGTTGCTCACATTAAACAAAAAAATTCCTTCCCTTCCCTTTTGAGCTCTATAACTGATCAACTGCACTCCGATACCATGTGAAAATTCCAAACTAGAATCCTATTGTAGCACGGCGACTTCACTCAATAAACCTCTACCATATCATGTGTGATCATAGCATATTAAAAAATACCCTTAATTTGAGTGCATATTGGAAAATACCCCTAAAAATCACATAATTTAATGCCTTACCAATATAAACCCAATACAACTTCCTAATTTAAAAAGCCCCTACTTTCACTATATATTGTAGGTATCCATTTTTTAATTAACATTTTTTATACCCCTTTATATTTTTTAATTAACTTTGAGCTCCATTTTTTGTACCTCACAACATAAAAACCCTTTATCCCCTATATATCTTGCAATATATTATGTCATTTTTTCCTCATTATATATCCCCCAATATGAATCCATGTGCTATGGTATTGCTCCCTCAATGAAACTCAAAGCTTTAAATTGATTTTTCCTCTAGAGGTTGTTGCGCTACCCCATCGTCAGCCTCTCTATGGCTCTTCTCCCTCTCTGCAAATGCACTCGCTAGATCTAGATTGACTCCTCCAGCCTCACTATCTATGCCCCTATTTTCTTGCTTTGAACTCTGACTCTATCTCTGGAAACTTATTACTACTAGTCTAGAAATCAATCTGTCAATGAAATCAAACTCTTCAAGTGATTTCTCCATCACCATATCGACCTCCTCTTATAATCCTCTGTTGGAGCACCAAAGGCTAAGATTAAAATATAATTGATGGCTAGGATCATCTTGGAGTCGATCCGTATGATTTTATAGGTAATTATTGCCTTATCTTGATTAATACTTATTAATTAATCATATTCCCTAAGTTTAGACTTATGAAATATTTAAATAAAACGATTAATAATCTAATTTAGACGCTTCTAGCTAGAATTTCCAAAGGTTTTGAATATCTCATTTACTATATCCCCTCCATGAAATTTTGTGGCTATAAAATATCTAATTCTAAAATAACTAACACTCCCTCTTGGCGAGGAATGTGTTCTAATGTTGCACATGTTGCCACAACACCTTATCTCTGCATAATCTCCACTCGCACTGCTGATGTCTAGATATTGACGCCCACCAATCACTAAACAAATATAATATGAGTTGCATTTGTGTTGTTGCTGACCTTGTTGAACTGCTACCAACACTGCATCTGCACTTCAAATCCCTCTCATCTGTTACTGCTGCAACTACATCTAGTCCCACTAAGAAGTATTTGAAATATTGAACCAATTGTGTTCAATATGATGCATCTGTCACTCAAGTCCTAATTTCTACTAGCATATGCACTGCCACTAAGGAATCTGCATTTCTGCTGACTCTGAAATGTGCCACCTGCACTGCTACCAACTCTTCACTGCGCTCCCCAACATCTGACTGTTATTATTATTTTCTATTATCACTCTAGAATCTGACTGCATTAACTACCACTGGTCAATCCTGCTGCTGTATACTATGGAATCCTAACCAGTTACTCATCTAAGAGGTGGAATCCTCAAGGACCATGCCCAATTTGGCACACTTGAGTATCAAGATCCTCTTCCTCCTAGATCTGGTGCTCCACTATCTTCTTTCAAGCCTAGTCCCTCGTTGGGACTGTTATTTTCTTTGAAACTCACGCTAGAAAAATCACACTTCCTCTAACACTTATTTCCAACAACTTGAAGTCGAATTGCTGTCCATATCTACATTCTGGCTAACTCACACAATCTCCTCTAGAAATATTGTATGGCCATCCCTGCAAAGCCGCAAAATATGTGAAACTCAAAATTGGAGAAAATAAACTAGAAAATATACCTCTTTCCCGCTACTCGATTGCTAGATCTACTAATCGCACTCCTTTATGGAGTGACAAGATCTATTCACAACTATTTCCAATATGCAATTGTAAAAAATATATTTCTAAATCTCGAGATCCTCTCAGAAAAATTTTCCCTTTGTGTGTGATCTTCTCTATTCCACATGACACATGTTCTGCTCTTGGAAACAGTTGCAAAACCCTCTACGTCCATCTAGATATCTTCCAGATGAAAGGTATTGATCTTCTCACTCTGCCTCTGGAATAATTTGATCTTGAAAACTCGATTTTTTTTGTCTTTCAGAAAATTTGAATTTCCTCGAGCAAATCTGCCCCTTTGTAGAATGACTAGGATTCCCTTGGGAATTTGGATCTACTACTCACTTGAAATAACGAAATTCCTTCCTTTTGCTTCTGAGCTCTCTGGGTGATCAATTGTGCTCTGATACCATGTGAAAATTCGAAATCGGAATCCTATTACAACAACTATAAATTATTATCCTAATTTTTAATTTAATTTAATAATTTGTTTTTTGTTTTTCTACGACAAATAATGAATAAATCACTTTGAAATATACAAAAATAAAACCATGGAAGAGTAAATACTGGAATAAATGTTAGCACACACATAAAATTAACACAATTATTTTAAGACGAAAGTCCTCAGAAAAACCCAACTTGGGAAAACTGGTGCATAAGTGAGGGTTTTATTTTATTATGAAACAATGAAATTTGACTACATCTATGGATGCCCAAGTGGAAATACAAACAAAAAAAAAATATGGGCAAAATATTGAAGGGAAATTACCCTTCTCCCATAATAAATTTTTGGCATGGCTTATCTAATGAAGTCATTTTTCCTTTCGATGCCGAGTAAATGGTCTCTCCAGCCCTCTAAGACTTCCTCTCGAATTTTGGAACTCAGAACCATTTTTTCTTTCTCCAAATCAAACTGCTTGGCTAAAGCAACTGCACTTTCCCTCAACGCTGCCTCTTTGGGATAGCTCGACCCTCTTGCTGCTGCCTCTTTAGATATGGAAAATATTTCCTCTAGATCACTCTCCTTGCCCCTCACATTGCTTCGATCTCACTGACTCTTTCTCTGAAAACTGACTGCTTCTATTATGGAAATCAATGTTCCAATAAAATCAAACTCTCAAAGTGCATTCTCCATTACCACATTGACTTCCTCTCACAATCCTTTGCTGTAGCACCAACGACCAATATTAAAACATAATCAATGGCTAGGATCATCTTGGAGCCAATATGTGTAAGTGTCTAAGTCATTCTCACCTTATCTCAATTAATATTGATTAATTAACCATATTCCCTAAGTTTAGACTTAGGAAATATTTAAAAAATGATTAATAATCTAATTGAGAAAACTTTAGATGGAATTTCCAGAAACGATTAATGGGTTTTTGAGATCTTATGTATTCTATCCTATCCACAAAATTTTGTGGATATAACACATCTGATGCTACAAAAACTAACAGATTCAGCGATACCCAAATTCAGAGACAAATTCATGCCCAAGAGCATGCATTTTGATTGGTGGACTTCCTTCAACCACAATTGGTTGAGACCTTAATGGTCACCCTTTAACGATAATTAGGGAGAAATTCCACAAGTGGAAGACTTCAACTACTAGCCAGGTTCAAATTTGTTCCAAAAACTGCATCGAGTGTTCCAGGTTAAGACCTTAATCGTCTTCCTTTTCAAAACATTAGGGAGAACTTCAACTAGCCGAAGAGTTGAGATTATAGGAAGATTTGGAAATGATCCAAGAATTGCACCAACTATTCTAGTATTGGTGGTAAGAATTAAAAATCCACTCTCTGAGACCTCGAGTTCTCCCACCTTATACCATCCTTCCAGAGAGAACAATCAACGAAGTGTTCCCTGTTAGCCAATTTGTAGTGAAACTGGTATCATTCTGCTGGCATCCATAAGATCGGGAAGTGAAAATGATAACCAATCCAGTTCTCAGCACATTGCTGAATGCATCTGATGTAGTTTGGTACCCTGGATAGTGCAGTTTGAAGATTATCAGGGCTAAAAGGGTTATACTCTTGTCTTTCCTTACATGACTGTTGCCAGAACATGGTGTTGGCCTTCAAGGCAACAGTTTCCTTGACTCTGATTAACTGATGACACTTTAGAAGTGTTGAGGCTTGCAGTTGCTGTATGTAGCGGCGCATTCCTGGCTTCTGCAAAAATCGGTGATATTCTGCTACAAAAATGGCCGGATTTGAAGGTTCTGGTCTTATCCAAAGGAGGCGATTATCCTCATTATGCCTACTTGCAATAAAAGCAATTTGCTATGTGATTTGATTGGCAAAAAATGAAACAAATGCCCTAATTTGTACATCACCAACAATTGGAGTGAGATTGACTGGTCTATTTTTAGGCATAGCCTCATTATGAAGATAAAGTTCACATAACAAATGTTGGTCACTAGTGGGGGCCTCAGCAATTTTTTTAACAAATTTTTCCGTTGTGAGCAACTCATGAGGTCTCCCATTCTTAATTGCCTTCAATTGAAAATAAGCAAGACATTCATAAAGGAACAGAGAATAATTCGAGGAGGGTTTCTTGGTGGCTAACAATTTTTGTACTAATGAAAACATAAAAACCAGTTTATCTTTTAATTCCTTGATTTCTTTCTTAGAATCCTTGAGCTGTTGCAGTGTCTGCTCCCAATTATCCCAGTTGGCATACATATGATTCAGCCAGGCCAACTTACGCTGTTGTAATATTTTATCTTGATCCACAACATACTGCTTCTTCCAATTATTCATTATTTCTAATTGTTTCCATGGTGGAGTCTGTGTCCCGACATTATAAGTACTGGGTTGGGGCATCGTCTGAGTAGCTGAGCTGACTAGCACAAGGCAGGATATCTATGGTTTGGTTTCTTTTTCCAGACTTTTTGAGGGCCCTACTGGTTCTTGTGTGACAGTAGGGCGTTCTTCTTTGATTGCAATTGATGTGGATGCCTCAGGCACTGGGATTTTGACTATTTTGTATCCTGCCTGTTGGTAAATGTTTCCACATTCATGGCACATGTATTCTTTACATGGGTCATTCTTTTGTGCTGATGCTGTATGTGCCAACATGTAGAGATTTAATTCTCTATCAAAGGCTTCGCTTGCCATTACCAACTCTTTTTTATAGGCCTCTAGTTTTGACTTCAAGAACTCATTTTCCTCCAATAAAGATGCCATAGTGGGTGAACCCTGTGTGTTGGTTGATTTTTTTGGAGTTTACTGCTGATCCACAGCTGTAGTTGGTTCTTGTGTTTCAAATACAGCTGGTTTCCTTGTATTATCATGCTTGGTATATGATTTTTGCATCTCAGTATCTGGTTCTTGTGTTTCAGCTTCTGAGTGAGTAACTGGTTCTTATGGAGCAGTTACTGTTTGAGTAGTAAATGATGTCATATTACCTCGGGCATCTGGTTCTTGTGGAGCAGTACCGTAGGACGAGACGGGTAATGGTTGGGGAATTTGGAATGGTGATGAGGATTGAATTTTTAACAGGTTAGTCGCAGGGTCAGGGGAAATGGGAGTGACTTCAGTTTCAACAGTCATTTTCATTTTCCTCCTAGGTAGGAAAGCAGAAAAGTCAGTGACTTTCCTTTTATTTTTAGGAGAAGATTATTTTCTAGGGGAAGGGCTTTCAGAAGAGGTGGCAGCTTGGGATGTGGCCCTTGTTTGCCTTTTTGAGACAGAGACTATTGGGGTTCGTCTCTTCCTTTTACGAGTAAGGGGAGATAGGGGTGTTTCAGCTTGAGAGTCATCGCTAGAGATGTGGACAGTGGGAAGGGGTGACTCTGCTAAATGGGATGAACTTGGGGGTAGGTCAACTAGTTCTGAGGATGGGATGAATGGGGGGTCAGGGATATCTTCCAGTTTCCTTTCATAAGAACTTTCGGGAGTTTCCTGGGGACTTTCGGCTTGCTGGGGAATTTCGGCTTGTTGGAGAAGGAGGAGTGGATTATTCAGAGGGGGATTTTGTTGAGCAAAACCCCTTTGAATTAATAATTGACATAAGCGATGATGGGTAAGGGATAGTGATGGGAATTTTACCCGTCTACAGTAATATGAAATGTTTTTAATACATCCAAGCAGATAATAAGGAATATTAACGAATCGACCATGCCGCAAATGATTCATTAAAACAAATTCGTGTTGATAAAATACCTGGTAACGCCCCACACAAGTCAAATAGTGCTTGATGAATTCAGCTACTGTTGGCCATGAGCGAGGTAATGAATGCAGACTTATACCGTGACCTTTATTCTCAACCTGTTCCTCTGGAAGAAGGAATTCCTGCTGTGCATTTAAAATGACTTGTTTCCTGCTAAACCAGCGAGCGCCTGTGACCAGCAACCCTGAAACTTGTGCTATATCTTCCTCTGTGACCGAAATTCAGACCCCTTGAACCACGGAGTAATCTTCCTGAAAATTCTGCGCAAACTCTAAAACTTGCTGAGGATCAAATTCTCCTAACCTTTCAAAGTATGTTATCCATCCTGCCTGCTGAAAAATTTGGTAGGCCTCCAAGAATAATTCAAGAAGAGTTATCGAGCCAGGCTCATGTCTGATAGCCGAACCTCCCATAGCTACTAACTTGAGTCACATGCAGAGGCACAGAGAACAGAAACACAGGCTTTGGTCAAGATAATCATTGCAACAGAGGATATGGAGTCTCAATGACGGAAAAAATAATGGATATGAAGAGTGACGGTGGATTTGATGGTGTGGAATGATGATTCAGTTTTCGAAATTCCCCCTTTACGTATGATGAAATGATGTTTAAGTGTGCGGGGATTGTAATCATTATGAGCAAGATCCTCTCTTTAAAATATTATTTAACTTTATTACATAAAAAAAACCACATACCTTATATTTTTACCTTTGTTTTTATAATTCGAAGTATAGAGTGCTTCATAATGGCTTGATATTGATGGAAGAATCTTTAAATTTCTCTGGAATGTAGAAACAGGAGCATATCAGGATCTGCTCAATACTGAATAATATTCACCCAAGGGATCTGAAGAATAAAAGTGGAGAAATGAAAAAATTGTGTGGCAGAGAAAAGGAATGGTGTTTTAATAATGAAAAGATGAATGACAGGTTGTTGAAAGTGGTGTTTCAGTAATGGAAAAATGAATGACATGTTGCTGAAAGTGGTGTTTCAGCAAAGGGAAAAATAAGGAGAATGGGATTTAATGATTTGGGTTTAAGACAAGTGGAAGAAGTACTTGCTAAGGGATAATTTCAGCAGTAAGGAACGGGAAATACTAGCTGAAAGATGATATTTCAGGAATAGGTAGAAGTGGGGAAAAAAAATGGAAAAAGGAAAAAATGTAGAAATGGGATAAGTAATAAAAGGGATATGGCTAGGAAATGGGTTGAATGAAGGGAATAAAGCTTCTGTGATTGAAGCTTCAGATCTTCTTGTGATGAATCTGTCCTCCTTAATGAGTTCTTCCATAATCTGCAAAATTCAATTGTAACATGCCAACCCTTGACAGGGATTATTAGTTTTTAATCTAATCTAATGCTAGAAATATAGTGCAGAAAATTAAATGCTGTGAGGAGCAGAAGACTCCCCTAGAAAAAGATAATGTGTATCAGTCATGCAAGCAGCCTTGAAATCTTCTTTAGGAACAGGGCGCTGGTACAAACGAAGCCTATGACCATTTACTAGTAGAGGTGTTTTAGAATCATCAATTATTAAAAGTCTTACTGTTCCATTAGGAAAAACAACATCTACTTCATATGGTCCAAGCTATCGTGTACGTAGCTTACCCTGAAAATTTTCAAACCAAGAGTCATATAATAAGGCCCAATTACCTTTTTGGAACTGCTTGTGTTTGATGATTTTATCATGCCACTTCATTCTTTGTTGTTGAATCATGGTTGTTTGGTGAATGGCATCTAATCTCTTTTCATCCAATTCAAGAAGCTGCTGCAACCTAGCTGTCTGCACATCAGTCAAATCAAGATTAACAGCTAAAGCAGTACTTAGAGTTTTAATTTCAAATTCTACAGGAAAAACATCAATTTTACCATAAACCAATTCATAGGGAGAAAAACCTGTAGTATTTATCCAGGTAGTTCTGTAAGCCCATAGTGCTTCAGGGAGCCTTTGAGACCAATCCTTCCAGTTATCCTTCACTGTTTTAGTTAGAATGGCTTATAATGCTTTATTTTTTCTTTCCACCTGCCCATTGGCCTAGGGGTGGTATGGTGTAGTCATTCTATGATGAATATGATATTTCTGAAGGGTAGATTTAAAACCATGAGAATTGAATGGAGGTCCTCCATCTGTGACTAGCTCTCTAGGAATTCCAAATCTAGTGAAGATCTTTTCAAATAAGAAAGCTAGGAAAGCTTCTTCATTGGCTCTAATAAGTGCTTTGGCCTCCACCCATTTAGTCATATAGTCTGTAGAGACTAATATATAAGTTCTTTGATTGGATGGAGGATTAATGGGTCCTATGAAATCCAAGGCCCATATTTCAAATGGTTCGGATACTACCTGGGGGTTTAATGGCATTTGATCTCTATGATTGGGTTGACCCATTCGCTGACAGCTGTCACAAGCCCTCACATATTTCTTTGCATCCTTAAATAATGAGGGCCAATAGTAACCCATCCTCAAAATTTTGTGTGTTGTTCTTTTATCAGCAAAATTCCCTCTACAAGGGCTATCATGACAAGCTTTTAGTATGTCGTACACTTCATCCTCCCTAATGCATCTTTTGATTTCCTGATCAAGCCCTGTGTAGAAAAGACACCCACTTATCTAGCTATACCTGGCACCTTGTTGAAAAATTCTTCTCTTTTCTCTGTATGACAGGTGTGATGGTAATTTTCCTGCAACCAAATAATTGGCAATATCTGCATACCATGGAGAGTGAGCAGAGACTACAAATAAATACTCATCAGGAAAGGAATCATCTACTGGAATATTATTATCAGTTTTTAACCGTGAAAGGAAATCAACCACCAAATTTTCTTTACCAAGCCGATCTACAATTGTAATATCAAACTCCTGCAGTAATAATAGCCATCTGGTAACTCGAGCATTTGTGACAGATTTGTTCATTAAATACTTAATAGCCGAGTGATCAGCGTGGACAAAAGTAGAATAACCAGTGATATAATGTCGAAATTTATTAATGGCATAAATTACTGCAAGAAACTCTTTTTCGGTAACTGTATAATTAAGCTCAGCAGGGGTCATGTTCTTACTGATAAAGTAGATAGCATAAGGAAGATGATTCTCCTCTTGTCCCAAGACAGCTCCAATTGCCGTGTCTGAAGCATCAGAAGATATATGAAAAGGGAGGGCCCAATCAGGTCCCCTCAAAATAGGAGCGATAGATAACTGATGCTTGAGTTCTACAAAGGCTTTCTGACAAGGATTAGTCCACTTAAATTTAGCATTTTTCATAAGCAACACAAATAATGGAGAAGCTATCTTAGAAAAATCTTTAATAAATCTTCTGTAATATCCAGCATGTCCTAGAAAAATTCTCACATCAGTTTGTGTTTTAGGAACAGGAAGATTCTGAATGACCATTATTTTAGATGGGTCTACCTGAATACCTTGAGATGAAATAAAATGTCCAAGCACTACTCCTTCACTGATCATCATATGAAATTTTTTAGTACTTAGGGAGAGGTGAGCTTGTATACAACGTTTAACTACCTTCTCAAGATTTTGTAATGAATCTTCAAAAGACACACCATAAGGAGTAAAATCATCCATAAATATTTCCATAGAGTCATTCAGCATATCAGAAGAGATTCCTATAACAGCCCTCTGAAATTTTTTTGGTGCATTACATAGCCCATATGGAAGAACTATATAAGCAAAAGTTCCCCAAGGACTGGTGAAAGTGGTCTTGTCCTGGTCTTGTGGTGAAATTCTAATTTGGTTATACCCATTGAATCCATCTAGAAAAGAAATGAATTTCTTCCCTGACAGACTATCCAACACCTGATCAATGAAAGGCAAAGGAAAGTGATCCTTTTTAGTAGCTTTGTTTAAGGCTCTGTAATCAACACACACTCTCCATTTCCCGTTTTTCTTAGGGACAATTACCAATGGGGAAACCCATTCACTGTCAGATATGGGGTATATAAATCCTGCATTAAGAAATTTCTGAAGTTCTTCTTTAACAATTTCCCTTAAATTAGGGTTCATTCGTCTTTGGGGTTGACAGACTGGTCGGCATCCTTCTTTAATATAAATTCGGTGAGTACATAATTCATAAGAGATTCCTTTCATATCCGTGTAATCCCATGCAAATGATTCCTTATTTTCACGTAATAACTTCATTAACTGTTGTGTTTCAGCAACTGTTAGATCAGGATTTATGTTTAATGTCTTGCCAGGTTCGATTTCGACTGTTGTGCTTTTAGATGCGATGATGGTTAATGTCTGAGATAAATCTTCAGATTCAATCTTTTCCTGGGTATCTGTTTCAAAAATTGCAGTCAAGTGATTGTGTGTTTCAGCAATTATAGAGGAAGGTTCACAAATAAAATTATTAATTATTTCATCCTCTGTATTGTATTTAAGAGTTAAGGCTTGTCTGATAGTTAAAATGGGCTGAATAGCATTATCATCATAATCCATCCACATAGAATCTTCATTATTAATTATGGGTGTAGCATGAGGATAAAGAGTAAGCTGTTTGGTTTCATAACCATTAGAAATTGTCATTGAACCAGATCTGCAACTGATAAAGGCATCGGCTGTGGCTAGCCATGGCCTCCCCAGAATTAAAGGATGTCCCCCCAGCTTTGTTTTAGTTTGTAATACGACAAAATCGGCTGTGTAATTCTAGGATTCAACTGAGATAACTAGATCTTCAACAACTCCTTCTGGTTTAATTGTAGAACGGTTAGCTAACTCTAGGATAGTTGGTGTATCTCTGATTGTGTTATTCAGCTGTAACAACTGTGAAGTTTCAAGAGTCATAATGTTTATTGCAGCACCTAGATCTACCAGAACTTGAGGAATCATTGTTTTACCAATTTGAACTGTCACGGTAGGATGGCTGGGGTCACCATATTTCACAAGAGGGGTTTTTCAAGACATTAATGCAGATAAATCACCCATCACATGAAATGTAAGGGGATCTTTAGTTTTCCTGCCAGGTTTCTTAACAAAAATGTCCCTTATGGTTCTGGCATAAATTGGTACATCTCTCAGCGCATGTAAAAGTGGAATTTTAACATATAAGTTTTGCAATTCCCCTAAAATATTAAAAGTAGGTGTTTCAGGCGTTCTAGTTAAAACTAAACGCTCGGGGAATGGTGGTTCTATTATTTCAATACCCTTGTTAGAGGGTGGTGTTTTTTTATGTTTCTCAGTTTCCTCTTTATCAGAATCAGAAGAGGTTATGTCATCAATGATGGGTTCTACTATTTTCCCGGATCTCAAATGAATATCATTACATTGCATAGTAGGAAATATAGGCTGATTCTGAATATCAATGACTTGCACAACTTTATTATTGGGGTTAGGATTTGGTTGCACAGGTAGCTGGGGTCTCATTTGATTATTTGGAGGAGCATTTGATGGCAGAGGAAGTGGTTGTTGAAATTGAGGAAGTTGATTTGGATACGGGAGTTGTTGGCTTCTCCAATTTGAATTCCAAGGATTAAAAGAAGATGGCTGTTGTGGGGGCCAAGGAGTCCATATTGTAGAATCAACAAAGGGAGGGTTTGATTGTTGCATGGGTGGGAAGTTCATCTGATTAAAGGGTGGGTATTTCATTTGATTAAAGGGAGGGTAATTTTTTTGACTGAAAGCAGAATAATTATTCCAACGATTAAATGGCATACTAGAATTCATACCTTGTCCTTTTGGTTGCCATTGTCTTCTTTGTGTTAGCAGGTAAATTACTTCAGCTTCTTCTTCTGTTGGCTGCAATGCTGCCTTTATTCCTGGTAGAGAGGGACATTGTTGTGTTTCATGATATTTCTCACAAAGGGTGCAGATTGGTATTTTGTCCAATGGGCATTCCCTTAGTGGATGTTTGTCTCTACACTTCGGGAAAAAGACAACCAGAGCTGCTTCTGCTTTAGCCTGCTTCTTTTTAACCTGCAAGGTGTCAATTTGTGAAGCAAAAGAACTTAACATCTCAGTTTTAAATTCTTCAAGTAAATTACCTATTTCAGCTCTTGTTGCTCCCCCACTGCCTAATTTCTGCACTCTTGAATAGGTGGGATCTCTGTTACTTACTATGTTCTTTGCATTTCCCCTTGAACATCTTTTACAAAGTTTAACAATCTCATCATATGATTCTTTAGATATATCTCCCTTGCCAAGCATGTTTAACATGTCTAAACAATCATCCCTTAATCCTCTAAGTAATATTGTTTTGTGAATTTCCTTACTTATATTCGGATGATCAGATCTCTGTAGATTATACCGCAGCCTTTTTACATAGTCCTCCAGATTCTCGTCCGGCTTTTGTGCCATATTGAATAGTTCGTCCCTCTTATCTCTTGTCCGAAAATAGTCTTGATATTTAAGCAGAAATTTCTGTTTCATCTGTTCCCATGTTGTGATTACCTAACTTCCAAGGCTCATGAACCATCTTAAAGCATTTCCATTTAATGTTGCTGGAAATAGTTTCAACTTTTGAGCATTAGTAACATAATCATAACTTCTGCATAATATTTAAAATTAAAAAATAAATTCATCCGGATCTTCAGAGGATAAACCATGGAAGTTAGGTAAAGCTGACAATGGAATATTCTTCATAGGATTTGTTCCTCTAGGGAGATCACTGATAGGAAATCCCAAGGTAGAGAGAGAATTTTCATCCCTTCCTTCTCCTTCAGGATCTACACATCCTCCACCAAAGAATTCTTCGTTGTTTCCTTCCATTGGCTGTTCTCCTACTGCACTTGCTCGATCCTCAAGATCTTCTACTGGCTCCTCAATGTTTTCCACTGGTCGTCCAACACTCTCTATTAGTTCCTCAACGTGCTCTGCTGATTTTCTAGCACTTTATTCTGACTCTCCAGCACTGATTCCTAGTCCTTTAATATCCGTTACCATCTCCTCTATGTTTTCAGGGCCCACGACTTCCTCTGTTTTGTAATCCGATTGAGGGGAGTGCTGAAGTTTTGGTCTTCGAGAACTTAATCTCTGTGATGATTCAGCCTTTGATACAATCTCGTCAATGAAAGTCTTTCTTCCTCCCCTTCCTTTGCCCTTGCCACTTGTAGGATTAGTTTTCTTCTGGGTTCCGCGTCCTCTCATACAATCTGCACATCTAGAAATAAAATATGAATGCTTTTGAAATCTATAATTTCCTTCCCCGGCAACAGTGCCAAAATGTTGGTCACTTTAATTGTTTTAGCAATTCAAGCTCCACATAAATTGTCAACCTGGGAAGGTCTGTTTATTCCAAAGACAATCACGCACTGGATATGCTCAATTCCAAAAGCAAGATAATGTTGTAGTAAAAGTCACACAATTATCAATCATACAAATCTAACTGTTCACACCCTACTTTAACAAAGCTGAAGTCTACTTATGTTATAGTAGAAGCAATTCCTCTATTACAGTCTTTCATTAAAAGAATCCTAGGAAAATATAATGAAAGGAAATCACCCTGCAGGAAAGGAAACCAATCAACTATAACCGGGAATAGGACCCTATTCCTCCAAATAGGAACTTCAACACCTGTTGCCTGACACTAATCACACTATAGAAAAGATAAATTCAAGAAAACATGACCCTATTCCCATGAACAGGAACCTTCAGTGCCTGTCTCCTGATACTAATCACACTACAGGAAAAAGAGAGTCAACCAATGGGGAACAGGACCCTATTCCTTTGCACAGGAATCTTCAACACCTGTTTCCCGGCATCAATCATACATTCAAACAGATAACAGAAAAAGATCTCTTGGCTTCTTTAAGAATGAATGTTACCAAACTCATGCAGGATTAAAGAAAACAGAGTGCTTAAAGAGCTACAGAACTATGCAAATGATGTTTCAGTAAACAGAATTAAATTAAGGTGCAAATATCATAAAGAAATTCAACAAACTACAGGAGCAATCAGGTGAATCTTATGATGAAGGTGGGCCCTTTCCTTCTCACAAGATTCCCTAGGGAAAGAGTTAAATTGAAGCGCTCAAAAGAAACCTTTATTCATCTGTCAAAAAGGAATGATACATTACAATGGAGTCTTGCTCCTTTCCGCTCAAAATAATGTTTCTCCTGTAGTCTCTAACTCCCCTTCTAATGATGATGTCTCCTCTTTTTAAAGAGGAGACATCTATTACAGTTACATTAGAGAAAATCTATATTTATCCAAATCTATTCTTCTATCTTAAAACAGGATCCTTCTATTCTTCCATAGAAAAATATTGTTACAACAGATACAGAAAAAGTACTGGCTTTAGAACAATCCATGTAACAACTTTCTTGCTTGTCTTCGTCTGATTTCCATTGTTCCCAAAATACTCTTCCAAAATCGCAAATCATGAGTAGTGACGGAATTTACGTGCCCGCTGACTGTTTAAGCAATGGAGTCAACTATTTCAGCAACGGCCGATTGTTTCAGCACAACACGTTCCTTATCATAAATTATCTGCGATCTTTTAGACTTGTGTTAGCAACAATCTACCTTCGATTAATGATGAAATATAAGAGTAATGTGGAATTATATGTAAACAGTTTAAATATATAGTAAAGAGAAGGATTTCATATACCTTTGGATAAAATGGATGAAAATGATAATGGAACCCTTTTTAAATATAGTTATAAAGGGTAAGGTGGTGTCAACATGTATGGTAAAAATGGTACATTGTGAGGTCCTAACACCCTTCACTCACATTTACGAATGGAAGAGGTGCTCCCCCTCCTCTGGATCCTCGGGATCCTCCCTCTGGAGCTTGGTGGTGGCAACAATGGCACTAGGATCTGCATCAATGATCTACTTCCATTTTTCATTGCCTCTGTCTCACTATGTCTAAGGATTAGAACATGCATCTGATTTAGGTGCCTTTAGTTCAACCAGCAATGATTGTTTGGCCCAACACTCGTTTGTGCTGTGAGTGGGGTTATGATGAAATTCACATCACTTCCCTGTGTCCTTCTTTGGATTTTTGGTGTTGTTCGAAGTCACCCAGCTTTGGCCTTGCCCCTTGTTCTGCGGTTTGGGGGCGCCTTTCCCTGGCTTCGGATTCACAGATCTAAAGTCTCGCTTCTTCTGCTTAAATTTCTGCTCGATCTTGGCAGGATAGTGATATGTCATGCCAAGAGATGTAATGTCGAGAAAATCCATTTCCTCCTGAATGTGTCTGTGAAGACAACTGTGGTACTTAAGCACCAAATTTTTCTCTGAATCTTTAATACCCAACTTTGTGCACGGGGTATGGAACAAATTCATCAGTTTGTGCACATCTTGATCCCTTTGTTGCCGCAGTGTGGTCCATTGGATGTACTTGTCCTCATAGATCCCCACAGGGTAACATTGTTCCTTGATGTCATCTCGGAAAGAATTCCAAGTGGGTGCAGTCGAGAACAAAGAGGGTTTCATCTTGTCATTTTGCTCACAATAGGTTTCCCACCAGTCTTTGACATGGGGGTGGCTTTGAGGAGTGCAAAAATAATATTTTCTTGGTCAGAGAAATCATGGACCGAGAAATACCCTTCCAGCAAATTCAACCATATATCTATGATGTTTGCATCTATCTGGCCTTCAAATACAAGAATGTCAAAGTTTACATGTACCTTGAAGGGAGTGGTGCACCCAGAGTGGGGGTTGGATGCAGATGCACCGTAGGTGGGAAATCGTTGAAGGATCTGAGAAAACTTATCCATCATCATGTTATTTTGTTTCTCAAGGGCTCCTCAAGGAATATTTTGATAGGATCTCCTGCTCCCTCTTCTTTCTTTTCTTCCACCATGGGAGGTCATCGAGGTTTGCGAGGCTGATCTTGCAAGGGTTCAACCAGCTCGAGCCCTAAATCTGTATACGCTGACCATGTTGGGGACATGAAAAGAAAAACAGAGAAAGAGTACACTGCTCTGATACCATTAATCTGGATTTATGCAGGAACGCAATAAAATACATAAATAGACATAAAAACAGAGATGCAGTAAAAATAATGCTTCATTTCATTAATATCAAATAGAAAGTTATGCTTATAGTAATGGAAATAAAATAGCTAGGGCACAGGCTACAGGCCTCTGGACTGTGTTACAACGAGGCTCAAGGGCCTATTTATTATTGAGAAACAATGGAAACTCTAAACGTCCAAAAACCTAACCCTAGGAGATGAAGTGCCAAAACTATGGGCCCCGTTTGGGTAAATTAGTGTTTCAACTTCCCGAGGGTGTAGCTTTGGCATATAATATTTGTTTGATGCACACCATACCTCGTTAGAAAGATCTATCCAAGGAGTGCAAATTTTTGTGTGAGGAACATAGGTCTGTAGACCCATGTTGCTCTCGATTTTCCTAGAAAATGTCATTTAGGGACTCAAAACTAATCTAGAAGTTCAGGACCCAAAAAACTGCTAAAAATAGTAAGTGGTGCTGAAACTGAAAGAAATTGTGGTGGGCATTCAAATGGAATAGGTGGGTGACCACCAATATCTACCTATATCATTAGGCCCCAAAACGGCTTTCGAAGTTCAGGAACAGAAAAACAGATAAAAATAGTAAGTTGTTCTGAAAGTGCAAAACTGAAAGAACCTGTGGTGGGGGTCCATATGGAATAGGTGGGTGGCCACCAATATCCACCTTGATCATGGGAAGTTAATAAGAAGAAAATATTAAAGATGGAATTGGTGGATATTGAATTGAATTATGAAAATATAATGTTGGAAACACAAAGTGGATTTTTTTACTGAAGAGCATAAAAGTGTTGGAAAATAAGGAGGTTTAACGATTAGATTATATTTTCCTTTCTTTGATAACTTCTTGTGAAATTTTTGGACTTTTTATTTATTTAATTATGTTATTCTCTCATCAAAAAACTATAGAAAATGTAAACATGAAGATCACAAGAAAATAAAGAACATAAGATATAGGCTCCAAGCAGGGAAAAACCCTTTGTCCTCTACCCTACATACAACCTATATCATTCAAACCTCTGTCAAAATCACTAATCCCTACACATACTTCCAACCCTCTATCGTAGATCTCTGCATACAAGTTAAATAACTCATTCAAGTTAATTTCATCATATCAATATCCACTCTCTGACTACATACATATGAGAAAAATCAATTATCCGACCATTAGGATCTCAACACAACATATTATGTAGCATAAACCATCTCTGAATACAAATTATCATAATAATCTCCATCCAACCATCTAAATCTCTGCCCTGTAAACTAATAAAAGGATATTTGCTATATACCAAATAAAAAGAATAACCTTTGCAAAAATATGTTATTGGTAGCTATAAGACATTCAAGAGTCAACCATTTTGTGCAAACAAACATTCATAATCATTTATAAAATACTTCTACATCAAATCTCTCATTTAGCAATCAAATTTGGGCCTCCTCCTTTAAGCTTCCTGCATCACAAACTAGAGATACAAAGGATAAATCATGGTAGATTTAATCCTTGTGTGCTAAATACTTTAACTTTTGCAGCTGTAGTTTGGTCCATTTGCCCTCTAGTGCATTTACCAGTTCCAGAACACATAGCAAAAAAGTTCATCAAAAAATGCACACACTAGCCGATTGATCTCCTTGTCCTTTTATAGCCTCTTTTCCTTGCCAATACCACATAAAATTCCAATGGATTTGATGATGGAATTATTTGACAAGATGAAATAAACGTTATTTGACCTTTGACACACAAATACCTTAGGAAAATCCATTGTCTAGCCAAATTTTTTCTTTTTTTTTCCCTCACAGGTAGTAACACACCTCTCACCTTCGAGAAGTGTGTTAGTAATGTTGGCTTTGAACTAGAAACTTGTGTTAACCTAGGAAGTAACTCTCCTCCTACTGCATTACCATGTCTCAAAGCCTAAAAGCATTCAAATCTTAGTCAAACTTCACTCAAACTTCTTCAAACTTCTAGCATGCCTTCTTCAACATCTATAGGTCCTATCAAGCCTTAAAAAAGCTTCAATAATGGTTCAACAACCTCAGTAATACTTAGTTTGAATAAGGGATAAACCGAAAACAATGAAGCACTATATATCAATATGGTAAGTACAATCCCAAAAGAATGGAACACGATAAAGAACAATAATACCAAAGTCACGCACAAATAAACAAAAAAAAACTATTATTAAATCCAATTTTAAGGTCATAGCCAAGCGAGATACCAAATTGGTGTATGAGACCCCTTGTTTGTGGGACAAGGGATCCACCTCCATGCATCGATTTGACTACTAAATCTATGAAGGAATACATACTCTACCCCCTTCTAGTTTTGAACTTGTGACCTCTTAGGAGAAAACATATGTTCTTAACAATGAAACCCACTCAAGCTATAATACATAGTAAAATCTCCACTTCCAAATAATAAATACAACCTTAAATTAAAAAACCAATAATTAATTAAAAACAATAAACATTATCTTAAATCTGTACATATTGTCAGCCTATTACCACCCTATTATAGCATCATAAAATGCAAATCCCAACACAAACCTTATTACATACCATAAAATACCATTACAACACAAAACTTAAAATGAAAATCCCAACACAAACCTTATTACATACCATAAAATACCCATTACAACACAAAAATTATTACATACGTGAGTTGAATTTAATTTAATTGCAATTTCAAAAATATTTTGAAATATATTAATGATATTAATTATTTAATCTTACTCATGTTCATTAAATTTTAAATTTTTTTAATACGCTCCCTTTAACATCACAAAGACAAATCAAAAATACTTCAAACCCATGTATATAGACTTGAAAAATTATATTTCAACCCCTATCTACTTATTTTTAAAATTATTATTTAAATTATATAAAATAAATATAACGTATCACTAACCAAACCTTTTTCTCTTGAAAAATTGAGCACCTTAAAATGGATATTATTTTAAAATGGAAATATATATAAGAAAGTTAGAAATAAAGTGGATATCAATGTCAAAAAAAATTACATAATAATTTAGAAATTTTGGTAAGATTATGAAAATTTTCAGTAAAGATTTTTGAAAATCTGAGTTAAGAAGTTAAATTTAAGTATTTAAGGTGCCTTAAAGGTTTTTCATGTTGCTAAATCCATTTCCACCATAAAAAATGTAATTCAAACACTCCAACTACTTAATTTTTTGAAGAAAAACAATTACTAGATTTTAGCAAATTATAATTATTGTAAATATTAATAAAATATTATTATAAGATTTAGTAAATTTCAAACATTCATGACGTTTCACAAGGGGTAGCATTTTTCCGATTTTTTCAAATTAGTTAAACTAAACTTCCAATTGGTATATGAAACTTCAATAAGACTGGGATAATCTATTCAGCGAAGAAGGCGTTTAATAAGACTGGGATAATCTATTCAGCTAAAAATTTGTCAAAAACTTTTATTGTAAATTTCACAAGAAGAAAAGAACCCCATAAAAAACAATCTGTAGTATAAACTATTTTTAATATAGTAAAAGTTAAAAATACTTTCTTTCTATACAATTATTCGTCTCATGCGTCTCATGCGCTCTTCTGAGTGAAGGCTGCGAAATTTATTACAAAAGATGCCCAAGCGTTCTAGAGATCGTGAGGGAAGCTCAGACCCACAGATCATCCGCAGAGATCAGAAATATGAAGAAATACCAGACGAGTTTTTCTGTCCGATTTCAAAGAAATTTATTTCGGATCCTGTCAGAATCCCCAACTTTAACATCACCTACGATCGAAAATCTGTGCAACATCTGCACGCACCAGAAGATGTGCGCCCCGATCTGAGAATGAGAATTACAATTCACAACTGGTTCTCCCGTGGCTACGACCTCCACCCTCCCTTCCACTTCATCTCCAACCAAAACGACCTCGCATTAGTGGTGGGTTCTGTAGTGGAGCAACGTCGGAGACCCCTTTTGCGCAAATTAGCAACGGTGATCCGACAGAGGCCGTGGTTGATGAAAAATGGGCAATGCATCTGGTGCGTGGCCACGCTCTTATCTCGCCCCTACCCCTCTTCCCATTGGGTGAAAGCAACGTTATCTATCGTTGCTCATGTGCCGGATGACATTGAATTGCTAGTCCCCAGCACGGGCATAGACTCTGAGTATTCCTTTCTGGACACAATTATAAAAGTACTGGAGTCCAATTTGTGTGATAATGACGAATTCAAAATGGGGTTCGTAAAGCTAATGCACTGTCTGGTCGTGAACAGTCCTGGTATTATTCCCATGTCCAGAAAATTACAAGAAATTATAAAAGTACTAGTGTCATATATGTGGCCTGTGCCCACGATTTTCATGGTCGGGTGGTATCAGAAACTGTTGATAGCCCTAGAACGCCTCTCTGAAAACGAGGAGAATTGCCAACGGATGGTAGATGTACGGATTGTAGGGTTGTTGATCACATCGTTTGTATTGGGAGTTCCTTCCATGGAAGATATCAGAAATAATCGTGATAATGTATCAACAATGGAGACGATTGTGAAATTATTTGACAAGCTCTGTAGACAATCTCAGGAAGCACGCGAGGAGATAATTGAGTTCTTTGAATCACAAGTCAATTTGTTCTGCAGAGTTCTTTTCAATTATGTGAAGAATACTGAGGCCTCTGTTGCAGGTTCCCGCGTCCTTGCCCACATCATCGGCGAGTCTGGGAATGGCTTCAACCTTAATATGAATCTCGACCTTAGCTAAAATGTCATATGTCATACTTTTCTTGGGAAAAATAGCGATTAATCAAACAATTGCACTTAATTTACTGATACTATTGTTTAAAAGTGGAAAGAATCACTACCAAATGTAAAATTAAATCTGAGGATGGTTATGAGAACATTGTTTAAAGTGGTAGAGTGGTTGTTTAACGTTAACATTATAATTATATATTTTTTATTAAATCTGAGGATGGTTATGATAGCATTGTTTGAAGTGCTACAGTGACTGTTTAACATTATAATTATAATTATAGATTTTTTATTAAATCTGAGGATGGTTATGATATCATTGTTTAAAGTGGTAGAGTGGTTGTTTTACATTATAATTATAAATTTCCATTGTTTGAGATAAGGATGGAATGATTTCTATTTATTAAAATATAGTTTATAAATTAACAATTTTATTTTATTAAAATAAAAATATATATATATTACAAAAAAAAATTCATATCAGTACATTAAAAACATTATCATATTCATAATTTTACTTGTTCATGTAAATCACTATTTACATTTATATTATTTTCTCTTTGTTTCATTGCAATAATTGAAAATATATGGTCAAAATCCATTTGTCAACCAGTCTCATGAGGTTCTACAACTACTAAAAATATATTGCCTAAAATGCAGTCAATAGGAATATCTGCAACTCCAAATTTTAGTTTGATGCAATGTTCATCAAAACAAATAGTAGCTTTGGGAACTTCATACTATAATTCTTTATCACCCAATCCAACTATTTTCCTAAATGCTCTTACCCAATATTTGGATGGGATGATTTTACTGTGGAGAACATTAATATCTGCACCAGAATCAATTAATGTTCTGAGGGAAAACATCTCATAAGATGCATCAATAAACAATGGTTTAGAAAAAGAAGATTTCTTGGTGCTGTGCACTTGGCTTAAAAATGCTTCAAGAAGCTTATTTTTCATGTCACCTTCAAGTGCTTTAATCTGGGACAGAATTTTCAATTCTGCATCATCAACAGTTTGGGCCATGAGAACTTTTTCTTTTTGCTGCTTAAAAGGATTTGATTTTTCATAATCAGAAGAATCATCAGAGGAGTCAGATTTAGAAGAATATTTACAATCACAATTTTCTGAATTAGAACAGAAACAAGCGGCCATATGTACATGAATTTCTTCATCTGAAGAATTTGAATAGGAACTTTGAGAATCAGAGGTAATACTTTCAGTCCGAAATTGTTGAAGCTCTTCTCTCATAACAATGTTTGGGCAAATTTCAGACCTGTGGCTTCTTGATCCACATTTAAAGCACATTGTAGGAGATTCAATCTTGAAAACTTTCTTATTACGAGCTAAGGCTTGTGATTTCTTACCTCGATTTCTTTTAGATTCTTCACCATCTGGACATTTATTAGAGGTATGACTTGGTTTGCCACATAACCAATAGGTCAACTTATCCCATTTTTCTTGCTTATGGGTGCGTAAGTGGATATCAGATGGTTGATAATAATGGGTTTTGGGGATATATTTATAATATCCTTTTCTGGACTTTTGTTGAACCCTCTTTCTGTCTTTGCTATATTTTTTTGGAAAGTCTCTTGTCTGCTTCTTTGCCTTTTTAGCTTGTCTTTTAGCATTTCTTCTTTTAACAATGGGATCATTAAGAGAAAGACCATATTTATGACAGATTGACGTACTGTCACGCATTTTTGATAATTTCTGAAGAGACTTATTAAGTTTCATATTTGTACATAATCCAACCATAGTTTTAGTGATAACAGCATAAATTCCCCCCCCATGTAAAAGACTCAAAAGGTAACTGAAAGGCATCTTGCTGTTTGAGAATATCAACAAACTTTGAAGGTAAAGCAGCAAGATAAACTTGTTTCCATAGTAAACTTTTTGGATCTTTATTTCATATATCATTTGCATGCAGTCTCTGTGGAAATCTTCATACTGAGATAATTTACAACATTTGAGATTCATAAGAATCATTTCATTCTTATCTGATATCTCAATTTCTGAACCACACTAGTGTTCGAGAATCATAGAAGTTAGTGCCCCTATCATATTATTCTGAGGAGTCCCATCAGTATTATGAATGATGTTACCTATTTCATCTTTCAAGATTTCATTTTCCATTTTTTCTATAAGGGCTGGTGAAGTCTCTGTTTCCCACCATCTAAGTAATGTACCAGTAAAACATTGGATTATAGTTTTACATGCTTCTACTTCTGTTTTTCCCCTTAAGCACATTAATTTGTATTTTGTGAACATCATATCAAGCAACTGCCTTATCTGACCCACACTAAAATTGTCAAATTTCCATTCTCTATGTGCATCTGGATGGAATGTGTGATTTTAAGGAATCTTCCCTTTACCACTCAAGTCAGGAGCAAGATATCTTGTGAATTGACTTTCTAGTGGTTCATACATTGGAAGAATCTAGGCTTCTGTTCCTAAGGGAGATTTATCTTCTGGATATTTGAATAAAGAGGCTACAGTAATATTTTCTGAGGATTCTACCTCTTTGCTAGACTGGATTACTTCTTTTGGAAGTAAATGAGGAAATCTATCAATAGGCTTGACAGGATGTTGAATCTGAACATTCCTTTTATATAAAAAGGATGCTGGGACAGGTTTATCCATACACTTGATTTGAGAATTTTCTAACTGTACAGAAAGTTTTTCTATGAGCCCTTGGGTAGAATGAAATTCCTTTCCAACCTTAGATTCTACCGCTTCAATTTTCTCTAAGGACTCTCTAGTATAACTTCTTAAGGAAGGAGTAGTAAATTGAATATGATTCAAAGAATTATTTACATCTGAAACAGATACTTGAATACCATCAAAATATTCTTTAACTGTGGCTGCCTTTGCAACATTCATTTCTAGGCCTTTAATTACAGTATTTGTCTAGTTTATTTGTTCACTGGCCTTTTGTATTCTTCCATCTATTCCTAAGGAATTGTCATCTTTAAGCACTAATGGGATAGCCTTGGCAGAACTATGTGCTTCTCCTAATATGATGCCTTTGTATGGAGGAAAAGTTGTATTTGTTTCAACTTTACTACCATCTAAAGTGGTCCATGAATGCTGTGTTATGGAAGACGAAGCTGTATCTGTCATCATGACAGTTTCTGATTCTAAAATCTTTTTCTAGGTATAAAAATATATCCATTGATGATTAGAATCCATATAATTTTTCCATTCTACGGCCAACCTGATTCTTTCTTCTTTGGATGTGCTAAGATCAAACGATTCAACTTCAGGATGAGTCATCCGATCCCAATTTAACATTGACTTCATCCATTGGGTATATACTTTATGCTTTTCACACCCATCCATGATAGAAAAGAATCTATGCATTTCTAGTATTGATGGCTTTTTGCAATCGATAGGGAGATCTATAAATATGCTAATTGGAATTAAACTGTTCAATTGTTCCAGGTATCCTATGCCATATCTAGGCATTCCTGGAGGTCTTAGATTACTGAATATTTCTGTAAGTCTTGGGTCTTCTTGTTCTAAAGACGACAAACTATGCATCATCATAACATGATCAGACTCATGTGGAAAAGGAATGTTTGAACACTTAGGATTTTGACATGGATTGACTGATGTAGAAGGGGGTGCCTCTCCAATCCTTGGATGATGGTTATAATGAATAACAAGTTTAGCAAGCTAACTCAAATTTACTCATGTTTTAAAATTTGGACAGACGACTTCTACTGACGAAAAGTTAACTAACTGAGAAAACTCAAATAACTCAATATGCTGAAAATGTAGAGAGGAATACAAGGAACAAGCATTATCTATTTCTTCAGGGTCTTTGTACAAGGGAGAAATTTTGCAGAGTTGATTTATTATTCTGTGGTCGATAGTCGATCTTCTGGGAAAGGGAATAACTGCAGAAGATTTATTTTCTTGGACATTGGCTGAGGTAATACTCTCCATACCAGGAGGCTTGGGATTTTGAACAATCCAGTTCTCAGGGAAACACAGGTCTTCCCACTTGATTGTTTGGTGTTCTATCTTTTGATTTTTTGAATCTATTAGAACTACCACACTGGATTTAGAATCTTGACTTAGAGTATGTAAGACAACAGGATATAGGGTTTTGGTATGCCTAAAACACCCTCTTGTCTGGATGGCTATATTATGTCTCTTTATTCTCATATCAAATCCAGATGTTTGGATCTGTAATTGTAATATGTCTTTTATATGTTCATGAAAGACATATACTGAGAAATTTGGATAGCAATCAAAATAGACTGGGCCATTAGACAAAGGAGCTACTATCCCTCCTATCAAAGAGTCTGTGTATTTGTTATGGGTAAGATCTCTGACTGTAGTGAGTACAAACATTTCTAGCCCTCTATGAGTCAAAGAATTTATCCCCACCAAAATACATCCCAAATGAAGATATTGGGTTTTGAGCCTCTTGGCTTCTGCCTGAAGAACTTTTGGATCAAGGAGAGGAATGGACTGTACACATTCAGAAATTTCCTAAATTTGAGTTACAAATTCCTTTATGGAAATTCTTGTGGCGGGAATTAAATGAAATGCAGACAAATCGGAATATACATCGAATGCATTTATACTTGGTAATTTCCATATAGGGGATGGTTGGCACTCTAAATATTCAAGCTCAGCTGAGTTTATAACACGGTTTGAGGATGAAGCAAACACATCTCTGAGAGGATTTTGTTCAGTTTTATCTTTCTCCTCTAATTCTCGGAAAGAAATAGATCTCCTGACTAGATCCATATTTAAACAAAGAGTAATGATTTGAGTACTAACCTTTACGAACCAAATGAGACTTCTGACTCTGATACCAATTTTTCGCAGGGGCTTCCAACTAAAGCTTGCGACAGCAACACAGGCTGACTAGCCTTGTTGAGTCTTTTCTTTGTGTATACTTATTCACCATACACGAACCCATACACAAACCTACTCAGGTATTTCACACTCTGGCGACCTTTCTCTATGGGTTCCCGCACCTTTTAACAGTCTTGGTGTCCCTTATACCCTTTGGAAAATCTCTGGTGAACCTCTGGTGCAAAGAAATAACACAAATACTACCTCAACAGACTTTAAGATAAGCTCAGAGTTTTCAGTACTCAAAATATGTGGAATAAATCTCACTCTTTATTGATCAGAATATTTCAGATTATAGAGTTTGATAATACAGACTCTGTTGTTCTTTCTTGAGATAGACTGTGATGGCATTTACCAGTGCTTGCTTCTTAATGAATAAGATAGATTTCTAGAGGCTTCCTGGCCGATTCACAGACTCAGTCTTTGAACAAAAACACACAAAACACACACATAGACAATCCTATGTATTCCAGCCACTTTAGGTTCTTACCATTGCTCACACACTGATACACATGCTTCTTAGAATAACCTAATGACCAGAATCTTGATTTACTTCGTGATGCAAGTAGATCAGGCTTATCAGCCTGCAGATGCAGAGCAGGAAATAACTCAGACTTACTTGACTCAAAACACAAAGACTTCTCAACTCTTTGACTCTAACACTCAAACATCTGATGCCCAAATAAACCTTACTCCTCTTCTTTTATAGGAAGAGAGAGGGGACAAGCACTTGAGAGTTGGTTCTACATGTCTAAAGAATCTTAGTATGTTGATCAATCAATCGGCTAGATGTTACACCATTTTTTTGGCCATTTAACCTGTTAACCCAAGTACACCATGTAAGACCCATTTTACCCTAAGTAAAATTGCTTTCACCATATAAAATAACTCATTTGGTCATATTTAACCCAAAACAAGTAAATTAATTAAATAAATCCTTATTTATTTAACTATTTCCTAAGAAAAAGTTATTTAAATCATTATTTAAATAATATTCTTAGTTAAATTTGACTAAATCATCCATAAATAATTAAATAAACCATTATTTATTTAATTATATTCCCATCATTCCCCTAAAATGATAAATAAATCATTTTTTTATTTATTATTTATAAATAAAGGAATTGACCCAAGTCGAGAATCCTTTTCCCTCCAACAAATATAATAAAATATTCCTAAAAGGTGCTTCTAGAATTCGATTAATAATATTTTATTCATGCACCGAGTTCTAGACCGCCCCAATATTTTGTTATAAATAGGGGGGTTTTCCCCATTCATTAGTCACCTTCATTGCATTAGATCACTCTGGATCTACTCTTGGTCACCATTTTTCCATTTAGCTTTGTGAACTCCCATTGAGTTCTATGTTTGTTTTTCTACACCACTAAGAGAGAGGAATGTTAGATCTGAAATACTGAGGACTTTCAAGAACCCATCCCACTGAGGAGAACCAGAAAACACCTTTCTTGTTTTCCTCTCACGTGCCCCATTCTTTAATATAATATAAAATTCTTTTATAAACATTATTTCTTGTCTTATCCATTAAATGCATGGAGCCATGTTATATTTTATCTGCTTAATATATTTTATGCTTAGATCTAAATTTGTGCAGCAAACTTAAAGATATTTTGCAGCCATTATCGATGTTAGGGCTATTTGTTATGCATAGCTAAAGTGATCTTTTATGACGAAAAATTCATACTAACAATTGGCGACTCCACATGGGTTTTCTTTTGTGACCGTTGTCGTTTTATATATTCCTACATATCCAGTTGTTTCAAACCCTAAGGTTTCTCTTCCATTTTCTGTTTTTCCTATTTTTATGGTGTTTTCACCCCTAAAAACCTTCAAACAGTCAAATTTTTAACTTCCATGTGTTTCTGGCCTTATTGCGCGAGTGACAGACATTAGCCACAGCTGAGACGACAACTTTTTCTGAAATCTGCCGCCGGGAGATCCGGATCTGCAGGTCACACTTATCGGCCCAAAAAGTGCGACCTGAGCTTGAGGACGCACTTTTCTGCCCCAAACCTCGACCTAGACTGAAATCAGGTCAGAACCTGCGACGTGCCCTTTTTCTGCAAATTTTCCAGCACTTTTTTTGGGTTTTTTTGAAACCTCTGTCAGGGTTTTCTAGCCTTTGTCTCTGCCCGTTTAGACCTGTTTCTGATCTGATTTACTCAACTAAGAAGGAATCATGCCCCTTAGGGCTCTAGTACCCTCCACTTTTTGTGGGAGACTCTTTGTTGTTTCAGAAGTCTGAATTTTCAGAGTTTCAGCTTTATTTTTCTCAGATATGATACCTCCATTTCAGATCCTTTTAGATCATCTCTTCTCCCTCTCAAATCACCTCATATCATTTTTTTTGGGTTCATTTCTAAGGCCACTACCTTGTCTCTTGTAGTTTTAGCTAATCTCCTCCTTTTTAGCAGCAACCTTACCTCTGCCTCTTTGTTGTTCTCTGCACCACTTTTCAGCAGATTTCTCCTTTAGATCCCAGTCCCTCCTGACATTTGATCTATTAGCCTCTTTTTAGCGTGCTTTGCTTAGTTTTTTCCCTCTTATAGACTAGTTTTGAGAGACCCGCCTTCTTGGGTTATATTGATGCATTGGTAGCTGTTCATTTTCTGTTCTTTTAGTCTTATTTACTGCAGATTTATTTTCAGTTACACAACACACTTTTTCTTTTACTCTCAAAACATCTAGGTTTAAAGAATTAAAATTAACACATGCCACACACTGACCCTAAGTGAAGAAGCGCCTGGTTAACACCGCCTGGCAAAGACTTTAAAATCAATTTTCACTGCACCTTTCTGCCCTTGACCTCACTTGATTTTGTCCCTCCCTGCCCTTGTCGGTTTTTCTTCTTCTCGTCATCATTGCACCCCCAAGGCACCTTTCCCAGAGAATTCTTGGCCTTCACCCTCAGTTTTGGCTTGCTCGAATTCCTCCTTCCCGTCGTCATCGAGTAAGTCCTCCCCCAAGTCTGCACTCTGACTCTTCCTCTAATTGTTCGGGTTCTCCCCCTACTCCCCGTTCTCCCCCTATCACTTTTACCATGTCTACTTCAGGGCCTACTACCAGAAACAACCCCAGTCCTACTGTTGGGTCTATTTCCAGTGGAACCACCTCGGGACCTACCTCGACTGCCCCATTTCTCCCTTACATGGTCGGCCTTAGTCTCCCTGACTTCAATCAGCTGATTAATGATCCTATTTTCCATGATGCTAGTTGGACTTCTATGCCCACCAAGCTCCCCTCCGACATTCCCAAGTTCGAAGGCCTTGCTAGTGAAGATTCCTCTAACCATATCCGATCTTTCCACATGTGGTGTTCCTCCAATTCCATAACCGATGACTCCATCCGTCTTCGTTTGTTCCAATGCACGCTTACTGGCAAAGCTTCCAAATGGTAAGTTGATCAGGCCACCTCTTCCCATACCACCTTTACGACCATTGCTCAAGCCTTTTTATCCTATTTCCATCTCCCTCTCTGATACGACACTGGCACTGAACTCTTAACTTATTTCCATCAATCCTCTTCGACCCGCCTTTCTACTCATGTCCAGGAATGGTTGCGAAGACGGAGCTTGTGCCGCGCTCCCCCCTTTGAAGATCAGGTTTACATGGACTGGTTCCTTCGCTCTCTCTTACCTGCCATTGGAAAATATGTCGCATCCCATTTTCCCCAAACTGAAGAAGCTGCCCTCCAAATAGCCTTGAAGTATGACCTTATCTACGCCCAATCTGGTTATGTTTATACCATCTTCCCTGACCTTCCCAAACCCGATGGCCCAAATGCCTCGGAGGCATCTCACTCTGCCGACGGTATCATTGGAGCCCTGTCACATACCTCTACCCAACCTCTTCCGGGCCATGGTTTTCCTTCAGGGGCCAACCCCTCCGGCGTTTTTTCCCCTCCAGGTAGCATGTATTTAGGCTACGGCATGCCTCCTCCTTTTTCCCACCCTCCTGCTTACCTTACTGCTGCCCACCCTACTCCTTATCCATATCTGCAACCTGGTGTCCCAACTCCTCCAGCATTTGGACCACCCACTCCCTTGCCTTCTCCACCCCCACAACCGCACTTACTACCCCCTTTAGGGCAAGTATTTGCACAATAGGGGGCACCTAATTTTCCTCCTTCTCAAATAAGGAGAAGAGGCAATCTATCCGCTTCTAGTAATCATGGATCCACTCCTTCCAGTATTGACTCTACCACTGCCAATCAGTCACAGGGCCCTCGGCCTAAGCCAGACAGGCTGCTTCGCACCAATAAGCCATGTTCTTATTGCGGTTTTTATGGTCAATACACTCACAATTGTCCTTTATTACCACAAATGTGGCAGATGTGGGAATCTCAGGCCACTGTGAGGGGGCAACACTCCTCCCCTACTATCCCTCCCACTCCAACTACTTCCCAACCTGCTGCGTTTACCGATCCTTTCCCTCAACAAGGATTCGTGGCCACTCAACCTCCTCATGCTCCGGTAACCACTCAACATTCCCCTTCCGATTCCACTGATTACTAGATTCTGATGATGGCCTCTGACCCTCCTCTCATCATCGACCTCAACCTTCAAACTCGGTCCCGTCAGTATTCCACAGCTCCCATTCCATCTGTCTCCGATTCTCCATCATCAGGTCCTATAGAGCCTCTATCGACACCTAATGGTCCCTTACAACTCCCTCCGCCCAAAGCCGAGGTTCATCCCAAGCCTCCTAAGGGACCATTACGCCAAAATGCTGCCTCTGGTCAGGCTGCCCATTCATATAGCATAGTAGATGATCTGGCCCAATCTCCTGCTACCATTTCAACACTGGAGCTCCTCTAGTCGTGTCCTTCTCAAAAGAAGGCTCTACTATCTGTCGTGGGCGTTGTAGATCTTGCTGATGACCAATTGATTGTTTTCAATGCCCATCATTCTGAACATCCCCCTCTTCGTCCTTCGGTTTCTTTCCAAATCCCAGTTAAAATCCGAAATGCCAATGTTGCTCGGTGTATTATTGATGAGGGGCATCTACCTACGTAATGTCCGCTTCGGTTTGGAAACAACTCGGATCCCTTGAACTGGCCCCTTCCACCATCACCCTTCGTGCATGGGATGGCCATACCTCCCAACCCATTGGCCTATTCCGTAACTGTCCTATCACCCTTGCCGGCAAGACTATTTGTGTCGACGTTGAAGTTATTGACGCCCCTCTTGACGCCCCTCTTGACTACAACATCCTTTTGGGGCATAGTTACACCTATGCCATGTCTGCCGTTCCATCCGCAGTCCACCGCAAGATGTTCTTACCTCATCATGGAAAGATTGTCACCATTGACCAATTAGCCTACCATGAACCAAAATCTCAGACCTCCCCTGAGTCCACCATCTCTACTATCACCAATAAACCAACTGTTGATTCCTTGACCAGTGTTTCCCCTGGCATCTACAAAGACTCCTCTTTGCTTGGAATTTTTCCTGGTCCTCCCCCTCCTCCTGTCTCTGACCCCAGCTCAGCGAATGTTTGCATGATGCAATTGTCTTAGGCTAGTCTTCCACAGCCTGCTACAGCTAGTCAGCAACCTCAATCTTGCCCACCGCCTCCTGCTCTGAGCCCTTCACTTTACTCAACCGACCCTTCTTCACCTGACCCTTCCCATCACACTCTGACACCTCCCCACCCCCCTGAGTCAGTTCTCTCAAGTCTCTACCAT
The DNA here is from genome assembly GCA_034641835.2 of Pinus albicaulis. NCBI lineage: Eukaryota > Viridiplantae > Streptophyta > Pinopsida > Pinales > Pinaceae > Pinus > Pinus albicaulis. The sequence continues at coordinate 55,009,783 of CM076582.1, read as the reverse complement.
ATGGGAGCCATCCCCCTTGGTCATTACCCCTCTGATCAAATACCGTTCCTTGGCCCTCCCCCCGGCGTCTATTCGGTCCCCGTCATGGCCACCCTTTCCCTACCTAATTTAACCTTGGGAATTCTAGTATGGTATCTTACTCCTCCTTCTGAGACCCCACCAGGCCACCCCAAACCATACATAGCCGTGACACCCACCACCACAGTGCCCCTAGCCCCTTCGCAGAACCCTCCTCATGCTATAACAGCTATAGGAAAGAAACGAAAAACTCGCAAGGGGGCATCCAATGACAAGGCCACTGCACCTGACCCTACCCCACCCCCGCCCGCCAAGCCTTGTGCCTTGTGTGATGGTATCGATCATCCCACCCATACTTGTCCTGAGTTACCCCGTATCCAACCCATGGTTAAAGTCACGTTCCCTGAATCTACGACCCCTGAAACCTCTGTTTCTTCCTCCTCCGTAGCCAAGAACCCAAATACTCTTCGCACCAACAAACCCTGTGCTTTGTGTGGTGTCCATGGCCATTATTCTCACCATTTTCCTCACCTCACACATTACCGAGCCTCTTTAGAGGTCATCCGTGAGTACGAAGTTGAACAGAATCAATCCACCTCTCCCATCCTTGCTCAATATGCATCCAGTCTACTCGAGGCTCCCCCTTCTACCATTGATATTCCTCCCCCTGATGTTGAGATGTCGGACCCTGCTGCTTCCCTTCTCTACCTATCATCATCCGCACGCTCCCCAGAGTCCATTCCTTCTGAACCCACTCCACCTATTCTTCTTGATTCTCCTCTAGACACAGGTTCATATTGTGACCATCTTTTTACCTGTTCTTCTGTCATTCCCCGTGATGACCCGTATCTGCGCATCTCTTCCCATACTAATGATTTCGGTACCTTTGCAGCATCATTTAGTCTCCTTGACCCTTCCATTCCCCCTCCTAATCACGATCCTACCATCCGTATCTTCGATGTTCTTCGCAGCTTGAGTGCCTGCCCTTCATCCCATAGTTCTCTTTCATCTCCCTCTCATCAATCCATGAGTCCTAGACTTCCTGCCCAAACTGCTCCCTCCCATATCCATCAGTGGAGGTCTATCCTCTACTCACGCTGCCATCCTTTTTCCCATCCTTCCCATTTCTTGTTTTATGAGACTATTACATCGGCCCTTTCGTCCATACCTTATCTGGGCTACGTCGATGGGGCAAGTCACTATTCTCGCCACCTCGCTTCAGCAGCTTGGGCCATCTTTACCCCCTTGAATACCTTGGTTCTTGCAAATGGAGTCTGCATCGGTCAAGCCACCAATAATGAGGTTGAATATGATGCAGCTCGTGGTCTCTTATCCGATGCCCTCTCTCATCACATCCACCATTTTTTTGGTCATTTAACCTATTAACCGAAGTACACCAAGTAAGACAAATTTTACCCTAATTAAAATTGCTTTCACCATATAAAGTAACTCATTTGGTCATATTTAACCCAAAACAAGGAAATTAATTAAATAAATCCTTATTTATTTAACTATTTCCTAAGAACAAGTTATTTAAATCATTATTTAAATAATATTCTTAGTTAAATTTGACTAAATCATCCATAAATAATTAAATAAACCATTATTTATTTAATTATATTCCCATAATTCCCCTAAAATGATAAATAAATAATTTTTTTATTTATTATTTATAAATAAAGGAATTGACCCAAGTCAAGAATCCTTTTCCCTCCAACAAATGTAATAAAATATTTTCTAGAATTCGATTAATAATATTTTATTCATGCACCGAGTTCTAGACCGCCCCAATATTTTGTTATAAATAGGGGGGTTTTCCCCATTCATTAGTCACCTTAATTGCATTAGATCACTCTGGATCTACTCTTGGTCACCATTTTTCCATTTTTCTTTGTGAACTCCCATTGAGTTCTATGTTTGTTTTTCTACACCACTAAGAGAGAGGAATGTTAGATCTGAAACACCGAGGACTTTCAAGAACCCATCCCACTGAGGAGAACTGGAAAACACCTTTCTTGTTTTCATCTCAGGTGCCCCATTCTTTAATATAATATAAAATTCTTTTATAAACATTATTTCTTGTCTTATCCATTGAATGCATGGAGCCATGTTATATTTTATCTGCTTAATATCTTTTATGCTTAGATCTGAATTTGTGCAGCAAACTTAAAGATATTTTGCAGCCATTATCGATGTTAGGGATATTTTTTATGTGTAACTAAAGTGATCATTTACGACGAAAGATTCATACTAACAGTAGATGTGGGTCAAATCGCACCAATTGTCGGAGAAGTGCTCTGAGTCTCTTGATGAGATCGAATCATTGTACAACTAACAATCATGATTTTTACAATGTGGATGCTTTTAGTAAAACCCACGAGAAAAAGTAAATTATTTACATAGTAGAGTCTTTTTACCGGAAAGCCTGTGGGAAAACCGGTCACTTTAAGTCCGTGACTAGACATCATGACAAAGTGGATATTTTTATGGAACCCACGAAAACCATTTATGAGGGATCATTAAGGATAGTAATACCAGGAAACCGGTATTTTCTGTATATGGCCTCATCCTAGGCTTTTGTATAGATTCGTTTGACAATCATTGGTTTATTCAACACGATTTGATGTTTGATCTTTGTCATGACTAACCATTCATAGTTCCTGATCATATATTGGTGTAAAATTTCATGCTCTTTAAGTCTTAGGAGGTCACTAGCAGTGTTACAAGAAGCATGGAAACATTCAATATCTCGTTCGAAACACCAGTTACAATGGTCTTGAAAACATGATTCATAATAGACTAGATCAAGAGCAGTTTTATTTATTCCATAGTCATTCCACCAGTATTTTAGCCATTCACTTTGTCTGTTTCTTTGCATTATCCAAGTAGGCCCGAAATTTATTTTTGTATAATGGTTTTCCCCTTTTCCATCAACGTTCAAGATATCCCACTATTGTTTCTTATAACCTGCAAAATTATAAACAATGTCAGGAAAAATGTTAGAAGGATCATTCTGTGGCCATAAAGCACTGCCAATAGTTCAAATAGGATCTTTTTTTCTATTTATACAAAAATATATGTGATAGACTCGGCGCCTATCTCCCCCTTTAGACCATATCATGCTTATGTCATGAAAATCATTACTAAGGCTTTCTTCTGCTAAGTGAGCATCCATCATACTTTTGGAGTATAACATATCATGTATCCACTTATTTCCTTCTCGATATACTTTCCTTTCAGGTACCAAATGGAGAATATCAATACGAAGCTGCAAGTTGGCATCCAAAACCTTAGTAATTCTTAACTTCCAAGTTGGCTTCCGTTGGTCACGATATTCTGTCCAAATTTTGTTTTGAGGGATAGACCTGAGAACCTCTTGCTGTTGGTTTGGATCCCATTCTATTACAATTATCATAAGTTGTATATGCTGTATATATTCTCTTCTTAGGAAATCAGGAAGAATGTTATCTTCTCCTTTGATATGCTCAACATCAAACTCAAAGTTTGCAAACAGGGCCTGCCATTTGGAAAACTTAGCCTCACCAGGATTTTTGATGTCTTTAGTTAGAAATTTCTTAAGAGTAGAGGAATCTGTTCTAAGCAGAAATTTCTTATTTACAAGGTGGATCTCAAATTTATCTACTAAGTTCCAAGCAGCTTTCACTTCTTTTTCAATGGTGGAATAGTTTCTTTTGGCTGGACTTCATGTGCCTGATGCATATTGAACAATTTGTTCTTTTCCATCCTTTCTTTGTTTGAGAATACCTCCCCATCCTTCATTGCTAGCATCAAATTAAACAATCTTGAAAGTATCATCATTAGCAACAAACTGTATAGGAAGATTTTTTACCTTGGACTTTATTTTTTTGACTGCAGAAGTATGGGCTTCAGTCCATGGCTTTGGATTTTTCTTCAACCTTTGATTTAACTAGGATCTATCCTTGGCGCAATCCTGATAAAAGCTACTTACATAATTTAAACAACCTAGAAATCTTTGTAATTGGGTCTTATCTGTGATAACATCTGCAAATTTATCAGCAAATTCCAGAGCATGTTTTGTCAAATAGATCTGACCATCTTTGATAGTATGGCCAAGAAATTTGACAGAGGTTTGAAACATCTCTATCTTTTTCTTACTTAAAACCAGGTCATTTCTTTTGACCACTAGCAAGAAAATATTTACATGTTTGAAGTGATCATGCAGATTCTTGGAAAAAATTAAGATGTCATCAATATATACAAGTAACCACTCAAAATATGGTTTGAATACATAAGATGCAAACAATTTAGTAGTATATATGTTAAATAAAATATAATTTATTATTTTTGTTATTTTTAATAAATGTTTTTCTATGAAAATATCAAATAATTTATATTTAAAAATCAGACAACTAAAAAATGTATTATTCAACATAAACATCTCATAAATGGTGTAAATATAATCAAAATATCCTTTCTCTAGGTGTGTTTCTCTTAACCTTGCATGACTAGTTTAGTCAAATGCAGTAAACACTCCACTATCACATCCCATGTTTGTTTTTCATTATCCACTCTTTTCATGACCATATGCCCACATTGTGGTATGTGTTTCTACCTTCATGTATAGACATGTTTTCAATGATCCATATTTTCACTTTAAAATGATGACCGTATGTGGATGTTGATGTTTTTCACTTTAAAATGATGATCATATGTAGATATTGTGGTTTATGTGTGTACCTTAATGCACAAATAGAATTGCATACTAAATTATGTAATTTTCTTTTTGATCCAAAGAAACATTAAGAAAATTATATCTTCCAAAAAAATAGCATTTGATTAAAAAGGGGTATATTTGAAACTTCCCTTTAAAAAATTTATTTTGCTTATAAGATTATTATTTAGAAACATGACTATAACTCTATCTATGTGTTTATACATTTCTCAATATAATTAAAAAACTATCTATTTTTATGATATAATTAAAACAAATCTACTTTAGGTTTTCAAGTTAGCAGAAAAATTCAAGCACAATGTCTATATCGATTACCTAGAGTAATCTAGGAAATACTAAAATAGGACCAATGAAAGTAATTGACAAGGAAAAGCGTTAAACAATGCATTGATGGTCATCTGTTTTTTAATGGTCATCCTCAACCTTCCATATATAACATTTTCCTATGCCTTTAAGAATCCATTTTCAAACTCATTTATTTCTCTATTGACATGATGAAAAGTAGCATGAGCAACAAAATATTCAAAAGAATTAAGTTCCTCAAATATAGGTTTTAGTAGGAAAAACTCAACATCATTTGCATCTCCTATCCAATTTATAACCACCATATAATCTTTCAATATTTATATTTTTTGAACAATTTTTCTCATTGCAATCCTCATTACTAACTTCAAGGCCATCAATTTAGCATATTCAATTGATCGTATACCAAAACAAACCTTAAATTGTAAGCCATGTGCATCCCTCAAGTAAATAACACCACCCATCTTAGAAATTTGAGGATCACATTGAACATGGGGGCTTCACTCAATGAATACATGCGTGTTCATGGAATACTAAATGATACCCATAATTTGAAAACATATTGGAAAATGTCTCTAAAAATCACATTATTTAACTCCCTACCAATACAAACCCAATACACCTTCTCAATTTAAAAAACCCCTACTTTCAATATATATTGTATGTACATCAATTTTTTCATTAGCATTTCTTATACCCCTTTATATTTTTTCATTAACTTTGAGCTCCATTTTTTATACCTACCAATATAAAAACCATTTACCCCCTAATATGTGCTCAATATATTATGAACCTTTTTCTCAATATATATCCCTCAATATGAACCCACGTGGTATGGTATTTATCCCCCAGTGACGTCCCCATGACATTGAGTTGCTTCATTAAACTAAGCCCATGCCCATCCATTATAACTCGTTGAGATGGATTTGGAAATTTAGTTTCTTGAATATTTGAAGAATATCCATAGCTTTTAAGGCACATGGATGGATGGGTTAAATTTGTCTTCAAATAGATTAGCATTCCTTGTTAGCCAAATGCCTCAAGCAAGGATAAGAGGTAATTCCTTAATGCTTTCAAGCTTACATTTTCATGCTAGTCACAAAAAATCTTCTACGGAGCACCCATGGGGTATTCACTCAATGAAATAATGATAAAAACATGTGAATTCATGAGATATTAAATAATACATCTAAGAATACCAATTAAACTTTCTCTGCCTTTATAAACATGACTAGTGTAAGGGCATAACACAATTAAATGATAGGTATTCTCGCCAAATTCCTTACATAAAGAATATTTGTGTAGGTTTTAAAACTATACATAAATGATCTACAATCGAATCTTAAAAACAAAAAATAAACAATAGCGAGAGCATAAAACATAAAACAGATAAACACAGAGATTTTCCCCTGGATCCCAAATCAGGACGACCATTTTGATTTTTCATTATATTCCTTTTAGTGTTACAACACATATATATTCATGCCGAAGCATACATAAACCCCAATCCATTAACCTTGGATTAGAACATAATCTTAGTTCCCTTGACCAGATCTACAAAATACCAAGGGCTGAAAACCATCATACCCCAAAACCATGTGCAAACCCATGCACAAAAATATGGGCAGGTATCGCCCCCTTGTGACCCCCCTGCACGTGACTAGTCATGGAAAGAATATAACACATACCCAACATTCTCCCACTTGTTGTTTTCTTTCTATAGGGGTCCACAGGAGAGCTGAGTCATTAGCTTATCTTTGCAACACCCATTTTTTCTCTACACCAAGAGAACTTCTGAGTGCTCATAGACTTCATCAATGCATCTGCAACATTCTTCAAGGTGTCCACCTTTACCAGAAACACCCTTTTAGCCTCAACCATATATCTCACAAAGTGATATTGAACATCAATGTGCTTTGTCTTTGAATGATAAGTAGGGTTCTTAGCCAAGAAAATTTCACTTTGGCTATCACAGTATATCAGTATAGCTTGCTGCACCAACCCCATACTTAAACACAATCTCTGCAACCAAACTGCTTCCTTGCTTGCATGAGTGGCTGCCATATATTCTGCCTCTGTAGTTGAAAGAGCCACTACAGACTGTATTTTACTCATCCAACTGACTGCACCTCCAAATAGGCTAAACACATACCCACTTGTAGATATTCTTTGGTCCAGATCTCTAGCCTAGTTTGCATCAACAAAACCACAAATTTCCAACACTCTTTCCAATCCTGGTCTTCCCTAGTAACACAAGCCATAATCACTAGTGCCACGCAAATATCTGAAAACCTACTTCACTGTTGTCCAATTCTCCTTCCCTAGGTTTGACATAAACTTGCTCAATACTCCCACTGCATGTGCAATGTCTGGTCTAGTACAGACCATTTCATAGATCAGGCTACCCACTGAACTTGCATATGGAACGCGAGACATATCCTCCTTTTCTTCTTGTGTATTGGGACACTTTTCAACATAAAACTTTGTACCTATAGGAATCAGAACATTCACCGGTTTACTATCCTGCATATTTAACAACATCTTTCACCTCTCTAAACACCACATATCAGTTGTACACAACCTTCCTTATTTCTGGGTTCCAAAGCTTGTAACACTAGTTTCCAGGTTCCAAATCTTGTAACCCTTATTTTCGGGTTCCAAAGCTTGTAACTCTGATTTTCGGGTACATAACAGAAGAAAGGTATTGATTTTGATGAAATATTTTCTCCTGTTGTTAAGATGACTTCAATCAGAACTATTCTAAGTCTTGTAGCATCGAAGAATTTACATCTTGAATTGTTAGATGTAAAGACAACATTTATCCATGGAGATTTGGAGGAAGAGATCTATATGCAACAACCCGAAGGATATGAGGTCAAAGAGAAAGAAAAATTAGTGTCCAGGTTAAAGAAGAGCTTGTATGGCTTAAAACAGGCTCCAAGGTAGTGGTATCTAAGATTTGACAAGTTTATGTCTAAAAAAGGTTATACTATATGTCACTTTGATCATTGCATTTATCTAAAATGGAAAAATGATGGCAGTTATATTATATTGTTATTGTATGTAGATGACATGCTTGTTGTAGGGTCTAACATGCAGGAATTAAATGTGCTCAAAAGAAAATTGGCAAATTCATTTGCAATGAAGGATTTGGGAGCTGTAAAACAAATCCTTGGTATGAGAATAGCTAGAGACAGGAAAAATCACAAATTAACACTGTCTCAGAATGAGTACATACAAAAGGTGTTGAAAAGATTTAATATGTAGAATGAAAAACCAGTTAGTACACCTTTTGCTAGCCATTTCAAACTTAGTAAGGAAATGTGCCCAAAGACCCAAGAAGAAATGGATTGTATATCTAAAGTTCCATATGTGTCAGTAGTTGGAAGCTTAATGTATGCAATGGTCTGCACAAGGTCTGATATTTCACATGCAGTGGGATTTGTAAGAAGGTACATGAAGAATCCAGGAAAAGAACATTGGATGGAAGTGAAATGGATTCTTAGATATTTGATAGGTACCACAAATCAAGCATCATGCTTTGGTGGTTCAAACATTTCTCTATAGGGATATGTTGATGCAAATATGGCAGGTGACAAAGATAACAAGAGGAGAACTGCAGGGTATGTATTCACTGTAGGTGGACCAACTGTTAGTTGGGTTTCAAAAATCCAAAGTGTTGTTTCACTTTCAACAACAGAAGAAAAGTATGTTGCTGCTACAAAGGCTAGTAAAGAAATGATTTGGTTACAAAGGTTTATGGATGAATTGGGTAAGAAGCATGATATGGGCACATTATATAGTGATAGCCAAAGTTCCATTCATCTTGCAAAGAACGAGTCAACATTTTATTCTAGGACTAAACACATAGAGCTTAAGTACCATTTCATATAGTTAATATTGGAAGATGGACAATTGAAGCTGAAATCTTGCAGATATCTAGCTGAAATCTAGCCAGAATCCTGTAGATATGCTAAAAAAATTTGTAACCAGGGAGAAACTGAGATTATGCTCAGTTTCAGTTGGTATTCAATTATGACGATGAAGATGAGAAACAGCCAGGTCCAAAGAGGAGTCATTGTCCAGCAAGTGAAGCAGTGGTGCAATTGCTACAATTATTCTCCAAGTGGGAGATTGTTGGGTGTGGAGCCTAGTTATCTTGTTTATTTGTATCACAACATTGAACCCTTGTACCTTAATGGGGTGGCAATGCCACCCGAAATTAAACTCTACCTGGGGGGTCCAGAGGGTATGATTGCGACTTTATGGAGCCCCCCCCCCCCTGGCAGGGGGTTTTAGGGGTAGCGCCCCCGAAGCTAAAAATAAATATAAAATTGCCTTATAATAGTATAGTAATTTCTAGTCAATCTGGGCTGTTGATTAGGCGGATGATCTGACGGTAGAAGTTATGTTTATTTTAGGGTTTTTTTCCCTAGAAGGCAACCCCTCACTTGTATGATGGTATTGCATTGTGACTGTGGATTGTATGTGTATTCTCAGAGCCATAAACAGATAAAGAGACTGTGAGAGAGAACAGAGGATATTACAGTGGATCTGTTGTAGGTTGTGTCTCTTCATTTTGCTGGATAATAGAAAGGAAGGATTGGTTGTTCAGGCTGGACGTAGCCCAAACTGGGTGAACCACGTATATCTGTGCCTCTCTAGTTTTATGTGTTTTGTGTGCTTGTGTTTTCCACATATTTTATGTGTTGCATTGCTCTATAATATATAATTTTCTAACACCTTCTAGGGAAAAAAATCCTAAACTAAACATAACTTCTACCATCAGATCATCTGCCTAATGAATGGCCTAGATTGACCCCCCAAGCAGCGTTTAATTACAGGCAGCGTTGCCGCCCCATTAAGGTACATGGGTCCAATGCTGTGATACAAAATAAACAAGATAATCAGGCTCCACACCCAACAAGAAGGTTTGGAAGATTTCAAACCTCTTTGGAAAGTCAAGTTTCAGATATAATTCAATGAGGGTTTCAATAGACAGAGCGGCTTCATCAAGCTTGGGTTGGATTTGCAACATCTAGTTTATTGATTTTGTAGTAATGGTGAAAATAATCTCTTTACTATGGGTTACTAGGGTTCTTTCATTTGGTAGAAAATTATTTTGACATAGTCTGATTATCTTTGGGAATTGGAAAGTATGTGGGAGGATGTACTTGGGTAAATTTGATCCCCAAAGGCAGATATCATCAGCCTGGTCAATGGATTTATCATGGCTCCAACATTGGATGTCCAAGAGGTTGAAATCAGTGACTGTGTCACTAATCTTGAAATCTTTTCCTGCAAGGGGGGTATGTTCAACATCAACAACAGGAGGTTGTATGGGATTAACAGTCACAATGCCCTGGGAAGCCATTTCAACTTGTTTATTTTATTAATTTATTACTTTATTTCTCAAGTATAGGTCTCGGCACTTCAGTAATACTTGCGAAATGGAATTTTCAGTTTGCAGAGAAGGCCTTGGAGGCAACAGGGGCTTTTGTGGTATTTATAAAGCTTTAGACTGAGTTGACACTGTCTTCTGGTATCAAAGGATTGAATTCTCTTCTAAAATAGCTTGAAATAGGTCGGCAGTGGTTGCTTTAGCTTGGAAATAGGTCAGAAAGGCTTCTATTCCGCAGATTTAAAAAAAAATGGTGAAAAAGGCTTTAGAGCAGGATTTTTTTTTTTAACCAACAGTGGTTAAATTTATTGTGTGAGGCTAAATTCAAATGGTAGGTTGGTATCATTGCAATGGGGAGAAAATAGCTTGGAGATTTTCACATCGCGAAAAGTATTTAAATGGTTTTAGTGTGATGGATGTGATACAACGTGGGGTTGCCACGTAGCAGGGGAGCGGGGTTGCGAAAACACTCGTTTCGCAACCCCCCGATGGTGTTAAATGTCGGGCAATGGAGAGTGCGATAACTATTATTGGCCATTGGATTTGATGAATAAAGATCGGGCGGATGGACGAATAGGAGAGATATGTCGAGAATTTGATAGGAGGTGGGACTGGGAATGAGTATAATGCGGGGTTATAATACATATGCAAAGTTTTAATATATAAAGGGGTCAGGATTTATAATGGTGATTGGGTATATATTACATCAAGGTTTTAAAATAAAGTGGGACTCGGGATGATATAGCAAAAGGGGTTTTAATAAAAACTATATGTTAAACTAATATAAAGGGTCCGAGGAAATACATTCAAGCGGGAATTAATATGAATGGAGGTTATATAGTGGAGGGGTTGAACGTAAATTAAATGGGGTTAATATGAATGAGGGGTTAATGAATATGATTCGGGATATAAAAATAAATGAGTGATATGCGTTTTTAAAAGATATCAGGGAGGGATTTTAGAGTGGGGACTGATTCATTTTAAACTTTTAAACTATACAAAATGGGTTTTTTTCATTATTTTATTATAAAAGGGGGTTAGTAAAGGGGAATTTACTTTCTTACTGAAAATATTATTTTTAACTAGGGAAAGGGGTTTTAGGAAGGGGAAATGGGTGAAATAAGGAGAAAAGTTAATATGAAGGGAAAGGGATATTTTACAAGGGAAAATTCCTTTTAAGAATGGGAAATTGGGTTTTAAGCAAGGGGAAGTGGAATTTGGGGGATATTAGTGATATGAAATGACCAATTTGATGCTCTCCATGCCTTGTGAAAGTAATCTACCTACCCATCATTTACCCTAACATTTTTTCTTCATTTATTGGGTGCATTTGAGCTTGCTAACCCTTTATTTATTTTTATAGGAAAAATAATATAATTCAAACCTTATAACTTCCAATGGCTCAGATTACACTAATGAGCTCTTTATTATTCTCTACCTAACTATAGATCTTCCAAGATTAGATGGTTTGGCTAGATCTTTATTCTCTAACTATCATCATGAAATTTAAAGCATGAATGAATCAAGATTAAGTTGTTTGATCATCATGGACTGTGGCATTTTTTACAGGCTACACACAATTGTATTTGCAAAGTAAAGTAAAAAGTAGTAGCATTTGAATTTGCATCACTTTTAGGATCTATTTTTATCTCTTTTTAGTGGGGTTTATACTTGATAATTCTTTTTTTGATCTTTTTCTTTTAGTCCTTTAATTTTTCTTTTAGTCCTTTGATTTTTATTTTTCCCTTCAAATATTTGGCATTTATGACAAGAAGTCACATACTATCTAACAACTCCAAAAAGAGTGGGCCGGTAAAACTTTCCCTCAATATTTTATCAGCAGTTGATTTCCAGTAAATTTGTCCTCCATAGTCTCCTACATGAAATTCTTGCATAAATTTATCAGCTTCTTCTTTCAATAAAAATTTCAATAAAATGCCACCATGATCTTTCCAAAATAAAGCATTTTCTATGATACAATATTTCATTGATTGCATTTTCAAAAATCTACTTCTAGCTCTAGATAAACCAGGAAGAGCTTGTTGGTTAAGTAAAACAAATATAATGTATGAATACCAAGGTGAATCTATAAAATCTTCACTGATATTTGGAGTCGCCATCTCTTCCTGATCATCTAAGGCACCAATGAAATTAATATCTACGGCTAGACAGTTCGATTGGGCCATGAGTTTGGCTAAACCTTGGCCTTTAATCAATTCAGTAGCCTTTATTTCAATATCATTTTCCAAAATAGTGGCAATCCATTTGCCTCTTTTACGATCAGGACCATTCTAAGTCAGAATGTCATTTACTACTGAATTTGGAACATATGCAATAATGCGGGAGTATAAAATGTACACTCTGAAATTTTTAATAACTTTCACTAAAACAAGTGCTTGTTTTTCCATTATGTTGTGCTTTAGTGCTACACCTCTTAAGGGTTTGCTGAAAAAAACAATGGGTTGTTCATAACTTGATCATTCTTTTGCAGTAATAATGATGGAATAGTGTGTCATGAAGCAAAAGAAAAAATTATAAAATCTTTTTTGAAATCAAGACTTATAAGGATAGGTGTCCTAGTAAGAGCTTTTTTGATTGATTCAAAAGGTTGTTTAGCCTCTACAATCGATTTAAGTGTTGAATATTTCCTTAACATGTTATTCAATTCTCTGATTAGTTCTGCTAAATTAGAGGTTAATGTTCTAAGAAAATTAATTTTACCTAAGAATGTTTGTAATTCCTTGATGTTTCTAGGATGACTGATGTTTAAAATTTCCTCTATTCTAGCTATATCTATTCTAATTCCCTCATTTGAAATTATGTGTCATAAGAGTTTACCTTATTCTAGTCCAAAGAGTGTCTTTCTGGGATTCAAGGAAATGCCAAATTTTCTACATTTAATGAAAACTCTTCTCAAATGATCTAGATGTTCATTGTCTGTTTTGGAAAATACTATTATATCATCTAGATAAATGACTAAAAAATCATGAATCTCCTTGGAAAACGCTATATCCATAGCTCTTTGAAATGTAGATCTTGCATTCATCAATCCAAATGGCATTTTCAAATACATGAAAGTTCCCCGAGGAGTAGTAAATTTTGTCTTGGCTTGATCTTCTAGTTGAAATAAGATTTGATTATATGCAGAAAATCCATCAAGTAAGGATATTTTGGATGACCCTACTACCCTCTATAAAATATGTTCCATTTTGGGGAGAGGATAGTTATCTTTTAGTGACACTTTGTTGAAGTTCCAGAAATCAACACAAAGTTTGATTTCCCCTATTTTCTTCCTAGTGGGAACTAAGTTTGAAACCCAATTAGAATATATGATAGGTGCTATGATTTGTGCCTCATACATATTTTTTACTTATTTTTCAATCAATGGTATAAGAAATAGATTTATTCTCGTAAAATTTTGTTTAAATGGTTTATGATATTCTTTGATGGGTATTTTATGTTGAATGATGCTAGTGTCATAATATTTAAGGTCTTCATAACTCCACGCAAAGACATCTTGAAATTCTTTAAACAGAATTATGTATTTTAGCTTTTCAGCTTGAGGTAAGTCAGTTTCAAGAAGTTCCGTAATCAGATCTAGAACAATTTCTATGTATTGGCTGAGTCTAGCATTATTCACAAGATACTCTCCTTTAATTTGTTTTATGATCAATTCTGAGTCTCCCATGATAGAAACTGTTTTGGCTCCAAGTTTTCATATAGTTTGCGGTCCTAAGATTAAATCTTCATATTCTGCCATGTTATTTGGGCATTTAAAGTTTAACCTAAACGCATGACCCTCTGAATGATTATTCTCCATGTTATAAATCCATACTCTTGCACCTGCTCCTAGTCTGTTCATTGAGCCATCAAAGTCTAAGTTCCACATAGACTTGAGAAATATATTTCCACAGTCAAATTCTTTATGTTTCTTTTCTACAACTATGTTTTTGTCTTTTCCAGTGTCTGAATTGCATAAGATAAAAGAATCCATATCAAAATGCAGATAATAAATAGGATAATTTTGGGGGTTTTCTACACTAGTGACCATGTATTTCATTAAAGCTTCTCTGTAAAGATTTTTGGGCTGACCAAATATTGAAATTGTGGCATATGACATGTCTAAGTGTAGAGATTCATGTAATTTTTTTCCCCATGAGTGAGATAATAACATTCCATACCTTGGAGGGATATCTACAACTACAATATCCATGACAATACTCTTACCTGGGTATTGAACTAGAGTGACACACACGTCTTTTATTAGGCCAAGACATTTAACTTCGCTAGAATCAAAAGAGAAAATATCTTTGTATGTTCTGGTGATATCTAGATTCAATTTTTCCATGATTGCCTTTGGCATTAAGCTGTGTGATGCTCCTGAATCTAGCATAGCATTGTGTAAGATTTGATAATGAATACTAAATCTAATGTAGAATGTAGGAATACCACCTTCTTGATGTTTTCCATTTACCTCAGGGCCAAATAGTAGCTCTAGTTGATCATCATTTAGATTAACAAAGTCTTATCCTTCACTTATGTTCCATGTTTCAGTGATTTGGGCTTTGTATAAATCATTTTTAACCAGTTTTGTTAAAGGAACTGTTATTTTTAGTTTGGCTATCTCAGTTTGGATATTGAATGGTACTTGAGTTTTTCCTAACTGAATGATTTCTTCTTTACCAATTGGAGTTTGAGTGTTTTTATCTTCTCTATCAACATTTGGTATTTCAGTCTCTGTTTCCACTATTTTACTTTCAATTATCTTGTCAAGAATATTTGGAGTGGCAGCTGTAGTTTCGGCAACAACTGTTTTAGTAGCAGATGAAGTTTTGGTATCAGATGAAGTTTTAGCAGTAGTAGTTGTTTGAGTATTAGCTGAAGTTTTAGCAGTAGCTAAAGTTTTAGTTTCAACAGGTGTTATGTCTACAATTTTTGGACTGGCTGTAATATTTGGAGTAGAAGTTTCCTAAGTTTCTCTAGGGAGAATTTGCAGCACTTTGGTTGCAGGAGCTTCCACTGTTTTCTTGGTCTGAGTTTGGGCAGTTTTCTTAGTAGGGGCTTCTGTGTTTTTCTTACTCCTAAGGTTATATTTCTTGTGAACTTCTTTAATGGAAAATTCATAACCTTGTTTATAATCAAAAGACTCTCTAGATTCTAACTGTAATTGTTGTAACATGTATAATTCCTATTCTTCTTGGGTAAGAAAAATAGTATTATCATCATTTATTCCCATTAAATTAATTTGAGTGTCTTCATCTTCATAATTTTAGAGAGAACTTTCAGCATAGTTCTCTTGGAAAGGTGGTCTTATCCGATTCTCTAGATTTACTAGTGTTGGGATTCTTCTAAAATTTGGGTTTCTGATTTGAGTACCTTGTTGTTGATTATCCCATTGTGGTTTTATTTTCATATTTTCTAATATACCCATTATTCTTTCCATACTCTTTGCTAAACTATCTATTTTAATGTCTGATGTGGATAGTTCCTCCTTGATGGTAACTCTTATTTCATTTCTCATCCTAACTCTTTTAGATAACAAATTTTCTTCTACACTAACTGCATTACTTTGGATACGATCTAATGTTTCAGGGCTTCTCTCTCAATTGGTATGACATATCAGTATCAAAACCATCTGGGAATTTTATTAAAGCTAAATCTGGTGGAGGTTTGATGTTTTCTAGAATAGCATTGTAAATACTATTAAATCTAGTACAATAGTCCCAAACAGGTTCATTAGGAGCTCTTCTAATGTTTTCATATTCAGAAAATATTTGTAAAGGGTTTTTATTTCTTTCCCATCTATCAGTAAATAATTGATGAAAAGTAGCTAAATTAGCTATATGATTAGCAGGTAAATCTTTAAACCATTTCTTTACATCTCCTGCTAAAGTTTGGGCAAATAGTCTCATTTGAACATCAGTTTCATCAATGTCATGCAATTCAAAGTAATCAGTCATTTTATTAACATGTTGTTGTGCAGTATATTGACCAGTACCATCAAATTGAAATATTTTACTTTGTTAATCTTGGGGCATGGCATGTAATTGAGCTGGTAATACCAAAGGAGCATATATGGCTGCCATTTCTAAGGTTCTAGCTTAGATAGGAGGTAAATTTTAGGTTCTTAGTGATTAGATTGAAGTACTTGCAAAAGAAGTTGGAACAATAGAAGATGTACTTGTAAATGAGGTTGAAGTACTAGAAAATGTAGCATAAGTGCTAGAAAATGAACTTGAAGTGTTTGGAGATGGAAATAAAACTCTAGGTTGAAGAGGAAGCTTGGGGATGAATGATTATGTGGAATGAAGTGTAGTGGAAATAATAAATGAGGTGGTACTATATAAATATGAATTTACAAACTCTGAAGGAATGGTAGAAGGTTTAGGGGTATAAGCAGATAAAGCATCTAATAAAATGACTGATTACTTTATCAAAAGGTTCTAGAGCTTGTTGATCTGAATCAAGTGAAATAGTATCCTTTTTTGTTTTAATAAATTGAATGAAATTAGGATCTATTACACTATCATAGATTGAATTTTCAGATTTAGTTCTAAACAAAGAGTGTTCAAATGATAAATCTAATTCAATATCTTGTAAGCTTGATAATTCTTTTGGCAGTGAATTTTCTTTGATTAATTAACTAGTATTCCCTAGAATTTCTACTTTTTTGGTTTTTCTTAAAATTCTATCAAGATCATCTACAATTATAGCAGGTTGTGGATCAGGATGAGCCCTGGTATAGTATGTTCTTCTAGAAGCTAGAATTTTAATTTTCAATGAAGAATGCTAACAACCCTAAAAAAACCTTAAGGTGAAAAGATGAGTAAAAGTGTTTCTTTTAAGGTTTATTTTAAAGCTGAGGACTGATTATTCCCTAGTATGGCCACCAGTATGTTATCACTCCCATAATTCCTAGGGTTTTTATGTGTGTTTTGTTTTAAAGAAGTATCTGAGATGTAACTATCAACCTACTTTTGAGATTGGGATCTAGCCTTCCTAATGCTTAGATAGGGCTCTCTATTTATGATTTAACTTTGTTGATTTTAGTTGATTTTAGGCTAGTTATGTAAGATTGATTTGGTTTGATTTGAGTTGGTGGTGGAGTTACTAATTTATATGGATAGATGACTATCTATTTACCATTGTGATATGGAGTCAAAGTGTCAAGAAAACAGGATTGAGTCAAGGTCTAAAGGAAGTGTTCACAGGGAAAGGTAACTGAGCAAATTCAAATCTTTTTGGTTGGATGGTGAAGTGGTTTTCAAATGGGATAAAGGAGCATTTAAGTATTCCTTAAACTAGATAATGAGGGAAGGTGAAAGAGGTCAATCAAAACTAAGAAGCAATGAATAATTCCCTAATCTGGATCTCAGAAGAAAACATCAAACTGAATAACAGTTCAAAACAGAGTCTACTTAAACAATTTCTGCAATAGTATTTGTGTTATAACATTTAAATTGGAAAACATAAAGTTTATGGAATACTTAAGAAAATAACAATTTGAACAATTGAAAGATACTTCACTGAAGTGGATCAACACATGAATCCTATAATGCAATTCTTTTATTACTCAGTCCAGTGTACTAACTTGAAAATGTTACAATAAACCCTCAAGATTTAAATCAATACAGCTACAGAAATGTTCAGAAATCCACACCCAATACTTCGAATTATAAAGTATTTATACAAAAACTAATACAAAATATCCTAAAAATGATTTAGGAATTATTCAAGGAATAAAAAATATCTTCATGCAAGAAGATAGAGACATATATCTAACTAATGCAAGTTGTCCTTGCTTATTTGTTTACTGTTGGCTTTTCTTTGATCGTTTGTTGCTTTATCTCTTTGGGTATTTTTCTTTCATGCTGGCTTCCTTTGACTGTATTTTTAACTTGGTTTTTAAGTTTAAGGTCTGTATTTCACTGTTACCTGTCCTGTTTACTCTTTACCCTGAATCTCTTTTACTGTTACTTGTCACACTAAATCACATAGTTTCTCCTAGTCTTCTTCATCAGATTTTAATCTTTACCATCCTCCTGTAGATTTCATCTGCTTCAGTGTACTTGGTGAAAGTAGGCTTGTTTACAAAGAGGTGATTTACCTCATGTTGGAGGTAAAAGAGATTTTCAAAAATTTGATCGAGTACTTTTCCTATAGGAATTCCTTTCATGGAGGAATTGCTGGACTATTCTTTGGCCACTTCTCTTATTTTCTTATCATAATACTCATGTTTCATCAATCTGTCATTAATCGCCAATGGATTAGGCAGACCTTTCTACCTTAAACATCAAATTTGACCATGAACCTGTTTATTGCTAGCTCCATTGTTTGGCATTTGTATTCAAGTTGTGTCATTAAGTTTCTTTTAGATATTACCCTTTTAACCTCTAGGATTGTTTCAGTTTTATCACTGAGTCCAATTTCTTAAAATTCCTATTTGTTGTTGGAATTTAGAAACTTAATAATCTCTGTGGCCTCCTCTGGCTTCTTCCTGTAGATTGGTTTGAATTTAGTTTCAATAGTGGTTTGAGATGAATATGATCCTTCTTCTCTTACTCTCTTGGAGTTCCTACCTTGTGGGGCTAGAGTTTGCAAGACAGAGCTAGTTTCAACTTGCTTCTCTACATATTTTAAAGTATTTTCCAACCACTCTAACTGGTTGGAGTACTTTTAAATGTCTAGTTTAGACACATGGACAAAAGGAGTTAATTTAAATTTTACTCTTAGTTTGTTGATAACTCCCAAAGGATCATACTTCCATTTGAAACTCTCACTGAACTTGAATTCCTATATTCACTTTTCCTCTTGTTGAAAATCATTCCTGTTATTGCAAATGAAGGGACCAATATGGTTTTTAGTCTTAAACTATGTTTTATTCTTTGTTGACAGGAAATTCACTTCATCAGAGTTTAGTATCTTCCATATATATTCTAGTGCAAATAACCTCATTGGGAGGTATTTGGGCAGCTTATATGGAGTGAGTTACATCCATAGACCCTAATTTTAGTGTGGTTTTGGTACGAATACCAGTCTCATGTTCTACTGTGTTCAGACAACTGCAATACTTTCTTTATTTCTTCACTGATCCTAGGTTCACTGCTACTGCTTAGCATATTGACAATTGGATGAATAAATGAATCAATGAATTCCTTCTATGTGAACTCTGTGGAATATTTCCTGATTAAGGAAGTCTAGAAGACTACTAATTGGAGGTTACCCTTAGTTTCTAGTTTTTGAAGGCTGACTACAAACCTTTCATATTAGAAGTATAGAAATAAATGAAACAACACTGAAGAATACTTAAACATTCCTTCTTCGGGTAATTTAACTAGTTTCTCATGGATAGGAATAAATTAAACAACACTGAAGAATAATTAAACATTCCTTCTTCAGGTGATTTAACTATTTTCTCATGGATGGCATTTGAGAATTATTTAGCAAAGTTAAATGTGAAAGCTGGAGGTTTTCCTGGGCAGAAAATAGATAGAAAACATAAGATTGAAGCATCTACATACTCATTTGTGAAGTATCCTAATATAAAAGACATCATTGTGACAATCTTTCTGGTCTTTTCTGAAAAAATTGATGTTGAATAAGGAGGGTTACTCTTTGGGGTTTCAACTAATGAAGCCAAGAAGGTTTGGAATATTTGAAACCTCTTTGGAAAGTCAAGTTTCAGATATAATTAAGTGAGGATTTCAATAGACAAAGGGGCTTCATTAGGCTTGGGTTGGATTTTCAACATTTGTTTTATTGATTCTGCAATAATGGTGAACAAAATATCTTTGATATGGGTTACTAGGGTTATTTCATTTGGCAAATAATTGTTTTGACATAGTCTAATTATCTCTAAGAATTGGAAAGTTTGTGGGAGGGTGTACTTGGGTAAATTTGATTCCCAAGGGCAGATATTGTCAGCCTGGTCAATGGATTTATCATGGCTCCAACAGTGGATGTCCAAGAGGTTGAAATCAGTGACTGTGTCATTGATTTTGAAACATTTGTCTGCAAGGGAGGTATGTTCAACATCAAAAACAAGAGGTTGTAGGGGATTAATAGTCATAATGCCATGGAAGCCATTTAAACTTGTTTAATTTATTAATTTATTGCTTTATTGCTTAAGTACAGGTCTCGGCACTTTAGGAATACCTGTGAAATAGATTTTTGAGTTTGCAAAGAAGGTCCTGGAGGTAACAGGGGCTTTCCTAGTCTTTATAAAGCTTTATATTGAGTCAACACTATATTATGGTAGCAAAGGCTTGAATTTTGGTCTAAAATAGCTTGAAAACAGGTCGGGAACAATTGCTTTAGCTTGGAAATAGGTCAGAAAGGCTTCTACTCTGCAGACTTCAACAAAAATGGTGAAAAGGGATTTAGAGCAGGCTTTGTTTCTTTTTAGCTAGTAGTGGTTAAATTTATTGTGCGGGGTTTGTTGAATCTTTAATTAAACTGAGAGGGGGGGGGGGGGGGTGAATCAGTTTAATACATACATAATCCTTTTAAAATTTTCACCAAACTTATTTCCAGCTTAATATGTGAACAGTCTTAAAAAGTTGCATCCAATATTAAATTAATGTGACACCATACTTATGTTGAGGCAGCAAACAATTAGGCAGATTGAAAGAATCACATCAACACATAAGAAACACACATAGAGACAACAGATGTAAGTGGAAACCCATAAAGGGAGAAAACCACATCTTATTAATGTTGTGATGCAAAGGAAAGCTCCAACTCCCTCTCACCACTGTTTTTTTGCAGGCACCAACCTACAGGAGGCTCCAACCTCAATTCTGTAAGCTACAACTTGCAAGGAAGCACCAAATCCCTTCAATTTTTTGCAGGCACCAACCTACAGGAGGTTCCAACCTCTTTCAACTAAAACTGACAGCTATCAAGCTGCAACTTGATAGGGAAGCTCCAACTTCCTCAATTTATCAAACTGAATGTTTGCTGATTTACCTCAGATATCAGCTCTGTTTTGTAGCATCTCTTTTTGCTCTTATTTTCTTAATCTTCTCTGCCTCACTTTTCTATACTCTGCATCCTCTATATTTACTCTCTCTCACCCTTTTTTTTTTATGCATATCTAGTTGATATTATTTATAGAATTCCTCACATGACTATTTGTATTTCACAAAGAATTTGGAGTGAACAGTCATGACTCTTTGGCTTCTGTCTTCTCATTCCTTTTATCTGCTAATTCAATAAATATAAATTTAGGTATCAATTTAACATTAAAGTGGGATATTTTTTCTCTTCTAGAGACTTTCCAATGCATCACAACAATATAAATCAAATAAAAACATTTACATTCAATTACAATGAAAATTCTAGCTCAACTCATTCAGCCTTTTGGATTGCTGCGCATTTGTCTTTTCTTTGACTGTGTCTTTGTCCCTTTCATCTCTGTTTGTTTCCTTATTCACTGTCGCAGGGTAACGGCCATATGCCATACATCTGTAACTATGCTTTTTATATCAGTGCCTTTTATATATATATATGCAACTGCTGACATTAAATTTGGGCAAATTCCAACCCTTTACACATAGCAAGTGTCTTGTTGATGTGGTGAGTTCCGCAAGCAGAACATACATACACGACGGCTTTTGTTTTATGGCTCGATGCGATTACACACATCGCAATCGTTTTACATTAACAATCACCCTCCACCTTAATTCGAGGCCCATGGGTCCACAGACCACGTGCCACATTTCAATACAATCGCAACAACGTTTCATATATATAACAATGCCTTTTAATACGCCTTAAATCAATTCTCGGTGTAAATAATAAAACCTATTTAAACATATAAAAACCCATTTCGGACCCACTTGCCACATTTTTTGATGCGATATACTACTCCTCCAGTGATTTCCGATTGCGATTGATCGCAATCGCAAACTTCATTAACTTGCTCTGTTGTGCTTCCTTGCTCCGATGCGATTGCTTTGATGCGATGCGATTACTCCGATTGCGATCAATCGCAATCACAACCTTTAGTTGCAAGTCTCGTTGCCTTGATTTCACTCCGATGCAATTGACCATTGTTAAGTTCTTCCGATTGCGATTAATCGCAATCGGAACTTGCGTTTGCATGTTCCGATGCCCATACTCCGATACTCCGGTGCGATTAGGCCACTGTTAAGTTCTTCCGATTGTGATTAATCACAATCGCAACTTGCGTTTGCATGTTCCGATGCCCATACTCTGATACTCCGATGTGATTAGGTTGAAATTCAAATACATTTGAATCATAGTTCATATATCCGTCGAGTCCGGAACTCAATCAGAACTCTTGTCGATATGTTCTGCTGCACAGTTTTTCTCCGATGCGATTGGGAAAGGGTCCCACCATATAAAACTTTGTTTTTTTTTAAAACCTTTGGTTCTTTGTTAAAAAGGTGCTCCATATAGATTAATATGTATGCTTTGGACCTTTGTGCATAAGGCACAATATATGTAATGCACTGCATATATACTCCACCGTGGGTAACGATTCCTGGAATGAGATATATATATATATATATATATATATATATATATATATACTTTTCTACTCCAATCTTTAGTGTATCTTCCAGCGGGGGAGGTGATTCTCAGAATTTGTTTGTATATATATATATATATACTTGCCACTTGGGTTATATGATTCCTGGAATTGTGTTTATGTATCCTCTAGCTAGGGTAACGAATCTCGGAATTAAAAAATGGCTCTGCTTCTGCTTGTGATAACGACTCTACCTCTGCCTCTGCCTCTGATATAACGGCTCTGCCTCTATATTCTTTGCCTCTACCTCTACTTTAGCTGCTTCTGCTGCTCGAACTCTACCTCTGTTGCCTTCTTTGGCTGTCTCTGTCTTTGCTGCCTCCATTGCCATCAATGACAATATTTCCAACAGTTTCCCCCTTTGGCATTGATGGCAATACAATTTCTCTATTTTCCTGCTCTTCCTCCTGTTGCTTTCTCTTCCTCCCCCTTTGACATCAATGGAAAGGGGTTTTAATTCTTAGTGTAGCTTCTATTCTTTGATCCTGTGATTTTATCATTTTTCAATATTTCGTGCATTTTCTCTCTTTGGAATTTTCTGACTTTGTACGTTGTTGCTTCAACCTTTGGATTAGATTCACGACAGGTTCACCACTCTTCCGCTACACCACTACTCATTTTTCCTTTTCATTGATTCTTTTAAGCTGAATGTATTCTTGCCATAATCCTTTTGATCATGAGGACCTGTTTTCATGCTTCCCTTGCTGGTTGATCTCCCCCTGGGAATGATATTTTCGTTTTTGTTCTCCCCCTTAAACTGTGCTTTCTCTTCATATTAGAGAGTAGCATCTACAGATACTACCCCTAATCTGTCTCTCAAATATTCAAATGGTTCTTCGGCAAGTAGTTTAGTAAATATATCTGTTGTATGTTCTTTTTTTGGTACATACTCCATTTTTACTATCTTCTGAGACACTTGTTCTCGGAGAAAATGATACTTGATTGGGATATGTTTAGTTTTTGAGTGAAGCACAGGATTTTTAGATATACTTATAGCACTTGTATTATCACATTTGATTAAGATAGGTTCATCAATGCTTACCTTCATGTCTTGGAGGGTTTGCGTCATCCACATGACTTGTGTGCAACATGTTGTTGTTGCTATATATTCTGATTCTGATGTAGACAGAGAGATAGATGTTTGTTTCTTGCTTAACCATGCCACCAGACTTTATCCTAAATAGAATGCACCTCCACTTGTACTTTTCCTGTCATCCACACAGCTGGCCCAATCTACATCTGTGTATGCTGTCAAGGTGAAGCTTTTTCTTTTTGGATACCAAAGCCCATACGGTGCAGTTCCTTGTAGATATCTGAATATTCTTTTGACTGCAAGAAGGTGATTTTGTTTAGGTGTTGCTTGATATCTAGCCACTAGTCTTACTACTAGCATGATGTCTGGTCTTGATGCTGTCAAATACAGTAGGCTTCCTATCATGGATCTGTAGAGTTTTTGGTCTATATCAGCAGATCCATCATCAGCACACAACTTGCATCCCATGATCATGGGAGTTGACACAGGTTTGCAGTCCTCCATTTTGAACTTTTTCAACATTTCTCTTAAATATTTTTCCTGTGAGATGAATGTACCTGTGCTCTTTTGCTGAATTTGAAGTCCTAAGTAGAAACTGAGCTCTCCAATCATAGACATCTCAAACTCTATTTTCATCTCATCAGCAAACCCTTTTGCTAGTTCTTCTCTGTTGCTGCCAAACATAATGTAATCAACATATACTACAACAATCAGGAGTTCATTTTCATGGGCTTTTATGTATAGATTGTTGTCTACTCCACCTCTCTTAAAGCCTTTTTTTTTGCAAATATTTATCCAATCTTGAGTACCAAGCATGAGGAGCATGTTTCAGTCCAAATAGAGCCTTCTTTAGTCTGCACACATAGTCTTCTTTGTCTATTAATGAGAAGCCTTCGGTTGTTCCATGTAGACTTCTTCTTCTAATTCTTATCCAAATGTAAAATTTTACATCCACTTGATATACTTGAAGTTTTGGTAGCAAGCAAATGCCGTAATATTCTGGAGTAGCTTCCATTCTAGCTGCTGTGGGCAAATGTTTCATCGAATCAAGTCCTTCCATTTAATTATCCTTTGCAGACAAGTATCACTTTGTTCCCACTTATTCGTCCTTCCTCATTCATTTTACTTTTGAATACCCATTTTGACCCTATGACATTTTTCTCAGTGGGTCTAGGAACTAGTTCCCAGGTATTGTTTTTCTCAACTTCATCCAATTCTTCATTCATAGAATTCACCCAAGACTTGACCTTGCTGGCTTCTTCAAATTTCTTTGGCTCTATTTGTGACAACATGGGTATGTATACCTCTTTAGTTTGTTCTGCTAGCTGCCTTCTTGTTTGAACCCCTATTCTCTTGTCTCCAATGATCTGATCTTTAGGATGGTTCTTCTAATTATATCTTGAGGGAGCTTTAGAACTCAGCTCTGTATCTTCTGTTGTCTTGCTTGTTTCCTCATCATCTTGGTTTTCTTCATGGTTTCTTCTCATGGACCTAACAATCCGCAACTCTTGTATTGTTTTGAAGTTCTTCATCAAATCTCACACCAATGCTTTCTACTATTTTCCGAAGAGTCTTGTTGTAGCACCTGTACCCTTTGCTTTTGGATGCATATCCTAGAAATATTCCTTCATCTGCTCTTGCATCAAATTTTCCAAGATTTTCATCATTATTCTTTATGTAACACTTGCTTCCAAAGATTCTGAAATGTTTGATTGAAGCTGGCTTTCCATGCCACAGTTCATAGGGAGTCTTTTCACTGCTTGGCCTTAAGTGAGATTTATTAAGGATATGTACTGCTGTGTGCACTGCTTCTGCCCAGAAGGTTTGAGCAATATTATTCTCTTGCATCATGGCTCTGGCAATTTGTTGAACAGATCTGTTTTGTCTCTCTGCTACTCCATTCTGCTGAGGTGTCCCTGCAATAGTAAATTTTTGTTTTATGCCATGTTCATTGCATAGGTCTGCAAATTCATAATCAGTGAATTCACCTCCTCTGTCTGATCTGATGCATTTCAGCTTGCATCCTGTCTGATTTTCTGCTAATGCTTTAAATATTTTGAATTTGTCCAGAGCTTCCGATTTATTCTTGAGAAAAGCAACCCATGTCATTATGGAGAAATCATCTATTATCAGCATGAAGTAGGATTCTCCACTTGGTGTTTTAGTTCTTGCAGGTCCACACAGATCCATGTGCACAAGCTGTAGAGGTCTTCTTGTTGATAACTCATCTTTGGCCTTGAAGGATATGTGAGTTTGTTTGCCTAGTTGACATGATTTGCATATGGTATTAGAAGGCCTCTTTATTTCTGGCATGTCTCTAGCAACTTTCTTCTTGCTTAGTCCGAGGATGTGATCAAAGCTGAGATGTCCGAACCTTTTATGCCATAACCATGACTCTTCTAGTTTGCTAAGATGACATGCTTCATCTTCCTCTTTCACAATGTAAACATTACTCTCTGTTCGAACTCCTTTGAGCAGAGTCTTACCTGTGGTGCTTGATCTGACTTCACAATCTTGTGCTCTAAAAATAACTTCACAACCTTTGTCACACATCTGACTGACACTTAGTAAATTTTCTTTCAGCCCATCTACAAATAGTACATCTTGGGCCTTTCCTCTGCCATTATCTATGCTGACTGAGCCTTTTCCTTTTATTTTTCCTGATTTATCATTGCCAAAGGTAACATTGCCAGATTTCTTTTCATCAAGAGTTATAAACTTGCTTCTATCTCCAGTCATGTGTTTTGAGCAGCCACTATCCAAATACCACTGGCTTTTCAGGTCTTGAGTAGTTAGAGCCAAGTCACATTTATTCACCTTCTTTATCCACTGGAGGCACCCTTTTGTTTGGTATCTTTTGTGAGGTGATGAACTACATCTTCTTAGAGGACATTTGGAAGGTATATGTCCAACTTGATTGCATACACAACATTTGATCATAATTTTTGTAGAGTTATTAGTATGAACAAAATTTCTTGATTCATAAACCTGCATGAGGTGTTAAACATCAATCTTTGTCCATACTTTCTACACTCAATGATTTTATGGCCAAATTCCTTACAATAAAAATAGTAACCATAGAAACTGTTTGCATACCTGATGTAAGGTTGTCTTTTCCATTTGTTTTCTTGAGGCAGTCTCTTCACTATTTGCATCTTTTGCAAGTTTGAATTACTCCTCCTTGTATGACAATATGCAGCAATGTGTCCCAACTCGTGGTAGACATAACAGGTGGCATTCTTCATAGGAGGGAAGGCTCTCCTTTGATGGTTTCCAAATTTGACATACTCAGGGGTCTTATTATTTATCACATGCTTAGCTACTAGTGGTTTCTTCTGATCTCTGTCTTCCTTATTACATGTTTCTTCTTTTGTAGGAATTGTTTGAGCTGCTTCATCATTATTCTTTGCTTTTACAAAAATAATCTCTTTGTCAACCTTTTCTTTGCTTTTACTTGATTCTCCTTCATAGCCTATTCCAGTTTTTATCATAGGAGATCTTTGAGCAACCATAATTTCATTCAACTTACTAGAGATTGTTGTTTGAGAAGAGTTTATAACCACTTTCCTTTGAGCATTTTCTAGTTTCTTCTTGAGACATACTACTTCTTCTTCCAGTTTCTCTTGTTCTCGGGTTTTATCCTTGATTTGCTGAAGTAACATGTCTTTTATCTTCTTGGCTTCTTCAAGCTCTACCTTCAGCTGCATGAGGACTTCTGAGTTTTTTTCTTCTCTTACATACTTGAGAAGAATGTCCTTTTGTTTTCTGCACTTCAGTTTGAGTCTGTCAATCTCCTCCAGAGCACTTCTTAGCTCCCCCTCAAGGTTGAATTCCCCTTATTCTTCTTCATCTTCTAGCAGGAGTCCTTCAAGTTCTTCTATGGCCATCAATAAGAATTCAGAGGTTCCTTCCTCACTTGAGGGTTCATCCGAATCTTCAGATGTACTGTTGTCTTGTTGAGCATAGAAGGATTTTCTACTGAACTTCTTTCCTTTCTACTAGTTCTTTGATTTATTTTTCTTTGACTCTTGAGCCTGATTCCTTAATTTCTTGTGAGGACACTTAGCAGCATAGTTTCCAACTCTTCCAAAGTTAAATCACTTTAAAGGAAGTTTCCCTTTGTATTTACCTGAACCTCTATCCAATTTCTTGACAAATTTTGTCTCTTCTTCATCCGAGCAAGATCATATGTCTCCCTCTTCTTCTTTCTTCTTTTTTATTTTAAAGGCTGCCTCCCTCGTACTTAGCTTCTTCTATGGAAGTCTCATCTCATAAGCTGTTAGATTTCCAAGTAGCTGGTTCATGGTCAAGGTCTCCCAATCAGCTGTTTCTTCTATTGCAGGCACCTTGGGATTAAATCTGGATGGAAGAGATCTTAGAATCTTCTGCACAATTATACTTTCTGGCATGGTTTCTCCAAGAGCTTTCATATTGTTTACAACTTCTGCAACTTTTAGGAAGAAACTGGAAATGTATTCATCATCATTCATTCTTAAGTTCTCAAACTGGGCTCTATAGACTTGAATTTTGGCAGTCTTTACTTTCTTGTCTTCTTCATGGATGTTCTCCAGAGTGTCCCACATTGCTTTGGCAGTGTCTTTGTGCATTACTTTAATAAACTCTACTTCACACAATCCATTCAATATGGCATTCATGGCTTTTGCGTTAGCCACAAAATCTTGTTTTGTTTCTTTCTCTGTGTCAGTTGCCTTTGGGGAATATCCTAATTCCATAGCACCCCAGACTTCTATTCCTAGAGACATTATGTATGTCCTCATTCTGATTTTCCAGAAAGCATAATTTTCACCAGTGAAAAAGGGGGCTTTATTGATTGAGCATCCTTCTTTACTAGCCATCTTGGGAACCTAGGATCTCCTTTTAGTTGTTAGACTGGTACAAAGGAACCCGCTCTGATACCAATTGTTGAATCTTTAATTAAACTGAGAGGGGGGGCTGAATCAATTTAATACATACATAATCCTTTTAAAATTTTCACCAAACTTATTTACAGCTTAATATGTGAACATTATTAAAAAGTTGCAGCCAATATTAAATTAATGTGACACCATACTTATGTTGAGAGCAGTAAACAATTAGGCAGATTGAAAGAATCACATCAACACATAAGAAACACACATAGAGACAAAAGATGTAAGTGGAAACCCATAAAGGGAGAAAACCACATCTTATTAATGTTTTGATGCAAAGGCAAGCTCCAACCCCCTCTCACCACTATTTTTCTACAGGCACCAACCTATAGGAGGCTCCAACCTCAATTCTACAAGCTACAACTTGCAAGGAAGTACCAACTCCCTTCAATTTTCTGCAAGCACCAACCTACAGGAGGCTCCAACCTCAATCAGCTACAACTAACAGCTATCAAGTTGCAACTTGATAGGGAAGGTCCAACTTCCTCAATTTATAAAACTGAATGTTTGCTGATTTACCTCAGATATCAGCTCTGTTCTGTAGCATCTCTTTCTGCTCTTCTTTTCTTAATCTTCTCTGCCTCACTCTTCTATACTCTGCATCCTCTATATTTACTCTCTCTCACCCTTTTTTTTTTATGCATATCCAGTTGATATTATTTATAGAGTTCCTCACATGACTGTTTGTATTTCACAAAGAATTTGGAGTGAACAGTCATGACTCTTTGGCTTCTGTCTTCTCATTCCTTTTATCCGCTCATTCAATAAATATAACTTTAGGTATCAATTTAACATTACAGTGGGATATTTGTTCTCTTCCAGAGACTTGCCAATGCATCACAACAATATAAATCAAATAAAAACATTTACATTCAATTATAATGAAAATTCCAGCTCAACTCATTCAGCCTTTTGGATTGCTGCACATTTTTCTTTTCTTTGACTGTGCCTTTGTCCCTTTCATCTCTATTTGTTTCCTTATTCACTATCGCAGGGTAACGACCATATGCCATACATCTGCAACTGTTCTTTTTATATCAGCGCCTTTTATATATATATATGCAATTGCTGACTTTAAATCTGGGCAAATTCCAACCCTTTACACACAGCAAGTGTCTTGTTGATGTGGCGAGTTCCGCAAGCAGAACATACATACACGACGAATTTTGTTTTATGGCCCGATGCGATTTCACATATCGCAATCGTTTTACATTAACAATTGCCCTCCACCTTAAGCCGAGGCCCGTGGGTCCACAGACCACGCGCCACATTTCAATACAATCACAACAACGTTTCATATATATAATAGTGCCTTTTAATACGCCTTAAATCAATTCTCGGTGTAAATAATAAAACCTGTTTAAACATATAAAAACCCCTTTCGGACCCACCTGCCACGTTTTCCGATGCGATATACTACTCCTCTAGCGATTTTCGATTGCGATTGATCGCAATCAAAAACTTCATTAACTTGCTCCGTTGTGCTACCTTGCTTCGATGTGATTGCTTTGATGCGATGCGATTACTCTGATTGTGATCAATCACAATAGAAACTTTTAGTTGCAAGTCCTGCTACCCTTCTTTCACTCTGATGCGATTGAACACTGTTAAGTTCTTCCGATTGCGATTAATCGCAATCGCAACTTGCGTTTGCATGTTCCGATGCCGATACTCCGATGCGATTAGGCCAATGTTAAGTTCCTTCGATTGCGATTAATCACAATCGCAACTTGTGTTTGCATGTTCCGATGCCCATACTCCGATACTCCGATGCGATTAGGCCGGAATTCAAATACATTTGTATCATAGTTCATATATCCATCGGGTCCGGAACTCAATCGGAACTCTTGTCGATATGTTCCGCTGCATAGTTTTTCTCCGATGCGATTGGGAAAGGGTCCCACCAGATAAAACTTTGTTTGTTTTTAAAACCTTTGGTTCTTTGTTAAAAAGGCACTCCATATAGATTAATATGTATGCTTTGGACCTTTGTGCATAAGTCACAATATATGTAATGCACTGCATATATACTCTAGCGTGGGTAACGATTCCCGGAATGAGATTTATATATATATATATATATACTTTGCTGCTCCAATATTTAGTGTATCTTCCAGCAGGGGAGGTGATTATCGGAATTTGTTTGTATATATATATATATATACTTGTCGCTTGGGTTATACGATTCCCAGAATTGTGTTTATGTATCCTCTAGCTAGGGTAGAAAATCTTGGAATTAAAAAATGGCTCTGCCTTTGCTTGTGATAACGGCTCTGCCTCTGCCTCTACTTCTAATAACCTGCTGTGATAATGGCTCTGGCTCTGCCTCTGCCTCTGATATAATGGCTTTGCCTCTATATTCTCTACCTTTGCCTCTGCTTTAGCTGCTTCTGCTGCTCAACCTCTACCTCTGCTACCTTCTTTGTCTGTCTCTGTCTTTGCTGCCTCCATTTCCATCAATGACAATATTTCCAACAGGGTTAAATTCAAATGGAAGGGTGGTATCATTGCAATGGGTAGAAAATAATTTGGAGGTTTTCGCATCTCGAAAAGTAGTTAAATGGTTTTAGTGTGAGGGATGCGATATAACGTGGGGCTATCATGTAGCAGCCGAGCGGGGTTGTGAAAACACTCATTTCGAAACCCCCAGATGGTGTTAAATCTAGGGCAATGGAGAGTGTGATAACTATTATTAGCCATTGGAATTTATGAATGAATATCGGGTGGATGGACGAATAGAAGGGATAAGTCGGGAAATTAATAGGAGGTGGGATCGGGAATAAGTATTATGCGGGGTTATAATACATATGCAAAATTTTAATATATAAAGGGGTCGGGATTTATAATGGTGGTTGGGTATATAATACATTAGGGTTTTAAAATAAAGTGGGACCTGGGATGATATAGCAGAAGGGCTTTTAATAAAAACTATATGTTAAAATATAAAGGGTCCAAGGAAATACATTCAAGTGAGAGTTAATATGAATGGAGGTTATCTAGTGGAGGGGTTGAATATAAATTAAATGAGGTTAATATGAATGAAGGGTTAATGAATATGATGTGGGATATAAAAATACACTAGGGATATGCGTTTTAAAAGATATCGGGGAGGGATTTTAGAATGGTGCCCAATTCATTTTAAACTTTTAAACTATACAAAATGGGGTTTTTGAATGTTTTTATTATAAAAGGGGGTTAGTAACGAGGAATTTACTTTTCTACTGAAAATATTCTTTTTAACTAGGGAAAGGGGTTTTAGGAAGGGAAAAGAGGTGAAATAAGGAGAAAAATTTAATATGAAGGGAAAGGGATATTTTTACAAGGGAAAATGCGTTTTAAGAATGGAAAATTGGGTTTTAAGAAAGGGGAAGTGGAATTTGGGGGATATTAGTGATATGAAATGACCAATTTGATGCTCTCCATGCCTTGTGAAAGTAATCTACCTACCCTTCATTCCCTAACATTTTTCTTCATTTACTAGGTGCATTTGAGTTTGCTGGCCCTTTATTTCTTTTTATAAGCAAACTAATCTAATTCTAACCTTACAACTTCCAATGGCTTAGATTAAACTGATGAGCTCATTATTATTCTCTACGTAACTACATATATGCCAAGATTAGATGGTTTGGCTAGATCTTTATTCTCTAACTATCAGCATGAAATTTAAAGAATGAATGAATCAAGATTAAACTATTTGATCATCATGGATTGTGGAATTTTTGACAATTTGCACACAATATTACTTTCAAAGTAAAGTAAAAAGTAGTGGCATTTGAATTTTCATCACTTATAGGATCTAGTTTTATCTCTTTTTGGTGGGGTTTATACTTTATAATTCTTTTTTTGATCTTTTTCTTTTATTTCTTTGATTTCTCTTTTACGACTTACCCTCTTTACATTTTTTAATATGGGAAAACATTTTGCAAAAAGAAAAAGTATGTACAATATTACAAGATTTTAACATAGTCAATTCAAAATTATGATCCCTATTATTATAGGACCCTAATAGTCTATAGTCATGAAACCACTATTTAAGCTTACACATTCATGTCCCCTATGCACTCTAGAATAAGTGTATTAAACTTTTACTAAAGCTTGACGGGCAACTAATACATTTATTATTCCTTTATGAGTCTAATAGGCTAGATGTTGAGACAACAAACATCCTATATAATAATATTAGGTCTCTAGTAAACACTCTTATATTTTGAATATTTCTAGTGATGGCTAGCAATTTCCTCCTTTTACAATTAGGGAAGAATTTGGGGGATTGATCCATTCTCTCCTCACTGAATGGAACTTCTATGGGTAGTCCTATGTTTACTTCTTTACAATATTTTTTAAAAGAGGGGTTTACTGGATCTGTTAAAACCCCTCCTTTTAATGATCTCTAGAATGTAACATTGAGGAAAAGGAGGATATATATAATAAAAAAGTTCCTATTGGTATGGTGGAAGGGGGTATGTTTGTTTATGAGAGGTACTTGAAATTTATTGGCCAAGAGAGTGGCAATATAAAAGTTGGTACATTTGGGGTACTTAGAGGAGAGCATTGCCCTATTAAGGTTCCCAAATGGTATTATGTCTCTAAATGTGAGATGAGTATGGGGTGCTCCTAAAAGAAATTCCCTTCAGATGTTGCAAAAGACGGTACTTGAAGGGGAGAAGGATAGGGATTGTTTTCTAAATATATGTTCTTCTTGGCATATTTTCACTTTGGATACTAGTGGTTAGTTTAGAGGTTCGCTAGCTTTGTGGGATCCAAGTGTAGCTGATTTCAAGCCTTAATTTACCTGTGCAGGTATACCTCTCATGGGTTCTATTAGAAATTTTATATACCCTGTAAACATTATCAATTGTTATGGTCCATCTAATGATGGAGAAGTGTTATAGAGGACGATTGTCGACTCAAGGGATCTTAGTGATCCTTTTTTGGTGTCAGTAGTGTATTTGAACCTAACCTCGTCAATTAGGGAGATATGGGGTGAAAGAGATAAAATAGACTCATTTATATTTCTTTTCCAGAAATGTTTTAATTAGTCAAATCTACTGGATGTTGTTCCACATCCATCAGCTCCCACTCGGAGGAATGGAAGGGTGGGAAGGTTTTATATTTCTAAAAGGTTGGATAGATTGATAATTATATAGAACTTGGTGAAGATATTTGGAGGCTATAGTTCATGAATTACTAATACCGGTATTTTGGATCACATGGTAGTTTTTTAGAGCTGGATATTTAGGTTGCTAGAAATTTTTATCCTTTAAATTTAATCATGTGTGATTGAAAATATATTCTTTTTAAGCATTGGTGAAGAATTTATGGAAGGATTATGGAAGTATAAAAGGTTTGGGTGCTATGAATTACCTTGTAAGCAAACTAAAGGTTTGCAATTCTAGGTTAATTATTATTTACCCATCTTTTCAATTCTAGGTTAATTATTATTTACCCATAAATGTTGATCAACTAAATGATAATTTATTATTTTTTCATAGATATTTTGATTATGGATTGTGATACTAAGCCTGAAACATCGATAAAAATAATTTACCATGCAGGACTCCAAAAAATCTCCATGAAAAAACTTTTTAATAAGTGGGAAGTTAAGAAGAAGGAAAGCTTAAATATTGAATTCGTGGATATTGTATTGAATTATGAAAATTTAATGTTGGAAACACAATGCAGATTTTTTACTAAAGAGCATAAAAGTGTTGGAAAATCAGAAGGTTTAATGATTTCATTATATTTTCCTTTCTAGATAACTTCTTGTGAAATTTTTGGACTTCTTATTTATTTAATTATGTTATTATCTCATCAAATAATTACAGAAAATGTAAACATTAATATCACAAAAAAATAAAGAACACAAGATATAGGCTCCAAGCAAGGGAAAACCCTTTGTCCTCTACCCTACATACAACCTCTACCATTGAAACCTCTGTCAAAATCACTAATCCCTACACATATTGCCAACCCTCTATCATAGATCTCTGAATACACGTTAAATAACTCATTCATGTTAATTTCATCATACCAATATCCACTCTCTTACTACATACATATGAGAAAAATCAATTATCCTACCATTAGGATCTCAATACAACATATTATGTAGCATAAACCATCTGTGAATACAAATTGTCAAAATAATCTCTATCCAACCATCTAAATCTATGCCCTATAAACTAATAAAAGGATATTCAATATATACCAAAAAAAAAGAATAACCTTTGCAAAAAAAATTTATTGGTAGCTATAAGACATTCAACAATCATCCATTCTATACACACAAACATTCATAGTCATTTATAGAATACCTCTACATCAAATCTCTCATGTAGAAATCAGATTTGGGCCTCCTCCTTGCTTCCTGCATGAAAAACTAGAGATACAAAGGATAACTTATGGTAGATCTAATCCTTGTGTGCTAAATAATTTAACTTCTGCAACTAGAGATTGATCCATTCACCCTCTGGTGCATTTCCCTATTATAGAACACATAACAAAACAAGCTCATCAAAAAATGCACACACTAGCTGATTGATGTCCTTTTCCTTTTGTATCCTCTTTTACTTTCCAATACCA
This sequence comes from Pinus albicaulis, assembly GCA_034641835.2. Classification (NCBI taxonomy): domain Eukaryota; kingdom Viridiplantae; phylum Streptophyta; class Pinopsida; order Pinales; family Pinaceae; genus Pinus; species Pinus albicaulis. The sequence goes on along the minus strand of CM076582.1, from coordinate 54,974,248 downwards.
CATAAAATTCCAATGGATTTGTTGATGGAAAATTTTTAACATGATAACCTTCCATTGAAGAGAAGTAGCACCAACATAATACTTGGAATTGATTCTATTGATATATAAATTGTTATAACTAGTAATTTGTGTATCATATTGGTCCAAGTTAAAGAAAAGAAGATTGATTTCACACACGAGGATCTCAATAATGATGTGATCAAGATGACCATCAATTTATCAAGTTCTAATGCCTTGGATGAAAGCCATCTAGTTTTAATTTTCAAAATCAATAGAGATCCATTTCAGAAGTCCATTGTTGTAGATATTTCAGTGATATCATTAAGTTGAAAAACTTCATTGAGTGTTTATTATGGGTGTGGTACAACTAAAGTGTGGTAAATCCTTCTTTTTAGAGAATAAAACATATAGTGCATTGACACCACAATTTTCAAAGTTTATCTCTATTGTGCATTTTAGGTTGAAGTTGGAACTCTTTGATTATTGAACTTGAGTTATCTAGAAAATGGATCGAATTAGTGAAGTATTAGATTTCTAGAAAAGTATGATGTAATCTACTAATAAGGACAAAATTAAAATAAACAAAAACTTTATTTTTGACATTAGAATTGGTCTACAAAATTCACAATAAGATATTGAGTTTTGCTACTAGAATCTGAGTTCTGAGATGAGTTTTAGAAAAAGAGTTTTCATTTTGAACTAGATTTTGTTCAGAACAATTTATATTTAATTTCGATACAAAATCCTATCACCTACTAAAATCTAATCACACCAGTGAGATTGAGGTTGAGTGCCATCAAGTTCCCATTTTAGGAGAAAGTTTGCATAAAGATGTAAAATGTTTTGTTGCACTTTCCTAGCCCATAATCAAACCTTAGGAAGAGCTTGTGAGCAACAAGAAAAAAACAAATCTTTGATATGAAAATTATGTGACATTTCATATTCCATATTATTATAATCTAATCAAGTTTCATAGTGCTAGGTTTCTCCAAGATGGTTGATATTCACCTGTTCCAGATCCTACTCTTCCAAAATAACCTCAAATTGTCAAATGTAAACATTGTAATCAAGCTTTCCATGTGAAAAATCATTGTTTTGATCTTCAAACATGTGAGCATTGTCATAAAAATACTCATTATTAAAATATATGATTCATAAAAAATACTCTTATAAGAACAAAGATTCACTTTAGATGGATTGGTTCTTGTAAATGGATTTCAAGAACCACGAAGATATTTTGGTCACGCCATATAATTTTATCTCGAATATTGACATGTCTTATAGTTGATATTTATTCATATTCTCACCTTCTATCTAATAGGGGGGAATCGATGGTCATCTACAAAATTCAAAGATACATCAAGTGATCCTAAGCCATAGTTTGAACCTGTTGCATGAGCCTAGAGCTAGAGTCTGTGAAAATTCCAAGCTGGAATCCTATTGCAGCAACTAGAAATTATTATCCTAATTGTTAATTTAATTTAATAATTTATTTGTTATTTTCCTAAGACAAATAATGAATAAATCACTCTTTCCTAAGACAAATAATGAATAAATCACTCTTCAATCTACACAAATAAAACTTTGGAATAATAAATGTTGGAAGAAATGCTAGCACACACACACGTAAAATTAACATAATTATTTTTGGAAGAAAGTCCCCAAAAAAACCAGCTTAGGAAAACCGGTGCAGCAGTGAGGGTTTTATTTTATTGTGTAACAGTGAAATATGAGTACATATATGGATGCCCAATTGGAAAGCCAAACAACAAGAAAATTTGGGCAAAATACTGAAGGGAAATACCCTTCTCCCATAAGAAATTTCTAGCATGTCTTATCTACCAAAACTCAGCCTCTTACGTCAGGCTCTATGATGCTTTGTGTAGTTGGATGGAATAATTTCATCAAAATGGGATCTAATAAATTCATTCTTCCTTTGGATGTTGAGGAAATCATCTCTCCATCCCTATAGGACTTCTTCCTTGCCTCTAGATCTGAGGCAATTTTTCCTTTCTCCAAATCAAACTGCATATATGAAGCAATTGCGTTGTCCCTCACCATTGCCTCTCTGGGATAACTAGCCCCTCTTGTTGCTTCCTCTATAGATCTAGAAAATATTTCCTCTAGATCATTGTCTATGCCCCTCACATTGCTTCAATCTTAGTGACTCTCTCTCCAACAATTGAATGCTTCTACTATGGAAATTGATCTGCCAATAAAATTGAACTCTCCAAGTGTATTATACAACACCACATTGATGTCCTCTTTTAATCATTTGTTGAAGGACCAATGAATAATATTAAAACATAATTGATGTCTAGGATCATATTAGAGTCGATATATGTGATTTTTGAGGTAATTCTCGCCTTATCTCAATTAATATTGATTAATTAACCATATTCCCTAAATTTATACTTAGGAAATATTTTAAAAACGGTTAATAATCTAATTGATATACTTATAGACAGAAATTCCATAAACAATTTATGGGTTTTGAATATCTCATGTATTCTACCCTCTCCAAAACATTTTGTGGCTAGAACACATCCGATGCTACAAAACCTAACACTACCTCTAGTGAGGAATGTGTTCTGGCGTTGCACCTGCTGCCACAACACCCTATCTCTGTATCATATCCTGTTAGGTTGTTGATGTATGGTTACTACTTCACACCAACCATTGCAAAAATCTGATATGAGTTTCATTTCTGCCGCTGTTGACCCTATGGAACTACTGCCAAAATTGCATCTACACTGCAACTCCCTCTCATTTTTTGATGTTGCAACTACAACTACTGCAACTGAGAAGCATCTGAAATAATGAACCAACCGCGTTTAGTATGATGCATATGTCACTCAAGTCCTAACTACTACTAGCATATGCATTGTCTCTAAGGAATCTACGTTGCATCTAACTATTCATTGTGCCAATACTTCCAACACTGCACTACTCTCCCCAACATCTGACTACTACTAGTCTCTACAACTTTCACTCTAGAATTTGACTGCATCAACTACCAGTGGTCCATACTGAATAATGTGGGACTTTGTAGCGAGGTATTGTTCCAAGAAGTGGACTCCTCATGGACCCTACCCAATTTGGCACACTAGAGTATCAAGGTCCTCCTCCTTTTGGATTTGCTAGACCTTTATCTGCTTTCAAGCCTAGTCACTGGCTAGTGTTATCTCTAAATTGGTAATGATGGGCTACTCCACCAAACAAATTAGAGTAACTCTTTCAAACCAACTTTTGATTGAGGATTAGCCTCTTGAGCCTCAGAGGGGTCTCTCAATTTATCTAATGATTTGCTCAATTAGGTCTTAAATTAGATGGCTAACTCTTTGATAAGGGTCTTATCGTATTTTATTTTAGGTGAAAAATGGGATATATTTTACTACCATTTGGCTCATGAAGTCAGTATGAATCTCTCTGGTGAAAAAGGATTCTCCTTATGGAAGCTGAGACTTTTATTGTTTCAATGAAGAAAAATAATACTAACACACAATAAATATTCAACAACTTAATGTCAAAAGGAAGTTAGAGCATGAGAGCATGAATTCTGATTAATTTAACATCAAGAAATTGAGAAAAGATAATAAGAGAAAATAAGGCACAAACTCATTGCAACAGTAAAAGAATATTAGGTTAAGCAGAAAGCACCATCACTGTATATTACTGATATTCCAAAATTTACAATAATAGTAGTCTCAAGATAACATTTTCCAACCATTTCTGATTCGATTTCTTGTCTATAAATAAACCTTTGTTGATTACATAAGATCTACCCAACTGGCTAGATCATCGAACTATGACCTTGACACCTATCATAACTATAAACTATATCCCTGGAACTGAAAAAGACAACTTGTCTCTATAAGACTTATACTTCTAATATGACTCTAATTTACATTTATTACATACATTTCTTCAATAGTGGAACAATTACATTGATAAGGATCAGATGCTCAAGTGGCATTCACCATCACTAAAACATTAATGCACCCACTAGATTTAGGAGACAAGATTCCTATTTTTTAGGAAAATATAAACACCACTTAATCCGTGTCTTCATGTTGTCTTCATGCTGTGTTGGATAGGTGACACTCCTATCGAGCATTGAATATTTTATGGGATGGACCACTGTCAGCTTGGATGTCTCCAGGTGGCTGGTTATTCTTCAACATACTTTTAAAACCTCCAAAATCCATTAAAAACATTCCGCAGAAAAAACAAAGTGACCTTAGGCAGTTTCGTAGCGAAATTCAGTAGCACATTTACTTTAGTCATCCAACCTCCTCTTTTGCATTATCTGCTAATCAAGATATATTTTTAAATCATATGGGTTAAATACCATCACTTTCCCTCCTTATATCTCCATCAAAACTGGTTTTTTTGTGTAAAAAACATCCTACAAAAATTTCGTAGCGAATTCTGGCCCTCAAACCGGAATTCACTACAAAACTACATAATTTGGCTGAAAATGCAGATTTTTCACTTTTCTTCAAAAATTCAGTTTTTGAACCAAAATTTATGTTTCCTGCAAGTTGTCAAATTAATCAAAAATGTTTTAAGGTAAGCCCTCATACTTTAGCCATTTCATATTTAACATCAACAGGCTGTGCCTCTTCAAGTTCTTTTACCATTCTAATCTTCAACCCTCTTTTCTTCAGTTCTTATTGGATCATATCCATTTGGTCTTCCAGCTCCTTAACTTGTCCTTTGAGCCTTTTTATCTCAGACTGCAACCATAGATCTCTTTTCCTAGTGTTCATCACCACTTTCCTCAAAGGAAGACTTCTCTTCAACATTTTATTGGCCTTTGACAGAGTTTTGTCATATTTGTCTAGCCGATATTTAATTTATTTTTCAAAGTCTGCCATTAGTTGTTTGTCTACCTTGGCCTCTTGTAGTTCCAATTTGAGTTCAATAACTTCTTCCCTCGCCTCTCTTAATTTCTCCTGTAATATTTGTACTTCAGTCTTTTCCTCAACTTGTTTCTTTCCTTTTCTTTGCACAAAGACCTCTTCTGCTAATGGAGATAGGTCTATAATGTTCTTTGGTTGCTTTCCATCATTAATCATTACTTCTCTCTTACTCTCCATGGAACCTTTTTGAATTTGTGATCTGGTCATTGGTTTTCTTGAATGGAAAATGAAACCAGCATCTTCTCCTGTAAAATCTAATTTTTTGGCAGAATTACCTTTCTGCTTTTTCCTTCTATCCCCTTCAATCTATTCTTCTTGGAAAATTGGAGATTCTTCAATGTATGTTTCCTGGAGGATGTCTTCAATATTTCCTTTGGAAATGATTTGGTTCCTAGTTATCCTCCTGCTACCAGGTTTGCTAATTTTATGTTTTTGATTTGCAGGTGATGGTTGTGGAATATAAGCCTATGTTATAGCTTCAGCTTCAATATCCATTGGTTACACAGTAGGTTTCCTCCCTCTTCATTAAATTCTTCTATCATAGCTGGAGACGAAGTGATATTTGGCTTTGAAATATTTTTAGGTGTCACTGAATCTACTTCATATCCACTAAGAAAGAGAAAATATGCCCAATATTTGTTTAACTTTTTTAATTCCTCTAGCACTAATATTTTGATCAGGCCATGGTGAAAAAATGATATTTAACTACCCTCAGCCTTGGCTTGGACCTTATCTGATATCTTCCCAAAAATTCTAAATAAAAATAAAGGCAATTCAATGGGTTGCTAACCAATGAAATCCAAAAGGAGCGTGAAGTGATATAAGTATACCATGTGAAACCTCCCCTTGCTACTTCTGGATCACAAACAACAACTTTGAGTAGTTTTATTTCATATAACCCCCTTGGGATGCCACTTTTCATGTCAACTCCAATGTGCTCATGTTTAACAAATTCCTCACAACTCTGCATTTTGAATTTTATGCCTTTGAGCCATTCCTCACCTCCTATGGGTATCTCTGTAGCCTAAGAGATAATATCAGGTGATACTATGAAATTCAAAACTCCTACCTTTGAGGTTGTCCCTGTGAAATTGGCTGCAAAGTATTTGGATAATTCGGTATGAAAACCTTGCATCTTATGACAGAAGTGTAGACAACCAACTATCCTAAAAGAATGCATTAAACTAGGGTCTTCATTTAATAATTTCAAGTCCATGGGCTCGTAACTCACACTGTAAACTCATTTATTCACTTTATTCTTCCCTGCCATTGCTCCTTTATACCCTTGCTTCTTTTTAGTTGTGACACCTGCAAAAGAAAAAACCTTGACAGCAAGATGTTTGAGCTATGAATCAGCTTTTCCAAGGATGAAACTGTGCTACTTCATGAATAAAGGCGACCTGGAATGAAAGAGAGGTGCTTAGAGGTGAAGTTTAAAATGCAATTTTAAAATTTGAGGGAGAATTATGAAAAATGTCATTACAAAAAGAAATGATGGGTGAAATCACGATCTTGCATGCTTGGTGAATCATGGTAACTAATTTGTTGACCTCACATTTACCCTTGACCAATGAAAAACTGACACCTCACCCTGTTCTGTAATTGTTTCAGAAAAACATAGTTTCGTAGTGAAAATAGTTAAAATTATGACAGATTCGCTACAAAATTGTTAAGTAATTTCGTAGCGAAATCTGCTATTCTGCTATTGTATTCGCTATGAAATGGTGAAAAACAGACAAGTGGTTTATTTTTTAGTTTCAAGGCATGGGTGCAGAAACAAAATAACATGGAGTGAATTTGACTGACTTGACAGGACTCATGGTGGGTTTAGACTTAGGTTTTTTCCTCTAGATGTTGTTGCACTACCCCATCGTTAGCCTCTCTATGGCTCTTCTGCCTCTCTGCAAATGCACTCGCTAGATCTAGATTGAATCCTCCAGCCTCACTGTCTATGCCCCTCTTTTACTGCTTTAAACTCTGACTCTATCTCTGGAAACTTATTACTGCTACTCAAGAAATCGATCTGTCAATGAAATCGAACTCTTCAAGTGATTTCTCCATCACCACATCAACCTCCTCTTATAATCCTCTGTTGGAACACCAAAGGCCAAGATTAAAATATAATTAATGGCTAGGATCATCTTGGAGTCGATCCGTGTGATTTTATAGGTCATTCTTTCCTTATCTTGATTAATACTGATTAATTGATCATATCCCCTAACTTTAGAATTAGGAAATATTTAAAGAAAACGATTAATAATCTAATTTAGACGCTTCTAGCTGGAATTTCCAAATGTTTTGAATATCTCATTTATTCTATCCCCTCCATGAAATTTTGTGGCTATAACATATTTGATGCTAAAATAAATAACACTCCCTCTTGGTGAGGAATTTTTTCTAATGTTGCACATGTTTCCACAACACCTTATCTTTGCATAATCTCTAGTCGCACTGCTGATGTCTAGATATTGATGCCCATCAATCACTACAAAAATATAATATGAGTTGCATTTGTGTTGTTGCTGACCTTGTTGAACTGCTACCAACACTGCATCTGCACTTCAAATCCCTCTCATCTGTTACTGATGAAACTACATCTAGTCCCACTAAGAAGTATCTGAAATACTGAACCAATTGTGTTCAGTATGATGCATCTGTCACTTGAGTCCTGATTTCTACTAGCATATGCACTACCACCAAGGAATCTGAATTTATGCTAACTCTAAAATATGTCACCTGCACTTCTACCAACTCTTCAGTGTGCTCTCGAGCATCTAACTGTTATTATTATTTTCCATTATCATTCTAGAATCTGACTGCATTAACTACCACTGGTCAATCCTGCTACTGTATACTATGGAACCCTAACCAGTTACTCATCCAAGAGGTGGAATCCTCAAGGACCCTGCCTAATTTGGCACACTAGAGTATCAATCTCCCCTTCCTCCTAGATCTGCTGCTCCACTATCTCCTTTCAAGCCTAGTCCATCGTTAGGATTGTTATTTTCTTTGAAACTCGCGCTAGACAACTCACACTTCCTCTAACACTTATTTTCAACAACTAGAAGTTGAATTGTTGTCGATATCTACATTCTGGCTAACTCACACAACCTCCTCTAGAAATATTGTATGATCATCCCTGCAAAGCTGCAAAATATGTGAAACTCAAAATTGGAGAAAATAAACTTGAAAATATCTGTATTTCCCGCTACTCGATTGCTAGATCTACTAATCACACTCATTTATGGAGTGACAAGATCTATTCACAAATATTTCCAATATGCAATTGTAAAAAATAGATTTCTAAATATTGAGATCCCCTTAGAGAAAATTTCCCTTTGTGTGTGCTCTTCTCTCTTCCACATGACACATTTTCTGCTCTTGTAAATTGCTGCCAAACCCTATGCATCCATCTAGATATCTTCCAGATGAAAAGTATTGAATTTCTCCCTCTGCCTCTGGAATAATTTTATCTTGAAAACTTGAATTTTTTTGTCTTTTAGAAAACTTGAATTTCCTCGAGCAAATCGGCCCCTTTGTAGAATGACTAGCATTCCCTTGGGAATTTGGATCTACTACTCACTTGAAACAAAGAAATTCCTTCCTTTCACTTCTAAGCTCTCTGGGTGATCAATTGTGCTCTGATACCATGTGAAAATTCCAAATCAGAATCCTATTGCAACAACTATAAATTATTATCCTAATTTTTAATTTAGTTTAATAATTTATTTGTTGTTTTCTACGACAAATAATGAATAAATCACTTTGAAATCTAGACAAATAAAACCATGTAAGAATAAATACTGGAATAAATGTTCGCACACACATAAAATTAACACAATTATTTTAAGACGAAAGTCTTCATAAAAACCCAACTTGGGAAAACTAGTGCATGAGTGAGGATTTTATTTTATTATGTAACAATGAAATCTAAGTACATATATGGATGCCCAAGTGGAAATAAAAACGAAAAAAAATATGGGCAAAATACTGAAGGGAAATTACCCTTCTCCCACAAGCAATTTTTGGCACGGCTTATCTAATGAAGTAATTTTTCCTTTTGATGCCGAATAAATGGTCTCTTCGGCCCTCTGAGAATTATTCTCGACTTTTGGAACTTAGAACTATTTTTTCTTTCTCCAAATCGAACTGCTTGGCTAAAGGAACTGCAGTTTCCCTTAACACTGCCTCTTTGGAATAACTTGACCCTCTTGGTGCTGCCTATCTAGATATGGAAAATATTTTTTCCAGATCACTCTCCCTGCCCCTCACATTTCTTCGATCTCACTGAATCTTTCTCCGACAACTGACTGCTTCTATTATGGAAATCAATGTTACAATAAAATAAAACTCTCAAAGTATATTCTCCATTACCACATTGACCTCCTCTCACAATCCTTTGTTGTAGCACCAACGACCAATATGAAAACATAATCAATGGCTAGGATCATGTTGGAGCTAATATGTGTAAGTTTCTAAGTCATTTTCACCTTATCTCAATTAATATTGATTATTTAACCATATTCCCTTAGTTTAGACTTAGGAAATATTTAAAAAATGATTAATAATCTAATTGAGACAATTTTAGACGGAATTTATAGAAACAATTAATGGGTTTTGGAGATCTTATATATTCTATCCTATCCAAAAAAGTTTGTGGCTATAACAAATCTGATGCTACAAAAACTAACAGAGTCAGCGATACCCAAATTAAGAAACAAATTCATGCCCATGAGTATGCATTTTGATTGGTGGACTTCCTTAAACCACCATTGGTTGAGACCTTAATGGTCACCCTTTATCGATAATTAGGGAGAAATTCCACTAGTGGAAGACTTCAACTACTAGCCAGGTTCAAAGTTGTTCCAGAAATTGCATCGAGTGTTCCAGGTTAAGACCTCAATCGTCTTCCTTTTCAAAACATTAGGGAGAATTTCAACTAGCCGAAGAGTTGAGATTCTAGGAAGATTTGGAAATGATCCAAGAATTGCACCAACTATTCTAGTGTAGGTGGTAAGAATTAAAAATCCACTCTTTGAGACCTCGAGTTCTCCCAATTTATACCATCATTCCAGAGAGAATAATCAACCAAGTGTTCCCATGCATTTTTTTCATATTTTTTTTCAACTCTCTTCTTGGACTCATATACCCGTTCAGATTAAGGGGGACAATATTGGAAAGATAATCCACTAAGGATCATGCGATGGAATGTGAAGGGTAATTGAAGTCCAAGAGACCACTTGGAATATGAAAACCAAGGGTCATAAGAAAATTTATTAATATGTAAATCTTTGTGAATATAAAGTATTTCATGTTTATCTTAATCTTGTCTAAGATTTGTGAGTGTTTAACAATTTTAATGAAAATGGACTTATAGAGGGTATCCCACCAAAAATATATATCATTGTGGTTGAGAAGGTATATAATCAACATTTGGACTTTTAGAAAATTCCTTTTTGATGTTTGAAATGTCATAATACTAGCCATCTATGAGCTAGTTGTGGATTTGTGTCATGGCTCTCCCTTATTGATGACAACACTATTGGGTATCCTTTTAGGGAAGATAAAGTTGATGTAGTTTTGTAGGTGAGGGGGTCTATGATTCTTGGTATGGTTGCTAAACCTATTGATGCCATGTCATCTCCTCTACATTTATATTTGAGGGTTTTCACTACCATCTTGGGTAAGCTGTTACCTATTTATCTTGCTATTCTAGATTCCTTCTATGAGAATGGAATCTCTCTTTTAAAATCCCTAGATTCATGTTTTAATTCTTTGGAGCCTAAGAAATATTTTTCTGTCTCTAAACTAGTGGGTTTTGTGAAGGATTCGTGTGAGGTCTCTAGTCATGAAACCTTATTGAAGCTTACACAATCGTGTCCCCTATGCACTCTAGAAATAAGTGTATTAAGCTTTTACTAAAACTTAATGAGAAACCAATATATTTATTATTCCTTTATGAGTCTAATAGGCTAGATTTTTAGACAACAAACAACCTATATAACAATATTGGGTATCTAGAAAACACTCTTACATTTGGAATATTTCGAGTGATGACTAGAAATTTCCTCCTTTTACAATTAGGGAAGAATTTGGGGTATTGATCCACTCTCTCCTCACTGAATAGAAATTCTACGGGTAGTCTTGTGTTTACCCATTTACAATATTTTTCAAAAGAGGGTTTTACTAGATCTGTTAAAACCCCTCCTTTTAATGATCTCTAGAATGTGACATTGAGGAAAAGAAGGAGATAGAGAATAAAAAAGTTCCTATTGGTATGGTAGAAGGGGGTATGTTTGTTTATGAGAGGTCTTTGAAATTTATTGGCCAAGAGAGTGGAAATATAAAGGTTCGTACATTTTGGGTACTTAGAGGAAATAATTTCTCTATTAAGGTTCCCAAATGGTATTTATGTCTCTAAATGTGAGATGAGTACGGGGTGCTCCTAAAAGAAATTCCCTTAAGATGTTACAAAATACGATGCTTGATGGGGAGAAGGACATGGAATTTTTTCTAAATATGTGTCGTGCTTGGCATATTTTCACTTTGGATGCTAGTGGTTATTTTAGAGGTTCTCTAGCTGTGTGGGACCCAAGTGTAGTTAATTTGAAGCCTTACTTGACCTATGCAGGTATACTGCTGATGGGTTCTATTAGAGTTTTTATATACCTTGTTAACATTATCATTTATTATGGTCCATCGAATGATGGAGAATTTTTGGATTCAAGCACTCTTAGTGATCCTTTTTTGGTGTTGGTAGTATATTTAAACATAACTTTGTCGATTAGAGAGATATGGGGTGAAAGAGATAACATAGACTCATTTATATTTTTTTCCGAAACTTTTTAATTAGTGAAATCTAGTGGATTTTGTTCCACTTCCATTAGTTCCCACTTAAAGTAATGGAAGGGTGGAAAGGTTTTATATTTCTAAAAGGTTGGATAGATTGATCATTGCATAGAACTTGGTGAAGATATTTGGAGGCTATGGATCATGAATTACTAATAGTGGTATTTTGGATCACGTGCCATTTTTTTTAGAGCTGGATATGGAGGTTGCTAGAATTTTTTATCCTTTTAAATTTAATCATGTTTGATTGACAATATATTCTTTTTAAGCATTGGTGAAGAGTTTTTGGAAGGATTATGGAACTATGGAAGGTTTGGGTGTTATGGATTATCTTGTAAACACAATGAAGGATATCTTTGCAATTCTAGGTTAATTATTATTTACCCATAAATTTTGATCAACTAAATGATAATTTAGGATTTTTTCATAGATATCTTGATGATGGGTTGTGATACTTAGCCTGAAACATCGATAAAAATAATTTACCACGTAGGACTCCAAACAACCTTCATGAAAAACGTTGTTAAGGAGTGGGATGATCTGGATTTATGTAGGAGCACAATAAAATATAGAAATATACATAAGCATAGAGATGCAACGGAAATAATTCTTCATTTCATTAATATCAAATAACATAAATATGCTTACAGACATAAAGGAAATAAAATATCTAGGGCTTTGGTAGCTTATCTCTGAGAAGAGATGTGGAGGCTATAGGCCTCTGAAATTTGTTAAAATGAGGCTCGAGGGCCTATTTATTATTGAGAAATAATGGAAACTCTAGACGTTCTAAAACCTATTGCTATGAGATGAAGCACCAAAACTATGGGCCCTGTTTGGGTCAATTAGTGTTTCAACTTCAGAGGGACGTAACTTTTTCATATGATTTCCATTTGATGCACTCCATACCTTGTTAGAAATATCTGAGGAGTACATATTTTGGTGTGAGCAACATTGATTCATGGACCCATGTTGCTCCCAGTTTTCCCAAAAAACATCGTTTAGGGCCTCAAAATGGCTCCGGAAGTTCAGGACCCAAAAAACTACTAAAAATAGTAAGTGGTGTTGAAACTGAAAAAATGAAAGAACTGATGGTGGGGGTTCAAATGGAATAGGTGGGTGACCACTAATATCCGCTTGGATCATTAGGTCCCAAAATCGCTCCGGAAGTTCAGGAACCGAAAACCTACTAAAAATAGTAAGCTATGTTGAAAGTTAAAAACTGAAAGAACCAATGGTGGGGGTCCAAATGAAATAGGTGGGTGGCCACCAATATCCATATGGATTCTTCCTCCCCCTTAGGAAGCAATGTCCCCATTGCATTGAGATCCTCCATGAGATGAGGAAAATTCTGTTTAACTTGGTATTAGATTTGTCGAAGATGTCATGGACCTGTGGGTGGATATTGTGGATAAGTTTAGTAAATTTGGTTTCTTTATCAGCCTCAAACAGTACATGTGTGGATTATGTCTGTGTAGTCACATGAGGTATGGAAACATCAGGCGACAGTGCATCGGGGGTCAGATCAATGAAGTGTTTGTCTTGACAGTGTAAAGGAACCTTTGTAAGTGAGGAGAAAATGTCCTCGTATTCCTCCATGACTTTGACCATTTGTTTCAGCCATGCAAGGGAGCCCTGTGTCGAGGTTCTGGCCACAATATTCATGTCTCCTTGTGAGCGAGTTTTAAGGAAAATAAATTTCCTGGTTTGGGAAACAATCTTAGTGCGTTGTTTTGTAGTAGTCAAAGAGATGCGAGGAGGTGGTACTACCTTCGGTATCCTAGAAAAGTTATTTCCAAAAGTAATAATAGTAGCACGATGCCTAGAATCATACACAACATGTCACCTCCACAAGTATGGTTGGCCCAAAAATTCATCAACTACATCAAGAGGAGAAAAATCACATAATACCTCATTTGTGAATGGCTTGATACTATATGGAAGGTAGCACTACTAGCGGACGTAGAGATCTCTCCCTGGGTGAAGCCACCCGATGGTATATGGTTGTAGGTGTGATATGGTCGACAGACCGAGCTGCTTCATGACCTCCAATGAAATGATGTTCTTTTGGCTTTCTCTATCGACAAGGAATTGTAGTGGAGAACCCTTCACTCACATTTGTGAATGGAAGAGGCGCTCCCCCTCCTCTGGATCCTTGGGATCCTCCCTATGGAGCTTGGTGGTGGCAAAAACGGCACTAGGATCTACATCAATTATCTACTTCCCTTTGTCATTGCCTTTGTCTCGTTATGTCTAAGGATTAGAACATGCATTTGATTTAGGTTCCTTTAGTTCAACCACCAACGATTGTTTGGCCCAACACTCATATGTGTTGTGAGTGGGGTTATTATGAAATTCACATCAGTTCCCCATGTCCTTCTTTGGATTTATGGTGTTATTCAGAGTCACCCCGCTTTGGCCTTGCCCCTTATTCTGTGGTTTGGGGGCACCTTTCCCTGGCTTTGGATTAGCGGATCTAAAGTCTCGCTTCTTCTACTTAAATTTCTGCTCGATCTTGGTGGGATAGCGATATGTCGTGCCAAGAGATGTAATGTCGAGGAAATCCATTTCCTCCTGAATGTGTCTGTGCAGACAACTGCGGTACTTGAGAACCAAATGTTTCCCTGAATCTTTAATACCCAATTTTGTGCATAGGGTATGGAAAAAAATCGTCATTTTGTGCACATCTTGATCCCTTTGTTGCTGTAGCGTGGTCCATTGGATGTACTTGTCCTCATAGCTCCCTACGGGGTAATATTGTTCCTTGATGTCATCTTGGAACGAATTCCAAGTGGGTGTAGCAGAGAACAAAGAGGGTTTCGTCCTGTCCTTTTGCTCACAGTAGGTTTCCCACTAGTCTTTGACATGGGGGCAGCGTTGAGGAGTGGAAAAATAATATTTTCTTGGTCGGAGAAATCATGGAACGAGAAATACCCTTCCAGCAAATTCAACCATATATCTATGATGTCTGCATCTATCTGGCCTTCAAATACAAGAATGTCAAAGTTTACCTGTACCTTGAAGGGAGTGGTGCCTCCAGAGTGGGGGTTGGATGCAGATGCATTGTATGTGGGCATTCATTGAAGGATCCAAGAAAACTTATCCATCATCATGTTCTTTTGTTTCTCAAGGGCCTCCTCAAGGAATATTTTGATAGGATCTCCTGCTCCCACGTCTTTATTTTCTTCCGCCATGGGAGGTCATCGAGGTCTGCAAGGCTAATCTTGCAAGGGTTCAACCAGCTTAAGCCCTAAATCCGTATATGTTGACCGCGTTGGGGACATGAAAAGAAAAACAGATAAAGAGTACACCGCTCTGATACCACTAATCTGGATTTATGCAAGAACGCAATAAAATACATAAATAGACATAAAAACAGAGATGCACCGAAAATAATGCTTCATTTCATTAATATCAAATAAAAAATTATGCTTACAGACATAATGGAAATAAAATAGCTAGGGAATAGGCTACAAGCCTCTGAACTGTGTTACAATGAGGCTCGAGGGCCTATTTATTATTGAGAAACAATGGAAACTCTAAATGTCCAAAAACCTAACCCTAGGATATGAAGTGCCAAAACTATGGGCCCCGTTTGGGTAAATTAGTGTTTCAACTTCCCGGGGGCGTAACTTTGGCATACAATCTTTGTTTGATGTGCACCATACTTCATTAGAAAGATCTATCCAAGGAGTACAACTTTTTGTGTGAGTAACATTGGTCTATGGACCCATGTTGCTCCCGGTTTTCCCAAAAAAATGTTGTTTAGGGCCCCAAAATGGCTCTGGAAGTTCAGGACCCAAAAAGCTACTAAAAATAGGAAGTGGTGTTGAAACTGAAAGAACTGGTGGTGGGGGTTCAAATGTAATAGGTGGGTGACCACCAATATCTACCTAGATCATTAGGCCCCAAAACGGATTTCGAAGTTTAGGAAGAGAAAAACTGATAAAAATAATAAGTTGTGCTGAAAGTGCAAAACTGAAAGAACTTATGGTGGGGGTCCATATGGAATAGGTGGGTGGCCACCAATATCCACCTTGATCATGGAAAGTTAATAAGAAGGAAAGCTTAAAGATGGAATTGGTGGATATTGAATTGAATTATGAAAATATAATGTTAAAAACACAAAGTGGATTTTTTTTACTGAAGAGCATAAAAGTGTTGGAAAATAAGGAGGTTTAACGATTAGATTAGATTTTCCTTTCTTTGATAACTTCTTGTGAAATTTTTGGACTTGTTATTTATTTAATTATGTTATTCTCTCATCAAACAATTATAGAAAATGTAAACATGAAGATCACAAGAAAATAAAGAACATAAGATATAGGCTCCAAGCAGGGAAAAACCCTTTGTCCTCTACCCTACATACAACCTCTATCATTCAAACCTCTGTCAAAATCACTAATCCCTACACATAATTCCAACCCTCTATCGTAGATCTCTGCATACACATTAAATAACTCATTCAAGTTAATTTCATCATATCAATATCCACTCTCTTACTACATACATATGAGAAAAATCAATTATCCTACCATTAGGATCTCAACAGAATAGATTATGTAGCATAAACCATCTCTGAATACAAATTGTCATAATAATCTCCATCTAACCATCTAAATCTCTGCCATGTAAACTAATAAAAGGATATTCACTATATAACAAATAAAAAGAATAACCTTTGCAAAAATATGTTATTGGTAGCTATAAGAAATTCAAGATTCAGCCATTCTGTGCACACAAACATTCATAATCATTTATAGAATACTTCTACATCAAATATCTCATTTAGCAATCAAATTTGGGCCTCCTCCTTTAAGCTTCCTGCATCACAAACTAGAGATACAAAGGATAAATCATGGTAGATTTAATCCTTGTGTGCTAAATACTTTAACTTTTGCAACTTTAGTTTGATCCATTCGCCCTCTAGTGCATTTACCAGTTCCAGAACACATAGCAAACAAAGTTAATCAAAAAATGCACACACTAGTCGATTGATCTCCTTGTCCTTTTATAGCCTCTTTTCCTTGCCAATACCACATAAAATTCCAATGGATTTGATGATGGAAATATTTGACAAGATGAAATAAATGTTATTTGACCTTTGACACACAAATACCTTAGGAAAATCCATTGTTTAGCCAAATTTTTTCTGTTTTTTTGCACTCACAGGTAGTAACACTCCTCTCGCCTTTGAGAAGTGAGTTAGTAATGTTGGCCTTGAACTAGAAACCTGTGTTACCCTAGGAAGTAACACCCCTCCTACTGCATTACCATGTCTCAAAGCCTAAAAGCATTCAAATCTTAGTCAAACTTCACTCAAACTTCTTCAAACTTCTAGCATGCCTTCTTCAACATATATAGGTCCTATCAAGCTTTAATAAAGCTTCAATAATGGCTCAAAAACCTTAGTAATACTTAGTTTGAATAAGGGATAAATCGAAAACAACGAAGCACTATATATCAATATGGTAGGTACAATCCCAAAAGAATGGAACACGAGAAAGAACAATAATACCAAATTCAAACACAAATAAACAAAAAAAAACTATAATTTTTATCCAATCCTAAGGTCATAGTTGAAATTTGGCAGGTCCTTGAAGGAAGACGGAGAGCTCACAGTGATGGCTTCTATGTTTTCTGCATCAGGGTCCATTGATGCCGCCTTCTTTCTTCTGCTCTCGTGCGCCTCTGCTTTGACCATTACCTCGGCTCCTTTGCTCCAATGGGAGATTTCCTTAGACATCCGATGTTGGCTTTTCGCCAGTCGGTTTGTCTCTCATGGCACCGTCCAGTCCTCGGCCCTCCTGGCTGCTGAATTAAATGATCTGCGCAGGGTTTTGCAAGTTGGGACTGCCTAGAATACTGTCTTCTTGCTTTGGCTTGGCTTTGCTACCTGGCCGCCTCTTCACTTGGTCGCCGACTTTGCACCCTTTGCAGCTTATCTTGCAAGATTCTTCCCGATGCTGCCCCCTTCCGTTGCGTCCGAAGGCAGAGTTTATACGGCTCGGGTCAGGGGTTGGTTATGCAGCCCTGTGATTCCTCTGAAATAGCTCCAGCTTTTAACTATAACAACTTGGATCCTCATCGAATCTAGTCCAACATTTTTCAAATATAGGTCTCTCTTCCAACGGGAAAAACCCTGCTCCTATGGGTTCAGTCTTCTTTTAAGGGGCTGAACCTCTCTAAGGCCCTCGAATAGAAACTGAGAATCCCTTCCTCTTGTTTTAGGCTCCTTTATGTTGGTAAATAGCTTGTTGATAATCTGCCTCTCACTTTTTACAATATAGAAAGGAATGCCACAGTGATTCTGTCTTATCGACTAAGGGGAGGCGCAGCAGGGTAGTCCTCTGCATCCAAGGGCTTTTCCTACAAGGAGGCTATCAAGGCTCCTACTTCTTCTCCTTCTGCCCCTACCCAGGAGGCTCCCAAGCCTTTCCTGGTGGAAAAAATGGAGGAAGTTCCTTCAACAAAAATAGCCCACCTAGACTTGGTTGAGGTGCACCAATTATATGAAGAAAATGCCCTCATCTGCAGATTCAATGGTCTCTGGCCGCGGTCAGAAGATCTTTACAGCTGGGTTCATGCCACTTGGACCAAACACTGCAAGATCATTTTGTGCTTCAAGGGATTCTTAATTGTCATTCTAGCTGACAGTAAGGATTATTAGACTACCCTCACAGGTGGCCTTTGGTTCTGGGGTAAGGCGGGGCTTTTCCTAACCCCCTGGTTCCCAGACTTTGATCCCTCCATGGAAATCATTATCAAACTCCTGATCTGGGCTCAGCTTCCCAACCTGCTTTCTCACCTTTGGTATTGTGCGGTCTTCGAAGCTATTGGTAATACTCTAGGTCATTTCCTAGCCATAGATCCTTCAAGGGGCCTGAGGGTATCTACACCTACGGCAGAATATGTGCAGAAATTGATATCAGCAAAGGACTTCCGAACCATATCATTCTCAAAGTTGGGGATTTCTCTTGGCCTCAACCTCTTGACTATGAGAACACAACTTTTCACTGTCGGCACTGTCATCAGACCGGGCATCTTCAGAACTAATGTGCTCAGTTTCTAGCCAGTCAGAAATCCGGTAAACGTAAACCAAAAAATTAAAGCTGGAAACCTTTTAACCCCCCCCCCCCCAAGAGGATCTTGATTCCAGCAGCTCTGAAGAGGAAGGGAGTGATTCAGATGAAGAGATTGCTACTCAACAACAACCTTCTTCCTCCGATGTCCCCGAGAGGCCCCCTATCTCCTCGGTTTTTCAGAAATTCCCACATGTGTCCAAGTCCTCCGATTCGGACAAAGAAGCTCCTCCTGGGAGCCGTAGTGATTTGCAAGTGGTCTCCATCTCCACAGGCCCCGATGGCTGGGTCAAAGTGGTCAACAAGAAAGGGAAAAAATTTCGCATCGCGCACTCAACCCCTTCTAGCTAGGCCTTGAGTCTTTCCCTCCTGGCTATTCTTGTTCACCTTTTTCTGCTTTGTGTACCTTGTTTTGATAATGCCGCGAGCCCATGATCCATCTGCATGTTACCGTTTGTCTCTGCTGGCTGGCTGCCTTCTGCTATCAGTGGCTCTTCTCGCCTTGTATGGTTCGGCTTTGTTTCGTCAATTCTGTCTAAGTTGGTTCCTCATGTTATGTCTGGGGATCACGGTTTTCTGTTGTTCTATTACCAGCATAACCCTCTATAATTCTATGTACATTAGATGCTTTTAATACAACTACTAACTTACAAAAAAACAAAAAAACAAAATTTAAGGTCATAGCCAAGCTAGATACCAAATTGGTGTATGATACCCCCCTTGTTTGTGGGACAAGGGATCCACATCCATGCATCGATTTGACTACTAAATCTATGAAAGAATACATACTCTACCCCCTTCTGGTTTTGAACTGGTGACCTCCTAGGAGAAAACATATGTTCTTAACGATGAGACCCAATCAAGCTATAATACATAGTAAAATCTCCACTTCCAAATAATAAATACAACCTTGAATAAAAAAAACAATAATTAATTAAAAACAATAAACATTATCTTAAATCCGTACATATTGTCACCCTATTACCACCCTATTACAACATCATAAAATACAAATCCTAACACAAACCTTATTACATACCATAAAATACCATTACAACAGAAAACTTAAAATGAAAATCCCAACACAAACCTTATTACATACCATAAAATACCCATTACAACACAAAAATTATTACATACGTGAGTTGAATTTAATTTAATTGCAATTTCAAAAATATTTTGAAATATATTAATGATATCAATTATTTAATCTTACTCATGTTCATTAAATTTTAAATTTTTTTAATACACTCCTTTTAACATCACAAAGAAAAATAAAAAAATACTTCAAACCCATGTATATAGACTTTAAAAATTATATTTCAACCCCTATCTACTTATTTTAAAAATTATTATTTAAATTATATAAAATAAATATAACATATCACTAACCAAACCTTTTTCTCTTGAACTTTTTCTCTTGAAAAATTGAGCAGTTTAAAATGGATATTATTTTAAAACGGAAATATATATATATATATATATATATATATATATATATAAAAGGTAGAAATTGATATATATATATATATATATATATATATATATATATATATATATATATATATATATATATATATATAAAAGGTAGAAATAAAGTGGTTATCAATGTCTAAAAAAATTTACATAATAATTTAGAAATTTTGGTAAGATTATGAAAAATTTCAGTAAAGATTTTTGAAAATCTGAGTTAAGAAATTAAACTTTAGTATTTTGGGTGCTTTAAGAGTTTTTCATGGTGCTAAATCCATTTTCAGTATCAAAAATGCAATTAAAATACTCCAATTACTTAATTTTTTGAAGAAAAAAAATTACCGGATTCTAACAAATTATAATTATTATAGATATTAATAAAAATATTATTATAAGATTTAGTAAATTTCAAATATTCATGACGTTTCACTGAGGGGTGGCGTTTTTCCGATTTTTTCAAATTAGTTAAGCTAAACTTCCAATTGGTATATGAAACTTGAATAAGACTGGGATAATCTATTCAATTAAGAGTTTGTGGAATAAGACTGGGATAATCTATTGAGCGAAGAATTTGTCGAAGACATTTATTGTAAATTTCACAAGAAAAAAACCACATAAAAAAGCAATCTGTCCTATAAACTATTTTTAGTGAAAGTTAAAAATATTTTCTTTCTATATATATATATAATTATTCGTCTCATGCTCTCTTCTGAGTGAAGGCTGTGAAATTTATTACAAAAGATGCCCAAGCGTTCTAGAGATCGTGAGGGAAGCTCAGACCCACAGATCATCCGCAGAGATCAGAAATATGAAGAAATACCAGACGAGTTTTTCTGTCCGATTTCAAAGAAATTTATTTCGGATCCTGTCAGAATCCCCAACTTTAACATCACCTACGATCGAAAATCTGTGCAACATCTGCACGCACCAGAAGATGTGCGCCCCGATCTGAGAATGAGAATTACAATTCACAACTGGTTCTCCCGTGGCTACGACCTCCACCCTCCCTTCCACTTCATCTCCAACCAAAACGACCTCGCATTAGTGGTGGGTTCTGTAGTGGAGCAACGTCGGAGACCCCTTTTGCGCAAATTAGCAACGGTGATCCGACAGAGGCCGTGGTTGATGAAAAATGGGCAATGCATCTGGTGCGTGGCCACGCTCTTATCTCGCCCCTACCCCTCTCCCCATTGGGTGAAAGCAACGTTATCTATCGTTGCTCATGTGCCCGATGACATTGAATTGCAAGTCCCCAGCACGGGCATAGACTCTGAGTATTCCTTTCTGGACCCAATTATAAATGTACTGGGGTCCAGTTTGTGTGATAAGGACGAATTCAAAATAGGGTTCGGAAAGCTAATGCACTGTCTGGTCGAGAACAGCCCTGGTATTATTCCCATGTCCAGAAAATTACAAAAAATTATAAAAGTACTAGTGTCATATCTGCGGCCTGTGCCCACGATTTTCATGGTCGGGAATGGAAGATATCAGAAATAATCGTGACAATGTATCATCAATGGAGACGATTTTGAAATTATTTGACAAGCTCTGTAGACAATCTCAGGAAGCACGCGAAGAGATAATTGAGTTCAATGAATCACGATTCAATTTCTTCCGCAGAGTTCTTTTCAATTATGTGAAGAATACCGAGGCCTCTGTTGCAGGTTCCCGCGTCCTTGCCCACATCATGGGCGAGTCTGGGATTGGCTTCAACCTCAATATGAATCTCGACCTTAGCTAAAATGTCATATGTCATACTTTTCTTCGGAAAAAATTGCGATTAATCAAACAATTGCACTTTTAAATTTACTGATACTATTGTTTAAAAGTGGAAAAAATCAATACCAAATGTAAAATTAAATCTGAGGATGATTATGATAACATCGTTTAAAGTGGTTGTTTAACATTATAACTATAATTATATATTTTTTATTAAATCTGAGGATGGTTATGATAGCATTGTTTGAAGTGGTAGAGTGGCTGTTTAACATTATAATTAGAATTACATACTTTTAATAAATCTGAGGATGGTTATGATAGCATTGTTTAAAGTGGTAGAGTGGTTGTTTAACATTATAATTATTGTTATATCTTTTTTTCCTTTTGGTATATTTTGTGAATTTTCCTCATTTGAGATAAGGATGAAATGATTTCTATTTATTAAAATATAGTTTTTAAATTAACAATTTTATTTTATTAAAATAAAATTAAAAAAATGTTATCAAATGTATTTATTAAAAAAAAACTCGTATCAGTACATTAAAGACAATAATATTCTTAATTTTACTTGTTCTTTTCTATGTAAATCACTATTTACATTTATATCATTTTCTCTTTGTTTGATTGCAATAATTGTAAATATATAGTTAAAATCCCTTTTCCACCGAGAATAAACCATCAAAATCCCTTTTCCACCTAAGTGTACGAGTGAAAACAAACCATCAAATTTTATTAGGGACGTCAAGATGGAGAAAACTTATTCATAATGTTCTAGATGCCTTATTTTTTTTGAGATAAGATGCAAACAATTTAGTAGTATATATGTTAAATAGAATATAATTTATTATTTTTTTGTTATTTTTAATAAATCTTTTTCTATGAAAATATCAAATCATTTATATTTAAAAATTACACAATTAAAATTATTTAACATAAACATCTTATAAACGGTGCCAATATAATCAAACTATCATTTTTCTAGGTGTGTACATCTCTTAACCTTGCATGGCTAGTTTAGTCAAATGCAGTAAACACTCCACTATCACATCCCTTGTTTGTTTGTCATTATCCACTCTTTTCATGACCATATGCCCACATTGTGGTATGTGTTTCTACCTTCATGTATAGACTTGTTTTCAGTGATCCATGTTTTCACTTTAAAATGATGACCATATGTGGATGTTGATGTTTTTCACTTTAAAATGATGATCATATGTAGATATTGTGGTTTATGTGTACCTTAATGCACAAATAGAATTGCATACTAAATTACATAATTTTCTTTTTATCCAAAGAAACATTAAGAAAATTATATCTTCCAAAAAAACAACATTCGATTAAAAAGGGGTATATTTGAAACTTCCCTTTAAAAAATGTATTTTTCTTATAAGGTTGTTATGAAGAAACATGACTATAACTCTATCTACGTGTTTATACATTTCTCAATATAATTCAAAAACTACCTATTTTCATGATATAATTAAAAACAAATCTACTTTAGGTTTTCAAGTTAGCAGAAAAATTCAAGTACAACGTCTATATTGAATACCTAGAGTAATCTAGGAAATACTAAAATAGGAAAAGCCTTAAACAATGCACTAATACCATCATATGTTTTTTAATGGTCATCCTCAAACTTCCATATATAACATTGTCCTGTGCCTTTAAGAATCCATTTTCAAACTCATTTATTTCTCTATTGACATGATGAAAAGTAGCACGAGCAACAAAAGATTCAAAAGAATTAAGTTCCTCAAATATAGGTTTTAGTAGGAAAAATTCAACATCATTTGCATCTCCCATCCAATTGATAACTACCATATAATCTTTCAATATTTATATTTTTTGAGCTTTTCTCTCTTGCAATCCTCATTACTAACTTCAAGGCCATCAATTTAGCATATTCGTTTGATCGTATACCAAAACAAACCTTAAATTTTAAGCCATGTGCATCCCTCAAGTAAATAACACCACCCATCTTAGAAATTTGAGGATCACATTGAACATGGGGGCTTCACTCAATGAATACATGTGTGTTCATGGCATACTAAATGATACCCATAATTTGAATACATATTGGAAAATGGCTTTAAAAATCACATTATTTAACTCCCTACGAATACAAACCCAATACACCTTCCCAATTTAAAAAACCCCTACTTTCAATATATATTGTATGTACATCAATTTTTTCATTAAAACTTCTTATACCCCTTTATATTTTTTCATTAACTTGGGCTCCATTTTTTATACCTGCCTATATAAAAACCATTTACCCCCTAATATGTGCTCAATATATTATGACTTTTGTTCTCAATATATATCCCTCAATATGAACCCACGTGGTATGGGTTTATGACATTGAGTCGCTTCATTAAACTAAGCCCATGCCCATCCATTATAACTCGTTGAGAGGGATTTGGAAATTTAGTTTCTTGAATATTTGAAGAATATCGATAGCTTTTAAGGCACATGGATGGATGGGTTAATTTTTTCTTCAAATAGATTGGCATTCCTTGTTAGCCAAATGCCTCAAGCAAGGATAAGCGGCAATTCCTTAATGCTTTCAAGCTTACATTTTCATGCTAGTCAGAAACAATCTTCTACGAAGCACCCATGGGGTATCCACTCAATGAAATAATGATAAAACATGTGAATTCATGAGATATTAAATAATACATCTAAGAACACCTATTAAACTTTCTCTTCCTTTCTAAACCTGACTAGTGTAAGGGCATAACATAATTAAATGATAGGTATTCTAGCCAAATTCCTTGCATAAAGAACATTTTGTAGGTTTTAACCCTGTACATAAATGATCTGCAATCGAATCTTAAAAACGTAAAATAGACAATAGCGAGAGCATAAAACATAAAACAGATAAACACATAGATTTTCCCCTAGATCCCAATAGGGATGACCAGCTTGATTTTTCATTATATTCCTTTTAGTGTTACAACACATATATATACATGCTGAAGCATACACAAACCCCAATCCATTAACCCTGGATTAGAGCATAACCGTAGTTCCCTTGACCAGATCTACAAAATAACAGGGGCCGAAAACCGTCATGCCCTAAAACCATGTGCAAACCCATGCACAAAACCATGGGCGGGTATCGCCCCCCCCCTTTGACCCCCTCGCACGTGACTAGTTGTGGAAAGAATATAAAACATACCCAAGATTCTCCCACTTGTTGTTTTATTTCTGTAGGGGGACACAAGAGAGCTGAGTCATTAGCCTAGCTTTGCAACACCCATTTTTTCTCTACACCGAGAGAGCTTCTGAGTGCTCACAGAATTCGTCAATGCATCTGCAACATTCTTCAAGGTGTCCACCTTTACCAACAACACCATTTTAGCCTCAACCATATATCTCACAAAGTGATATTGAACATCAATGTGCTTTGTCTTTGAATGATAAGCAGGGTTCTTAGCCAAGTAAATTGCACTTTGGCTATCACAGTCTATCCTTATAGCTTGCTGCACCAACCCCATACTTGAACACAATCTCTACAACCAAACTACTTCCTTGCTTGCATGAGTGGCTGCCATGTATTCTACCTCTGTAATTGAAAGAGCCACTACAGATTTTCTTTTACTCATCCAACTGGCTGCACCTCCAAATAGGCTAAACACATACCCAGTTGTAGATTTTCTTTGGTCCAGATCTCCAGCCCAGTCTGCATCAACAAGACCACAAATGTCCAACACTCTTTCCAATCCTGGTCTTCCCTGGTAACACAAGCCATAATCACTAGTGCCAAGCAAATATCTGAAAACCTGCTTCACTATTGTCCAATACTCCTTCCCTAGGTTTGACATAAACCTGCTCAATAATCCCACTGCATGTGCAATGTCTGGTCTAGTATAGACCATTGCATATATCAGGCTACCCACTACACTTACATATGGAACACGGGACATATCCTCCTCTTCTTCTTGTGTCTTGGGACACTGTTCAACAGACAACTTTGTACCTACAGGAATCGGAACATTCACTGGTTTACTATCCTTCATATTGAACCTCTGCAATATAGTCCTGACATACTTCCTCTGGTTTTACCATAGCTTCCTCTTTGCTCGATCTCTCTTAATTTCCATGCCCAAAATATAGTTTGCAGCACCAAGATCCTTCTTGTCGAATTTGGAGAAAATTGGGTCTTCAAATCTTGGATAATTTCTTTGTCATTTCCAATCAACAACATATCATCCACATACAAGACCAAATAAATAACGCGGTCACCAATTAATTTAAAATAACGCAGTCAAATAACATCCTTGGTGACTGTTTTAACCCATACAGAGACTTCTTTAACCTAGATACTAGTTCTTTCTTCCTCTTCACCATAAAGTCTTCAGGTTGTTTCATGTAGATCTCCTCTTCCAGATCCCCGTGAAGAAATGTTGTCTTCACATCCATCTGTTCTACCTCAAAATCAAATGCATCAGCAAAAGATAAAATTAATATAATAGAAGTAACTTCGGCAACATGAGAAAAAATATCACCAAAATAAATTCCTGGCACCTAGGAATAACTTTTCGCTACCAACCGAGCTTTGTATTTCTCCACCTTGCCTTCTACATTCATCTTCTTCTTAAACACCCATTTTCTCCCGATGGGCTTCCTTCCAGTCGGCAACTCCACAAGATCCCATGCCTCAAGGATGCCATTTCATCATCCATGGCCTCCTTCCATAGTTTTCCATCCTCCGAATCTACTGCCTCCCTGACGATTATGGGATCATCATCAGTTATAGTTAAAGAAAAAATTGAATAGAAAGTAGATGGACTATACCTTTCTGGTTTTCTTCTTTCCCGAACTGATCTTCTTATAGCTGGAGTTTGTGGCTCTTCCTCTTCTAAGTCTTCTTCTGTTGTAGAGTTTGATTCATCCTCCTTTAGCTCAAACTATATCTTCTCAGGTTCCTTTGGTAGGACCTCATGTTTAACAACATCTTTCACCTCTCTAAACACCACATCTTGGCTCTACACAACCTTCCTTGTTTCCTCGTTCGAAAGCTTGTAACCCTTTAAACCATCCTTATAACCAATAAAGATGTGCCTTTCAGATTTATTATCCAACTTGGTCCTTTTCTCCTTTGGAACATGTACATATGCATCACATCCAAATACACTCAGATGTGAAAGAGAGGGTTTCTTACTAGTCCATACCTCATGTGGAGTCTTATCCTCCAACGCTGATGAAGGTGATTCGTTAACCAAGTAACATGAAGTCTCCATTGCCTCTGCCTAGAATTCTTGTCCTAACCCGGAACTACTAAGCATGCTTCTTGCCTTTTCCATCAACGTTCTATTCATTCTTTCTGCAACTCTATTTTGTTGAGGTGTGTATGGAGTAGTCTTTTGCCATGCTATACCACACTTCTTACAGAAATCTTAAAATTCCTTCTTGCAGAACTCCCCACCATTATTTGTCCTCAAGACCTTTATCTTCTTATCTCTCTGCTTTTCCACCAGAGCCTTAAATTCTTTAAATCTGTCAAAAACTTTAGATTTTGTTAGTGTCAGTCTTTGCAGCCTTCCTCCAGTGATCAAACATGCTCTTACAAAGTGATTTTAAGATGTCAAGGTCAAATTTTGTCATTTCAAAGAGTCTTCAAGAAAAATTTGGTCACTAGGTATTAGGTCTAGGGTTTGTTTTCACTCTTTTCAAAGTTGTCCAAATGTCGGTCCATATCACCATTCATCTGAGTGTACCATCATTTAGAGGGTTATCATCATCATGTCAAGTTCCAAAGGGTCATTTTACACCTTGTTCATGCTTCAGTTGTGCCTAGGTAAGGTCCTTTTCCCTCTCCTAGGGTTTTGAAGGTAATTTCTCTTG
This sequence comes from Pinus albicaulis, assembly GCA_034641835.2. Classification (NCBI taxonomy): domain Eukaryota; kingdom Viridiplantae; phylum Streptophyta; class Pinopsida; order Pinales; family Pinaceae; genus Pinus; species Pinus albicaulis. The sequence continues at coordinate 54,946,350 of CM076582.1, read as the reverse complement.
GATGGTAAAATCATCAGCAAAATTTGTATCTTGATGTTCATACACCTTCCCCTATCCTTAATTTACCTTATTAAACACTTCCCATCATTGAGATCCCCCAAATTCCTCATTTTCACACAAACCCTAGTTTCTTGCTTCAACTTGGAAATTTTCTAGGCTAGGCCTGTGTTTTTCCCTTTTGGACCCCTTCCCCTCACTCAATATATGAAATTAATTTTTCCCCTGCTTCCTAACATCCCTCCCTACTTCCCAAATTTTTTTCAAGAATTTAGAAGCCCCTTATCCCCTTTGTTGCGCTTCATTTCGACAAATCCCTTGTTCCACACATTAGGATAGGTTTTACTCCAATGATTTTTCTGAGCCATAAAAGATGAATTTGGAAAAACTAAGAGAGGTTTTTGTCCATACTAGGCCAAGGAATAAAAACCTCCTTCACGTTTTACACAGGTGTCATGGTTTTAGAGAAATGTCAAAAATACAGTTTCCTCAGGAGAATTGATGCACCTCTGAAGTGACCTTGGGAAAATCAAGGTTTCTCCTAGCTTGGTTGGCCACATGACTTTCTTGATGAGTCAAATGATAACTAGACACAATTATATTTCCAATGAGCTATCATTAGCTCGATTTGGAGTTGAGGAAGACCTTCAAAAGTTGACTGCAACAACACTCTACCTTGAGGCAGCCTCATTTTGCTCATTTTGACCAGTCTTGGGAGATTTGATTTTTTACAAGGCAAGTGAACTCCAAATTGAAAAATTCCAGTTGGGTTGGAAATTAGACTCAATAAGATTTCCAACGCGCTATCATATGCCCAATTTGGACACTGGGAAGGTCTCCAAAATCCTCTTGCAAAAAGGTGCTATGCATTGGGTTTCTTGCGCAACAAATTGGGCTTAAACATCAAAATGTTGCCATTATTCTCCAAAATTTCCAAATGTGCTCAAATATATGGTGTGAAAGCAAGCTAAGAGTTTTTCCATTGCAAGTGAATAGTTTTTCTCAGAATTTATGGTGGTTTAGTATGCGAAAGCTCATCATTCAGTCCAAAATTCACAAGGAAACAGAAACAGAGTTCTTTTACAAAAGTGCCAAAGTTTTCAAACAGTGGGTTTTCTTCGAATCAAAAATCAAAGTCCATGCCATAAGAGATATGTTTCTGTTTCAATAATACAATTACACATCAAAGACATCAGTGAAGCAAAGAGAAAATCGTGGAAGAAGAAAAAGTCAGCATGAAAGCCGAAATTGTGGTGAAGGCAGCCTGCGCAGCCCATTGGGTGAAGGTCGCGGCGCATATAAAGTGCGCGGTGCATAGGGCAGTTTCGCACTGTGCAATTTTGTTCCTGCGCGGCGCATATAAAGTGCGCAGTGCACTGGGCTGTGTGTGCGGCGCACAGGGCCAACACCAAGATTTTTGTCATTTTCCTCCACAAACTCCAAATCAACTCGGTTCTTTTTGTCCAGGTAAGTTTATGAGATGTTGTAATTTCCATTTAAACGATGTTTGGTGTGGTTGGAGATTGGATATGATAATTGAATGTCAAAAGCCAAGCCCTACCATCTTGTTGAATAAATGCCTCTTTAGGGTTTTTAGGTTAGAGTTTCAAAATTTGTTTTGGTGCCAAACTTTTTCTTCCCTCACTTGGTTTCTTCATCCCTCTCGCTATTATCCTATTGTTGTAGTCTATTCCCTTATCTCCCTATACCCCTAAAAGTCACTCAACACTTATTTCATCCCTTATCCCTTTCATAATCAAAGTGACTTATTCCTAATCCCCATTTTCCTGTCCCTAAGCTACTTCATTCCCTATCATTTTCCCTTTCTCATTTCACTTATAAAATTCCCAAAATCCAAAAAATTCAAGTAGTTGTTCCATTGTCTATACATTATCAAATCAAAAGTTTTAAAAAAGGCAAATTTCACTTGGTTACAGTCCATTGTTCCCACTGTACTATTTTCCCACAGTCCCTTCCTACTCAGCACATATTTGGCAATTGAAACAAAAGCACCAAATTCTCATTCTTCATCTCATTCAAGCCATCACAGACTTTGAAACACCATGGAGACGGACACTTACACATCATATGAACGAGACAATGATTCCACCACTGAACTACATGCACTAAGAAGGCATTGAAGCGGCGTAAAAAGTATGACAAACTCCAAATCTTGGCCGAAGCTTCTTTGGCTGAGCATAGCATTTGATTAGGGAAATTTAGTCCAAATTTCAAGGAATTTGGAGAAAATTTTTTCAATTTTCAATTTTTTGGTCACAAAACAGGTTTTCCTACCCGACGCATAGTGCCACTTGGCGCGCACTTACGATTGGGAGGTCCTCTGGAGGAAAACTTGGTATTTCTGGATTTTTTATGAAACGTTATGCATGCTCAGGAATGGCCTAAGAATTTCATCAAGTTCTGGGTTGCCTAAAGGGTCAAAAACACCTTGAAAATGGCCTTTCTACCACTTTTTGCACACACTGGAAACAGTGTTGGGATATTGAGCTTTTTGATGGGAAAATTGAAACCAAATCTAGAAATTCCACTTGGGTTAGAAAGTAGAAAGGTAGGGCTTTCCAATGAGCTATCATGAGCTCAATTTGGACTTTGGGAAGGGCCTCAAAAATAGCTCCAAAGTTGTGCTACGCATAGAGATTTTGGGCACGGCGCATAGAGGATTTTGGCCTATTTTTCACTCCACAGCTCAGAGTTTCGCCTATTTTTGGCCAGTTTCACTTTTTCATGTAAATTTTGATCTACCTTGATGTAATTTCATGATCATGATGTAATTTTGGTACATTTTTACTTGTTCTAGAAGATTCATTCACCAAAAGGTGAAATGTGAGTGAATGGATCAGTTTCCTAGCATATAGAGGCAAGTTGTTTTCATTGCCTATTTTTCAGTTCCTAGTTTAGATATGGTTGAAACAGCTCCTAGAATTATGAGCTCGACCCCTAGAGGCATGGGAATGGGTTAGGCTTGTCTATATCATGTAATTCATCAGTCATTTTCAGGGTTGGACATTTGGGATTGCTCAGCACTTCATTGTAAATTCATTCTGCAAATTTTGGCAAAGGAATAGACCAGGGTTTGCAGCCCTCTTTGGGATCCTTGTGGCTCTGTGTTTTGATGGTGTTTTTCTCTATGCATTTCTAAGTTCACTGATGTTTATGTGTACCATTTTCATTCTCCTTTCTTCTCAAATTAAGCAAATCATTGTTAAATGTAGAATTCAGTAGCTTGCTTTGCTCTGCCTTTAGTTTTGTTTAATTTTACATGTTTTCATCTATTTGAGGAGGAATCTTGAGACCCTCTTGCCCTCTTCATCTTTCCACCAGTCTGATCCTTCCATTCAATAAACCTAAAGCATCAAAACACTTGCCTTCCTTTCCCCAATCAGAACTCTGCAAAAACTAGGCCTAATCCCCGCACCCAAAACTGCCTTTCCCTTTGATCCAAGAAAACCCCCCAAAATCAAACTAAAACTCCTTCACTTATATACCTAGCCTAAAATTAGCTTTTATTTCAGTCATCTCAAGCCCTATTGATTACTTTTCGCTGAGATTGACCTGGAGAGAGCCCTCTCCTATTCTGTTAGGGCTAGCTACCATACTGAGCGTGGTTTGATGTTACCCTCAACTCTGCCTTCCTTCAGCCTGAGGTAGATTTAGAAAATAAAATAGTGGCGACCATACTGGGGAGAAAATTATTTTCTTGTTAATTTTATTTGTTTTATAAGCTAAAGACAAAGCCTGAAGTTATGCCAGATAGCCTTCGAAATGCTCTTGATTTGCATTAGCGAAAGTAGATAAACACTGCTTCAGTCAATCTCCGGTCTAGTTTGTAAACGTAACATCTGACTTGCAAGTTTCCCCAGTACGTGTATCGAGTTCAGATCTGATTGTTGATGGTGGACAACGATCAGACATATGAAGGCTGAAACATTCACCTGGCGACTCCAACTCAATCCAGAGATTCCAGTGCTCACTGATCCATTCATGCAATAAAATAAAATGGTAGGGTATGTGGCAGACCCTGCTCTTTGTGAAGCTTTAAAAGAAGTTAGAGATCAGCTAGTGGATATTAAAATTGATGAAGTATTTTTCATTGTTGTGCTTCAATGTTTGAGATCTCCGAAGTTTCCTTCTGAAGCTAAAACTGGTTTCTTTGAGTTAGTTGTTGTAAAATTTGAGAAGGAGATTCAGTATTTAAATGATCAGATCTAATCATATGAATTTCAAGATCCTAAAACATTTTTGGAAACTCTCCCTCCAAAACAAGAAACAATAGAGCTGCCCGTGGATGTTTGCATTGACAGTGTGCAGCTAGAAGTATGTATTATGGAGTCGAGGCAGCAAACAAAGTCTGGCTTTTGCGATCCTATTGCAACGTACATGGAAATGTTTTTAAGTTTGAATGATAGATCAAATTGTATTTTAAATAACCAGACTTGTTATGTGCGTGTATGGCCGCTAGCATTTACATCTGTGTCTCGGTTGAAGCACTCTCAAGCAGCATCCTTGTCCCAGTTACTTGATTGGTTGATCTGGCATTACATCGTTACTTGATCTATTGGTTTTACAGAAAAGTAAGGGAGATTTGTAAATAAATAAGCTGCCAAAGGCAACATTTCAATTTCCGGTATTTGTTTATGTATAGGTTGCAGTATGTACATGTTTTTGGACTGGTATGAGTTGTTTTGGGTTTGCAGTTATTGATTCCATTGACCAATGGATAAGGCATTGGTCTTCTCTCCCAAAGATCTGCCATTCTTGGCACCTCCAAGGAGCTACCATCCCCATTGGAGCCAATGTTAGTGTCAGTATTTGCAGCCTTCCTCCAGTGATCAAACATGCTCTTACAAAGTGATTTTAAGATGTCAAGGTCAAATTTTTTCATTTCAAAGAGTCTTCAAGCAAAATTTGGTCACTAGGTATTAGGTCTAGGGTTTATTTTCACTCTTTTCATAGTTGTCCAAATGTCGGTCCATGTCACCATTCAGCTGAGTGTACCGTCATTCAGAGGGTTTTCATCATCGTGTCAAGTTCCAAAGGGTCATTTTACACCTTGTTCATGCTTCAGTTGTGCCTAGGTAAGGTCCTTTTCCCTCTCCTAGGGTTTTGAAGGTAATTTCTCTTAGATGGTAAAATCATCAGCAAAACTTGTATCCTGATGTTCATATACCTTCCCCTATCCTTAATTTACCTTATTAAACACTTCCCATCATTTAGATCCCCCAAATTCCTCATTTTCGCACAAACCCTAGTTTCTTGCTACAACTTGGCAATTTTCTAGGCTAGGCCTGTGTTTTGCCCTTTTGGACCCCTTCCCCTCACTCAATCTCTGAAATTAACTTTCCCTTACTTCCTAACATCCCTCCCTACTTCCAATTTTTTTTTCAATAATTTAGAAGGCCCTTATCCCCTTCGTTGCGCTTCATTTCAACAAATCCCTTGTTCCACACATCGGGATAGGTTTTACTCCAATGATGTTTCTGAGCCATAAAAGATGAATTTGGGAAAAATAAGAGAGTTTTATGTCCATAATAGGCCAAGGAAGAAAAAAATCCTTCACTTTTTACACAAGTGTCATGGTTTTAGAGAAATGTCAAAAATACAGTTTCCTCAAGAGAATTGATGCACCTCTGAAGTGACCTTGGGAAAATCAATATTTATCCTATATTGGTTGACCAAATGACTTTCTTGATGAGTCAAATGATAAATAGACACAAATATATTTCCAATTAGCTATCATGAGCTCAATTTGGAGTTGAGGAAGACCTTCAAAAGTTGACTGCAACAGCACTCTGCCTTGAGGCAGCCTCATTTTGCTCGTTTTTACCAGTCTTGGGATATTTGCTTTTTTACAAGGAAAATGAACTCCAAATTAAAATATTCTAGCTGTTTTGGAAAGTATACTCAATACTCTTTCCAACGAGCTATCCTGTGCCCAATTTGGACACCGGGAAGGTCTCCAAAAGCCTCTTGCAAAAAGGCACTACACATTGGATTACTTGCGCGGCGCATTGGGCTGAAACATCAAAATGTTGCCATTCTTCTCCAAAATTTCCAAATGTGCTCAAATATGTGGTGTGAAAGTAAGCTAAGAGTTTTTCCATTGCAAGTGAAGATTTTTTCTTAGAATTTATGGTGGTTTAGTGTGCGAAAGCTCATCATTCAGTCCAAAAATCACCAGGAAACAGAAACAGAGTTCTTTTGGAAAAGTGCCAAAGTTTTCAAACACTGGGTTTTCTTCGAATCCAAAATCAAAGTCCATGCCATAAGAGATATTTTTGTCTTTCAATAATCCAATTACACACCAAAGACATCAGTGAAGCAAAGAGAAAATTGTGGAAGAAGCAAAAGTCAGTGTGAAAGCCGAAATTGTGGTGAAGGCAGCCTGCGTGGCACATTGGGTGAAGGTTGCGGCACATATAAAGTGTGCGGCGCATAGGGAAGTTTCACACTGTGCAATTTTTTTCCTGCACGGTGCATATAAAGTGCGCGGCGCACTGGGCTGTGTGCGCGGCGCACAGGGCCAACACCAATATTTTTGTCATTTGCCTCCACAAACTCCAAATCAACTCGGTTCTTTTTGTCCAAGTAAGTTTATGAGATGTTGTAATTGCCATTTAAAAAAAATTTGGTGTGGTTGGAGATTGGATATGAGAATTTAATGTCAAAAGACAAGCCCTACCATCTTGTTGAAGAAATGCCTCTTTAGGGTTTTGAGGTTAGAGTTTCAAAATTTGTTTTGGTGCCAAAATTTTTCTTCCCTCACTTGGTTTCTTCATCCCTCTTGCTATTATCCTATTGTTTTAGTCTATTCCCTTATCTCCCTATACCCCTAAAAGTCACTCAATACTTATTTCATCCCTTATCCCTTTCATATTCAAAGTGACTTATTCCTAATCCCCATTTTCCTGTCCCTAAGCTACTTCATTCCCTATCATTTTCCCTTTCTCATTTCACTTATAAAATTCCAAAAATCCCAAAAATTCAAGTAGTTGTTCCATTGTCTCTACATTATCAAATCAGAAGTTTTAAAAAAGGAAAATTTTACTTGGTTACAGTCCATTGTTCCCACTGTACTATTTTCCCACAATCCCTTCCTACTCGGCACATATTTGGAAATTGAAACAAAAGCACCAAATTCTCATTCTTCATCTCATTCAAGCTAGCACAAAATTTGAAACACCATGGAGACGGACACCGACACATCATATGAACGAGACAGTGATTCTGCCACTGAACTGCATGCACCAAGAAGACATTGAGGCAGCGTAAATAGTATGAAAAACTCCAAATCTTGGCCAAAGCTTCTTTGGCTGAGCATAGCATTTGATCAGGGAACTTCAATCCAAATTTCAAGTAATTTGGAGAAAATTTTGTCAATTTTGAATTTTTTGGTCACAAAACAGGTTTTCCTACCCAACGCGTAGCGCCACTTGGTGCGCACTTACGATTGGGAGATCCTCTGGAGGAAAACTTGGTATTTTTGGATTTTTATGAAAATTTATGCATGCTCAGGAATGGCCTAAGAATTTCATCAAGCTCTGGGTTGCCTAAAGGGTCAAAAACACCTTGAAAATGGCCTTTCTGCCACTTTTTACACACACTGGAACGAGTGTTGGGAGATTGAGCTTTTGGAGGGGAAAATGGCAACCAAATCCAGAAATTCCACTTGGGTTGGAAAGTAGATAGGTAGGGATTTCCAACGAGCTATCATGAGCTCAATTTGGACTTTGGGAAGGGCCTAAAAATCAGCTCCAAATTTTTGCTATGCATAGAGATTTTGGGCGCGGCGCATAGAGGATTTTGGCCTATTTTTCACTCCACAGCTCAGAAGTTCGCCTATTTTTGGCCAGTTTCACTTTTTCATGTAACTTTTGATCTACCTTGATGTAATTTCATGATCATGATGTAATTTTGGTACATTTTTACTTGTTCTAGAAGATTCATTCACCAAAAGGTGAAATGTGAGTGAATGGATTAGTTTCCTAGCATATAGAGGCAAGTTGTTTTCATTGCCTATTTTTCAGTTCCTAGTTTAGATATGGTTGAAACAGCTCCTAGAATGATGAGCTCGACCCCTAGAGGCATGGGAATGGGTTAGGCTTGTCTATATCATGTAATTCATCAGTCATTTTTCACGGTTGGACATTTGGGATTGCTCAGCACTTCATTGTACATTCATTCTGCAAATTTTGGCAAAGGAATAGACTAGGGTTTGCAGCCCTCTTTGGGATCCTTGTGGCTTTGTGTTTTGATGGTGTTTTTCTCTATGTATCTGTAAGTTCACTGATGTTTATGTGTACCATTTTCATTCTCCTTTCTTCTCAAATTAAGAAAATCAGTGTTAAAGGTAGAATTCAGTAGCTTGCTTTGCTTTGCCTTTAGTTTTGTTTAATTTTACATGTTTTCATCTATTTGAGGAGGACTCTTGAGACCCTCTTGCACTATTAAGATTCCCACCAGTCTGATCCTTCCATTCAATCAACCTAAAGCATCAAAACACTTGCCTTCCTCGCCCCAATCAGAACTCTGCAAAAACTAGGCCTAATCCCCGCACCCAAAACTGCCTTTCCCTTTGATCCAACAAAACCCCCCAAAATCAAACTCAAATTCCTTCACTTATATACCTAGCCTAAAATTAGATTTTATTTCAGTCATCTCAAGAACTATTGATTAATTTTCGCTGAGATTGACCTGGAGAGAGCCCTCTCCTGTTCTGGTAGGGCTAGCTACCAGACTGAGCGTGGTTTGATGTTACCCTGAACTCTGCCTTCCTTCAGCCTGAGGTAGATTTAGGAAATAACAGATTTCTTCCTCAATAAATATATCCATGTATTCCTTGAGAATTCATACATGAATGAAACATAGTACAGAGACTTACCCAGTAATAGAACCGAAACAGGTCCAAACACATCACTGTGCACAAGCTCTAATATCTTGTTTGCCCTCTTAGCACCATAAGGAAAACTCACCCGATTCTACTTCCCATATACACAATGTTCACAGAAAACAAAATCTAGAGAGATATTAGACATACCTTCTACCATACCATTTCCATGCATTATCTAAAGGCCCTTCTCTCCAATATGTCCAAGCCTTTGATGCCATAGCATGGTGTTTTCTCCAGACACCACTAGGCTTTCCGCTCCACTTTCGGGAACCAAAGAACTGTTGCACCCATCGATAATAGTGTTGCCTTGAAGCTTGTATAGAGTTCCAATCCGAACTCCCTGCATTAATACCAGTGCTCCCTAAACCATCTTACAGGCATATTTCTTGAACAATGTTTTTACACCTGCATCATCCATCTTTCTTACAGAAATCAGATTTCTGGTCAATGCAGTAATGTGCAGAACACGAGGAAGTGTTATAATCCTTCCACCTTGCATCTTCAGCTTTCCTTTTTCACGTCCAACGATTCTGGCCTTCCTATCATCACCTAAGAAGACATCACCGCCATCATATTTCTCATACTCGCAGAACCACTCCCTATGAGGAGTGAAGTGAAAGGATGCACCCGATTCAATCAACCATGACTCGTGATCTACATGTGTATTTGAAGAAGAAGCCAAATACACATCCCCACCTTCACCCGAGGTAGTTTTTGCCTCTGTAGAAGGAGCATCATCAGATCCCTTTCCTTTCTCAGGAGCTTTAGATCTGCAGTCCTTTTTGTAGTGCCCTTCCTTTCCGCATTTCCAGCACAGCTTTACAAACTTTCCAGGAGATTTAGATCTCCCTCTAGATTTAGATCTCCCACTCAAAACCTTATTGATGTTTATGTTCTGGGACCTTCCTTATATAGATAAGGCATCTCCATTCTGACCCTCCATATTTCTCCTTCTCCTTTCCTTCGACAACAAGGCTGAGACAACGTCATCAAAATTCAAGGTAGTTGGATTGCTACCTATTGCAATAACCAGATTGTCCCATGAGTCTAGTAGAGAACACAACAAACTGATGCACTTATCTTCATCTGATATTTTAATATCAATAGATGACAGCTGATTTACCATAGTATTGAAGGCGTTCATATGCTTTGTCACCGAGTCTCCATCCTTCATCCTCAGGTTATACATCTTTTTCTGCAAGAACAATTTATTCACCAGAGACTTAGACTGGTACAAGTCCCAATTTTGTCCAACAAATTCTTCGTAGTAGCTTCCCTAGATACATTCAACAATACCTAATCTGAGACACACAACCGTATTGTGCTCTTTGCCTTTCAATCTAGCTTCTTCCAGTCTTCATCTGACATTTCCATTGGTTTAGAACCTGGATCTACGGCGATCCATTTATCTTTATCGACTAGCAGGTCCTCCATCTTGAGCTTCCACAACTCAAAAATTTGACCATTAAATTTCTTGATCTCTATCTTCCCGCCACTCACCATATTCTTTCACCACAAGAATTGATTATGCAGATCTCCCACTAAACATGGTCTACCATAGGCCTGAGCAAAAAACCCCTCAGCAGCAAAGGCTTCCCCTTGAAGCCGAAACAACTCTAATACAAAATCTAGGCTTTAACCCTGTACATAAATTATCTGCAAACGAATCTTAAAAACATAAAATAACCAATAGCGAGAGCATAAAACATAAAACAGATAAACATATAGATTTTCCCCTGGATCCCAAATCGGGATGACCAACTTCTTTTTCATTATATTCCTTTTAGTGTTACAAAACATGTATATACATTCCAAAGCATACATAACCCCAATCCATTAACCTTCGATTAGAACATAACCGCAGTTCCCTTGACCGAATCTACAGAATACCAGGGGCCGAAAACCATCATACCCCAAAACCATGTGCAAACCCATGCACAAAACCATGGGCGGGTATCGCCCCCCATGTGACCCCCCCACGCGTGACTAGTCGTGGAAAGAATATAACACATACCCAACAATCTGAAGGGACCTAACCTATTTCCTTTTTGTATATTATCCTAGGTGAGAAACTTATCTCTAAGTTTCACATTTAAATTTGAGAATTAAGTGGGCATTTAAATTTCTAGATTGAATTTTACCACCATAATTGGTTTATGTTCACCTTATTGTCACAAATCACTTGGTCGCCAAGCTATGGAGTATAAGATGCACCTTATGTTTATATGAAATATTTCTCCGTACCAATAATGTGCACTTAATTCCCAAAGGGGTTGGGTCAAACGATGAGAAATGATGATATGTTCATCAATGACCAAGATTAATTCCCATGAGGGTATGCAAACCTTGATGTCTCTCTTAGATTATTCATCAAAATAGAGTGTGAGTTTACATTATCATTAAAATGATGGCCATATCTATACCTAAATATTTACCATTAGATTCATATTCCAAGGTCTCTTAGACTCCCGATGATGATTCATATCACATGCCATAACTCTAATGGATTATGCTTTTAGCATTCCCCCTAACTTGGAAGGGTCCTTGTGAGTCCAAGTAGAGACATTAGGTTAGATACCAATGGTTGAATCCATTCTCTAAATATGATGGCCTTGCGCTGACCAGAAACCCAATGCTTAACAGTTCATGGAACATTTCCAAATCTGGTTGGAAGTTTATGGTGAACAAATGGCCATCTTAAGGAACTGGTCAACAAACATAAACACATTAGCTGAAGCAGTAGCTTCTAGTGTTATAAACAGACATTTGTGATAATTAAAGCAGCAGATCAAACTAACATTCGATAACATGTCAAGACAGATAACTGGAAATAGTAGTAATATCATAGCATAAGAGTAGTGTTTTCAAAAAATATTACAGCGTCCTCGATCATAGGTCCAAAATTCCTTATGATCAGAAAAAAGTGATACAAAAAATGATACAAGTCTACAATATCAATCATCCACTATTCGTGGTGATGATCACGATAAAACACTACAGCCCATGCAACCTTGCTCAGAAATCTCCTGAATGGTCCTGGAACCCTGATAACATATTTCTGTAAGCGGAGCGAAATATCATCTATGGTAGTCTCTGGAATATCTAAGGTCAACCGCTCCAGATGGTTCTCCAAATCGGTAAGGATATCTGTTGTCTGATCCTGTGGTGGTGGTGGTGTTGCAGTTGGTTTCCCATCAAAAGGACGTAGAGTGGCTAGTCAATGTGGACCCACATCGACATTTAAAAAATTTTCATCTATTTTGGACGATTCAAAAAACAAAATAAAAATCAGAATTTAGAACATGTCAAAATTATTTTTACCTGACTCATCCCACTGTGTCCCTGGAGGAAGAGAAATCTCTCGGTCACCACGGAAATCTATCCCAACATAAGGAAAATCTTCAATCATAAAGACTTGGTTATCTAACCAATGAAAGTAAGTCGTGGTGAAACGAACAACCTCGCCGCCTTCACTGTGACGGGCCATCAATGTAACCCATCAAACCATTCAAGGCTCTTTGACTCTACCATGATCAACTGAAATAAGCTGTGGGGCCAGTAGAGGAATCCTCTCTAGAGAAAATGTGATCACGATCGCTCCATATCCAAAGTTTTTCAACTTCACTTTTTTTGCTCTAGTCAGTTGGCCTTTGACATTGGCCAAAACTGCCTCACACCAATTGAAAATGGTGCCTCTAAAGCAGTCAACGATAGTCTGCATTTGGGATTTCTTAGCAACATGTGGAGCTGCGCTCCCACACAACCTGGTTACCATAAATTCAAGCAATTTTAGCTCAGGACGAATAATGGCTTTTATGTCAATATGTTTATCCTTGGGGTCTGCTTCCTCATTGCAAAATTCTTCCTGAAGGCTAGCGACATGCTGGCCACTTGCCCTAGCCCCAAATAAAGAGAGTGGCTCGTCCCTATTTGAAAAACCAGTGAGGAAGTATATATCTTCTGGCTCGATTTCAAGCCGGTGACCTCCAATGATAAAGCATTGCTCTTGTACATCCCATTTGTTGACTAGCTAGGTAAGCAAATCTACCTAAGCCCTCATACCTTGAATGGCCCAAAATTTGTATAAACCACATGCTCTTAAAACTTGTAATGTGGGCGGATGTAACATGGCCGCATCATCAACTTCTTCATGCTCTCGTTCTCACCACTCAAGCATTGCAAATATCTTGCAATGGACAAATTGAAAGGTTAGAAACAACTTGAGTGAGAAAATTTGGTTCAATTTGGGAGATTTATACATTTCATTTTTTCTTACGGTGCCTCCGCACTTTATGCATAAAAACAGTGTGGGGATCTGCACGTATCTTATGTGTAAGGTGCGGGACCATGACAAGTTTTATTTAACAAAATTGTCGGGGTCCGCAGGTTCCATGTGTTTTGCCTGCGAACCCCCGTGAGCGATATTTTGAACATATGTTCCTCTCTAAAAATCAATTTAAACCCTAAAATGAGAAAGTAAATAGACTAAAATGAAGGTAAAGATGATGTGGATTACCTGGAATTGACGGTTTTCGAGTCTGACGGGCGAATCTTCCGCAATCTTCTCCGGAACGTTTTTTACCAAAAGCTCTCAATTTTCACTCTGAAGTCAAATGGTAAAAATGATTTAAAAAAACTTCTTTTTATAAGATTTTTTGATTAAATAAAATATTATTTTCTTTATTTTTCACTTTGAAAAGTGGGTTTTCCAAATTATTTTTATTAATTATAAACATATATGTTTAATTTTTGAGTTTTTGTGCAGAATACAAGATTTCTGGGTGAAATGGTCATTTTGACGAAGGAGTATACTTTTTATCACTTTTTTGAACTCGGTAAAAATTATGAAAAAGTAGATGAGTACATTTTTATCACTTTTTCGAACTCGTTAAAACTTACAGAAAAAGTGAAACTACTGAGTACACTTTAATCACTTTTTCGGACTCTTAAAAATTACAAAAAAGCGAACTCTTGGAGTTCTCTTTTAAGCCCTTTTCAGACTCTCTAAACATGAAAATATTGCTGAGTACTTGACTATTCCAACTCGTTAAAGGAAATGAACAGTCGTCCTTTCAGTATAAGTTTACCCCTTTTCCAGACTGAAATGGAATATTTACGAAAAAGGTATACGTTGACTAATCATGGTCAATAGAGTTCTCTCCTGTATTATCTTATCCTTTTTTGGGCTTGAGAGACTAAATTTACAAAAAGGCACACCCATGGAGTTTCCTTAAGTTTTCCTTCTGACTCCCTAAAATTGAAAAACACCGAGTTTCTCCTATACCAGACTCATTAAAATTTAACAGTAAAGGACCTGTCGATTACAAACAGGAATGGACCACTCCATCTTAGGGTTCGATTTTAAACTAAGTTGGACTCATCCGAAGGATGAGCTTATATAACAAGAAAATGTTATCCTCCTCAAGTTTGTCAAAAATGAAGATGTACTTGCTAGAAATGGTGGGGGAAAAGAGAGAAAACGAATCCGTTTGTCACACTTTGTTTAAAAATCAGTTTACCACTCTTGAACACGACACTTTTTTTCACACTTCCACTTGGTTTGGGAAAATCCTTTTCGAATCAGTTAATCAAACCATATTGAAAGTCTTCAGCCAGTTTCTGGGTATTAGCTTAGTTCAATTGTCACCAAACCATCTACAGTGTCGTTATGTGTTCAAGAGGACAGTTCAAATAAACCATTCATTTGCAAATATTTTTCTCCATTTGACCATCCTTGAGTCATTCCTTGCAAAATATTTCTACAAAACTTGATCTAATGGTTTTGTGTCATGGGATTTCCTACAACGGATCAGTTTCTATCAACCGAAACTCATCATCTAGGAAGTTGATCTAGAATCCCTTAGTACCTTGGAATCTGCATGCCTCAATGGCACATTTCTCACCTTCGACGACAGGTTGCATCATTGACCTTCCATGGATTGTACTGAGTACTTTGAGAACCATTGTCATTATTGGTGGTTTCTCTCACACTTGTTAACAGTTCACATCATTGAATGGTAATCTAGTGGTTTCTACCATGCTCGACTTCGATACAATCAATCGCATGGATAGAATCAAACTAGTTTGGGTACCGGAGATCAAGACCCTAGATCTAGTTTCCACCATCCAGGCTACGAGGAGTTTTATTATTCATTATGCAGTGGACTATTCATAAAATATATGGCTACGTCCATACTGTTTCTACATTATTGATGTGATAGTAAAATCATTTCTATATCAGAAAAAGTTTAGTTAGTGTTAGATTATTAAAGAAAATGATTAATAATCTAATTTAGATGCTTCTAGCTGGAATTTCCAAAAATTAATTATGGGTTTTGAATATCTCATTTATTCTATCTCCTCCAGGAAATTTTGTGGCTATAACACATCTAATGCTAAAATAAATAACACTCCTTCTTGGAAAGGAATGTGTTCTAATGTTGCACATGTTGCCACAACACCTTATCTCTACATAATCTCCAGTCAGACTGTTGATGTCTAGCTATTGATTCCCACCAATCACTACGCAAATATAATATGAGTTGCATTTGTGCTATTTCTGACCTTGTTGAACTGCTACCAACACTGCATTTGCACTTCAAATCCCTCTACATCTAGTCCAACTAAGAAGTATCTGAAATATTGAACCAATTGTGTTCAGTATGATGCATCTATCACTCGAGTCCTGATTTCTACTAGCATATTCACTACCACCAAGGAATCTGCATTTCTATTGACTCTAAAATGTGCCACATGCACTGCTACCAACTCTTCACTGTGCTCCCCACCTCAGACTATTATTAGTATTTTCCATTATCACTCTAGAATCTGACTGCATTAACTACCACTGGTCAATCTTGCTACTATATACTATGGTCCCTTATAACTAGTTACTCATCCAAGAGGTGGACTCCTCAAGTACCCTGCCCAATTTGGCACACTGGAGTATCAAGCTCCCCCTCCTCCTAGATCTGGTGCTCCACTATCTCCTTTCAATCCCAGTCCCTCGTTGGGACTATTATTTTCTTTGAAACTCATGCTAGACAACTCACACTTCCTCTTACACTTATTTCCAACAACTAGAAGTCGAATTTTTGTCCATATCTGCATTCTGGCTAACTCACACAACCTCCTCTAGATTGTACGGTCATCCCTGCAAAGCTGCAAAATATGTGAAACTCAAAATTGGAGAAAATAAACTCGAAAATTTCCCTCTTTCTCGTTGCTCGGTTGCTGGATCTACTACCCATACTCATTTCTAGAGCGACAAGATATATTCACAACTATTGCCAATATGCAATTGTAAAAAATATATTTCTAAATATCGAGATCCCCTCAGAGAAATTTTCCCTTTGTGTGTGCTCTTCTCTCTTCCACGTGACACATGTTCTGCTCTTGTAAACTGCTGAAAAACCCTTTGCTTCCAGCTAGATATATTCGAGATGAAAAATATTGATCTGCTCCCTCTTCCTCTGGAATAATTTGATCTTGAAAACTCAATTCTTTTTGTCTTTCAGAAAAGTTGAATTTCCTCAAGCAACTTGGTCCCTTTGTAGAATGAGTAGGATGCGCTTGGGAATTTGGATCTACTGTTCACTCAAAACAACGAAATTCCTTCCTTTCACTTCTGAGCTCTTTGGGTGATCAATTGTGCCCTAATACCACGTGAAAATTCCAAATTGAAATCCTATTGCTACAGTTGTTAATTATTATCCTAATTTTTAATTTAATTTAATAATTTATTTGTTGTTTTCATGAAAAATAATGAATAAATCACTTTGAAATCTACACAAATAAAACCGTGGAAGAATAAATATTAGAATAAATGTTAGCACACACACATACAATTAACACAATTATTTTAAGATGAAATTCCTCGGAAAAACCCAACTTGGGAAAACTGGTGAATGAGTGAGGGTTTTATTTTATTATGCAACAAAGAAATCTCAATACATCTATGGATGCCCGAGTGGAAAAACAAGCAACAAAAAAATATGGGCAAAATATTGAAGGGAAATTACCCTTCTCCCACAAGAAATTTTTGGCATGGATTATCTAATGAAGTCATTTTTCCTTTCGATGCCAAGGAAATGGTCTCTCTGGCCCTTTGAGACTTCTTCTCGACTTTTGGAACTCAGAACCATTTTTCCTTTCTTCAATTCGAACTGCTTGGCTAAAGCAACTGCACTTTCCCTCAACGCTGCCTCTTTGGGATAACTCGACCCTCTTGTTGCTACCTCTCCAGATATGGAAAATATTTCCTCCAGATCACTGTACCTTCCCCTCACATTTCTTCGATCTCACTGACTCTTTCTCCGAAAACTGACTCTTCTATTAGGGAAATCAATGTTCCAATAAAATCAAACTCTCAAAGTGTATTCTCCATTACCACATTGACCTCCTCTCACAATCCTTTGTTGTAGCACCAACGACCAATATTAAAACATAATCAATGGCTAGGATCATCTTGGAGTCAATATGTGTAAGTTACTAAGTCATTCTCACCTTATCTCAATTAATATTGATTAATTAACCATATTCCCTAAGTTTAGACTTACGAAATATTCAAAAAATGGTTAATAATCTAATTGAGATAATTTTAGACGAAATTTCCAGAAATGATTAATGGGTTTTGGAGATCTTCTGTATTCTATCTTATCCACAAATTTTTGTGGCTATAACACATCTAATGCTACAAAAACTAACAAATTCAGTGATACCTAAATTCAGAGACAAATTCATGCCCATGAGCATGCATTTTGATTGGTGGACTTCCTTAAACCACCATTGGTTGATACCTTAATGGTCACCCTTTATCAATAATTAGGGATAAATTCCACTAGTAGAAGACTTCAACTACTAGTGAGGTTCAAAGTTGTTCCAGAAACTGCATTGAGTGTTCCAGGTTAAGACCTTAATCGTCTTCCTTTTCAAAAAACTAGGGGGAACTTCAATTAGCCGAAGAGTTCAGATTCTAGGAATATTTGGAAATGATCCAAGAATTGCACCAACTATTTTAGTTTTGGTGGTAAGAATTAAAAATCCACTCTCTAAGACCTTGAGTTCTCCCACCTTATACCATCATTCCAGAGAGAACAATCAATCAAGTGCTCCCATGCATTTTTTTCATATTTTTTTTCAACTCTCTTCTTGGACTCATATACCCGTTCAGATTAAGGGGGAGAATGTAGGAAACATAATCCGCTAAGGATCATGTGGTGGAATTTCAAGAGTCATTGGAGTCCAAGAGACCGCTTGGAATATGAAAACCAAGGGTCATAAGAAAATTTATTAATATGTAAATCTTTGTGAATATAAAGTATTTCATGTTTATCTTAATCTTGTCTATTATTTTAATGGAAATGGACTTATAAAGTATTTCATGACTTATCTTAATGGACTTATTTTAATGGAAATGGACTTATATTCTTTGTAAGCTTTGGTGAAGATGTTTTGGAAGGATTATGGAACTATGGAAGGTTTGGGTGTTATGGATTATCTTGTAAACAAAATGAAGGATATCTTTTCAATTCTAGGTTAATTATTATTTACCCATCTTTGCAATTCTAGGTTAATTATTATTTACCCATAAATTGTGATCAACTAAATGATAATTTAGGATTTTTTCATAGATATCTTGATGATGGGCTGTGATACTTAGCCTGAAACATCGATAAAAATAATTTACCACATAGGAATCCAAACATCCATAATGAAAAGCTTGTTAAGGAGTGGGATGAATTGGATTTATATAGGAGCACAATAAAATACAGAAATAGACATAAACATAGAGATGCAGCAGAAATAATGCTTCATTTCATTAATATAAAATAACAGAAATATGCTTATCTCTGAGAAGAGATGTGGAGGCTACAAGCCTCTGAAATGTGTTACAATGAGGCTCGAGGGCCTATTTATTATTGAGAGATAATGTAAACTCTAAACGTCCAAAAACCTAACCCTAGGAGATGAAGCGCCAAAACTATGGCCTCGTTTGGGTCAATTAGTGTTTCAACTTCATGGGGACATAACTTTGGCATACAATCTACGCTTGATGTGCACCATATCTCATTAGAAATATATATCTGAGGAGTACATTTTTTTTTATGAGCAACATCAATCCATGGACACATGTTGCTCACGGTTTTCCCAAAAAACGTCGTTTAGGGCCTCAAAACGGCTCCGGAAGTTCAGGACCCGAAAAACTGCTAAAAGTAGTAAGTGGTGCTGAAACTGAAAAAATGAAAGAACTGATGGTGGGGGTTCAAATGGAATAGGTGGGTGACCACCAATATCTGCCTGGATCATTAGGACCCAAAACGGCTTCGGAAGTTCAGGAACCAAAAACCTGCTAATAATAGCAAATTGTGTTGAAAGTGAAAAACTCAAAGAACCAATGGTGGGAGTCCAAATGGAATAGGTGGGTGGCCACCAATATCCACCTGGATCATTCCTCCCCCCTTAGGAAGCAATGGTAGCCATTGCATTGAGATGCTCCATGAGATGAGGAAAATTATGTTTAACTTGGTATTAGATTTGTCGAAGATGTCATGGACCTACGAGCGGACATGATGGATGTGTTTAGTAAATTTGGTTTCTTTATCAGCCTCAAGTAGTACATGTGTGGATTATGTTTGTGTAGTCGCATCAGGTATGGAAACATCAGGCGGCGGTGTATCAGGGGTCATATCAATGAAGTGATTGTCCTGACAGTGTAGAGGAACCTCTGTAATTGAGGATAAAATTTCCTCCTATTCCTCCATGAATTTTTCCATCTGTTGCAGCCATCTAGGGGAGCCCTGTTTCGAGGTTGTGGCCACAATATTCTTCTCTCCTTGTGAGCAAGTTTTAAGGAAAATAAATTTCCTGGTTTGGGAAACAATATTACTGCGTTGTTTTGTAGTAGTCAAAGAGATGCGAGGATGCGGTACTACCTTCGGTATCCTGCTCAAGTTATTTCCCAAAGTAATAATAATAGCATGATGCCTAGAATCATACACAACATCTCGCCTCCACAAGTATGGTTGGCCCAAAAATACATCAACTACATCAAGAGGAGAAACATCACATAATACCTCATCCGTGAATGGCTTGCTACTGCACGGAAGGCAGCACTACTAGTGGACGCAGAGATCTCTCCCTGGGTGAAGCCACCCAATGGTATATGGTTGCAGGTGTGATATGGTCGGCAGGCTGAGCCGCTTCACGACCTCTATTGAAATGAGGTTCTTTTGGCTTTCGCTATTGACAAGGAATCATAGTGGAGAACCCTTCACTCACATTTTTGAATGGAAGAGGCGCTCCCCCTCCTCTGGATCCTCAGGATCCTCCCTCTGGAGCTTGGTGGTGGCAACAATAACACTAGGATCTGAATAAATGATCTACTTCCCTTTGTCATTTCCTTTGTCTCATTATGTCTAAGGATCAGAACATGCATCTGATTCAGGTGCCTTTGGTTCAACCACCAATGAATGTTTGGCCCAACACTCGTTTGTGTTTTGAGTGGGGTTATTATGAAATTCACACCACTTCCTCATGTCCTTCTTTTGATTTTTGGTGTTGTTCAGAGTCACCCCGCTTTGGCCTTGCCCCTTGTTTTGCGGGTCAGGGGCGCCTTTCCTTGGCTTTGGATTCACGGATCTAAAGTCTCACTTCTTCTACTTAAATTTCTGCTCGATCTTAGAGGGATAATGATATGTTGTGCTAAGCGATGTAATGTCGAGGAAATCCATGTCCTTCTGAATGTGTCTGTGTATACAATTGCGGTACTTGAGCACCAAATGTCTCTCTGAATCTTTAATACCCAACTTTGTGCACAGGGTATGGAACAAATTCATTATTTTGTGCACATCTTGATCCCTTTGCTGCCGCAGCATGGCCCATTGGATGTACTTGTCCTCATAGCTCCCCACGAGGTAATATTGTTCCTTGATGTCATCTCAAAACTAATTCCAAGTGGGTGCAACCAAGAATAGAGAGGGTTTCATCCCGTCCTTTTGCTCACAGTAAGTTTCCCACTAGTCTTTGACATGGGGGTAGTTTTGAGGAGTGCAAAAATAATATTTTCTCAGTCATAGAAATCATGGACCAAGAAATATCCTTCCAAAAAATTCAACCATAAATCTATGGTGTCTGCATCTACCTGGCCTTCAAATATAGGAATCTCAAAGTTTACGTGTACCTTGAAGGGAGTGGTGCCTCCAGAGTGGGGGTTGGAAGCAGATGCGCCGTAGGTAGGCAGTCGTTGAAGGATCTGAGAAAATTTATCCATCATCACGTTCTTTTGTTTCTCGAGGGCCTCCTTAAGGAATATTTTGATATCATCTCCTGCTTTCTCATCTTTCTTTTCTTCTGCCATGGGAGGTCGTTGGGGTTTGCGAGGTTGATCTTGCAAGGGTTCAACCAGATCGAGCCCTAAATCTATATACCCTGACTGCGTTGGGGACATGGAAAGAAAAATAGAGAAAGAGAAAACCGCTCTCATACCATTGATCTGGATTTATGCAGGAACGTAATAAAATATGAAATAGACATAAACACAGAGATGCAATGAAAATAATTCTTCATTTCATTAATATCAAATACAGAATTATGCTTACAGACATAATGGAAATAAAATAGCTAGGGCACTGGTAGCTTATTGCTGGTAAGATATGTGGATGCTACAAGCCTCTAAAATATGTTACAATGAGGCTTGAGGGCCTCTTTATTATTGAGAAACAATGGAAACTCTAAACATCCAAAAGCCTAACCCTAGGAGATGAAGTGCCAAAATTATGCCCCGTTTGGGTAAATTAGTGTTTCAACTTCCCGGGGGCGTAACTTTGGCATACAATATTTGTTTGATGTGCACCATACCTCGTTAAAAAGATCCATCCGAATAAAAAATTTAGTGTGAAGGTCCATGGACCCATGTTGCTCTCGTTTTTCCCAAAAAAAACGTCATTTAGGGCCTCAAAATGGCTCTATAAGTTCAGGACCCAAAAAACTGCTAAAAATAGTAAGTTGTGTTGAAACTGAAAAACTGAAAGAACTGATGTTGGGGGTTGAAATGGAATAGGTGGGTGACCACCAATATCTACCTAGATCATTAGGCCCCAAAACGGCTTCGGAAGTTCAGGAACATAAAAACTGATAAAAATAGTAAGTTGTGCTGAAAATGCAAAACTGAAAGAACCTATGGTGGGGGTCCATATGGAATAGGTGGGTGGCCACCAATATCCACCTCGATCATGGGAAGTTAAGAAGAAGTAAAGCTTAAATATGGAATTGGTGGATATTGAATTGAATTATGAAAATATAATGTTGGAAACACAAAGTGGATTTTTTACCGAAGAGCGTGAAAGTGTTAGAAAATAAGGAGGTTTAACGATTAGATTATATTTTCCTTTCTTTGATAACTGCTTGTGAAATTTTTGGACTTCTTATTTATTTAATTATGTTATTCTCTCATCAAACAATTATAGAAAATGTAAACATTAATATCACAAGAAAATAAAGAACATAAAATATAGGCTCCAATCAGGGAAAACCCTTTGTCCTCTACCCTACATACAACCTCTATCATTCAAACCTCTATCAAAATCACTAATCCCTACACATACTTCCAACCTTCTATCATAGATCTCTGCATACACGTTAAATAACTCATTCAAGTTAATTTCATCATATCAATATCCACTCTCTTACTACATACATATGAGAAAAATCAATTATCCTACCATTAGGATATCAACACAATAGATTATGTAGCATAAACCATCTCTAAATACAAATTGTCATAATAATCTCCATCCAACCATCTAAATCTCTACCTTGTAAGATAATAAAAGGATATTCACTATATACCAAATAAAAAGAATAACCTTTGCAAAAACATGTTATTGGTAGCTATAAGACATTCAAGAGTCAACCATTCTGTGCACACAAACATTCATAGTCATTTATAGAATACTTCTACATCAAAACTCTCATTTAGCAATCAAATTTGGGCCTCCTCCTTTAGGCTTCCTGCATCACAAACTAGAGATACAAAGGATAAATCATGGTAGATCTAACCCTTGTGTGCTAAATACTTTAACTTTTTCAACTGTAGATTGATCCATTCGCCCTCTAGTGCATTTACCAGTTCCAGAACGCATAGCAAACAAAGTTCATCAAAAAATGCACACACTAGCCGATTGATCTCCTTGTCCTTTTAGAGCCTCTTTTCCTTGCCAATATCACATAAAATTCCAATGGATTTGATGATGGAAAATTTTGACAAGATGAAATAAACGTTATTTGACCTTCGACACACAGATACCTTAGGAAAATCCATTGTTTAGCCAAATGTTCTCTGTCTTTTTGCACTCACAGGTAGTAACACACCTCTCGCCTTCGAGAAGTGAGTTAGTAATGTTGGCCTTCAACTAGAAACCTGTGTTACCCTAGGAAGTAACACTCCTCCTACTGCATTACCATGTCTCAAAGCCTAAAAGAATTCAAATCTTAGTCAAACTTCACTCAAACTTCTTAAAACTTCTAGCATGCCTTCTTCAACATCTATAGGTCCTATCAAGCCTTTAAAAAGCTTCAATAATGGCTCAAAACCTCAGTAAAACTTAGTTTGAATAAGGGATAAACTGAAAACAACGAAGCACTATATATCAATATGGTAAGTACAATCCCAAAAGAACGGTACACGAGAAAGAACAATAATACCAAAGTCAAACACAAATAAACCAAAAAAAACTATAATTATTATCCAATTTTAAGGTCATAGCCAAGCGAGACACCAAATTGGTGTATGAGACCCCCTTGTTTGCAGGACAAGGGACCCACCTCCATGCATCGATTTGACTACTAAATCTATGAAATAATACATACTCTACCACCTCTGGTTTTGAACTTGTGACCTTTTAGAAAGAAACATATGTTCTTATCGATAAAACCCACTCAAGCTATAATACATAGTAAAATATCCACTTCCAAATAATAAATACAACCTTGAATAAAAAAAAATAAAAAAATAAAAAACAATAAACATTATCTTAAATCGGTACATATTGTCACCCTATTACCGCATCATAAAATGCAAATCCCAATGCAAACCTTATTACATACCATAAAATAACATTACAACACAAAACTTAAAATGCAAATCCCAACACAAACCTTATTACATACCATAAAATACCCATTACAACACAAAAATTATTACATACGTGAGTTGAATTTAATTTAATTTAATTGCAATTTCAAAAATATTTTGAAATATATTAATGATATCAATTATTTAATCTTACTCATGTTCATTAAATTTTAAATATTTTTTATACACTCCCTTTAACATCACAAAGACAAATCAAAAAATACTTCAAACCCATGTATATAGACTTTAAAAATTATATTTCAACCCCTATCTACTTATTTTAAAAATGATTATTTAAATTATATAAAATAAATATAACATATCACTAACCAAACCTTTTTCTCTTGAAAAATTGAGTACATTAAAATGGATATTATTTTAAAATGGAAATATCTATATATATATATATATAAACTTTAGAAATAAAGTGGATATCAATGTCTAAAAATATTTACATAATAATTTAGAAATTTTGGTAAGATTATGAAAAATTTCAGTAAAGATTTTTGAAAATCTGAGTTAAGAAATTAAACTCTAGTATTTTGGGTGCTTTAAGAGTTTTTCATGGTGCTAAATCCATTTTCAGTATCAAAAATGCAATTAAAATACTCCAATTACTTAATTTTTTGAAGAAAAAAAATTACCGGATTCTAACAAATTATAATTATTATAGATATTAATAAAAATATTATTATAAGATTTAGTAAATTTCAAATATTCATGACGTTTCACTGAGGGGTGGCGTTTTTCCGATTTTTTCAAATTAGTTAAGCTAAACTTCCAATTGGTATATGAAACTTGAATAAGACTGGGATAATCTATTCAATTAAGAGTTTGTGGAATAAGACTGGGATAATCTATTGAGCGAAGAATTTGTCGAAGACATTTATTGTAAATTTCACAAGAAAAAAACCACATAAAAAAGCAATCTGTCCTATAAACTATTTTTAGTGAAAGTTAAAAATATTTTCTTTCTATATATATATATAATTATTCGTCTCATGCTCTCTTCTGAGTGAAGGCTGTGAAATTTATTACAAAAGATGCCCAAGCGTTCTAGAGATCGTGAGGGAAGCTCAGACCCACAGATCATCCGCAGAGATCAGAAATATGAAGAAATACCAGACGAGTTTTTCTGTCCGATTTCAAAGAAATTCATTTCGGATCCCGTGAGAATCCCCAACTTTAACATCACCTACGACCTCGCGTTAGTGGTGGGTTCTATAGTGGAGCAACGTCGGAGACTCCTTTTGCGCAAATTAGCAACGGTGATCCGACAGAGGCCGTGGTTGATGAAAAATGGGCAATGCATCTGGTGCGTGGCCACGCTCTTATCTCGCCCCTACCCCTCTTCCCATTGGGTGAAAGCAACGTTATCTATCGTTGCTCATGTGCCCGATGACATTGAATTGCAAGTCCCCAGCACGGGCATAGACTCTGAGTATTCCTTTCTGGACCCAATTATAAATGTACTGGGGTCCAGTTTGTGTGATAAGGACGAATTCAAAATAGGGTTCGTAAAGCTAATGCACTGTCTGGTCGAGAACAGCCCATGTCCAGAAAATTACAAGAAATTATAAAAGTACTAGTGTCATATCTGCGGCCTGTGCCCACGATTTTCATGGTCGGGTGCAGTGATCAAATTTGAACACGTCAGAGCCCTTCAAAAAAAAAATTTAATTTTGAATTTTTGCAAGTTTTAAAAGAAGGTTGAATAATATTATAAAATGTTTTCAGAAGTGCTGTCCTGTCAGCGCCCGTCACAAATTTTTTTGCCAGTGGCTCTTCCGTGGACGGTGGAAGTTGGAACGCATTGCAATTTGCGTGGCAGGGGCAATTTGCGTGGCAGGGGTAGTGACTCGTGAGTCAGTGACTCGTGAACAGAGAAGTGTCGCAGACTCGCAAGTTGCAACGAAGATGGTAGACGATAGACCCGTGATAGTTCACTTACTTGTATGCGTGGCTGACTCCTGAGTCCTCACTGGTCAGTGGTCACTCCAGTCTCCAAGTCCAAGGTTGCTGGCAGCTGCCTAGTGAACTGTGGTAGCGGAGCATTGAAGGAACAACATTGAAGACAATTAATGGCATTGCCAACTCCAAGTTATGGACCTTACCAACTTCCAAGTTATGGATTCCCGAGGAAGCCGAACCTGTTGGAGCCTGGACTCTGGACTCTGGAGGCCTCAGGAAGCGAAGTTACAATACAAGTTTGTAATGTCGAGTTCTGGGATAGTTGGACCCTAGTTTCCTGAAGCAGAACTTATTCGAATTGAGCAGCGAGGAGGGTTTCAAGGTTGTTGGAGTTTGGTTCTTGACTCTAGCAGGAAACACGGAATAAAGGGCAACCACTGAGCCTGGTCATATTCGACCTATGGAGGAGAAGCCTCAACAGGCTAGCGAGGACATTTATTGAAATCTAAAATTGTTCTGCAGCTCGGATCCTCCGATAAAAGGAACGTAGTTTGGCAGCAGGAGAAGAATTGCGGTGGCTCAAGGAAGTCGAGATTATAGCAAGTTCGAAATTGACAACTTAGATAGCATAAAGACCAGAAATCATAAGAAACATAATTCATTTATAAATTTGTGATCCCTGGTTAGGATAATTGTTACTGTGGATTTGGATTTGTCATGGTTCATAGTCCTCACCTGTGAGGAACTGAAGTTGTTTGAATTAAGTTTCATATTGTGGCACTGGTTTTATATGTTATTGAGCAATATATTGCCAAATATTATTATGTTGTTGTTTATTCAAATTTTCTCTAGCTACCTTTGTTCACTGTATTACTAAAGACAGAGTAGCAATTATCAATTAAATTTTAACCATTGTAATAGAAAAGAAAGGTTAACTGTCAGGATATCTTAGGGCAAAATTACCCCAAAACACCACACAAAATGGTTACCCATTGCACTGTATTTCCCTGGAGTTTCAGTCACCAAACAAGACCCCCCTAAAAATTACTCCTTGTGATTGCCAAATTATAGCGAAATGAGATGAATCCTAGACTGTTTGAATGGATAGCTTGAGAAAATTTGGCTCTCGGATCTCTCTCCAATACCGGATGCTATGTTGCATTGATGCTCTCCATCTGTTTTTTGGTATTGTATAGCACATGCTGCCTATACTCTTGCACATTCCATATTTGCTACAGCGCTCAGGTAGCATAGATATTGCCTATTGACTGGTTCCTCTGCCTCAACGGTTTTTTCCACATGACATTATTTGGAACCATATCTACCATGCGGCATGGTATTTTTTCTCTGTCTTTTGTTACTATGATCTATGTATCCCCGCTTGGCTACTTCGCCTGGATGTTTTGTCCCATGCTGGGTCCTCAGAGCATGTGTGCTCTCATATTGTGTCTCTTTTTTGTCAGTTTGGGCACATTTCTCTGTTTTATTATATCAATGCCTGATTAGGACAACCCTTTCTCTTGTCGAGAATCGGTTTTTCTCCTCCTCAGATGCACATGAACAAGTATGATGGACTGTTTTCCTTGGATTTAATATCAAAACAACGATTTTTTCTCCTGAAAAAAAAAAAGCTTGAGAAAATTTGTGACTTTCCTGTAGGTGTCATAGTGAAGATTTGGATAACTTCCCAAGTTCCCATCTTTTGGGACCGTGTTACAAAATTTTGAAGGAAAATATGGACATTTTTGTTTTGTTTAAAATGGCAGTATGAGATTAGAAAGAAGAGACAACCTCTTGATAGCCTCTAGCATCCAAGTCCTCCAAACCCTGAACAAAGGCAATACATCATGATTTGAAAGTGTTTCTCTTGTACATATCCTAACAACATTTGTGTGATACTCAGGGCATCAATGGTTGTGGATGCCCATGAATTATGATTTCTTATGATTGGAAGTCCGGGATAGAAGATTGCAAGTGTTAATTTCAGGAGAAAAAATCGCGTTGCATAGGAAACTTTTGAGACTTCTACTGTTTCAATGACTCAATTACCAATTGGTGACGTTCGTGAAATATGCCAACGACCCGTGATGAAAGAAGGCCTAAAAGAGGGAAGCATTACATCTTGAATAATAACATTTGATTTTTGAATGAATCACTTTCTCATCCAGATTTGTAATCACAGGTTTGAGGCATCTTTGGTAAATGATAAAGCAACGAATATAGTCTAGTAATATGAATTTTTGGGTATCTTGGCAGCTTGTAGATTTCATAGTAGCTAGTACAATCATATAATGATCAGACCAACATTAAGCTTATGTCCAAGCCCTTGATAACAGCTTCTACAAGTTTCATTTTAGCCTGAAAATGATGATACATGTGGTAGACTTATGACATTGATATTGAGGTGGCCTAGGGCAGATTCTATAGCCAAATTGGACTAAAATTTCATGTTGTTATGTGAATTTTGCGGCAGATTTTGAAGAGCCCTAAGACCATGAGGTACCCTACTGTGAATTTTAGCAAGGTATTGTAAATTCGATGGCCTTCCATTGACTCCTTCCATTGACTCCTGAACAGGGTTATTGTGGGTTGTTTTTTTGTGTTGTGGTTGTTTCTGTTGGGCAACCACATTAAAGTCGACAGGAATGTTGTTAGCTTACAGGGTTTAAGTCAGACTGTTTTGTTATGGTGGCACCGTTGCAGTTATGTAGTGGCAATTAGTTGAAATTTTCATGGACAACACGAGCATTGAGATCTTGGAAGTATTTATTGGTTGAGTCTACAAATATGTGCATGAGCTAAAACTATTCTAAGCTAATGACAGCTTGTTGAGTTTGCCCACAATTTTTTCACTATTCTAGGAAAATGGTTGCATTGGAACATATTTGTCTGGTGTGATTGTATGTATGAAGTTTCTTAAAAAAAAATCAATGTAGTTGATGAGTGTATTGCGTTTATTGTTTAAAATTCGATATGGTTGATGAGTGTATTGCGTTTATTTTTGGATGCATTGGATACACTTGGTCATACATGATTTCGTTATCAGATCTTACAAATTTAGTGTTTGTCTGATTTCTAGTAGTAGCACGGTCACACGATTGCATGCCTGCCATAGACATGGCGGTGGTCTTAGCTCATCTATTTGTTTTTTCTTTTAACTTGTATTGCAGGGTATTAATTGATACACTTACTCCCTATACATCCACTACTTCACAGGGTTATTCTAGGTTCATGACAGGTTGTTATTTACCTTATCATCTCTGTTGGTGACATCGAATTCGAGAGGAACACACTCCGCTTTCAATATTACACAAGATTTCTTTCGGTTTGAGTTGGATTGTTGTGTTAGGGTGATTGGTTTATTTATGATCCAATTGCGCTACGATGGCTATTCTGGGTCTTGGTGTTTATTGATTTTTGTTGATAACATAGTTGCATGCTTCTTTAATTAGTTTGACTTGTTAGTATTCAGTTTGAGGAAGTCATTATTTAATTTATTAATGCATTGCTAGTTGCATTGACTATTACATGGGGTTATTACAAGTTTTAGTCATGTTGTCGTGTCGTGAATCCCATTGTGATAGCATGAATTCATCTCTGCTACTGTACTTGCTATATCCCTTAAGCTATTATGGTAATCAGGTCTATTATACGGAGGCATTGCTGCTATTTCAACCTTTCCACCATACATTTTTGAGAGAAAGTTTTCATGAGTTTTGGAACACATTCTGGAAAATTTTTCTTCGAATTCATCTTTTAAATCGTCCACATCTGAACTGTCAACGTCCTTGATAGCAATATAGAAAATTCCCTTAAAAAGCCTTTTGTCCTTGTCCTGCTTAACAAGATTGATGCCATTCTGGAAGCGATCAAATACTATCTCTGTCTCTTTGTCTAAATGAAAATCCTGTTACAAACGGAGGGGGTATTATGTCAGTTTTAAAAGCATTAAAAAAGAAATTCTAATAGAAATCAATTTCAATAAGTAAGGATTAATACGATTAAGTGGGGATCATTAAGTCCAATAGCTCAAAATTTAGATATATTAGGATATTAGCAATTGCATTCACAGTAAAAAAAATTACACAGATATGTAGAGTTAAACATTATGGTAAGCTTAATAAATTATTTTATGTTTGTAAAATTATTTCAACCCTTTATTTTGTAACTCTGGGAGTTTTTCATAATCAAAAGCATTTATGAAGTTTGGAAGAAGTTTATACTTTCCTTTTAGATCAATTTGGTATTCAACGCTTGGAAATACGTGTTCTGCTGAATCCCTTTTTTTGGGGAAATTAAGAGAAGAGGATATATCTTTAATATAAAATTAGATTAGCTCTTTACAACACTGTTGTTCCCTTAAACGCGCTACTGCAGTCTTGATATGCATTCTCATTTACTGAAATATAAAATTGCAGTCTTGATATGCATATTCTCATTTACTGAAATATAAAATTAGATTAGTTCTATACAACACTATTGTTCCCAAATAGAAGATTACTTGCATAAGAATTTTCAAATGGAAGGGACCCCTTCACTATCTTATTGAAGCTGTCTATGAACCATAGCGAAGATATCGTAATTTAATTAGAAAACTCTTACACAGGAAATCCTGGTTGATATCAGACAGTGTTTGCGTTAAAGAGCTGTAATATTTTATTCTCACAGAAGATAACTACAAATTGAACAATTCTATTAATGTGTTTTTCTACATTAGTTTTCATATGAAGTTTGTTGTCTACTGTCTTGTTTTCAAAGAATCTGTGTGTTTTATATTAATCTGTATTTTTATATTTCTTGTTTTGTTGATTGATTATGATTTACAGGTATAAAATGCCACCTCTTGGTCGCCCAAAAAAAGATCTGAAACAACGTTCACTTGCTGATGCATTTGGTATCTCTCAATGCTCTAATCAACTGCACATTTCTGAAAATGCAGTATATGATCATTTAGATGGGGACCATGAATCAGATAGTGCAGAACTTCTTGAAGAGGAACCGACATCCAAGAGGTACAAAAGGACATTCAAGTCCAAATGGAAGATGAGATTTCCATGGGCATATGCTGTAAAAGATTGTAATGGCGTTGAAAGGATAAAATGTTCATGGTGTGTAAAATTTAAAAGGAAAACTCCATTTGCTAAAGATGGAAGCACAACTCTTCAAGTTAGTGCTTTAAACATCCATGCAGCATCAGAGGCTCATAAAATTTCTTTGCAATTTTTAGAGGCAGAAAGAAAACAGAGTACTCTTCCAATTACAAAACATGTAGAGCTAATGGTTGATGCTCAGAAAGGGAGAATTATATCAGTTATTGAGAACATGTATTTTGTTGCAATAAATGATTTACCTTTGGAAGTATATAAGTCAATTTGTGACTTGAACAGGTATAAAAACACTCCTCACATGCCTTTAACAGATGAATATTCAGCATATACAAATACAACATCTGGAAAAGAATTTTTAGACGCTGCTAAGGAGGTATATTGGAGAAAATTAAAAAATGAGATTTTCCAAAGCCCATATTACTCACTTTTACTTGATGAAAGCACTGATCAGACTATGGTGCAACATTTGATTGTTTATATTACATATTTTACAAATGAAGGAAGAGGTCCATGTGCTACAAAATTCATACAGTTGCTACAGATTAAGGATGGAACATCACAATCTATGTATGATGCTGTGATATCTCTTTTAGCAGACATGAATCTATCCATGGCAAAGTTAGTTGGATTTGGATCTGATGGAGCATCATCCATGAGGGGTATTCGTGAAGGTTTATCTACTAAGCTTCGTCGACATGCCCCTCATTTGTTAGATATCCATTGTATTGCTCACTGAGAGGCATTAGCAGCAAATGATGCTTCATCATATTTTGAAGAATTGCAAGCTATTGATAAGTTTGCAAACAAGATCTATTCATGGTTAGGGAAATCTACTAAAAGACATGGAGAATTGAAAGAGCTAATGGAGTCATTTCAAATCACAAGGCTAGAAGTGTTACAAATTCATCATATTAGATGGCTTTCTAGAGGAAAAGTCATGGAAAGACTTGTTAAGCTCATGCCTGCTTTGTTAAGAGACTGGGAGTTAGTGGAGAAAAAAATGTATGAGATGGCTACAATATTTCAAGTTCAATTTTTCATCCACTTACTTGCAGATGTGCTTATTGAGTTAAATAAGTTGAATCAAAAGTTCCAAGAGGATCATGTTGACATTACATCTATTGGAACGACTTTGGATATCACTATTAGCTTGCTTCATAAGCGATTTCTAAGAGGCACATTTGGGGCAGGGGCAATGCACACATCATCTTTTTTAAGTAAAACACAAAAAGGAACTCTTGAGTTTGCAGATTGTACAGGTATAGTACATGTACATGAATTGAGGTTTGAGAGTTTGCCGAAGTCACAGAGATCAGGGACACTAGATGACTGTGTTACGCTGGGAAAAGGTTTTGTAATGAAGGTGATTGACTCTCTAAATGCAAGGTTCACAGATTTGCCTATTTTTAATGCAGCTAAGTTTTTTAGTCCTCGTAATTATTATGAGGATATGGATGATAGAGACAATCAAACAAGAAGATGGTTGACATGTTTATGTGAAAAATTCAGTGGTGGAGGCTTGCTTTTTGTGGACAACATTAAATGTATGGGTGAAATGGATGAATTTATATGTACTATTTATAAATCTTACCCAAAAAAGCATATGTTTGGAGCATGGGATATATGTGGAGGTGAAATTGAATGGTTTGAAAGATTTCCATGCTTAATGCAGCTATGGCAAGCTATTCTTGTTATTCCAGCTAGTACAGCCGTATGTGAAAGAGGCTTTTCAAAATTAAATCGAATAAAAAATGATGATAGATCAAAACTTTCTTTAAAAACATTGGATATGTTAATGTTTCTCTCTCTCAGTGCACCTCATGCTCTAAATGAGGTAGATTGGGATGCTATTTATGATGAATGGAAAGAGATGAAAACTCGAAAACCTCTTCCACTATGAGAACAGATTGAAAGAACTAGTGAGTTTCAGTGTTTATGACCATCACTGTCTTACTCTATCAAGCACTTAAAAGAACAATTTTGGTAAGTGATTTTTTTAGTTTTATACCATTTGACTTTTACTTTCTGTTTTATAATATCTTTCAAGTTTTATTATGTTTTTTTTTATTAACATTTTGAATTTAATCATTGTAGGGTATCACACAAGAGATGTTAAGCTAGAGGACCATAACTGTCAAAGGTTTATAACTGAAAGAAGAAGCTATCTCGGATCAATTTTGCGGCCAAGTCAAGCGACTGTTCCAATTATTTGAGATGTGTAATTATTGGAAGTCTTAGCATTCCAAAAGAGTTTTAATAGAAAATAGAACAATTTAAGCAATGCAAGATGGAACCTCCTTCACTATTGTATATGTAAAAGTCTTTTATTAACATAAATATTGATGATTTTGTCTTTCTGAAAATGAAATGTAAAAATAATGTATTGTGGTCAATTGAAATGTTTTTTTTTTTAAAACCCTTCATCATGGAAGGGCGACCTAAATATATGCCCTTCTAATTGAAATTAAGACCCGCCCTTCAAATTTGATCACTGGTCGGGTGGTGTCAGAAACTGTTGATAACCCTAGAACGCCTCGCTGAAAACGAGGAGAATTGCCAACATATGGTCAATGTACGGATTGTAGGTTTGTTGATCACATCGTTTGTATTGGGAGTTCGTTCCATAGAAGATATCAGAAATAATCGTGACAATGTATCATCAATGGAGACGATTGTGAAATTATTTGACAAGCTCTGTAGAAAATCTCAGGAAGCACGCGAAGAGATAATTGAGTTCAATGAATCACGAGTCAATTTGTTCCGCAGAGTTCTTTTCAATTATGTGAAGAATACCGAGGCCTCTGTTGTAGGTTCCCGCGCCCTTGCCCACATCATGGGCGAGTCTGGGAATGGCTTCAACCTCAATATGAATCTCGACCTTAGCTAAAATGTCATATGTCATACTTTTCTTTGGAAAAAATTGCGATTAATTAAACAATTGCACTTTTAAACTTACGGATACTATTGTTTAAAAGTGGAAAATATCACTACAAAATGTAAAATTAAATCGGAGGATGATTATGATAACATTGTTTAAAGTGGTAGAGTGGTTGTTTAACATTATAATTATAATTATATATTTTTTATTAATTCTGAGGATGGTTATGATAGCATTGTTTGAAGTGGTAGAGTGGCTATTTAACATTATAATTAGAATTACATATTTTTTATTAAATCTGAGGATGGTTATGATAGCATTGTTTAAAGTGGTAGAGTGGTTGTTTAACATTATAATTATTATTATATTTTTTTTCCTTTTGGTATATTTTGTGAATTTTCCTCGTTTGAGCTAAAGATGAAATGATTTCTATTTTTAAATTAACAATTTTATTTTATTAAAATAAAATAAAAAAATATTATCAAATGTATGTATTAAAAAAAACTCGTACCAGTACATTATGTTGAAATATTAAAGTCACCTACCGTGCCTTGGGCAGTGACAAGAAGAACAAAGTACAAAGGCAGCCGTAGCAGCAGAAACAGAGATTGAGTGCACAGCACTCTGCATTGAAGAAGAATGGGAATGAATTAAATTTTGATGGGCCGCAGCCACAGATGGCAGATGAAATTAATTTTGTGATGGGCAGAGTTGTTTTTGGAGAAGAAATGGAGATATTCGTAGATATTTTCTACGGAGGAGCAAACTAAATTAAAAACAGTCGTTTCAGTCTTTAAAGCCCTCAATAACCAGAATGAAGAGAAACAGGCGAAAGTCCTTTTATTTTTGAATTGGCGGGACAAGTGGTCCCCACCATTTATATGCCAATCGGAATCGGAAAGTAATGTTGGAGCAGTGTCTTGTTGATATGGAGCTGCGATGCGATGCGATCCAATAGCAATCGCAAATCACAATGCATATATATTATAAGTCAAATGTCTTGCAGATGTGGAGTTCTGCAAAGAGGAACGTTTAATATAAACGAAACATATATATATAATAATCGCCCCACAACAGCGGAGGCCCGTGGGTCCACAAGACCACGTGGCGGTATCTATTGAATCGATTGATTTCAATCGGAAGGTTTAAATCGGCGGGATTTTATTGTGCGCCCCGATCAGGGCGGATCCGATCGCAATCGAAGGATCGAGTCCATGGTGTAATCGCAATCGAAAGTTTGAATGGGTCACAAAGTTCGTTGTCAAGACATTTGCCGATTGTCGATTGTCGATTGTCGTGTTTCCAATCGCAAGCGGAAGATCGGAGGTGGTGTTCCAATCGCAATCGAAAGATTGGGCAGATCACAAAGTTTGTTGTCAAGTCTTTTACCGATTGTCGATTGCCGACTATGAAAGTGGTCCCCACTTTTATATGTCGCGCCATATAAAGTTTTTCATATTTCTGTAATGTTTTCCTATGTATTTTGTTTTTATGTTTTATGACCGCCGCGCCATATATATAAAGTGAAAAGGCCCGTGCATGTTATGTATCATGGTATTGTATTTTGAACTGCTGTGTGAGCCCGCAGGCTTGAAGAAAACACAGTAAGACCATTACAACACTTTTTTGTGTGTTTTTTAAAAGAGACAGAGATTGTTTTTCTGTGCACTGCGTCTGTAGCAGTCACCTTTGTTGTTATCCGTCTCGGAAGAGGAAGATCTGTATCAGTTTTTGAAAGTAATAGAAGCTTGTTTTAAAGCGTGAAAAACTCTGTCTCCTGTCAATTTATTTTATTTCTCTGTGTTTACAAGGAGAGCTTATTCTCTCCACTTGGAATTCTCAAAATTCCAACATGGTATCGGAGCTAATCTAGGCTCTTTGAATATTTCAAAGAAGTTGAAGAAGAAGACCTGTTGCAGCGTTTCTCTCCAGCAGCGTGAAAAGCTAAACATTAGTCAAGGTCAGGTATTTCTCAAAGATAATAGTGTTGTTGCTTTGTATTCAAAGACAGTTTGTTAAAGTCTGAGTTCAGTTTAAGAAGTAATGGCTAGAGCAAGCACTGGTATGAATCTTGGAAGTGTTCAACTTCCACAGTTTAATGGAAAGAACTATGATTATTGGGCCATTACCATGAGAGCCCTGTTTGTCTCACAAGACTTGTGGGAACTAGTAGAAGATGGTTTCACAGAACCAGCTGATGAACAGGCTTTTAATGCCTTAACTCAAGCAGAGAAAGATGTATTGAAGAACAATAGGAAGAAGGATGCTAAAGCTCTCTTCTGTTTGTATCAAGCTGTAAATGAGAGTGTGTTTCCAAGGATAGCAGCAGCTAAGAAATCCAAGGAGGCATGGGAAACTCTGAAAGTTGCCTATCAAGGTATGGAGAAAGTTAAAACAGCAAAGCTTCAGTTGCTGAGAAGAGATTTTGAAACTCTTTGCATGAAAGAGTCAGACAGTGTTGACACATTCTTTACACAAGTGATTGGGATTGTAAATCAGATAAGATCCCATGGAGAAACTCTTGAAGAAAGAAGGATTGTGGAGAAACTTTTGAGATGCTTACCCTCAAAGTTTGATGTTATTGTAACCACCATAGAAGAGACCAAAGATCTCTCATAGTTCACAGTGGATGAACTTCATGCCTCGCTGATAACTCATGAACAAAGATTGAGCAGAGATGAACACTCATCTCTTGAGCACGCCTTCAAGACCCAGATGCCTTCAGGAAGAGGAAGAGGTCAAAGAAAAGGAAGAGGAAGAGGCAGAAGTCAGAATAGAGGTGGAAGGGACAACTCTTCACATTCACATGGAAGGAGCAATAGTCAAAGCTAGAGCCATGGCCAATGCAACAGCCAGCAAGATGGACATCAACACCAACATGCTCATGGACAAAGGTATGACAAATCCAATGTCCAGTGTCATTATTGCAAGAAATATGGGCACTATGCCAATGAATGTAGAAAGAAGCAAAATGACATGAAGAATAGGCAGAATGCTAATGTAGAAAAAGAAGAAAAGAACCCAAGTAATGTGCTGTTAGCTTGTAATGTAGCACAAGATAGAAATGATGATGTTTGGTTCTTAGATTCTGGATGTAGTAATCACATGACTGGAAACAGAGCAATGTTTGCCAATCTCGATGAAGAAGTTAAATCTGAAGTGACCACAGGGACTGATACTAAAATCTCTGTCAAAGGGAAAGGCAGAGTAAGTATTCGAGCAAGGAATGGGGAGAAAAAATTTGTTCCTGATGTGTATTATGTTCCAGGTCTGAAATGTAATCTTTTGAGCGTTGGGAAGCTCATAAACAAAGGTTACAATGTTATATTCAAAGATGATGTGTGCACCATAAGAGATATTCCTCCAAGTAAGAAAATCATTGCTGAAATACAAATGACCAGCAATAGAATGTTTCCGCTCAAGCTCAACATTGACTTGAAAGGAAAAGGAAAGAATGTAGCAGCTGTAACTCAAGAAGCCTTCCAGAAGGAAGAGAAAGATGAAAACTGGTTATGGCATTTGAGATTTGGACATCTCAATTTCGGAGGATTAAATTTGTTGCACAGAAAAGGAATGGTAAGAGGTTTACCACTGATTGAAAAGCCTGACAGCCTATGTGAAGGCTGCATTCTGGGAAAGCAACACAGAGAAAATTTTCCTTCAGGGAAAAGCATAAGGGCGAAAGCACCTTTGGAGACAATCCACTCAGATTTATGTGGGCTGATGCAAACATCATCTGTTTCGGGCAGCAATTACATGCTGACTTTCATTGATGATTTCACACGAAAAGTGTGGTTTATTTTCTGAAACATAAGAGTGAAGTCTTTCAGAAATTTCGTCATTTTAAAGCTCTTGTAGAAAAATAGAGCGGACTTCACATTAAAGTCCTCAGAACTGACAGAGGAGGAGAATATATATCAAAACAATTTCTATGTTTTTGCAGAGAGAACGGCATACACAAGCAGTTTACCACCAAGTAGACACCGCAACAGAATGGAGTGGCTGAAAGGAAGAATCGAACCATAATGGAGATGGTGAGAAGTATGCTAAAGGCAAAGCACTTGCCGAATGAGTATTGGGCAGAAGCAGCAAACTGTGCTGTATATATTTTGAATAGATGCCCTACAAAAGCAGTGATGAAAAAAGTTCCAGAAGAAGCGTGGAGTGGCAGAAAACAGGGAGTCACCCACATGAGAGTTTTTGGATGTGTAGCATATGCACACATTCCAGACAAATTGAGAAAGAAGTTGGATAGTAAGGGGGAGAAGTGCATTTTCCTTGGTTACTATGAAGATTCCAAAGGATACAGACTGTATAACCCATCCACAAAGAAGTTTGTAATTAGCAGAGATGTACAATTTATTGAAGAGGAAGCGTGGGATGGAAGCATTGAGAAAACAGTCAATGTCAAAAACTGTTTATCTCATGATGAAGATGATGTAGATGAGGTTGAGATTAATAACCCATCCATTGCACAACCTCCAGCAGCACAAGGACAGCGAGGGACACCTCAAGCAGCAACGAGAACACCCTTGAGAAGAAGCGGGAGTGTATCTCCTAGCACACCACAAGGAGCAGAATTGAGTGCTTCATCAAGCACGGCTACACCAAGTGAAAGAGGAACAAGATTTAGAAGCCTTAGAGAAATCTATTAGCAAGGAGAAGCAAACGAAGGTATGAATTCCTTATTTGCTTTGTATTGTCAAGTTGATGATCCTATTCATTTTGAAGATGCTATTAAAGATAGAAAATGGATAGAAGCTATGGATGAAGAAATTAAAGCCATAGAGAAGAATAGAACATGGGAGTTGGTTGATCTACCAGAAGGTAAAGAAGTCATTGGAGTTAAATGGGTATACAAGACCAAAAGCAATGCTGAAGGAAAAATAGAAAGACACAAGGCGAGACTTGTTGTCAAAGGATATAAGCAGAAGCAAGGGATTGATTATGAAGAAACTTTTGCACCAGTTGCAAGAATGGAGACGGTAAGAGCAGTGTTGTCCATAGCAGCACAAAATAAATGGAAAGTATATCAAATGGATGTAAAATCCACATTTTTAAATGGAGTTTTAATGGAAGAGGTATATGTGGAACAGCCTCTTGGATATGAGAAGAAAGGCCAAGAGCATAAGGTCTGTAAATTGAAGAAAGCTCTTTATGGGCTGAAACAAGCACCAAGAGCATGGTACATCAGAATAGATTCTTATCTATTGGAGAATGGATTTGAAAAGTGTGAGGGAGAACCCACCCTCTACATCAAAGAAAAGGATGGTAAGTTATTGATTGTTGTTTTATATGTTGATGATTTAATTTTTACAGGTAACGATGATTACCTTGTTGAAAATTTTAAAACAGTCATGAAAGATGAATTTGAAATGACTGGCATGGGTTTATTAATATACTTCTTGGGAATAGAAGTGGAGCAAGGTGAGAAAGGAATTTTTATTTCTCAAGCAAAGTATGTGAATCAAGTTTTGGAAAGATTCAACATGCAGGAGTGCAAAGCTGCAATTACTCCCACAGTAATGGGATTGAAGTTGAGTAAGAATGACAACAGCAAGGATTTCGATCCAAGTTTGTATAAAAGCATAGTTGGCAGCCTCATGTACTTGACTGCAACTAGGCCGGATATTATGCATGTTGTTAGTTTAATTTCCAGATTTATGGAGAAGCCAAAAGAAGCACATTGGCAAGCAGCAAAGAGAATTCTGAGGTATGTGAAAGGAACAAAAGGATTTGGTATTTTATATACTACTTCAGAAAATTCGGAATTGGTTGGATACACTGACAGTGATTGGGCTGGAAGTGTAGATGATCGGAAGAGCACTTCCGGTTATATTTTTCATATGGGTTCAAGAGCCATTTCATGGGCTTCCAAGAAACAGCCTATTGTAGCATTGTCTACAGCAGAGGCAGAATATGTGGCAGCTATAGCAGCAGCGTGTCAAGCAATTTGGATGAGAAGAATGTTGAGAAGTCTATGTCAAGAACAGGTAAAAGGGACAGTGATTTATTGTGACAATAGCTCAGCTATTGCATTGTGAAAGAATTATGTGTTTCATAAAAGAACAAAGCACATAGACACAAAGTATCATTATATCAGAGAATTGGTGAATAATCGTGAAGTTGTTTTACATCATTGTAAAACAGAGGAATAATATGCAGATATTTTAACTAAACAATTGGGACAGAAGACCTTTGAATTTCTAAGAGAATGCTTGGGTATGATGAATAACCCAACAGCTGACTTTAAGGGGGAGTGTTGAAATATTAAAGTCACCTGCTGTGCCTTGGGCAGTGACAAGAAGAACAAAGCACAAAGGCAGCCGCAGTAGCAGAAACAGAGATTGAGTGCGCAGCACTCTGCATTGAAGAAGAATGGGAATGAATTAAATTTTGATGGGCCGCAGCCACAGATGGCAGATGAAATTAATTTTGTGATCGGCAGAGTTGTTTTTGTAGAAGAAATGGAGATATTCATAGATCTTTTCTACGGAGGAGCAGCCTAAATTAAAAACAGTCGTTCCGGGCTTTAAAGCCCTCAACAACCAGAATGAAGAGAAACAGGCGGAAGTCCTTTTATTTTTGAATTGGCGGGAAAAGTGGTCCCCACCATTTATATGCCAATCGGAATCGGAAAGTAATGTTGGAGCAGTGTCTTGTTGATATGGAGCTGCGATGCGATGCGATCAAATCGCAATCGCAAATCGCAATGTATATATATTATAAGTCAAATGTCTTGCAGATGTGGAGTTCTGCAAAGCGGAACGTTTAATATAAACGAAACATATATATATAATAATCGCCCCACAGCAGCGGAGGCCCGTGGGTCCACAAGACCACGTGGCGGTATCTATTGAATCGATTGATTTCAATCGGAAGGTTTAAATCAGCGAGTTTATTATTAACATCCCCGATCAAATGGATGTCATGTCGAAGG
Organism: Pinus albicaulis; assembly: GCA_034641835.2. Taxonomy (NCBI): domain Eukaryota; kingdom Viridiplantae; phylum Streptophyta; class Pinopsida; order Pinales; family Pinaceae; genus Pinus; species Pinus albicaulis. The sequence goes on along the minus strand of CM076582.1, from coordinate 54,905,475 downwards.
ATCAAGTCCATAAAGTATGTCGCAATCGAAAGTTTGAATGGGTCACAGTTTATTTAATAAGACATTCTTAGATCGTTGATTATCAATTCGCCATTGATCCTTAACGGAAGATCGAACACGTGATTCAATCATGTCGAAGTTTGGGATGAATCCTGAAAGTTTGTTGTCAATACTTTTGTCGATTGCCGATTGCCGACTGCGTAGTGGTCCCCACTCGTACGTCTGGCATTTCATATTTTTATAGTTCCGCAAAGGTTTTCCTTTGTAGCTGGTTTTATTTTTGTTTTAAGTTTTAATATGGTTTTTTGTTGTAATGTTTAATATATGCGCGGCATATATAAAATGAAAAGGCCCGCGAGCCATTGTAAGGGTAATTGTATTTGTTTTGTTTTGGTTCTTCGCACAGCAGCGCGGAAGAGGAAATACACAGCAGTGTGTTGTATGTTGAAGACAGAGTATTGTTCCAAAGAGACAGAGAATTGTTCTGTGCACTGCGTTTTGAAGCAGTCACCATTTTCGTTATCCCTCTGTTTAGAGGAAGAATCTGTATCAGTTTTTGAAAGTAATAGAAGCTTGTTTTAAAGCGTGAAAAACTCTGTCTCCTGTCAATTTCTGTTTATTTCTCTATGTTTACAAGGAGAGCTTATTCTCTCCACTTGGAATTCTTAAAATTCCAACACATTAAAGACATCATCATATTCTTAATTTTACTTGTTTTTCTCTATATAAATCACTACTTACATTTATATCATTTTCTCTTTGTTTGCAGTAATTGTAAATATATAGTCAAAATCCCTTTTCCACCTACGTGTACGAGTGAAAACAAACCATCAAATTTTATTAGGGACGTCAAGATGGAGGAAACTTATTCATAATGTTCTAGATGCATAATTTTTTTTGAGATAAGATGCAAAATGATGACCATATGTTTATAGATTTGTTTTTAGTGATCCATGTTTTCACTTTAAAATGATGACCATATGTGGATGTTGATGTTTTTCACTTTAAAATGATGATCATATGTAGATATTGTGGTTTATGTATGTACCTTAATGCACAAATAGAATTGCATACTAAATTACGTAATTTTCTTTTTATCCAAAGAAACATTAAGAAAATTATATCTTCCAAAAAAACAACATTCTATTAAAAAGGGGTATATTTGAAACTTTCCCTTAAAAAATGTATTTTTCTTATAAGATTATTATGAAGAAACATGACTATAACTCTATCTACGTGTTTATACATTTCTCAATATACTTAAAAACCTACCTATTTTCATGATATAATTAAAAGAAAATCTAGTTTAGGTTATCAAGTTAGCAGAAAAATTCGAGTACAATGTCTATATCGAATACCTAGAGTAATCTAGGAAATACTAAAATAGGACCAAGGAAAGTAATTGACAAGGAAAAGCGTTAAACAATGCATTGATGGTCATATGTTGTTTAACGGTCATCCTCAAACTTCCATTTATAACATTATCTTGTGCCTTTAAGAATCCATTTTCAAACTCATTTATTTCTCTATTGACATGATGAAAAGTAGCATGAGCAACAAAAGATTCAAAAGAATTAAGTTTCTCACATATAGGTTTTAGTAGAAAAAATTCAACATCATTTGCATCTCCCATCCAATTGATAACTACCATATAATCTTTCAATATTTATATTTTTTGAACTTTTCTCTCTTGCAATCCTCATTACTAACTTCAAGGCCATCAATTTAGCATATTTGTTTGATCGTATACCAAAACAAACCTTAAATTTTAAGCCATGTGCATCCCTCAAGTAAATAACACCACCCATCTTAGAAATTTGAGGATCACATTGAACATGGGGGCTTCACTCAATGAATACATGTGTGTTCATGGCATACTAAATGATACCCATAATTTGAATACATATTGGAAAATGTCTCTAAAAATCACATTATCTAACTCCCTACTAATACAAACCCAATACACCTTACCAATTAAAAAAACGCCTACTTTAAATATATATTGTATGTACATCAATTTTTTCATTAACATTTCTTATACCCCTTTATATTTTTTCACTAACTTTGAGCTCCATTTTTTATACCTGCCAATATAAAAACCATTTACCCCCTAATATGTGCTTAATATATTATGACTTTTGTTCGCAATATATATCCCTCAATATGAACCCACGTGGTATGGGTTTGTGACATTGAGTCACTTCATTAAACTAAGCCCATGCGCATCCATTATAACTCGTTGAGAGGGATTTGGAAATTTAGTTTCTTGAATATTTGAAGAATATCCATAGCTTTTAAGGCACATGGATGGATGGGTTAAATTTGTCTTCAAATAGATTGGCATTCCTTGTTATCCAAATGCCTCAAGCAAGGATAAGAGGCAATTCCTTAATGCTTTCAAGCTTATATTTTCATGCTAGTCACAAATAATCTTCTACGGAGCACCCATGGGGTATCCACTCAATGAAATAATGATAAAACATGTGAATTCATGATATATTAAATAATACATCTAAGAATACCAATTAAACTTTCTCTACCTTTCTAAACTTGACTAGTGTAAGGGCATAACAGAATTAAATGATAGCTATTCTCGCCAAATTCCTTGCATAAAGAACATTTTTGTAGGTTTTAACCCTGTACATAAATTATTTGCAATTGAATCTTAAAAACAGAAAATGAACAATAGTGAGAGCATAAAACATAAAACATATAAACACAGAGATTTTCCCCTAGATCCCAAATCGGGATGACCAGCTTGATTTTTCATTATATTCCTTTTAGTGTTACAACACATATATATACATGTTGAAGCATACATAAACCCCAATCCATTAACCCTGGATTAAAACATAATCGTAGTTCCCTTGACTGGATCTACAAAATACCAGGGTTCGAAAACCATCATGCCCCAAAACCATGTGCAAATCCATGTACAAAAACATGGGCGGGTATTGCCCCCCCTGTGAACCCCCCACGCGTGACTAGTTGTGGAAAGAATATAAAACATACCCAACATTCTCCCACTTTTTGTTTTCTTTCTATAGGGGGCCACAGGAGAGCTGAGTCATTAGCCCAACTTTGCAACACCCATTTTTTCTCTACACCAAGAGAGCTTCTGAGTGCTCACATAATTCGTCAATGCATCTGCAACATTCTTCAAGGTGTCCACCTTTACTAGCAACACCCTTTTAGCCTCAACCATATATCTCACAAAGTGATATTTAACATCAATGTGCTTTGTCTTTGAATGATAAGTAGGGTTCTTAGCCAAGTAAATTACACTTTGGCTATCACAGTCTATCTTTATAGCTTGCTACACCAACCCCATACTTGAACACAATCTCTGCAACCAAACTACTTCCTTGCTTGCATGAGTGGCTGCCATGTATTCTGCCTCTGTATTTGAAAGAGCCACTACAGACTCTCTTTTACTCATCCAATTGACTGCACCTCCAAATAGGCTAAACACATACCCACTTGTAGATCTTCTTTGGTCGAGATCTCTAGCCCAGTCTGCATCAACAAAACCACGAATGTCCAACACTCTTTCCAATCCTGGTCTTCCTTGGTAGCACAAGCCATAATCACTAGTGCCATGCAAATATCTGAAAACTCGCTTCACTATTGTCCAATGCTCCTTCCCTAGGTTTGACATAAACTTGCTCAATACTCCCACTGCATGTGCAATGTCTAGTCTAGTACTGACCATTGCATACATCAGGCTACCCACTACACTTGCATTTGGAACAGAGGACATATCCTCCTCGTCTTCTTGTGTCTTCAGACACTGTTCAGCAGACAACTTTGTACCTACAGGAATCGGAAAATTCACCGGTTTACTATCCTGCATATTGAACCTCTGCAATATAGTCTCGACATACTTACTTTGGTTTAACCATAGCTTCCTCTTTGCCCGATATCTCTTAATTTCCATGCCCAAAATATAGTTTTCAGCACCAAGATCCTTCATGTCGAATTTGGAGAGAAATTGGGTCTTCAAATCTTGGATAATTTCTTTGTCATTTCCAATCAACGACATATCATCCACATACAAGAAAAAATAAATAACGTGGTCACCAATTAATTTAAAATACACAATGATCCTCTTTTCTTCGGGTGAAGCCAAGTCCCCGTATATAGGTATCAAATTTCTGATACCACATCCTTGGTTACTGTTTTAACCCATACAGAGACTTCTTTAACCTACATACCAATTCGTTCTTCCCCTTCACCATAAAGTCTTCAGGTTGTTTCATGTAGATCTCCTCTTCTAGATCCCCGTGAAGAAATGTTGTCTTCACATCCATCTATTCTACCTCAAAACCAAATGCTTCAGCAATAGATAAAAGTAATATAATAGAATTAACTTTGGAAACAGGAGAAAAAATATCACCAAAAGCAATTCCCGGCACTTGGGAATAACCTTTTGCTACCAACTGAGCTTTGTATTTCTCCATCTTGCCTTCTACATTGATCTTCTTCTTAAACACCCATTTTCTCCCGATGGGCTTCCTTCCAGCCGGCAACTCCACCAGATCCCATGCCTCATTTTTATGCAAGGATGCCATTTCATCATGCATGGCCTCCTTCCATAGTTTTCCATCCTTCGAATCTACTGCCTCCCTAACGGTTATGGGATCATCATCAGTTATATTTAAAGAAAAATTTGAACAAAAAGCAGATGGACTATACCTTTCTGGTTGTCTTCTTTCCTGAACTGATATTCTCACAGCTGGAGTTTGTGGCTCTTCCTCTTCTAATTCTTCTTCTGTTGTAGAGTCTGATTCATTCTCCTTTAGCACAAAATCTATCTTCTCAGGTTCCTTTGGTAGGACCTCATGTTTAACAACATCTTTCATCTCTCTAAACACCACATCTCAGCTGTACATAACCTTCCTTGTTTCTTGGTTCGAAATCTTGTAACCCTTTAAACCATCCTTATACCCAATAAATATGCACCTTTCAAATTTATTATCCAACTTGGTCCTTTTCTCCTTCGGAACATGTACATATGCATCACATCCAAATACCCCCAGATGTGAAAGAGAGGGTTTCTTACCAGTCCATACCTCATGTGGAGTCTTATCCTCCAACGCTGATGAAGGTGATCCATTCACCAAGTAACATGCAGTCTCCACTGCCTCTGCCCAGAATTCTTGTCCTAACCCGGTACTACTAAGAATGCTTCTTTCCTTTTCCATCAAATTTATGTTCATTCTTTCTGCAACTCTATTTTTTTGAGGTGTGTATGGAGTAGTATTCTGCCGTGCTATACCACACTTCTTACAGAACTCTTCAAATTCCTTCTTGCAAAAATACCCACCATTATCTGTCCTCAACACCTTTATCTTCTTCTCTGTTTGGTTTTCCACCAGAGCCTTAAATTCTTTAAATCTTTCAAAGACTTTAGATTTCTTCCTTAAGAAATATATCCATGTATTCCTTGAGAAGTCATATATGAATGAAACATAGTACATAGACTTACCCAGTAATGGAACTGACACAGGTCCAAACACATCACTGTGCACAAGCTCTAATATCTTGTTCGCCCACTTAGCACCAAAAGGAAAACTCACCCGATTATGCTTCCCATATACACAATGTTCACAGAAATCAAAATCCAGAGAGCTATTAGACATACCTTCTACCATACCATTTCCATGCAGTATTCGAAGGCCCTTCTCTCCAATATGTCCAAGCCTTTGATGCCATATCATGGTCTTTTCTCCAGAGACTGCTAGGCTTTCCGCTCCACTTTCGGGAACCACAGAACTGTTGCACCCATCAATAATAGTGCTGCCTTGAAGCTTGTACAGAGTTCCAATCCGAACTCCCCGCATTAATACCAGTGCTCCCCGAACCGTCTTACAGGCATATTTCTCGAACACTCTTTTTACACCTGCATCATCCATCTTTCTTACAGAAATCATATTTCTGGCCAATGCAGAAATGTGCAGAACACGAGGAAGTGTTCTAATCCTTCCACCTTGCAGCTTCAGCTTGACTTTTTGACATCCAACAATTGAGGCCTTCCTATCATCACCTAAGAAGACATCACCACCATCATATTTCTCATACTCGCAGAACCACTCCCTATGAGGAGGGAAGTGAAAGGATGCACCTGATTCAATCAACCATGACTCATGATCTACATGTGTATTTGAATAAGAAGCCAAATACACATCCTCACCTTCATCCGAGGTAGTTTTTTCCTCTGCAGAAGGAGCATCATCAAATCCCTTTCCTTTCTCAGGAGCTTTAGATCTGTAGTAATTTTTGTAGTGCCCTTCCTTTCCACATTTCCAGCACATCTTTACAAACTTTCCAGGAGATTTAGATCTCCCTTTAGATTTAGATCTCCCACTCAAAACCTTATTATTGTGTATGTTTTGGGACCTTCCTCGTACAGATAAGGCATCTCCATTCTGACCCTCCATATTTCTCCTTCTCATTTCCTCTAACAACAAGGCTGAGACAATGTCATCAAAATTCAAGGTATTTGTATTGCTACCTATTGCAATAACTAGATTGTCCCACAAGTCTAGTAGAGAACACAACAAACGGATGCACTTATCTTCATCTGATATTTTAATATCAAAAGATGAAAATTGACTTACCACAGTATTGAAGGCTGATTTTTCACCGAGTTTTCATCCTTCATCCTCAGGTTATACATCTTTTTCCACAGGAACAATTTATTCACCAGGTACAAAGTCCCAAGTTTCTCCCACAAATTCTTCGTTGTAGCTTCCCCAGATACATTCAACATTACCTAATCTGAGACACACAACCATATTATTCTCTTTGCCTTTTGATCTAGCTTCTTCCAGTCTTCATCTGACATTGTCGTTGGTTTAGTACCTGGATCTACTGCGATCCATTAATCTTTATCAACTAGCAAGTCCTCCATCTTAAGCTTCCACAACTCAAAACTTTGACCATTAAATTTCTAGATCTCTATCTTCTCGCCGCTCACCATATTATTTCACCGCAGGAATCGATCCCGCAGATCTCCCACTAAAGAGGGTCTACCACGGGCCCGAGCAAAAAATCCCTCAATAGCAAAGGCTTCCCCTTGAAGCCGAAACAACTCTAATACGAAATCTAGGTTTTAACCCTATACATAAATTATCTACAAATGAATCTTAAACACAGAAAATAAACAATAGCGAGAGCATAAATCATAAAAAATATAAACACAGAGATTTTCCCCTAGATCCCAAATTGGGATGACCAACTTCTTTTTCATTATATTCCATTTAGTGTTACAACACATGTATATACATGCCGAAGCATATATAACCCCAATCCATTAACCTTGGATTAGAACATAACCGTAGTTCCCTTGACCGGATCTACAAAATACCAGGGGCCGAAAACCATCATGCCCCAAAACCATGTGCAAACCCATGCACAAAACCATGGGTGGGTATCGCCCCCCATGTGACCCCCCTATGCGTGACTAGTCATGGAAAGAATATAACACATACCCAACAATATGATGGGACCTAACCTATTTCCTTTTTGTATACTATCCTAGGTGAGAAACGTATCTCTAAGTTTCACTTTTAAATTTGAGAATTAAGTGGGCATTTAAATTTCTAGATTGAATTTTACCACCATAATTGGGTTCCGTTCACCTTATTGTCACAAAACACTTGGTCGCCAAGCTATGGAGTATAAGATGCACCTATTAGGTTCATTGACAATGATAATATTTTCTCAACATATTGAATCTTGTTGTGGTTGGTCTTAAGAGATATAATATAAATCTCCTATTATCTAACAACCTCACTTTCTAACTTATTAATTATTCTTAAACTCACATAAATATATTTAAATTAAATACATGTAATTAATATCATGATATATCACATACTATCTTTTAAAACCTATTTCCTATCTTCAATGCATTAATTTCAATTCGCATATTGGTTAGTCCCATTTTTTTAATTTTCTTCTTCACTCGCGGGTTTATGCATAATGGAGGCCATTGATGATGTAAATATTTAATGAGTGGAATACAATGGTTTGACATTATATATGATTTTATTCCTTGTTGTCCTTTTGGAAACTTATTGATTCAAGTTGTTAACACCATGCTTGCATTCTTTATTTTGGTTAAACAATATTTTCTAGTACCAATAATTTTTATTCGTACTCGTATTTTTTTCAATTTATTTAAACCTTACAAATAGATACTTTATGATCATATACAATGATTACAAACCAATATTGTGGTATAAATAATACATTATACCATTAACAATGTCTTTATATATATATAGGTGTGTGTATGCTAAACACATATGCTCCATCACCTTTTATAATAAAATTAGTTGTTCTACAATTGGTAATAAATATTCATCCTATATAAAACTACTATTCATATAAACACATAAAAATACACCACAACTTAAAGAACATCTTTTTTATTAATATTTTTTTATGCCACAATATATTTTTAGAATATGTGGCAGTCCCACAATCCTAGGAAATCCATATATAACTCTCAAATTTCTATTTCATGTATTAATCATTATTCTTATCCTTTTATTAAACTATGGAAGTCATTTTTTCATGACTTTCAATCACCTTAGCTACTTGAGATCAACATTTCTACTAGTTTTGTAATGCCTCAAATTATCAGTTCTGCCCACAATTGAGCTTCTCCTTTTGACTCATCACTTCTTCATTTCCCCCTTGACGAGAATATATAGTTGTGTTGGGAGGTTGTAGGATATTGAATATTTCAATACTTACTTCTTTCTTATGTACCATCCTCCACTCAATACTTTTCACTGTACTCTAATACAAAATTGATACAATTTATTAACACCATGCTTTTGCGTTGTAGTTTGGTTCATTTTTTCTTACATTTAAATGAAATATTTCTCCATACCAATAATGTGCACTTAATTCCCAAAGGGGTTGGGCCAAACCATGAGAAATGATGATATTTTCATCAATGACCAAGATTCAATTCCCATGAGGGTATGCAGACCTTGATGTCTCTATTAAATTATTCATCAAAATAGAGTGTGAGTTTACATTATCATTAAAATGATGGCCATATCTATACATAAATATTTACCATTAGATTCATATTCCAAGGTCTCTTAGACTCTCGATGATGATTCATATCCCATGCCATAACTCTAATGGAGTAGGTTTTTAACAATCCCCCTAACTTGGAAGGGTCCTTATGAGTCCAAGTAGAGATATTAGGTTAGATACCAATAGTTGAATCCATTCTCTAAATATGATGGCCTTGGGATGACTAGAAACCCAATGCTTAACAGTTCATGGAACATTTCCAAATTTGGTTGGAAGTTTATGGTGAAAAGATTGCCATCTTAAGGAACTGGTCAACAAACATAAACACATTAACTAATGCAGTAGCTTCTAGTGTTATAAACAGACATTTGCGATAATTAAAGAAGCAGATCAAAATAACACTTGATAACATGTTAAGAAAGATAACTGGAAATAGTAGTAATATCATAGCATAAGAGTAGTGTTTTCAAAAAATATTACATCGTCCTCTATCATAGGTCCAAAACGCCTTATGATTGGAAAAAAGTGATAAAAAAAATGATACAAGTCTACAATATCAATCATCCACTATCCATGGTGATGATCACGATAAAACACTACAGCCCGTGCCACCTTGCTTAGAAATCTCCTGAACAGTCCTGGAACCCCGATAACATATCTCTGTAAGAAGAGCGGAATATCATCTATGGTAGTCTCTGGAATATCTAAGGTCAACCGCTCTAGATGGTTCTCCAGATCGATAAGGATCTCTGTTGTCTGATCCTGTGGTGGTGGTGGTGTTGCAGGTGGTTTCCTATCAAAAGGATGGAGAGTGGCTGGTCGATGTGGACCCACATCTACATTTAAAATTTTGTCATCAGTTTTGGAAAATTCAAAAATAAAAATAAAAATTAGAATTTAGAACATGTCAAAATGATTTTTACCTGACTCATCCCACTGTGTCCCTGGAGGAAGAGACATCTCTCGGTCACTGCGGAAATCTATCCCAGCATAAGGAAAATCTTCAATCATGAAGACTTGATTATCTAACCAATGAAAGTAAGCCGTGGTGAAACGAACAACCTCACCGCCTTCACTGTGACAGGCCATAAATGCAACCGATCGAACCATTCGAGGCTCTTTGACTCTACCATGACCAACTGCAATAATATGTGGGGCCAGTAGAGGAATCCTCTCTAAAGAAAATGTGACCACGATCGCTCCATATCTGGAGTTTTTCAACTTCGCGTTTTTTTCTCTAGTCAGTTAGCCTTTGACATTGGCCAACACTGCCTCACACCAGTTGAAAATGGTGGCTCTAAAGTAGTCAACGACAGTCTGCATTTGGGATCTCGTAGAGACATGTGGAGCTGCGCTCCCACACAACCTGGTTACCATAAATGCAAGAAATTTTAGCTTAGGACGAATAATGGTTTTTATGTCAATACGTTTATCCTTAGGGTCTACTTCTTCATTGCAAAATTATTCCTAAAGGCTAGCGACATGCTGGCCACCTGCCCTAGCCCCAAATAAAGAGAGTGGCTCACCCCTCTTTGACAAACCAGTGAGGAAGTATATATCTTCCTGCTTAATTTCAAGCCAGTGACCTCCAATGATAAAGCATTTCTCTTGTACGTCCCATTTGTTGACTAGCCAGGTAAGCAAATCTACCTAAGCCCTCATACCTTGAATGGCCCAAAATTTGTATAAACCACATGCTCTTAAAATTTGTAATGTGGGTGAATGTAACATGGCCACATCATCAACTTCTTTGTGCTCTCGTTCTCGCCACTGAAGCATTGCAAATATCCTGCAATGGACAAATTGAAAAGTTAGAAACAACTTGAGTGAGAAAATTTGGTTCAATTTGGGAGATTTATACATTTCATTTTTTCTTACGGCACCTCTGCAATTTATGAATAAAAACAGTGCGGGGATTTGCACGTATCTTATACGTAAGGTGTGGGACCACGACAATTTTTGTTTAAAAAAATTGTCGGGGTCCACAGGTTCCATGTGTTTTGCCTGCGAACCCCCGTGAGCGATTTTTTGAACACATGTTCCTCCCTAAAAATCAATTTAAACCCTAAAATGAGAAAGTAAATGGACAAAAATGAAGGTAAAGATGATGTGGATTACCTGGAACTGACAGTTTTCGATTCTCACGGATGAATCTTCGGCAATATTCTCTGGAACATTTTTTTATCAAAAGCTTTCAATTTTCACTCTGAAGTCAAATGGTAAAAATGATTTACAAAAACTCCTTTTTATATGATTTTTTGAATAAATAAAATATTATTTTGTTTATTTTTCACTTTGAAAAGTGGGTTTCCAAATTATTTTTATTAATCATAAATAGATATGTTTAATATTTGAGTCTTTGTGCATAATACAGGATTTCTGGGTGAAATGGTCATTTTGACGAAGGAGTATACTTTTTATCAGTTTTTCAAATTCAGTAAAAATTATGAAAAAGCGGATGAGTACATTTTTATCACTTTTTTGAACTCGTTAAAACTTACAGAAAAAGTGAAACTACTGAGTACACTTTTATCATTTTTTCGGACTCTTAAAAATTACAAAAAAGAAAAATCTTGGAGTTCTCTTTTAAGCCCTTTTCAGACTCTCTAAACATGAAAATATTGCCGAGTACTTGACTATTCAAACTCATTAAAGGAAATGAACAATTGTCCTTTCAGTATAAGTTTACCCCTTTTCTAGAATGAAATGGACTATTTACGAAAAAGGTATACATTGACTAATCATGGTCAATAGAGTTCTCTCCTGTATTATTTTATCCTTTTTCGGGCTTGAGAGACTGAATTTATGAAAAAGTACACCCACGGAGTTTCCTTAAGTTTTTGTTCTAACTCCCTAAAATTGAAAAACACCGAGTTTCTCCTATACTGGACTCATTAAAATTTAACAGTAAAGGACATGTCGATTACAAACAGAAAAGGACCACTCCTTCTTAGGGTTTGATTTTAAACTAAGTTGGAATCCTCCGAAGGATGAGCTTATATAACAAGAAAATGTTATCCTCCTCAAGCTTGTTAAAAATAAAGAGGTACTTGCTAGAAATGGTGGGGGAAAAGAGAGAAAACGAATCTGTTTGTCACACTTTGTTTAAAAAGCAGTTTACCACTCTTGAACAAGACACTTTTTTTCACACTTCCACTTGGTTTGGGAAAATCCTTTGCCAATCAGTTAATCAAACCATATTGAAAGTCTTTAGCTGGTTTCTGGATATTAGCTTAGGTCAATTGTCACCAAACCATCTACAGTGTCATTATGTGTTTAGGAGGACAGTTCAAATAAACCATTCATTTGCAAACATTTGTCTCCCTTTGACCATCCCTGAGTCAGTCCTTGCAAAATATTTCTACAAAACTTGATCTAATGGTTTTGTGTCGTGGGCTTTCCTATGACAGATCATTTTCTATCGACGACAACTCGTCATCTAGGAAGTTGATCTAGAATCCTTCAGTACCTTGGAATCTGCATGCCTCAATGGCACGTTTCTCGCCTTCGACGACAGGTTGCATCATTGACCTTCCATGGATTGTACTGAGTACTTTGAGAACCACTGTCATTATTGGTGGTTTCTCTCACACTTGTTAACAGTTCACATCATTTACTGGTAATCAAGTGCTTTCTACCATGTTCGACTTCGACACAATCAGTTGCATGGATAGAATCATACTAGTTCAGGTATTGGAGATCAAGACCCTGGATCTAGTTTCCACCATCTAGGCTGTGAGGAGTTTTATTATTCATTATGTATTGGACTATTCATAAAACAGATGGTTGTGTCCATACTGTGTCTACATTATTGATGTGATAGTAAAATCATTTCTATATCAGAACAAGTTTAGTTAGTGTTAGATTATTAAAGAAAACGATTAATAATCTAATTTAGACACTTCTAGCTGGAATTTCCAAAAATTAATTATGAGTTTTGAATATCTCATTTATTCTATCCCATCCATGAAATTTCATGGCTATAACACATCTGATGTTAAAATAACTAACACTCCCTCTTGGAAAGGAATGTGTTCTAATGTTGCACATGTTGCCACAACACCTTATCTCTGCATAATCTCCAGTTAGATTGCTGATGTCTAGCTATTGATGCCCACCAATCACTACGAAAATATAATATGAGTTGCATTTGTGCTATTTCTGACCTTTTTGAACAGTTACCAACACTGCATTTTCACTTCAAATCCCTCTACATCTAGTCCAACTAAGAAGTATCTGAAATACTGAACCAATTGTGTTGAGTATGATGCATCTGTCACTCGAGTCCTGATTTCTACTAGCATATGCACTGCCAGCAAGGAATCTTCATTTCTACTAACTCTCAAATGTGCCACCTGCACTGCTACCAACTCTTCACTGTGCTCCCCAACATCTGAATGTTATTAGTATTTTCCATTATCACTCTAGAATCTGACTGCATCAACTACCACTGGTCAATCTTGCTACTGTATACTATGGATCCTTATAACCAGTTACTCATCCAAGAGGTGGACTCCTTAAGTACCCTGCCCAATTTGGCACACTGGAGTATCAAGCTCCCCCTCCTCCTAGATCTGGTGCTCCACTATCTCCTTTCAAGCCTAGTCCCTCGTTGGGACTGTTATTTTCTTTGAAACTCATGCTAGACAACTCACACTTCCTCTAACACTTATTTCCAACAACTGGAAGTCGAATTTTTTTCCATATCTAAATTCTGGCTAACTCACACAACCTCCTCTAGAAATATTGTATGGCCATCCCTGCAAAGCCGCAAAACATGCGAAACTCAAAATTAGAGAAAATAACTCGAAAATATCCATCTTTCCCGATGCTTGATTGTTGGATCTACTACTCACACTCCTTTCTGGAGCGACAAGATATATTCACAACTATTTCCAATATGCAATTGTAAAAAATATATTTCTAAATATCGAGATCCCCTTAGAGAATTTTTCCCTTTATGTGTGCTCTTCTGTCTTCCACCCTTTGCGTCCAGCTAGACATCTTCCAGATGAAAAGTATTGATCTACTCCCTCTGCCTCTGGAATAATTTGATCTTGAAAACTAAAATTGGTTTGTCTTTCAGAAAAGTTGAATTTCCTCAAGAAACTTAGCCCCTTTGTAGAATGAGTAGGATTCCCTTAGGAATTTGGATCTACTGCTCACTCGAAACAACGAAATTCCTTCCTTTCACTTTTGAGCTCTTTGGGTGATCAATTGTGCCCTAATACCACGTGAAAATTCCAAATCGAAATCCTATTGCTACAGTTGTTAATTATTATCCTAATTTTTAATTTAATTTAATAATTTATTTGTTGTTTTCATGACAAATAATGAATAAATCACTTTGAAATCTACACAAATAATACCGTGGAAGAATAAATATTAGAATAAATGTTAGCACACACACACATAAAATTAACACAATTATTTTAAAATGAAAGTCCTCGGAAAAACCCAACTTGGGAAAACTGGTGAATGAGTGAGGGTTTTATTTTATTATGCAACAATGAAATCTAAGTACATCTATGGATGCCCAAGTGGAAAAACAAACAACAAAAAAATATGGGCAAAATACTGAAGGGAAATTACCCTTCTCCCACAAGCAATTTTTGGCATGGCTTATCTAATGAAGTCATTTTTCCTTTCAATGCTGAGGAAATGGTCTCTTTGGCCCTCTGAGAGTTCTTCTCAACTTTTGGAACTCAAAACTATTTTTCCTTTCTCCAAATCGAACTGCTTGGCTAAAGTAATTGCACTTTCCCTCAACACTGCCTCTTTGGGATAACTTGAACCTCTTGCTGCTGCCTCTCCATATATGGAAAATATTTCCTCCAGATCACTGTCCTTGCCCCTCACATTGCTTCAATCTCACTGACTCTTTCTCCGAAAACTGACTGCTTCTATTATGGAAATCAATGTTCCAATAAAATCAAACTCTCAAAGTGTATTCTCCATTACCACATTGAGCTCCTCTCACAATACTTTTTTGTAGCACCAACGACCAATATTAAAACATAATCAATGGCTACGATCATCTTGGAGTCAATATGTGTAAGTTTCTAAGTCATTCTCACCTTATCTCAATTAATACTAATTAATTAACCATATTCCCTAAGTTTAGACTTAGGAAATATTTAAAAAATGGTTAATAATCTAATTGAGATAATTTTAGATAGAATTTCCAAAAACGATTAATGGGTTTTGGAGATATTTTGTATTCTATCTAATCTGCAAATTTTTGTGGCTATAACACATCTGATGCTACAAAAACTAATAGAGTCAGTGACACCTAAATTCAAAGAAAAATTCATGCCCATGAGCATGCATTTTGATTGGTGGACTTCCTTAAACCACCATTGGTTGAGACCTTAATGGTCACCCTTTATCGATAATTAGAGAGAAATTCCACTAGTAGAAGACTTCAACTACTAGTGAGGTTCAAAGTTGTTCCAGAAACTGCATCGAGTGTTCCAAGTTAAGACCTTAATCGTCTTCCTTTTCAAAACATTACAGGGAACTTCAACTAGCCGAAGAGTTTAGATTCTAGGAATATTTGGAAATGATCCTAGAATTGCACCAACTATTCTAGTGTTGGTGGTAAGAATTAACAATCCACTCTCTAAGACCTCGAGTTCTCCCACCTTATACCATCATTCCGGAGAGAACAATCAACCAAGTGTTCCCGTGCATCTTGTTCATAATTTTTTTCAATTCTCTTCTTGGACTCATATACCCCTTCGGATTAAGGGGGAGAATATTGGAAACATAATCCGCTAAGGATCATGTGGTGGAATGTGAAGAGTCATTGGAATCCAAGAGACCACTTGGAATATGAAAACCAAGGGTCATAAGAAAATTTATTGATATGTAAATCTTTGTGAATATAAAGTATTTCATGTTTATCTTAATCTTGTCTATTATTTTTTTAACAATTTTAATGGAAATGGACTTATAGAGGGTATCCCACCAAAAATAGATATCATTGTAGTTGAGAAGGTATATAACCAACATTTGGACTTCTAGAAAATTCCTTTTTGTTGATGTTTGAAATGTCACAATAGTAGCCATCTATGAGCTAGTTGTGGATTTGTGTCATGGCTCTCCCTTACTGATGACAAGACTATTGGGTATCCTTTTAGGGAAGATAAATTTGATGTAGTTTTGTAGGTGAGGGAGTCTCTGATTCTTGGTATGGTTTCTAAACCTACTGATTCGATGTCATCTCCCCTAGATTTAGATTTGAGGGTTTTCACTACCATCTTGGGTAAGTTGTTACCTATTTATATTGCTATTTTTTATTCCTTCTATGAGAATGGAATCTCTCTTTTAAAATCCCTAGATCCATATTTTAATTCTTTGGAGCCTAAGAAATATTTTTTTGTCTCTAAACTAGTGGGTTCTATGAAGGATTTGTGTGAGGTCTCTAGTCATGAAACCATTATTGAAGCTTACACAATGATGTCCCCTACGCACTCTGGAAATAAGTGTATTAAAATTTTACTAAAGCTTAATGAGAAACCAATATATTTTTTATTCCTTTATGAGTCTAATAGGCTAGACATTTAGACAACAAACAACCTATATAACATATTGGGTCTTTAGAAAACACTCTTACATTTGGAATATTTCGAATGATGACTAACAATTTCCTCCTTTTACAATTAGGGAAGAATTTGGGGGATTGATCCATTCTCTCCTTACTGAATGGAACTTCTACAGGTAGTCCTATGTTTACCCATTTATAATATTTTTCAAAAGGGGGTTTTACTGGATCTGTTAAAACCCCTCCTTTTGATGATCTCTAGAATGTGACATTGAGGAAAAGGAGAAGATAGAGTATAAAAAAGTTCCTATTGGTATGGTAGAAGGGGGTATGTTTTTTTATGAGAGGTCTTTGAAATTTATTGGCCAAGAGAGTGGAAATATAAAGGTTAGTACATTTTTGGTACTTAGAGGAAAGCATTTCCCTATTAAGGTTCCCAAATTGTATTTATGGCTCTAAATGTGAGATGAGTACGGGGTGCTCCTAAAATAAATTCCCTTAAGATTTTACAAAAGACGATGCTTGATGGGGAGAAGGACATGGATTTTTTTCTAAATCTGTGTCATGATTGCCATATTTTTGCTTTGGATGCTAGTGGTTAGTTTAGAGGTTCTCTAGCTGTGTGGGACCCAAGTGTAGCTGATTTCAAGCCTTACATGACCTGTGCAGGTATACCTCTAATGGTTTCTATTAGAGGTTTTATATACCTTGTTAACATTATCATTTGTTATGGTCCATCGAATGATGGAGAAATGTTATGGAGGAAGATTATGGATTCAAGGGCTCTTAGTGATCCTTTTTCGGTGTTGGTAGTGTATTTAAACTTAATCTCATTGATTAGGGAGATATGGGGTGAAAGAGATAACATAGACTCATTTATATTTTTTTCTACAAATTTTTTAATTAGTCAAATCTAGTAAATGTTGTTCCACTTCCATTAGTTCCCACTTAAAAGAATGGAAGGGTGGGAAGGTTTTATATTTATAAAAGGTTGGATAGATTTATCATTGCATAGTACTTGGTGAAGATATTTGGAGGTTATAGGTCATGAATTACTAATAGTGGTATTTTCGATCACATGCCATTTTTTTTAGAGCTGGATATGGAGGTTACCAGAAATTTTTATCCTTTTAAATTTAATCATGTTTGATTTCCAATATATTATTTTTAAGCATTGGTGAAGATTTTTTGGAAGGATTATGGAATTATGGAAGGTTTGCGTGTTATGGATTATCTTGTAAACAAAATGAAGGATATCTTTGCAATTCTAGGTTAATTATTATTTACCCATCTTTGCAATTCTAGGTTAATTATTATTACCCATAAATTTTGATCAACTAAATGATAATTTAGGATTTTTTCATAGATATCTTGATGATGGGTTGTGATACTTAGCCTGAAACATCGATAAAAATAATTTACAACGTAGGACTCCAAACAACCTTCATGAAAAAAATTGTTAAGGAGTGGGATGATTCAGATTTATAGAGGAGCACAATAAAATACAGAAATAGACATTAATATAGAGATGCAACAAAAATAATGCTTCTTTTCATTAATATCAAATAACAAAAATATGCTTATCTCTAAGAAGAGATGTGGAGGCGACAGGCCTCTAAAATGTGTTGCAATGAGGCTTGAGGGCCTATTTATGATTGAGAAACAATGGAAACTCTAAACGTCCAGAAACCTAACCCTAGGAGATGAAGCGCCAAAACTATGGGCCTCGTTTGGGTCAATTAGTGTTTCAACTTCACAGGGACGTAACTTTGGCATACGATCTTCGTTTGATGTGCACCATACCTTGTTAGACATATATATCCGAGGAGTACATTTTTTTATATGAGCAACATCAATCCATGGACACATGTTGCTCTCGATTTTCCCAAAAAACGTCATTTAGGGCCTCAAAATGGCTCCGGAAGTTCAGGACCTGAAAAACTGCTAAAAATAGTAAGTGGTGTTGAAATTGAAAAAATGAAAGAAATTATGGTGGGGGTTCAAATGGAATAGGCGGGTGACCACCAATATCCACCTGGATCATTAGGACCCAAAATGGCTCCGGAAGTTCAGGAACTGAAAACCTGCTAATAATAGCAAATTGTGTTGAAAGTGAAAAACTGAAAGAACCAATGGTGGGGGTCCAAATGGAATAGGCGGGTGGCCACCAATATCCACCTGGATCATTCCTCTCCCCTTAGGAAGCAATGGTACCCATTGCGTTGAGATCCTCCATGAGATGAGGAAAATTCTGTTTAACTTAGTATTAGATTTGTCGAAGATGTCATGGACCTGCGGGCGGACATGTTGGATGCGTTTAGTAAATTTGGTTTCTTTATTAGACTCAAATAGTACATGTGTGGATTATGTTTGTGTAGTCGCATGAGGTATGGAAACATCAGGCAGCGGTGCATCCGGGGTCATATCAATGAAGTGATTGTCCTAACAGTGTAGAGGAACCTTTGTGATTGAGGAGAAAATTTCCTCGTATTCCTACATGAATTTTTCCATCTATTGTAGCCGTGCACGACAACCCTATTTCAAGGTTGTGGCCACAATATTCTTCTCTCCTTGTGAGTGATTTTTAAGGAAAATAAATTTCCTGGTTTGGGAGTCAATCTTACTGCGTTGTTTTGCAGTAGTCAAAGAGATGCGAGGAGATGGTACTACCCTCAGTATCCTACTCAAGTTATTTCCCAAAGTAATAATAATAGCACGATGCCTAGAATAATACACAACATGTTGCCTCCACAAGTATGGTTGGCCCAAAAATACATCAACTACATCAAGAGGAGCAACATCACATAATACCTAGTCCATGAATGGCTTGATACTGCACAGAAGGCTGCAGTACTAGAGGACGCAGAGCTCTCTCCCTGGGTGAAGCCACCCGATGGTATACAGTTTTGGGTGTGATATGGTCGGTAGGCTTAGCCGCTTCATGACCTCTATTGAAATGAGGTTCTTTTGGCTTTCGCTATCGATAAGGAATCGTAGTGGAGAACCCTTCACTCACATTTTCAAATGGAAGAGGCACTCTCCTTCCTCTGGATCCTCAGGATCCTCCCTCTAGAGCTTGGTGGTGGCAACAATTGCACTGGGATCTGCATCAATGATCTACTTCCCTTTGTCACTGCCTTTGTCTCTTTATGTCTAAGGATCAAAACATACATCTGATTCAGGTGCCTTTAGTTCAACCACCAACGATTGTTTGGCCCAACACTCGTTTGTGTTGTGAGTGGGGTTATTATGAAATTCACACCACTTCCCCGTGTCCTTCTTTGGATTTGTGGTGTTGTTTGGAGTCACCCCACTTTTTCCTTGCCCCTTGTTCTGTGGGTCAGGGGCGCCTTTCCCTCGCTTCATATTCGTGGATCTAAAGTCTCGCTTCTTCTGCTTAAATTTTTGCTCGATCTTGGCGGGATAGCAATATGTCGTGCCAAGCGATGTAATGTCAAGGAAATCCATTTCCTCCTAAATGTGTCTATGGATACAATTGCGGTACTTGAGCACCAAATGTATCTCTAAAAATTTAATACCCAACTTTGTGCACAGGGTATGGAACAAATTCATCAGTTTGTGCACATATTGATCCCTTTACTGCCGCATCATGGTCCATTGGATGTACTTGTCCTCATAGCTCCCCACGGGGTAATATTGTTCCTTGATGTCATGTCGAAACTAATTCCAAGTGGGTGCAGCTGAGAACAGAGAGGGTTCCGTCCTGTCCTTTTGCTCACAGTAGGTTTCCCACTAGGCTTTGACATGGGGGTAACTTTGAGGAGTGTAAAAATAATTTTTTCTCAATTAGAGAAATCATGGAATGAGAAATACCCTTCCAAGAAATTCAACCATCTATCTACGAATTCTGCATCTATCTGGCCTTCAAATATAGGAATGTAAAAGTTTACCTATACCTTTAAGGGAGTGGTGGCTCTAGAGTTGGGGTTGGATGCAGATGCACTGTAGGTGGGCAGTCATTGAAGGATCTGAGAAAATTTATCCATCATCGCATTCTTTTGTTTCTCGAGGGCCTCCTCAAGGAATATTTTGATAGGATCTCCTGCTCCCTCGTCTTTCTCTTCTTCCACCATGGGAGGTCGTCGGGGTCTGTGAGGCTGATCTTTCAAGGGTTCAACCAGGTCGAGCCCTACATCCGTATACCCTGACCGCGCTGGGGATATGCAAAGAAAAACATAGAAAGAGTAGACCGCTCTCATACCACTGATCTGGATTTATGCAGGAACGCGATAAAATACAAAAATAGACATAAAAACATAGATGCAGCGAAAATAATTCTTCATTTAATTAATATCAAATACAAAATTATGCTTACAGACATAATGGAAATAAAATAGCTAGGGCACTCGTAGCTTATCTCTGAGAAGAGATGTGGAGGCTACAGGTCTCTGAACTGTGTTACAATGAGGCTCGAGGGCCTATTTATTATTGAGAAACAATGGAAACTCTAAACGCCCAAAAACCTAACCCTAGGAGATGAAGTGCCAAAACCATGGCCCTCGTTTGGGTAAACTAGTGTTTCAACTTCTTGGGGGCGTAACTTTGGCATACAATATTTGTTTGATGCGCACCATACCTCGTTAGAAATATATATCCAAGGAGTACAACTTTTTGTGTGAGGAAAATCAGTCCATGGACCCATGTTGCTCCCAGTTTTCCCAAAATAACGTCGTTTAGGGCCTCAAAACGGCTTTGGAAGTTCAGGACCCAAAAAGCTGCTAAAAATAGTAAGTGGTGTTGAAACTGAAAAACTAAAAGAACCGATAGTGGGGGTTCAAATGGAACAGGTTGGTGACCACCAATATCTACCTAGATCATTAGGCCCCAAAATGGCTTCGGATTTTTAGGAACAAAAAAATTGATAAAAATAGTAAGTTTTGCTGAAAGTGAAAAACTGAAAGAACCTATGGTGGGGGTCCATATGGAATAGGTGGGTGGCCACCAATATCCACCTTGATCATGGGAATTTAATAAGAAGTAAAGCTTAAAGATGGAATTGGTGGATATTGAATTGAATTATGAAAATATAATGTTGGAAAAACAAAGTGGATTTTTTATTGAAGAGCATAAAAGTGTTGGAAAATAAGGAGGTTTAATGATTAGATTAGATTTTCCTTTCTTTGGTAACTACTTGTGAAATTTTTGGACTTCTTATTTATTTAATTATTTTATTCTCTCATCAAACAATTATAGAAAATGTAAACATGAATATCACAAGAAAATAAAGAACATAAGATATAGGCTCCAAGCAGGGAAAACCCTTTGTCCTCTACCCTACATACAACCTCCATCATCCAAACCTCTGTCAAAATCACTAATCTCTACACATAATTCCAACCCTCTATCGTAGATCTCTGCATACACGCTAAATAACTCATTCAAGTTAATTTCATCATATCAATATCCACTCTCTTACTACATACATATGAGAAAAATCAATTATCCTACCATTAGGATCTCAACACAAAAGATTATGTAGCATAAACCATCTCTAAATACAAATTGTCATAATAATCTCCATCCAACCATCTAAATATTTTCCCTGTAAACTAATAAAAGGATATTCACTATATATCGAATAAAAAGAATAAACTTTTCAAAATCATGTTATTTGTACCTATGAGACATTCAAGGGTGAACCATTATGTGCACACAAACATTCATAGTCATTTATAGAATACTTCTACATCAAATCTCTCATTTAGCAATCAAATTTGGGCCTCCTCCTTTAGGCTTCCTGCATCAAAAACTAGAGATACAAAGGATAAATCATGGTAGATCTAATCCTTGTGTGCTAAATACTTTAACTTTTGCAGCTGTAGATTGATCCATTCGCCCTCTTGTGCATTTACCAGTTCTAGAACACATAGAAAACAAAGTTCAACAAAAAATGCACACACTAGCTGATTGATCTCCTTGTCCTTTTATAGCCTCTTTTCCTTGCCAATACCACATAAAATTCCAATGGATTTGATGATGGAAAATTTTGACAAGATGAAATAAACGTTATTTGACCTTCAACACACAAATACCTTAGGAAAATCCATTGTTTAGCCAAATGTTTTCTGTTTTTTTGCTCTCACAAGTAGTAACACACCTCTCGCCTTCGAGAAGTGAGTTAGTAATGTTGGCCTTGAACTAGAAACTTGTGTTACCCTAGGAAGTAACACTCCTCCTACTGCATTACCATGTCTCAAAGCCTAAAAGCATTCAAATCTTAGTCAAACTTCACTCAAACTTCTAGCATGCCTTCTTCAACATCTATAGGTCCTATCAAGCCTTAAAAAAGCTTCAATAATGGCTCAAAAACGTTAGTAATACTTAGTTCGAATAAGGGATAAACTGAAAACAACGAAGCACTATATATCAATATGGTAAGTACAATCCGAAAAGAACAAAACATGAGAAAGAACAATAATACCAAAATCAAACACAAATAAACAAAAAAAAACTATAATTATTATCCACTTTTAAGGTCATAGCCAAGCGAGACACCAAATTGGTGTATGAGACCCCCTTGTTTGTGGGACAAGGGACCCACCTCCATGCATCGATTTGACTACTAAATATATGAAGGAATACATACTCTACCCCCCTCTAGTTTTAAACTCGTGACCTTTTAAGAAGAAACATATGTTCTTAACAATAAAACCCACTCAAGCTATAATACATAGTAAAATCTCCACTTCCAAATAATAAATACAACCTTGAATAAAAAAAAACAATAATTAATTAAAAACAATAAACATCACCCTATTACTACCCTATTACCACATCATAAAATGCAAATCCCAACACAAACCTTATTACATACCATAAAATACTCATTACAACACAAAAATTATTACATACGGAGTTGAATTTAATTTAATTTAATTGCAATTTCAAAAATATTTTGAAATATATTAATGATATCAATTATTTAATCTTACTCATGTTCATTAAATTTTAATTTTTTTTAATACACTCCCTTTAACATCACAAAGACAAATAAAAAAATACTTCAAGCCCAAGTATATAGACTTTAAAAATTTTATTTCAACCCCTATCTACTTATTTTAAAAATTATTATTTAAATTATATAAAATTAATATAACATATCACTAACCAAGCCTTTTTCTCTTGAAAAATTGAACATCTTAAAATGATATTATTTTAAAATGGATATATATATATATATATATATATATATATATATATATATATATATATATATATATATATATATATATATATATATATATATATATATATATATATATAAAAGAAAGTTAGAAATAAAGTGGATATCAATGTCTAAAAATATTTACATAATAATTTAGAAATTTTGGTAAGATTATGAAAAATTTCAGCAAAGATTTTTGATACTCTGAGTTAAGAAGTTAAACTTCAGTATTTTAGATGTCTTAAAGGTTTTTCATGGTGCTAAATCCATTTCCACCATAAAAAATGTAGTTAAAACACTCCAACTACTTGATTTTTGAAGAAAAAAATTTACCGGATTCTAGCAAATTATAATTATTATACATATTGATAAAAATATTATTATAAGATTTAGTAAATTTCAAATATTCACGACGTTTCACAAGGGGTGGCGTTTTTCCTATCTTTTTCAAATTAGTTAAACTAAACTTCGAATTGGTATATGAAACTCCAATAAGACGGGGATAATTCAGCGAAGAGTTTGTCCATGCGTTTTGTTCAGGGCCTTTAATAAGACTGGGATAATCTATTCAGCGAAGAGTTTGTCGAGAACATTTATTATAAAATTTCACAGAAAAAAACCACATAAAAAACACAATCTATTCTATAAACGATTTTTAATATAGTAGACGATAAAAATACTCTCTTTCTTTCTATATATATAATTATATATATATATATATATTCGTCTCTCTTCTGAGTGAAAGGCTGGGAAATTTATTACAAAAGATGCCCAAGCGTTCTAGAGATCGTGAGGGAAGCTCAGACCCACAAATCATCCGCAGAGATCAGAAATATGAAGAAATACCAGACGAGTTTTTCTGTCCGATTTCAAAGAAATTCATTTCGGATCCCGTGAGAATCCCCAACTTTAACATCACCTACGATCGAAAATCTGTGCAACATCTGTACCCACCAGAAGATGTGCGCCCCGATCTGAGAATGAGAATTACAATGGACAACTGGTTCTCCCGTGGCTACAACCTCGACCCTCCCTTCCACTTCATCTCCAACCAAAACGACCTCGCGTTAGTGGTGGGTTCTGTAGTGGAGCAACGTCGGAGACCCCTTTTGCGAAAATTAGCAACGGTGATCCGACAGAGGCCGTGGTTGATGAAAAATGGGCAATGCATCTGGTGCGTGGCCACGCTCTTATCTCGCCCCTACCCCTCTGCCCACTGGGTGAAAGCAACGTTATCTATCGTTGCTCATGTGCCCGATGACATTGAATTGCTAGTCCCCAGCACGGGCATAGACTCTGAATATTCCTTTCTGGACCCAATTATAAATGTACTGGAGTCCAATTTGTGTGATAGGGACGAATTCAAAATAGGGTTCGTAAAGCTAATGCACTGTCTGGTCCTGAACAGGCCTGGTATTATTCCCATGTCCAGAAAATTACAAGAAATTATAAAATTACTAGTGTCATATATGTGGCCTGTGCCCACGATTTTCATGGTCGGGTGGTATCAGAAACTGTTGATAACCCTAGGACGCCTCGCTGAAAACGAGGAGAATTGCCAACGTATGGTCGATGTACGGATTGTAGGGTTGTTGATCACATCGTTTGTATTGGGAGTTCCTTCCATGGAAGAGATCAGAAATAATCGTGACAATGTATCGACAATGGAGACGATTGTGAAATTATTTGACAAGTTCTGTAGACAATCTCAGGAAGCACGCGAAGAGATAATTGAGTTCTTTGAATCACAAGTCAATTTATTCTGCAGAGTTCTTTTCAATCATGTGAAGAATACCGAGGCCTCTGTTGCAGGTTCCCGCGTCCTTGCCCACATCATGGGCGAGTCTGGAAATGGCTTCAGCCTCAATCTGAATCTCGACCTTAGCTAAAATGTCATATGTCATACTTTTCTTCGGAAAAAATTGCAATATGAACAGTTCAATAATAGATAATCAAACAATTGCACTTTTAAATTCACTGATACTATTGTTTAAAAGTTGAAAAAATCACTACCAAATGTAAAATTAAATCTGAGGATGGTTATGATAACATTGTTTAAAGTGGTAGAGTGGTTGTTTAACATTATAATTATAATTATATATTTTTTATTAAATCTGGGGATGGTTATGATAGCATTGTTTAAAGTGGTAGAGTGGTTGTTTAACATTATAATTATAATTATATATTTAGTTGGAATATGTAATTCCTACTTGTCAGTGGTTGTAACTCTCCACATAAAGAGTCTGTTCCTACATTATAGGAAGTAGCTAGAACTGTATTTATTAGTAGTTTAGTGTGTGGTTGAAAGAATCTCTCAACCAGATTATTGTGCGTCCAAGATATATTTCCTATCTTGAGACTATCTTATGTATAAATGTGTGTAATCTCTTTGATTAATTAATAGAGCTTGCATATTGATATTTTATCTTGGTATCAGAGCCCATAAGGGCCTTTGGCTCTTCCCGGGCATAGGAAAATAAATGATTGTATTTGTATTGTTTTAGTTTATTTTTTGAGTTTGTCGAGCAGCAGCGGCTCGACGGCCTGCATAGTGTGTTGAGCGTTTTGGCATTCTCCAGGATAGTTGATCTGCTTTCAAAAACCTGTGTTGTAGCGAGATAACTTCACATTGTTGATTGGAGGAGCGAGCCGGAGTAATTGATACATGGATTTTTTGTTAGCGTGGAGTGTTATTGGTGAAGACTTGCATTGAAGTGGATTATTAGATCTGTTTTTTGTGTGATTTGGAGCTGCCTGTTATAATCATAGTGTTTTTTAATTCGTGGAGGGGTGACTACATGTGGAAATCACAGTGTGAGTATGTCTGGTCTATTGACAGAGATCGAGCGGATTGGGTCGGTTGTAGGAAGAAGTGAGTGGTAGCGTGTTGGGAAGTAGTCTGGCATAGCTGAAGAAGTTGAGTGGTTTGAAGTTCGATCGATGGCTAATTGCCTCTAAGGAGATCTGGAGGTTGCGCTTGATCACTGGAGGATCCTATCTATATGAGAAGGAGAAAGCGATGGATTCATGGATCTGCTGGTGGTGGC
The DNA here is from genome assembly GCA_034641835.2 of Pinus albicaulis. Taxonomy (NCBI): domain Eukaryota; kingdom Viridiplantae; phylum Streptophyta; class Pinopsida; order Pinales; family Pinaceae; genus Pinus; species Pinus albicaulis. Next base: position 54,878,636 of record CM076582.1, on the reverse strand, counting down.
ATGAAGATACCGCTGCTTGGTAGAGTCATTGTGTGATCGAGAAGTTTCTGCTAGTGCAGAGTTGTGTGCAATTACCAGTGGAAAATGTTAGAGGAAATCGAATGATCAGTTCAATCATTGAATGGGAAATGGCGTGTGAATTGGGTGATGTTGTATAGCAACACGTATATCACAGTTTTGGGAGATCATTCCCTTGCTCATCTCTGACACATTTTACACAAAAGTCTTCATGGGAAGATGGCAAGCTATCGCATTTAAGCTGCAACTTCTAAATCAGACCATTATTGCCATTATTAAAGAGCCTTCTTGGTCAGAGAATTTGCTCTTGAAGGAGTTTCTATCCAACATTGTATTCACTCTATAAGTGGCCAGAGAGCTCGCCAAGTGTTGCAGAGTACTTTCTTGCAGCTGGAAACTTATGAAGAAGAGTGACATGGATGTGCTCATTGACAAAATTATACTGAAGACCATCCATAGCCTCTCTGCATCCATTTTTCTCAATAAGTCTTTGGATGTCCTCTGAATTTGTTAAGGATCTCACAGTCCTCCTCGGGAGTGGGCATGTTGAGATTCAAGAATTGGCAGCCTTGATCATCTGCAATCTATCGCGCACCAAGGAAGGCCTGCATCTTAAGCCTAGCGGAAGCGCCAGGTTGATTGGCGTGCACCATGGATGTTAGGAGAAGCTGCCTGCATGTCTGAATTCTGGTGAGTGGAATGATCCCAAGGTGATCTGTCAGCAGCTTGGAAGCATGAAGCAGCCTGTTCGTAGAAGCATGGTGTTGTTCCAGAGACGCAGGGTTGTATTCTAGCAACGGTGGTCGCTCGCACCCATCCTTCAATCGGGTTTCTTTCAGGTGACCCTCATGTTTTTGTTGTTTGATTGAGTATTTAAAGCCCCAAATTTAAAGTATGATGCGATGAACTGGCATGAATTCAAAGGCTTCTAGAAATCGTATTTCATTATTTCAATATAAGGCTGTTTTCTTTTAAAGAAGAGTTGTTACCTCAACACATCCTGATATTGTTGGTTGGTCATTCAATTTGTCCATACATATCATTGGAAATATTCAAGGCTTTTCCCAACAAGGTTTCCTATATGATTGGGATTTATCCCTTCTTGACAATGAACATGGACTCACCATGGCAGTCATTGCTTACAAAATGGGTCGGGTCGCAAATTGTTAGTGTTGGGGTGAGTTCCTTTGCAGCATTAGTGGGGTTGTTTCCTACTTGGTTTCATCAAGGCCTTATTAGAATATTACTTGGGCATTCATGGTCTTCTGATGCAGTGCATGTTGTATGTACTTATCTTCTCTGATATTCTATGGTGCTTTCCTCTGCGTTCGTCTATCCTTACCTACCATGGAGATATTCAATGTTGTGTGCTGGTGCAGATGGAAATTTTTTTTTGATATGTGTAGTGAGTGGTTGCCTGTGTTTTTACTGCACAGATTGGTTTATTGATAATTTTTGTGTTAGGTTGTTGTATAACGACGAGGTGGACAAGGCCACTGAGAAGGGTCGAGTCCTAAAATGCTGGTTTTTTGTTTTGGTTTCAATTTGTCTTAATTTCTTGTTGGAACCAATCGGTGGTGGCTTTACCGACATGGTCGAGTTGAACAATGTAGCTTTCAGGATGGAAGATTTGTTGTTTTGTAATTTATATGTAGTGACCAGATCCATTTATGATGCAAAGGTCACCTGGTGCCAGTATCAGTTATGTTGGTTACTGGTGTTGTGAACGTGGCCTTGTGTAGAAAAGACATCAATAGATTGTTGGGTCTTCTATAGGTGTCAGAAGAGGTGCGGAAGCATGTGGAGTTGTTGGGAGGATTTTAGCTTCCTGTGTTCGGATTAGCCTGGCTGAAGTGAATTTTGTGGACAACGGAGGATCAGACCATGGAGTCTTGGATTCTTGTTTTGAGAGAGACAATTTGTTATTGTTTCTCTTCGTGTGGCTATGAGTGCCTATGTCTGGATCATCAGTGCTGGAATGCACTACATTGAGTCCAGTTGAAAAGTCGTCAATTCATTTCTTTATCAGTGGACCCCTCACAAGTATCATTGGTGAAAAATGGTTGCTGGTATGTTTGGAAAATAATCATCTTTGGGAAGAGATAGAGAAATTAATCTAAAGAGTGTATGTTTTTTATTTAGCTTCTTGGAATCATGTTTAAAGTTATTGAGCCTTATTGAGCCTAGATAGCTCAATTTAGGTAAAGTTATTTTGTTAGAATTCATGACCCTAACAAATGACAGGATAAGCATGAAGTTCCAAGTTTTAATTGACAATGTCAAAGATGCCCAAGATATGAGCAACAAAACCGGAGGTAATGAAGCGGCAACAACTATTATAATGGACAACAAAGTAAAGTTTGTTTGAGTTAGTGTGGGTTTGTGGGATAGATTCCCTAGCATGTTATAAGCAAGTCTAGGATGGTTTTATAAGTGGTCATTGTATATACCTGAAGACTCCAAGAGATGGAGTATGGAATGCAAGCCTTGTAAATGCATGTGTAAAGTTCGTGGTAATCTCAAAACCACCTTGTAATGGTTTATGGTTAGCCGGAAACCATCTTTTGTCACTTTAAAGTGATGGTTTGTGGTGAACTGGAAACCACATACATAGCCTTAGTGGCTACAGGTGCCCTGGGTGCACACAGGAGCTTGAGTGCTCACAAGAGTAGGTGGACTGCAGTAAACACCTCGCTCACAAGTCTCAGATATTGTTGTTTTTGAGCACAGGAGGGTCGACGCATGTTTCTATTTGACAGTTGCGTCAAAAGGTGCAATCAACATGACTGTTAGGGATTGTTATTTGGACGTGAATATTTGGCTTAGAAAGGCATTTATCTCTCTCTTTTTGGTAGTTCTGCACATGGGATTCACTCGTTTGTGGTGGATCTGAGTCGCAGACGTTATTTTCAGTTCTGCACATGGGATTTTCTTGATGGTGGTAGATCTGAGTCGCAGACACATTTGTTAGAGGTTCTGCACATGGGATTTTCCCGGTGGTGGTAGATTTGAATCACAGACACATTTTTTGATACAGGTACATGTATGTAGTGATAATGGTTGACAGAACCATGTATGTGAAGGACATCCTACGAGACCAACAGTTGCAGCTGTTGGTACCCATGCATTCTAGTGGATGGTTGCTCCTTTATATGGACATCGACATATTTTTTTCTTATGATTGACCACAACTAGACTTTGTGAATTGATATCACAAAAAGTAGTCATTAAGGGAGGGAGTTCGAATATGTAATTCCTACTTGTCAGTGGTTGTAACTCTCCACATAAAGAGTCTGTTCCTACATTATAGGAAGTAGCTGGAACTATATTTATTCCTAGTTTAGTGTGTGGTTGAAATAATCTCTCAACCACATTATTGTGCGTCCAAGATATATTTCCTATCTTGAGACTATCTTATGTATAAATGTGTGTAATCTCTTTGATTAATTAATAGAGCTTGCAGATTGATATTTTATCTTATTTTTTATTAAATCCTAGGATGGTTATGATAGCATTGTTTAAAGTGATAGAGTGGTTGTTTAACATTATAGTTATAATTATATATTTTTTATTAAATCCGAGGATGGTTATGATAGCAATTTTTAAAGTGGTATATATATATATATATATATATATATTATTTTATTTTCTAAATTTGACTATAATCTATTACTGTAACAAAATGGTACAATGAGGCACTAGCCTCAGCAGTTCTCAGCCAGGGTTCATGGCATATTGCATCCAAAACATGTTAAAGACTGCCCTATAGTGGGAAACTAGTCTAGTCCACAATAGATGTGCCACCCACGCAGGGGAAACCGGCATGTGAGCACAATTTACTGTTTTGTTTACAACCATTTCAAAACTAACTAAAATTTTCAAAAAAACTGAAATGAACCCAAATGATTGGGATCGGGGAACCTGATTCCTGAAGAAGCTTGCAGGTTTAGCTGTCATTTGGTGTCACTAGGCGTTCTTCAATAATTCAGCAACTATAGGCGTCGAGGTCTTCCTTTTCAGCCTGCATTGCACCCGTGTCATCCTTCTCCCTTTCTTTGCCAGTAGCTTATTCCTGATTGTCCCATGTATGCTCTATGGTGCCTTCATCAGTGTGAATCCGCATGAGTTTACAAGCAGGAGGCTCGCCCTGAGTTGAGTGGTGCTTCTCCGTTACACTGGTGTGAGGATATTCAAGAGGCTCGCCCTGAGTTGTGTCGTGCTCCTCCTCCTGAAACATGATGGTTAAAGTGGCTTTGATAGTAGTTCTTTAATGGGAAGATTGTGATCTGGACGGGAAGGTAGCAGCAGAAGGACCAGACTGCGGAGGAAGAGAGTTGGTAATGTGAGTGCGACCTCTGCCGCTACGTGTGTCTGGGTAGCGAGGCGAGAAATAATCACATGAAGGCAAAGAAGTGGAGTTAGAATCAGGTGAGGGCGAGGAATAAGGCATTCTCTCTCTACTGCTGCCTCTTCTGCATCGCATCTGTTGACGCAACCTGGGCATAGCTTCACCAGGAGAAAGGGACTGGGAATTATGAGGAATGGAAATTGTGAAGAAATGGTCACTGCGAGTAGCGAGAGATGCGGGAGTGAGGATGATTACAGCAAATGCTCTGTGTATAGTGGTTACCTGGCCCAAACTCTATGCAGCAGAGAATTGGGTAGCGCCTACCAGTTGCAGTGCGGAAAATTGGCTTTTCATCCACATGGGGACATTGACATTGCAGAGGCAGAGGAGCCTGAACATTCGAGAATGCAGATCAGAAGGCTTCAGAGGGAGTCATTATGAAGTTTTGATGCAGGATGGCGGTGTTGAGTTGATTTAAGTGCTGCTTTGAATTGCATTTATGAATGTTAATAAGTGTGAGTTTACGGGTAGCAGAATGGCTACGCCGCTTGCCACCCTAAACCTCCACTATCGTATTAATCTTGTAAAGCACCCGCATTAGGGGGTTTTGCTTCTTTGTGCACAAGTGTAGTGGATTCCTAGAGTTGAGTACTATCATTGAGGATGGTGAGGGATCCTGCTTCTAACACTTGATCTTTGTCTACCCCTATATTTGCCAATAGATCAGCAATCTTGTTGCCATCCTTTTTGACATGATTGAAGGTGATAGCTGTCCCATTTCTTAACCATTGTTCAATGAGTTCTAGGTGAGCCACTAATCTCCAGCTATTTTCCACTTTGCAGGTTGGGGACCCCATTTGTATTTGATTGGCCATGTTGATGAGGATTTTGGAATCCCCTTCAATTATAACAGGGGAGAAATTATATTGATGTGCTAAACTGAGTCCTTGCCACAACCATTCCAATTCTGCTAAATTATTCGTATCCCAGCCAATGGATCTGAAGTATATGAGAAGAGGGATGCCTTCGTGATTTCTAAATATGCCTCCATATCATGCCTTGCCCGGATTTCCTTTTGAGGCTCCATAAAAATTTAATTTAATTATACCTGGTGGAGGGGGAATCCACAGAGGGAGAGAGCAAGACGTGGTGGTGAGGATGTTGGGATCATCCTAAATAGGGGGGAGCCGGATGTGCCAATTTTCAATAATATTCCTTTCCTGTGCTTCAGTAGAATAATATTCTACCTTCCATGTCTAAAGAGCCAGTGTTTCTTGAATATTCTGGCAGAAATTACTCCATAATATGTCGAGGGGAGTACTTTTATTTTTAAAAATTTGCTTATTTATTTCCTTCCAAATTGTCCAAAGAAGTAGACCTGGGAGGATTTGCCAGAGATAATTTAATATCTTGATGTTGTATGGAGTGGAGATCTAGTTGCGTATGGTGTTGATAATATCCCCTGAAACTTTGCATGTTCTTTGACACCTGAAGCTAATTTTTTCCCATAGTTTGGTGGCCAAGTTGCACGAATCCATAAGGTGTTGAATAGTTTCATTTTTCTGATTGTAGTTGGGGCAGCGTGAGGGTCTGTGGAAACCTTGTTTTATGAGATTATCTCATGTGAGAATTCTTCTATGGCTGAGCAACCAGATGAAAGTGGAAAATTTAGGCTAGATTCTAGGGATCCATATACGTTCCCATATAGAATCCACAGGTTCCTGAGTTTGAATCATCAATCCATATACCTCCTTGGTTGTAAACATTCCTCACAGATTCCTCACAGGGTATATCCCCATCTTAGAATTTCCTTTTGATCTGAATATCTGATTTCCGATTGTTGAGCTCTATGTCGATTGCTCTGTGGAAGTCCTCCTGTTCTTGCAGAGAAATCTGTTCTGCCTTTTTCCATTGCCTGTATCCTTGATTGTTATTTTGACTCCAGAATTGAGAAACTGTTTAGTTATGATGAATAGCAAGTTTCTCAAGGTTCTGGGGTTGGAAGGTTTCTATAATTTTGGGTCATTGTTGCGAAGAGTCAACCCAAAATCTAGCCTTACCATTGTCTCTAATCTCCCAAAAATAGTGTTGTTGTAGCATGTCCCTGTTCTATCTTGCTGCATTCCAAATGAGAGAACCGACATCATTATTTGTGAGTCTGATCAATTCTTCTGGTGGTCGATTATTTGAATATTTTTCTGTCCATAATTTGGCCCATGGAGTGTATGGGGTTGATAGCCATTGCCACCATATTTTTGTTCCCATCACTGCATTACTATGTTGTGGATCCCGTAGTCCAAGGCCTCCTTGCTTTTTTGGTGTTCAGATTGTTGTCCATTTTACTAATACCCATTTGTGATTTTGTCCTGAGGAACCCCATAGAAAGTTGCGTTGTATGTCCTTGATCTTTCTGAGTACCCACTTTGGTGTTGCAAGCACAGAAAAAAGATATATAAGCATATTTTGAAGGACATCTTTGATGATCACAAGTCGAATGGCCATATTGAGAGTTCTATATGTCCATGAAGAGAGGTGGCCTTCAAGTTTTTTGAGGAGAAGTTGCCGGGATGTGTGGTTTATGGCTGAGTCGATCAAAGGTGCGCCCAAGTATTTGGAGGGTAGTTTGGCTACAGTGAAACCCATGATTCTAGCTATGTTTCTTTGGGATACTATGGGTGTATGAAAAAAGAAGATCTAAGACTTGACAGTGTTAATGGTGGTTCTTGAGGCCTCAGAGAAGGTATCTAACAAGGATTTAAGAGTATAAGCTTCTTGGACAGAAGGGTGCCCAAACAACATATTATCATCCACGAATTGTTGATGAGTGGTGGCAGAGGATCCATGCACTGAGATGCCTTTGAGGTTTTGAGAGTGGAGAGCATGCTTTAAGAGACATCCTAAGCCTTTCGCCATGAGGAAAAAGATGAACGGTGATAGGGGATCACCTTGACGAATACCTCGAGATGGAGAGAATGGGCATGAAGGGATGCCATTAACTAAGATAGAGAAGAAGGTAGAAGAAATAAGATTCATCACCCATCTGATCCATGTTGGGCTGAAACCATAGGTTGTAAGCATTTGTTTTATATATGTCCAGCTTAATTTGTCAAATGCTTTTGATAAATCAATTTTGAGAATCATACCTGCCTGTTTGTTGTGCTTTAGAGAGTGAATTATCTCATGCGTTAGAATTATGCCATCTAGGATTTGACATCCCTCCACATATCCTGATTGTCCCTGCGAAACTAGCAGGGGAAGCAATGGCTTGAGTCTGTTGGCAATCATTTTCGAAATTACTTTGTAGATTACATTTCATAGATCTATGGGCCGAAACTTATCCTGGGTGTTGGGGTGATCTTCTTTGGAAATGAGGGCTATGAATGTTGCATTTAGTGAAGGAAGCAGCCAATGCATTGTCCTAGATTCCTCCACCACTTTCCATACTTCTAGTTTGATGAGATCCTAGAAGTGATGGAAGAAGTTGGATGTAAATCCATCAGGTCCAGGGGCTTTCCCATCTTTCAATTGAGCCATTGCAAATTCAACTTCCATTAGAGTTACCGATTGGAGTAGTAGTTGATTTTGCTCTTCGGTAATTATTTTAGGCACATTCTAACGAATTTTATTTATGGCTGGTTGCCTGTTCACTGGAGGCTCTTGATGAATAGATTTAAAGTGGTTGAGGATTTCTTTCTCAATGTCCTCATGTTCCTCCATTCTTTCTCCTTGATAGTTCTGAATTTGGGCTATGTTATTATGCATTCTTCTCTGGATGTTGGTACAGTGAAAGAATTTAGTGTTTCTCTCCCCCTCTTTTAGCCATCTAATTCTTGATTTTTGCTTCCACGGCACTCCCTCTTGCTTCCTTTTGTCTTCTAGATAAGTAGTAAGGTCTTGTTCCTAATCAGATAGTGTATCTATTCTCCCTTCCTCAATAATTCGCTGCTGTAGCTCCTTCATATTTTGTTCAATAGTTTTTTGAGCTTGAAAAATATTTCCGAAGGTGGAATGGTTCCATTTCTTGATTAGCCTTTTCAGATACTTTAGGCATTGTTGGAATTGATACATGATTGATCCGTCTGGAGGGGTGAAGCTTTCCTAGACCATATTTTTGAATTGAGGATGTGAAAGCCAAAAGGCTTCAAATCGGAAATGTATTATGGTGGAATCACCCAGTCGTTGCCATTGTAGAGAGATTGGCCAATGATCTGAGCCTGATAATTGCAAGATTGAGGCTATGATATCTCCGCCCAGGTGAATGAAATTCTCTGAAGTGAGAAATATATCCAACCGAGATTCAATTTGTTGTGATCCTGATCTTCTGTTATTCTAGGTATAGATGCCATTATTGAATGGTAAATCTATCAGCCAGTTGTTTTGTATGTAGTCTCTAAAATGATTGCTTTCATTATCCAATTTGACTCTGCCACCTTTTTTCTCCTCCAGTTTAGTGATCATGTTGAAATCCCCACCTGTAATCCATAGTGGGTGAGTTCTGGCTGAATTGAGAGCTTCTAATGTGTTTAGAAGTGTAATATTTTGCAGGGAGTCCTGAGGAAAATGTACATTTGTCAAATGACCATGTATATTGGTTCCTATGATGTTAAAAGTGGCTTGTATGAGATAATGGGAGGCATGAAAGTCCGTAAGGGAGATGGCTTGCAAATTCCATGCGATGGAAAGTCCTCCCGATGCTCCAGACGCATCAACCACCACTGATTAACATCCTGGTCATGCTCTAGAAATAATGGAACCTAGTGTAGTGTTATTGCATTTTGTTTCTTGAATGAGAAAAATTTGTGGTTTTTCCTGCTGTATCATGGTCTTTATCATTTTTTATTTCCTAGGGCTGTTGAGCCCTCTTACATTCCATGAGATGAGCTTCATGGTTGACTAGTGGAAACCGGACTGAAGTACTTAGTTATCTTGGAATATCTTCCTGACTCCACCAGGATTTCCCCTACAATGATTGTTCTTTGTAGATCTGTTTTTCTTCCCCTTTTCTTGCTATATTTTTGGAGATTTTTTCCATCCCAGCTGCTGCCTAGCTGTATGCCTAAGGTTCTCTGTTGATGTGCTCTTGAAAGAATTATTTCCAAGTTCTCAAGCTGCCTCTCTGGGATTTTGTCAAACTCTTTCTTCCGACAAGCTTGTTCAAGACTAATAATGTCAAGATCTCCTCTGTCAAATCTCTCTGGTTCCTCATCCATGTGGATGGGTTGGTTGCTTTCAGGCATTGAGCTAGTGATCTTGGCGGGATCTAATAAGAAGCTGTCGATGTCCATTCCTTTCGCTTGCCATATCACTAAGTCTTTCTCCATGTTGGGAATGGTGGGATTGACTATTGTCTTTGGATCAACTTGTGGTTCATGCAGAGATTTGCTTGGATCCTTGCCATGAGTGGAGGTGAATGGTGTGGTGGACGGTTCAACAGGTTTGGATGGTTCTGTTTCAGGCATGGAATGTTGGGACATAATATCAAATCTCTTACTTGTGGATGGTGCTGATGGAGTGGGCAAGGCATTTTTTGGGGCTGATGAGGGATTTTTGGCATGCTTCTTTTGATTGTTAACTTTGGTGAATCATTCTGAGTCAGACTTCGTTGGGTTGTCTGTGGTTTTGGAAGAGGCATTTAGAGGACAGTCTCGGAATAGATGGCCATGTGCATGGAATTTTATACACCTGAAAGGTACATGCTCATAATCTATGGGCTAAATCCATTCAAAATCATCATGAAATAGACTTACCAAATCTGTGAGAGCTTTTCTTAGCCACATCTAGACACAGAGGCGAGCGTAAGAGGTATACCTTCTGAGCTTTGTTTCCTTTGCAATCTTAATGAATTCTCCGTGTCCGTTGCCTATGTATTTTAGTGATTCTTCATCCCAGTATTCCAAAGGAAGAGAGTACATTCTAATCCAGATCGGCACCCAGCTGAAGTCTTCTTTGTCTGGGTTGAATATTTCGATCTAGTCCCTCAGATACAGGCCTGTTGCATTGAAGAAGCAGGGGCCACCATCCAAAACTCTGTTCCTGTCTTCGATGCAGTTGAATATGGCATTGAAGAAGCCTTTTGGCCCTAGCTGTAAGGTAACATGTCCTTTGGGTTTCCATTTTGATGCAATCCATCCCTATAAGGCTTTCTCTGTTGGCCATAAGCCAATGAATTTACCTATGAGCACATGGTCCTCCATAAACTATATTTGGGCATTGATTTGATGACTCGGTAGGTCAATCTTGGGGTGCTCTACAGCTATGGGCTTGCATGTGGACGATGTGGCCTTCACATGTTCTGCATTCGTTGTGCCTTCCTTCTCCTTCCCCTTGTTCGAAGCTTCCATTTCCTGTTGCGATACTGATTGACTCGTCATTTTCTCTGCATTTTCAGTCACAGTATTTTCATTTTTGTCGCTATTGTCCATGGGGGGAGGCACTTCGGCCTCCCCCATCTCAATATTCATGATGGATACCTAGTCAAATCTTTTGATCCAAAGCTTGAGGTACTATGTTGCTGCAGCAGAGGCCTGTCGCACCAGTATTTCTGCCTTGGTAAGGTTTTGACAGAAACCCTAGATGGCCATGGTTAGATTTGCAATTCTATGAGGAACATGGTCACTTCAACGTTCAGAATTTTCCTATTAAGCATATTGTAAAAAAAATGTTTAAAGTGGTATATTGTTTAACATTATAATTATAATTATATATTTTTTTCCTTTTGGTATATTTTGTAAATTTCCATTGTTTGAGATAAGGATGGAATGATTTCTATTTATTAAAATATATTTTATAAATTAAAAATTTTATTTTATTAAAATAAAAAATATTATCAAACGTATGTATTAAACTCGTACTAGTACATTAAATACATCATCATATTCTTAATTTTACTTGTTCTTTTTCTATGTAAATCACTATTTACATTTATATTATTTTCTCTTTTCTCTTTGTTTAATTGTAATAATTGTATATATATAGTCAAAATCCCTTTTCGACCTAAGTGTATGAGTGAAAGCAAGCCATCAAATTCTATTAGGGACTTCAAGATGGAGGAAACGTATTCATAATATTCTAGATGCATAATTTGTTTTGAGATAAGATGCAAACAATTTAGTAGTATATATGTTAAATAGAATATAATTTATTGTTTTTTTTTGTTATTTTTAACAAATCTTTTTCTATGAAAATATCAAATCATTTATATTTAAAAATTACACAATCAAAATTATTTAACATAAACATCTTATAAACGGTGCCAATATAATCAAACTATCATTTCTCTAGGTGTGTACATCTCTTAACTTTGCATGACTAGTTTAGTAAAATGCAGTAAACACTTCACTATCACATCCCAGGTTTGTTTTTCATTATCCACCCTTTCATGACCATATGCCCACATTGTGGTATGTGTTTCTATCTACAGGTATAAACTTGTTTCAGTAATCCATGTTTTCACTTTAAAATGATGACCATATGTGGATATTGATGTGTTTCACTTTAAAATGATGACCATATGTGGATATTGATGTGTTTCACTTTAAAATGATGACCATATGTGGATATTGTGGTTTATGTGTACCTTAATGCACAAATAGAATTGCACACTAAATTATGTAATTTTCCTTTTGATCCAAAGAAACATTAAGAAAATTATATCTTCCAAAAAAAACATCATTTGATTAAAAAGAGGTATATTTGAAACTTCCCTTCAAAAAATGTATTTTTCTTATAAGATTATTATGAAGAAACATGACCATAAATTTATCTATGTGTTTATACATTTCTCAATATAATTCAAAAACTAATTATTTTCATGATATAATTCAAAAAAATTCTACTTTAGGTTTTCAAGTAAGCAGAAAAATTCAACTACAATGTCCATATCGAATAACTAGAGTAATCTAGGAAATACTAAAATAGGAGCAATGAAAGTAATTGAGAAGGAAACACGTTAAACAATGGATTGATGGTCATATGTTGTTTAATGGTCATCCTAAACCTTCCATATATAACATTTTGTTGTGCCTTTAAGAATCCATTTTCAAACTCATTTATTTCTTTATTGACATGATGAAAAGTAGCATGAGCAACAAAAGATTCAAAAGAATTAAGATCCTCAAATATAGGTTTTAGTAGGAAAATTTCAACATCATTTGCATCTCACAGCTAATTGATAAAACAATATAATCTTTGAATATTTATAGTTTTTGAACAACTTTTTCTCTTGCAATCCTCATTAGTAACTTCAATGCCATCAATTTAGCATATTCATTTGAACTTATACCAGGACAAACCTTAAATTTTAAGCCATGTGCATTCCTCAAGTAAATAACACCACCCACCTTGGAAATTTGAGGATCACATTGAGCATGGGGGCTTCACTCAATGAAGCTCAGACATATGTGTTTTCATGGAATACTAAAAAATACCCCTAATTTGAATACATATTGGAAAATGCCTCTAAAAAACACATTATTTAACTCCCTACCAATACAAACCCAATACACCTTCCCAATTTAAAAAATCCTAACTTTCACTATATATTGTATGTATCAATTTTTTCATTAACATTTTTTTATACCCCATTATATTTTTTCATTAACTTTGAGCTCCATTTTTTTATACGTGCCAATATAAAAACCATTTACCCCCTAATATGTGCTCAATATATTATGACTTTTTTTTCTCAATATATATCCCTCAATATGAACCCACATGGTATGATATTTATCCCCCAGTGAAGCCCCCATGACACTGAGTCACCTCATTAAAGTAATCCCATGCCCATCCATTATAACTTATTGAGAGGGATTTGGAAATTTAGTTTCTTGAATATTTTAATAATATCCATATATTTTGAGGCACATGGATGGATGGGGTAAATTTGTCTTTAAATATATTAGCATTTCTTGCTAGCCAAATGCCTCAAATAAGGATAAGAGGTAATTCCTTTTAAGGCCTTCAAGCTTACATTTTCATGCTAGTCACAAAAAGTCTTCTGTGGAGCACCCGTGGGGTCTCCACTCAGTGAAATCATGATAAAACATGTGAATTCATGAGATATTAAATAATACATCTAAGAATACCAATTAAACTTTCCTTGTCCTTCTAAACCTGACTAGTGTAAGGGAATAAAAGAATTGAATGATAGGTATTCTCTCCATATTCCTTGCATAAATAACATTTTATGGGACATAACCTATTTCCTTTTTGTATCTTATCCTAGGTGAGAACCTTATCTCTAAGTTGAACATGTAAATTTGAGAATTAAGTGGGCATTTAAATTTCTAGATTGAATTTTACCACCATAATTGGTTTCGATTCACCTTATTGTCACAAAAAACTTTGTCCCCAACCTATGGAGTATAATATGCACTTATTAGATTCTTTGACAATAATAATTTATTCTCAACATATTGAATCTTGTTGTGGTTGGTCTTAAGAGATATAATATAAACCTCCTACTCTCTAACAACCTCACTCTATAGCTTATTAATTATTCTTAAACTCACATAAATATATTTAAATTAAATACATGTAATTGATATCATGATATATCACATATTATCTTTTGAAACCTAGTTCCTATCTTCAATGCATTAATTTCAATTCCCATATTGGTTAGTCACAGTTTTTTAATTTTCTTCTTCACTCGCAGATTTATGCATAATGTAGGCCATTGATGATGTAAATATTTAATGAGTGGAATACAATGGTTTGACATTATATATGATTTTATTTCTTGTTTCCATTTTTTACAATTATTGATGCAAGTTGTTAACACCATGCTTGTGTTCTTTAGTTTGGTTAGTTGCTTATGGTGTTGGAAGACAATATTTTCTAGTAGGTCAATAATGTTTATTGGTACTAGTATTTTTTCCAATTTATTTAAACCTTACAAATAGAGAATTTATGACTATATACAATTATTACAAACCAATATTGTGGTATACATAATACATTATACCATTAACAATCTCTCTCTCTCTCTCTATATGTGTGTGTGTGTGTGTGTGTGTGTGTGTGTGTGTGTGTGCATGTTAAGCACATATGCTTCATCACCTTTTATAATAACATTATTTGTTCCCATATACACTTCTACTATTGGAAATAGAGTTATTAATTAATAAATATTCCTCCCATATAAAACTATTATGCATATAAACACATTAAAATACAACACAACTTAAATACTATCTTTTGTATTCATTTTTTTTTTTATGCCACTATATATTTTTAGAATATGTAGTAGTCCCACAATTCTAGGAATTCCATGTATAACACTCAAATTTCTCTTTCATGTCTTAATCATTATTCTTATCCTTTTATTAATCTATGTAAGTCATTTTTCCAGGACTTTCAATCACCTTAGATATTTGAGATTGGCGTTTCTACTATTTTTTAATGCCTCAAATTACTAGTTCTACCCACAATTGTGCTTCTCCTCTTGAATCACCACTTCTTCATTTCCCCCTTGACGAGAATATATAGTTATGTTGGGAGGTTGTAGGATATTGAATATTTCAATACTTACTTCCTTGTTATGTACCATCCTCCATTCAATAATTTTCATTGTACTCTAATACCAAATTGATACAAGTTTTTAACACCATTCTTGTGTGTTGTAGTTTGGCTCATTGTTTCTTATGTTTATATGAAATATTTCAACATACCAATAATGTGAACTTAATGCCCAAAGGGGTTGGGCTAAATGATGAGAAATGATGATATTTTCATCAATAACCAAGATTCAATTCCCATGAGGTTATGGGACCCTTGATGTCTCTATTACATTGTTCATCAAAATAGAGAGTGCGTTTACATTATATTTAAAATTATGGCCATATAGATACATTAATATTTACCATTCGATTCATATTCGAAGGTCTCTTAGACTCTTGATGATGATTCATATCCCACACCATAACTCTAATGGATTATGTTTTTAACATCCTCCCTTGACTCGGAAGGGTCGATGTGAGTCCAAGTAGAGAGATTATATTAGAAACCAATGGTTGAATCCATTCTCTAAATATAATGGCCTTGGGATGACCAGAAACCCAATGCGTAATAATTCATGGAACATTTCCAAATTTTGTTAGAAATTTATGTATTTTTCTAATTGAAATGACACAAAAATGTGATTTTAAGATTACCACAAAGTGATGGTGGTTTGAAGAGGATCATACATTTATTTATAATAGAATATGTAATTATTGTACAAAATATTGTCTCTATCTAAGATAAGGGTCGAAGCTAGACCAAAATTAACCAAAAAATGCTTGAAGAAGAGATTAGTAGTAAATTTGGTTGTGTTTCTCTTCTTTTATGGTGCCAAAATGGCCATCTTAAGGAACTGGTCAACAAACATAAACACACAATTGTTTCCATATTTTTTTAAGGGAAAACATGATATATAATTCATGGATACTAACTCTCGGGACTTGTTTGGGGTAATTAAAGGAGTATACAACTCTTGATCCTTGATCACTAGTTTAGAAATGGGATAAGTAGTGCATGATCTGTTGTATTTATGGAAATACTATTGAATATTTCTATTAAAAGTATTGCTACTATCATATGCACACCATAGTGTTGAGATTCAACACCCACACTAGTGCATTAAGCACTTGATTTCATTAAACACCTAGTTGCATTAAGAACCTACACTAGGGTGGGGCCCACAGGGCTATTTTTGGGTGCATGTCTATTTTTATTATCCATTAATTTAGATGGACATTGAACTGTAATATATTCTCAATGTGGACTTAAAATAGCTAATTGAAGTGGAAAATTCAGTTAGCTAGTGAATTTCGAGTTAGGGGTTGGTTGGTGGGACATGTAGAGCAATTCTAGTTGTAACAGAGTTTGAAGTGTAGTGGTGCGTGATTTGGTGCAAGTTGTAAATCAGTTTAACTCAGTTAAGTGTGTTAAACTCAGTTGTGCTAGTTGTAATTGAAGATACACTAGTGAGAGATCTAGTGAATTAAATATTAATTAATTCAAGTTCAGTGATCTCACATGCAACTGAGAATTTACTATTATTAGCTTCATGCATGTTAGGTCAAGTGGAAACCCAATTGAGTTCTAGGTGAAAGGGATGTTGACTATCAGTTTTGACATTATCCTCTTGCACACATGAAATTAAATACATATTTGATTTTTCCATGATACTTGCGCAGTAAAGGCAGGCATGATTACATCAATTCAGGGATTACATTCAGCTAGGATTGCACAATGAAGGCAGACTGTCTCGAGGTAGTAAATTGGCTAAGGAATTTGCCAATTTTTGTATGACAGTGTGAGACAATTAGCTAATGTACTAAGGGCTATTGTGAGAATTTTTTTGTATGTAATTGTTTCATGATCCATGATATAATATACAATACAAGATAGTGGCATTTTTAGCTATAATATTTCCCCGGGAAATTATCTCTGTTGTGTGTGATTAATCTTTCTTCATGTTCATGTGATTAGAGATTGTATTTTTAATTCTGCAAAAGATTTGTGGAAGAGATTAAGTATTTAAATTTAGCACAATTTTAGATTGGGTGAATCCAAGATATACATACTTGTTGTATATTTTCTACATGGTATGAGGGAACAGGAAATTTTAGAAGTGAAGCAAGAGCTGAGTTTGTGACTGGATAGAATTCAAATTTGTAGAAATATTTTCTTAGTGCTACAGCTAATTCAAGATCGAAATTGCTTTCAATGGCTTGATGTTAGAGTATGCACTTGAGGGTAGCTCGAACTACATTGCCTGGAAGGACAGGATGGAGATAGTACTCGAAGAAAATGGCCTGAATGAATTCATTAAAAAATATGTTCCTAAGCCAAATGTTGCAAATGCTACGAATCTTGTTGCATGGCAAAAGAAAGTGGCAAAGGTAGGGAGGATCCTATTTGAGGGAGTATGAGACCACATTGTCTCAAGATTCCATGGGAAAGAAAAACCATATGCTATGTGGAAGGCTTTGAAGAATCTATTCCAAAGCAACAACGACCATAGGAAATTGGTGCTCAAATATAAACTTGGGAAGATCAAGATGGAAAAGGGCGACACCATTCCAAAGTATCTCACAAATTTTTTCCAATGTTGGGATGAACTCGAGAGTGTGGGAATAATAGTCGCTGATGATGATTTGGTGAGTTTGGCTCTCCTAGGACATCCTAAGAGTTGGCACAGTTATGAAGAATCTGCCAATGGATGGGAAAAATTGCCAGATTGGGAAAAAATATGGTTGGATTTTGTGCAGGAGGAGTTCAGACAGAACACCAGAGATGGCTCTTCATCAAATCATGATGATGAAGAGGATTTTTCTTTGCCTGCCAAGGTGAAGAAGGGGAAGGGGAAGAAATTCCATTCTAAATCTGAGTCTAAAGGAAAGAAGCAGGACATGTCCAAGGTGAAGTGTTTTCACTGTCACGAACATGGGAATTTTGCTACTAACTATCCACAAAGGAATAATAACAAGAAGGTTGTTGGAGCTACAACTGGTGAGGTCCTTGCCTCACAATTTGAGCTTGAATTATAATTTATTGCATTGATGGTGTCAAGTGCATTGGAATCACTGTGGTATTTGGATATTGGTTCTTCTTTTCACATGACAAGAGACAAGGAAATTTTCAGTGACTTGGAGGAGAAAGATCTCTAGATGCATATTGAGATGGGCGAAGACAGACGGTACAGTGCTACCAGGATTGGTACCATTACCTTTCATATGGAGTTACGTAAAACATTTCAATTAAAATATGTAATGCATGTACTAGGTCTGAAGAAAAAATTGGTCTCAGTCGCAATGTTGGTGGACAGAGGCTATGACGTTGTTTTTAGAGATGAAAATATTTCCTGTGACATAAAAAAATGGGTCAATCCAAGAGGATAGGGATTTGAGTTAAGAGTCTCTAGAAGCTAGAGGTAGATTGTTGCGCTGCTATGATGGGCAAGGTGAAGAAAGTGGTGAGATGAGATGAGGGTGAATTATGGCATAAGAAATTGGGCCATCTTCATCATGGAGCCTTGAAAGTCATGCAACCAATTTCTACTGGACTTCCAATGGGAAAATTTTCTCAGTTAGATCAGTTTAAGGGTTTCACCATGGGGGATTATGTAAATTACAGATTTCATGAGAAGGAGAACCGAGCTTTGGGGATCCTTGAGGTATTTCACACAGACGTGTGTGGGCCATTCTTAGTTTCTTCAACATTAAAAAATAAGTACTATGTAATATTTTTTTATTACTTTTCGCATAAATACTAGATCTTCTTCATGCAAAAGAAAGATCAAACATTCTCTAAGTTCTGTGAGTTTAAGGCATTGGTGGAGAAAGATTCATGGAAGTAAGTGAAGGCTTTGAGGAGTGATAATGGTGGAGAAAAAATTTCTAAATAATTCAAGAAATTTTGCAGAAAATAAATAATTCGAAGAGAACTCATAGTGCCTCATAACCCACAATAGAATGGGGTCACAGAGAGGAATAATAAAACAATCGTGGGTGCATCATGAGCGATGTTACATGATCAGGGCCTACCAATGAATTTGTGGGTGGAAGCATGCAACACTACGGTTTATGTGCAAAACCGTTGTCCTCATACAGTACTTGGCATTAGTACACATGAAGAAGCTTTCACTTGTAAGAAATCTGATGTTTCAGAATTTAATATTTTTGGCTCATCTGTTTATGTGCATGTGACCAAGGACGTCAAGAAGAAGCTGGAACCGACTGCTGAAGTTGGGATTTTTGTGGGGTACACATAAACACCCCATAATTAACGTGTGTATTTTTCAAATAGAAGAATGACTGTTGCGCAACGGGATATAGAATTTGATGAGGTGAAAACCATGCGACTGTCCCTTGAGAGGGAGTTGGACTTGCATGCAGAGGAGGAACTACTGGCTCCCAAGGATGAGTCTCAAGATGTGGATCAACCATATGAGGAGGTTAATGGAGTGGAGAAAATCACTCATGTAGAAGGCGCACCATGGAAGCTGATAGGCTGAGACTTGATGTTGCACAGAATGTGGGAGCCCCTAATTCACAGCACAGACAGAGACCGTCTCCTGGCCAATTTATTGGATACATGGCTCTTAGGAGAAAATTTATTGTGACTGAACCGTATTCATTTTAGGAAGTAGTCCAATGGCCTACTTGGGTTGATGCAATAGTGGAGGAGTATGACTCCATTTTAAAAAAGAGTGCATGGGAAATTGTCCCAAGATCGGTTGATAAATTAGTGGTAGGTTCGAGATGGATCTACAAGGTAAAGCAAGATGTTGATGGGGGTGTGGAGAAATGCAAGGCCAGATTTGTGGCCTGTGGTTTCTCACAGATCGAGGGGATAGATTATGATGGGAATTTTGCGCATGTCGCAAGGTACTCTTCCATAAGATCCATCCTTGCACTCTTAGTGCAGATGGGCTGGTGCATTCATTAGATGGATGTGAAAATTGTGTTTCTCAATGGGATCATTGAGGAAGAGGTGTACATAGAGTAGCCTGAAGGTTTCAAGATATTCAACAGTGAGTCGCATGTGTGCAAACTCAAAAGAGCATTGTATGGGCTAAAGCAGGGACTCCATGCTTGGTACGCTCAGATAGATAGTTATTTCACCGGACTGGGCTTCACCAAAAATGAATCAGATGAAAACCTGTACCAGATTATGGTTGAGGGTAATCTATTGATCACTGTTATTTATATTGATGATTTAATTTTGATTGGTGATGAGCAACTGAAACACTCATGCAAGGAGGATATTACAAGGGATTTTTAAATAAAGGATATGGGCCTGCTTCATTATTTCCTTGGATTGGAAATATGGCAGTGAGATGGTGAATTTTTTGTGTCTCAAGGCAAGTATGGAAAGGAGATACTGGGTAATTTTAACGTCGAGAGATGCAAACCCATGGATACTTGTCTTCCAGAAAACTGGAGGAAAGAGGATGGTACTTATAGAGAGGTAGTGGATGCTACTATCTATTGATAGTTATTGGGTTCGCTAATGTATCTAGTGAACACGAGACTATACATTTGCTATGAGGTTAACTAGCTGAGTCAAGCTATGGTTAATCCTACCAAGCTATTTTGGAAGGCAAGGAAGCATGTCTTGAGATACCTAAGGGGCACATCATAGTATGTTCTTTGGTATAGAAGAATAGATGGAGTGAATTTGCATGGCTTCACAGATGTAGATTGGGCTGGAAGTCCATTGGATAGTTAGAGCACATTAGGGGGGATATTTAGCAATGGGTTGATAGCAGTTTCTTGGTACAACAGGAAACAACAATCCATGGAACTCATTTCATCAGAATCAGAATATATGGAAGCAAGGAAAGTTGCATGTGATGCTATCTGGATGATAAAGATCTTGGTTGGTTTTTTTGGTTCTTAGATGGATCCGACAGTGATTCATTGTGATAATCAAAGTTGCATTAAACTATTGATTAATATTGTATTTCATGATATGTTAAAGCATATAGATATCTGGTACCATCACCTCAAAGATTTTGTGCAGAGGAGAATCATGTTGCTTCAGTACATTCCCACGGAAGATCAGGATGTAGATATTCTGACGAAGGCACTCACCAGGAGCAAATTTGAATACCAGAGAGACAGGATTAGGGTGAAGGATAATCCATTTCTTGTTGAGAGGGAGTTTTGAGATTCAACAAGAAGATTCAACACCCACACTAGTGCATTAAGCACCTAGTTGCATTAAGCACCTACACTAGGGTGGGTCCCACAGGGCTTTTTTTGGGTGTATGTCTATTTTTATTATCCCTTAATTTAGATGGACATTAAACTATAATCTATTCTCAATGTGGACTTGAAATAGTTAACTGAAGTGGAAAATTCAGTTAGCTAGTGAATTTCGAGTTAGAGGTTGGTTGGTGGGACATGCAGAGTAATTCTAGTTGTAACAGAGTTCGAAGTGCAGTGGTGCATGAGTTGGTGCAAATTATAAATCAGTTTAACTCATTTAAGTGAGTTAAACTCAATTGTGCTAGTTGTAACTGAAGATACACTAGTGAGAGATCTAGTGAATTAAATATTAATTAATTCACAATCAATGATATCACATGCAACTAAGGATTTACTATTATTAGTTGCATGCATGTCAGATCGAGTGGAGACCCAATTGAGTTGTAGGTGAAAGGGAGAGTGACTATCATTTGTGACGATATCCACTTGCACACATGTAAGTAAACACACATTGGATGTTCCCATGATACTTGCGCAGTCAAGACAGGCATGATTACATTCAAGAGGTATTGTGCAGTGAAGGCAGGCTATCTAGAGGCAGTAAATTGGCTAAGGAATTTGCCAATTTTTGTATGACAGTGTGAGACAATTAGCTAATGTACTCAGGGCTCTTGTGAGAAAATTTTTGTATGTAATTGTTTCATGATCCATGATATAATGTACAATAGAAAATAGTGAGGATTTTAGCTGTAAAATTTCCATGGGAAATTATCTATGTTGTGTGTGATTGATCTTTCTTCATTTTTATGTGATTAGTGATTGTGTTTTTAATTCCGAAAAATATTTTGTAGAAGCGATTCAGTATTTAACTTTATCACATTGTTAGATCTGGTGAATCTAAGATATACATGCTTGTTGTATAATTTCAACACATAGTTCCCTACCACCTAACCATAATGTATCTCCTATATTATCTTGGCTTGCTTGCTTGAAGGAACACAAATGTGGACTAGTTAGCGTATGCACACATCCTAGAGGTGGAAATATAGAACTTGTTTACCTACAATCAAAATCTAGTATGTGGTAGCCAAGCCAATGTCATTATTCTATAATTTTGGCAACCTAGAGGTATCATTCCCATAAGAGTTAAGTACTACCCCTATGTTATATTTCTTTGTGTGTGTGTTTAATTTCCTTTCCTGACTTTCATTTCATTCCTTGTACAACCTGGATCAACTAGAAGCCTCATTGTCAATCACTGCTATTATTCCCCCCTACTAGATACAAGGTGAGAAGGGAAAAATATTTCCACAATGCTCACAAGGATGAATATAAAAAAAAAATATGATCCTCCATGTGGCCAACTCGATGAGTGTGTTGAATTTTACAACAAATGCACCCATTTACATTGCAATTTAACTAGTAAGCTTACAAAATAAACTATTTATAGGTTACCATTATTTTTTAGTGTAGAATAAAAAATATATTGAAGGGAGACTGTTAGTAGAATACATGAATACTAAGATCTCTATATTCCTTTTTTTCTCATGCATGTTCTTGGAATCTTTGTTCTCCACATCAAAAAGTTATTTCTCAGTTAAAAAAAAGTACAACATAACTCTCATTGATCTGAAATTAGACAAGAACGTAATATAATACAAATATAGCCATAAATACAAATATGTAGTAGAAATAATACTTCATTTCATTAATATCAAAGAATTGAAATATGCTTATAGACATAATGGAAATAAACTACCTCGGGTGATGGTAGCTTATCTCTGAGAAGAGATGTGGCAGTTACATGCCTCTGAACAGTGTTACAATGAGGCTCAAAGGGCTATTTATTATTGAGAAATAATGGAAAACCCTAAGCATCCAAAAACCTAACCCTAGGAGATGAATCACCAAAATTGTGGGCCCCGTTGGGTAAATTGGTACATCAACATCACGAGGTCGTAAAGTTAGCATGCGGTCTTCGTTTGACATACATGATACCTCGTTGGAAATATCTATTCAAGGATTAGAAATTTCGACTGAAATCATAAATATTTATTAATATTTTCCCATTTTCCAAAAAAATGTCATTTAGGGCCTCAAAATGGCTCCAGAAGTTGAGGACCCAAAAAAATGCCAAAAATAGTAAATTGTGCCACAATTTAAGGAAACTAAAAAACTAAAAGAGGCAATGGTGGGGTCGAAGTGAAACAGGCAGGTGGCCACCAATATCCACTTGGATCACTCGCACTCCATATACCAACCTTGTACAAGTACTTCTAGTGGAATTGTTTGCACTATAAATGGTTCCAACCAATTGATAAGTATTTTGGTGTAGGAATGTGTGACTTGAAGTGGAGAGAATATATGAATCCTAAAATGGATAATGGTGTAATGGGATTTTTGTAAGCCATAGAAAGGCATCAAATGAGCATAAATCTCCAAATATTTTTCCATTAAACAATAGTTGTGTATTGAATAGGGTAACAAGAGGGGAAGTATGGTGGGTGTCTCCCAACCCATGCAAGGAGGAGCCAAGTGTAGTATAACAAATTTATTGTATTCCATCATAGCATGCATAATGCCATTGAGTACCTTAAATGATAAACTATTTTTCCACCAACAAAGAAATGATATTTTTTATCATTCATGGTTCTAGAGGAAACCAATAATTCCATCATGGGAGAAAGTGCAGCAGATCAAATTGAGAAATTATTTTGCTTATTTCACAAAGCAATGCTATCCAATCATTTCCTCTCTATTTTTCCATGTTGTCTTCTCATTCCAATGAATTTTCCCCTTTCTCATTGGGACTCAAAGTATAAACCAAAATACCATCTTGTTCAAGAGACTTGTGCAATTCCATGCTGTTAAAAAGAAGTGACAATGATTTAAACCATGTAACCTTAGCTATTCTTATCAAGTAAACATTTTAGATGTCATCCATCATAGAACTCTAAAAAAATGCAAAGGTAGTTAAAAACTAGGTATTAAAATAATAGAATAATGATAAATATGCATACCATAAAGTAGTAAAATTATGAGAAAATAAAAAAGAGGTTCTCCCATTCATAAGATAAAGATGTATGGTTTTTGACAAACATGTACATAGAGGAAATAGGTGCATGATATGAAAATGGTTGAGAATATCTACTAATTAGAGTGGAAAAACTGTAAAAAAATGGAAAAGTAATACACAAAATTAGAAAGTGGATAATTTTGAGTGTGTAGGTCAAGGAGGATGATATCTATATGGAAGACATGCCTATGTTGTTAGCCAGAAAGCCTATGCTTTGATACCATTGTTAGAGTGGCCACCATAATAGAGATAAGGATGAAATTTTATTATCATTAAATGATAAACATATAAATAAATAGGTATTGATGATTGGATTCATTTTTCAACGTCTCTTGGACTCTTGATGGTGATTAATATTTTACACCATAACCCTAATGGATTAGGTGTCTAACACTCTCAATTTGGGTAATCAAATGTAGTGTCATTATAAGGAGAACACCTTGTAGTGAAGGTTTTCATAGGCCATTCTCAAAGTTTTATCATTTCTATGCTTATAGCAGAGACTACTAGTTGAGGTGGTTGACCAAACGCTCTTATGGTATCCCTAGGGTGCACCTCAAATATGATTCCATAGTGAAAAACATAATCTAATGTAGCAGTGTTGATATAGTAAGGTGCATTAATAATTGTATTATTATAAAATAATAAAATATATTTTTATTAAAAAAAATGCTTATCACTTATGCACACCAAATTAAAAGATTTTTTTCATTTTTAAAGGGATGCACCATATTAGTCTAGAAAAATCAATTATTCAATGAAAAATTTTAATTTTAAAAAATGATTTACTAGGTTTAAAAATACACATGGAAATGGAGCATATATATGTAATGCATTACATTTTAATTTCTTACACTTAAAAATTATAAATTTTCATATTAGAAAGAATAGAATAAAAATAATGGTGTGTTCATATGCACCCAAATGCATTAGTGCATCCATATCATACTCATATCGTGAAAGGGTAAAATGAAAGAAAAACTATTAGATTTAATTTAATTATCACATTTTTTTTTTATGTGCTTCCAACAACTCATTATTGATTTGTTACAAAACACAATGCATTAAAATGGTTGTCTCACATTCACAATTTATCTAATATTAGATGAGGCACTAGTGTGCAAATCAATGCACATGTGTGTACACACATGTTTATCTCTTTTCATATGGAAAACAAGGGTAAAGTACCTAGGGAAATCTCAAAGAACTTATCAAGATCCATTCTTTGTTTTTAGAGAGGCGATACTCTTTTTTTTATATGTGAAATTTTTATTATGGTATTAAATGAATGTATAGGGTGAGTGCTAAACAAAAGACCCTAATAAATATTCCAACGGAGCTCTTATACAACATATTTTCCATTAATATCCCAAAAAATGAATATAGCAATAAATATTTCTAATGTACAGGGGACTATCTTAGACTAGATTTTTTTCTCTCTTTCAAATAATGTGAAACCATAATTAGCTATGACTTTACAAGATGAAATAATAAATTAATAAAATGAACATATCTTCAAATACATTCAAAGGATTTCATGCATTATAATTAGATGAGTTTTTAAAGCTCCAATTACATAAGAATCTAATGATACATCAACATATAGGATCATGCCCACAACAAAAAAATTAAATAGATATTTGTGGGAGATATTAACAATAATATCCAAATATGACATGTTTAGCATTGCCTGAAAAATGAAACAACCTTCTAAATTAAAAATAGATAAATTATAATTAAATTGCATTTGATCTATCACAAGTAGGTATCTTGGTCCCTTAGACCTGAAATACAATATAAGTGCTTGGAAGAGATGAGAAGACATAATTAGACATATATCTTCATGTTGTTGAGCACACATGGAAAATCTAATGGAAAGACAAATATAGGAGAATGAGAGGGAAAGTTGAGCAATCTAATTCACAATATATTTTAGAAAGTAAAAATTGTTTTTAGCAAAAAAAACAAGAAATAATTCTTTTCTGAATGTGATTTTTTCCCTCTATAATCTTCTCTTCATCTTTGCAACTACTTAAAAATCAATTATTTTCTTCCTTGTGTTAACTAAATGAAGGTACATAATTTTAAGTAGGAATTCATCCTCCAACCTAGGTCCTATTGATCCACATTAAAAAAAAATATGCAAACCATTACACTTCATCACAGCTTCTCCTCCTAAAGGACGTAAAAATGATACATCTAAAAATAACAAAAAAAATAAGCCTCAATAGGACACTACTAGCTAGGTCCTTTGGAGAAATAAGAATTGTTTACATGACATCATTTGACAATGTTATGACACCAATATATGGTGTTAAAATTTCTTATTTGTTTTGGTGATAACATACATCTTTCAAGGAGTGAAACGAAAAACGTGAGCTCATCAATTTCTGGTCATTTGATTAAGATTTTTTATTTCCTGCATTATTGTGTTGTTAGATGGTTTCATATTTGTTATATCAATGATAATTGGTAGAACCTTTACATAATATATTTCTCATCCAATCTTATCAAAAGAGTCAAGTTCCCAACACTTTGTCTGACTTAAATTTTGCATTCAAGTGCCCATGTATGTGTCTTTTTACATCTTATACATTTTGAATTGATTTCTCATCTAAATTATTGCAAGAATAAACCAAAAAATTATGTTGTAATCATATTTTTTTCAATAAAATTAGTATTTGAAAACCCATACCTTGTTGGAATATATCTCAAAATTTATTACTTTATGTTATAAAATTTTATAAGCATATTTTATCACATTAGTGGTTGAAACTATCAATTAGTTTATGTTAGAATCCAATAAATACCTATGTGGTTTTATGAATAATAGGGTATTGTCATAAAATATGTCTACAAATCCATTTATTAGTTTGTGTTCACACTGTCCAAATTTCAATTTATTGTTATATTATCTCCGTCATTTGTTTATTTGCTATAAATAATTTTCATTTATTTAGTATACAAATATGTTGTATATAGTTTAGTTGTAGTTAAATTTAGGGTTATAAACCTCGAGCATGGTCCCATTATCTTTATCACCCTACGATATTCAAGGAAGTTGGTAGTGAAGCATACAAAACTTCATTTGTCAACAACTTATGGCGACCATGACGAGGATTCGATTAATTAATCCATGGTTCTATAAATTTTATTTCTTACATGGCAATACCATATGTGAATCAACCATGCCTTCTTAATCATTTGAACAATCAAAGAATTATTTATCATCCATTTATAAACCTCATATTTTATAATTATTACTCCCTTCTTGAATTGGAACAATCTTGGGTTGTTATAGTTCGGGACAATAATTTTTAAGAAAGGAGAGAATACCTTGAAAGTTGCCTCAGGTATCATGGTGATTTAAGGTAGTTGGCTTATTATTAGTGAGCCTCATTATTCTAAGAGAATCCATGGTTTAATCATATAATACAAACTGTTAGACAAAATCTAACAACAAAAAGCTATCCTTGTTGCGAAAACTCATCCTATATTTTATCAAGATCTTATTTGTTCTTCTAGAACAACCTCTCCTTCTCATAGAATCATGTCAAGAATCATATCTTCATCTCAATATACTTTCTCTTCCTTGCAGTTTTCATCGATTGCATCAATGTGTATCCAAATTGGTAGTCTATATTCATCTTTTAATCTAGTTCAATCAACCACTAATCCCAACAAGGTAATAAGTAGGTATGGTTTATTCAAATTCGAAGAAGATGTGAATGCTACTCCTTGTAATGTGGCCTCCACATTAAATTTAACATCTGCTAATACACTGTTACCCAAATTTAAATATCCTTTTCCTAAGTTATTGGTTTATGGTGCCATCATTGGTAATAAACATATAGCTACTTTTTCTAACATGTGTCATAATATCAGTGCCAATGATAATTACACTTGAATGCATTTGTTTGTGAACTACTTAGAAGGAAAGGAATCAACCTACTTCATTGAACTTCCTTCGATTACATTCTCTACCTAGAAAAATATCTATTATTGGCTTAAATATACTTATGTCCAACATCAGAACCCTATTTATCTCCTCCAAGAATACAATAATGTTACCTTTACAAAGGATGAAACTATTAAAACCTTTATATTTTGATTTTACCAAATTGTATGGTCAAATTCTTGAGATAGTCACGCTGAAAAATAAAACAACCACGACACATTACTACATATTCTGCCTGCTTCTTACTACCATAGGTTTGAGGAAAAAAAATTTACAAATATTTTTGGAATACAAACAACAATTTTTTCACAACGATATTCCACTTAAAGACTTAGTTAACCAATCTAATATATCTTCCATCCTTCAACTCATGCAAGATATGAGTAATCATCTAATATTTTTGATAAGAATGTGGCAGCACAAACTCCCACTGAAGCTTCCATTTCAACTCTCATACAAAACCCTTCCCAAATGTATCAATTGAATGCTCTTGTTTCTCGACCATGGTGTAACTTATATGATGATTACCATGATGAAAAGACATGTCATGCTAAAAATAATGCTCAGTAAAGGATTTTTGGTAAAAGAACAAACTGCATGGTTGCAACTTTGGATTAGACCAATGTTAATGAAGTAATGATGGCTGAAAAAAGGAGCACTTTTGGAGCTAGAAATCTCAAGAATAAACCCTCCAAGGAGGAAGAGAACCTTAAAATCCAAAATTCCACTTCCTTCAATATAAATGTAAATTATACCACCCCTTCCTCTTTGGTGATCTCTAAATTTAATATTCTAAGCTAGGTGGACAACATCAATGTTGATGCTTTGTTGGTTGATACGACTACCATTCCTTAGCAACATCAACATTTAAATAATTTTTTTGAAGTAAAATGTTTTCTCCTATTTATTTCCTCGAGGATCACCCAAAAGAAGACTATCTCAAAGAAAAAGTATTTATTGTAAATAATTCTACAAATTTGGTTAAAAACCCTCATTTTATGTCTCTATGAGAGATTGTGATAAAAAATTTCCTTGTTGTTTAGTTGATTGTGGGTTAGGCCCCAATGTTATCACTAAAATTATTTATGAGGAATTAGAATTGCAACGTTGCGAGGAAAGGCCTAAGAAAATGGTGGCTTACAACAATTCTCAACAGAGAAATATTGGTGATGTCAAAGATGACATGTTGGTTTTGTATGCTAATCCCTAAAATTATTAATGAGGAATTAGAATTGCAATGTTGCGAGGAAAGGCCTAAGAAAATGGTGGCTTACAACAATTCTCAACAAAGAACTATTGGTGAGATTAAAGATGATATGTTGGTTTTGTATGCTCATCCTGAAATTCGAACAACTTGTAATATCTAGGTAATGGAAATGTCAGTCAGTAACTATTTGATCATTCTTCATAGAGACTGGAAAACTAGAACATGTGGGCATAGGCCTTTGTATGGCACTCATATGACGCTTCATAAAGATGGTAAAGATATTATTTTTTTAAGGGAAAGAATAATCTCACCTTATATTGAAAAGTTTCCTCAACCTCGTGTGAATTATATCAAAGAAAACATTAGAGTTTAATCTTTTTCACTAAATAATATTCACTTCCTCCTTCCCCTATTAATCAAAATGATCAAGTTTGGAATATGCACTTCGATGGTGCATCTTCAAATGAAGGAAATGGCATCGAGGTTTTGCTATATTCTCTCCTTAGTAAGACAATGTATCAATTCACCTTTAGATTTGAATTTTATTGTACAGATAACATTGATGAATTTGAGGATTTTTTTTTTAGGTATTAAACAAGCTCTGAACATGGGTTGTAAACACTTGACTAATCTTTGCAAATCCTAGATTATTTCCATTCTAATTAAAAAAAATTGTTTTCCTTTGAAAAAGTTAACTAAGAAATATACTCAAACTACATGGCAGAAAATTTCCCAATTTCTTTATTTTAACACTACTATTGTTCACAAGGAATTAAATTGTTTCATTGATCACTTGGATTCATATGCTACTATCCCTCAAAGATTGATTTTATGTGAGAGGCTTGATTGCATTTTTCAATCATTATATCAGCCTCATGTACCAAACAATGAGGACGATTGGTAGGTATTCTCGGATGATTATATCATTTTATCATTTATCCAAGGAAAACCCCCCACTAAGAAGGAAATTACTTCACTTAAAGACAATAGTACCCTAAAGTTATTTCTCCCCTTGAAATTTCTTTTTCATCTAATAATGTGTCAAATAATAAAGAAAGGCATAAAGAAGAGTAAAAAAGAAATATATTTGAATTTATAGTCTTGGATGTTGGAAGATCAGGAAAGCAAAAGGTCTTACTTATTGGTTTCCAATGTTATAGTGATAAAAAAGGCATTTATTTATTTATTTTTTATATAAATTTAAGTATGTCTTTACTTGGTGTAACAAGGATATAACACACCATTTTGACTATAACATCATTTAAAAACATATTTCAATCAAGGGTCACAACAAGAAATGATAAAAATATATGAATCTCCCATCTAATATGAAAAATAGGAATGATCCAAAAGAATCATTCCCGAATCATATTTGCTTTCATGTTAAATACTATAGAAAGGTTGCACATCTCATGCTTGTTAGACAAAAGAAACTTTAATGTATGTTTCTGTGATGAATTTCATACTTCGACTTGTGCAAGAATTAAGAAAAAATCTCCTTATCTTTATGCCAACAAAGGATGA
Organism: Pinus albicaulis; assembly: GCA_034641835.2. NCBI lineage: Eukaryota > Viridiplantae > Streptophyta > Pinopsida > Pinales > Pinaceae > Pinus > Pinus albicaulis. The sequence continues at coordinate 54,847,805 of CM076582.1, read as the reverse complement.
AATAATTGTTTTGATGCTATTTATTATACACAATAATTTTTCTCCCTGTTGAATTTTCTATTGCTACTATTTTAATCTTTCTTCTTTCATTGCTTGGATTCTTTTACTTTTTTTCCTTACTTTTATTTTTTACATGTCACTGATGGAGCACAGTTTTATCTTCCATAAATCTAGGCCATATTTATGTGTGTGTGTGTGTGTGTGTGTGTGTGTGTGAAGAATCTATAATAAAAAGATGCAAAATTGTGTTGGAAATGTATTCACTACTAACAGGAGGGGTTGGGGATGAATCGGTAATGATGGACTTTGTGTCAATTTTCACTGATTTAAAATTTTCCAATAATTTATATTTTCCATGCACATTCACAACATTAGATCATCAAAATATATAAGCAACAATAAACTGAAATCATAACAATCATGAGAAATCACCATGAGAAACACAAGCATGCACACACAAGAACACAAGTATTTTGGTGGAAAGCATTTATTAATTTGTTGAACAAATTGTTACATGGATTAACTTACACCCATAAGCCGAAATAATTTTATTTCTACACAATATGTTGGAAACTATCAATTTAGAACTCTATTTCTCTCGTGGATCTACTAACTACCATCTGCTGGAAGCACCCACGACCAATGATCCTTTCTCAATAACCACTGGATTTTCCAAATCCTATTGGATGAATAAAAATCTTCCTACTATTGAATCAATCAAATCACTATCTATACTTTTCATGCCTTCACTTCCTCCATGTGAACCATATTTCACAATATTTTAGATTGGGTTCTCAATTCACTCAAAATGAACAACCTAAAATCTCTAGCATTCCACACATAAAATATGAATAAAATATATGACCCAAATAAGGTAATTTATTCACTACTTCACACACCAAAACACCACTCTCAAACACACAACAAGCTACAATTTTTCTGCCACAAACTACACACAAATTATGAATCTTCTTCCCAAATATATCTCTGATTTTTGCTCAAAAATATATGAAATATCTCTACACAAACTATGTGAGTAGTTGTTGCATACTCTACTAACTCAAAATTATCTCAAAATGGAATACTCATAGACTCTCCAAGAAACCAACCAAATACAATCACAACCTTCTTCTATTTATCTTTTTTTTGTGTTGAGTAACTCAATAAATGATACAAGTAATGCATCACTCAACAATCCTTTTGAGACACTTAAAACTTGGATGAGATAGGCTTCTTGACAAAAAAAATCACTATCTCCACTAGCCCTTTGATATCTTCAACCTTGATCATATTCTAGAGGCTCCAAGAACATTTCTGGCAATATGTCGAAAAGTTTCGATTAAGAACATCACCACAACACCAAAATTACCTGATCAACGCGGGGAATGTGGACAAAAACTCATGAAAACACCTTAGTTTCTGCCAAAACACAATATCCATGTGTCTAGAAGCTTTATTCACTCCCATATTCATGTATTCCATTGACTAGGAATTTTCATCTGCTCCCACAAGCTTGGCTCCATGTGTTTGGGGTAGAGGATGAAGGAAAACATCTTTCCTCAGCTCAAAAACTACCCAAAATTCTTCCATAGCTTGAAAATACTCTATATGACATTTGTAATATAGTTATAGCTCCACATTACTTCACCAAGTCAGTAAAATATCACCAACATCATCCCAAGTAGAACTAGGTTGACTAGGATGCCAGTCAACAACCATACTAGCACTTGAACCATAAAACTTATCCACAAACAGGCTACCATCAATATGTAGCTCTAGAACCTGTCAAACATCCTCCAACACCTACACAACCATCTCGAGAATACAAAATTAAATTTATATCCTCTCCAATCCCAATGTATAACATCATCAACATGTGGAGACCTAATCTAGGACCTAGAGGCCAATCAACAAGACCCCTCAACACTAACTCCTCTAGTAGCCACTAACATTTGTATGAAACAAAATTATCAAGGATATCATCGTCATTATATCCATGTGATTTCAATATATTATACATGCCACGGACCATCTACACCTCAATCATACACAAGCCATCTGCAGTCACCTATACACATGCATATCCAACACACCTACAACCCAATCAACCAGTTTGACATCATGACAACCAACCACACATTTGCATCACTGTAAAACACATTAATTCCAACATATTGGATTTTAGGCCAATGATGAGCTCCATAATTAGGTATAATTGGAGTGGTTAATTGTCACCTTTTTAGCCTTATTAAGTCTCTATTTCTCACATTTAAATTATATTATGGGCTTATGTTTCTAGTGTATATGGTGATTAAGGCTTGTCATGCTTAGAATGCCTAATATGGCTTAAATGAAATATAATCATGAAGATATTGAGCTTTTGATAAATATTTTGTAATTAAATCTTGGAGTAGACAACAAAGAGATATTCTAAGGGCATTTTCCACCTCCTTAACTTCCAAAGGCAACCAAGGGATCATCGATATTCCCTCCAATAGATTGAAATCAAAGGCAACCAAGCAAGTGGGAGATCAAGTGCACCAAAGCTCCACTTCTCTTGTAGTCAAAGAGGACACATCACCTAATTTTTAGGGATCTGTTGGTAGCTACCCTCTAGGCTAAATAGGGTTTAGAAAGACCTCATTAGGATTCAAACTTTGAAGGAAGATAATAGACTCTTAGCTCTTGTAATAAGTTTTTGAGACTTTTATGATTATGTAATGAGATTATTTTATGCAATAAGATGATTATTCAGATTGTCCTTCACTGATTTAGTTTCCAAGGGCTAGGCTTCTAGGTTAGGGCCCAATCCATTGGCATTAGTCTCTCTTGTGTATTCATGTTTATTTTTATGCCATTGTAGGTAGTTTTTTTATGGGTTTTAGCTATTTTGCTCACATTTCAATTCACTATTTCTAGTTTGCTTCCATTGGTCTTCGTTGTAGTTAATCTTGCATAAATATTGGTAGAATAGCTTATAAACTCAAAAAAAATTGTGTCAAGCCTCCCTCTCTCATCTCTTTCATTGGAGGTTGAGGAGGGCATATCTTAACCATAGGCCCAAATTTTCTCTTTAGTTTATGATTTGTTCGAAAAATAGTTAGGATTTTGTAGCGTCATTGTTGTAGGTCAATTTGGGCACCATTCCCAATGACCGGTTAACTGGGCATCATCTCTAGAACCAATGAATAGGGTCTATCATCCCCTATGATTTCAGTTGTTACATACCCTAAGACAAAGAACAAGACAAATCATCCATGACTTTCATTTGCAAAGGTTTCCAAGATTTGAAGTTTATATTATATCATATGAGAGGTCACGAACGCTACCTCTCAAGGGACTAAGTGCATTGTATATGTCGGTAACCCTAGTCAAGGGTGCTTTGCAAAGAACTTCCTGACACTCATGGGTGTGTTGGTCACATTGGGAGTGAAATTCTCATTGTTTCGGAATCTCCACTTTGCCAGTGCCTTCTAGAAGAGTTCACATGTGTCAAAATTCAAATCCATGTGTCCATTTTATACCACTGAGACAGGGAACATGTCTTGCCTATTATTAGAAATTCATTGACTGTAAAACTACCTTCATCTCCTCTATAAATTGAGCACATATCCTAGTGTTTGAAAAGGAATAATTTGAGTATAGAAATTCTTGTGGAATTTCAATTGAGGAATTGATTTGAGTGACATGTTGCTGGAGAGATGTGAATTGTGATGGGGCTGGGATGCTACTGGAGATGGTGACACTAAATCAATCACTGGGTTGTAACCTCCCCTTCTATCCATTAATAAATATTGCTGCTTACTTTCCCACATATGTATATGTATAATATTTTGACTTTCATATTATGAATTCTTATCTAATGTATATGGTTCATGCTTTATTTATTTAACTGAATAACTTGAATATAAATCTCTATTATTGCTATATTTTTTTGTTTAGTGTTGATATTTGCAGGAAATATTTTGGTGATTTAGTTTGGATTTGAAGCTACAACAAGAGCGACAGAAGGAGAATAGGAATCACTTGGATTCCAAGTAAGTTATTTGATTTGTCCTGTGTGTCTATTTACTGTTAGGAAAAGTAGTCACAAAGCCTTTAACCTGTTGTTCTAGATGAGCACTACATCTACGAAAGAATTTTTTATATGTAATCCATAATTCTACATAACAAATTGGCGGCTCCGTTGCAGAGATTACCCTTCATCCTTAGTGTATTTGCCTCTGATTTTCTCTGTTTATTCACCCAGTAGAATTTACTCAGAAAGATTAGGATTTTTGAAATAAAAATTTGCATTAGAAGTGTGTTAAACAGTTTAGTTTTCATTCTCTGATTGTACTCAACGCATTGTTGAACAGGACACAGTGCTTTGCATAACATTGTCTCCCTTCCAAGTGTGCGTTGCAATGCACTGTCTCCCTTCCAAGTGTGCGTTGCAATGCACTGTCTCCCCTTAGAGACTGCATTTCCCCCTAGAATCAACCAAATTCCATTGAGTTTGTCATTGATTTGCTTTCAGTTTGTTTTTTGTTGTGTTTCAAAGAACCTGATACCTTAGATTGACCAGTGATATTACCTACTCCTTCCTCCTTTGAAAGAAAAAATTGTTCAATATTTATTTAAAGCACTTTTCTTTATCATTGACAAATTAATTTCAAATTATTTTCATTCCTGCATTAGATCCATTCGCTTTTGAAAAAGGAAATTTTCATTAAATTCTTCATTTCCTCATAGGAGAAATTGTTTTTAAATTCCTCATTTTTCCTTCAAAAGAGAAATTGTTGTTTAAATTCTTCATTTCTCAAAATTAAAAGGCATTTGTTTTTATTGATTTGATGCACTTAGTTTCCTTTTCTTCATTCATAACATTAAAGGGAATGGAAATAAAAACTTGTGTTTGCATGTAGTGGATTGTGTGTTTTTCAAAAGGAACAATTAGGAAAGTTGCATTTTAGAACTTTATGCTCTTTGATCGTTTGCTCTCAAATTGATTGCTCTTTCCCTCTAGTAGCTAGGATTTTCATTGAAAAAATAAAAGTGAAAGGTTGCTTATCATTTTAGTTTGCATTTTAGGAATTTCCAATACATCATCATGGTGAACCTTGAATGGAAAATTGATAAACAAGATCAACTTAAAATTTATCTCAATTTACCTAAAAAATCATTGGAACCATAACGATAACATTTAGAAGGTCTAGGCTAGAGATTTGTTCCGACATTGTAAAACATAACAGTTGTCATTAATTGTCTGCGATACATTCTGAGTGTGATACCTCACTCCATGTATGTAAGTATATCGTAGCTCGTCCACGTACTTTCGGGTATATCGGGCAGTGTTACAGTACGAAAAGTATAAATTGGTGCTCTCACTGTGCAGTTTCACATCAGATAGTGCTAATATGAACTTGGGCCTCCACGTACGTTTGGGTATATTTGGGAGGAAAAATTTAGGTTACTATACATCCATAGTGAACCGAGTCGACCACCTTGTAAATTGCAATACACCAAACACGATATTTGAGAGATTGTCTGCCCGTACTTCTTGGTTTGTCGGGAGGTATTTTGTAGTTCACAGTTTCTTGGTAAACATTTTTTCTAACAATACCCTTTTATTTTGTTTATTTGTTTTTGGTTAAAATAAATCAGTAATCGTGGAAGAAAAAAATCCTTTTCCCTGTTGATCACGTAGATTAGCATTGAAACCACCTTTGTTGAGATTGCAACAAGATGATGAGCTTAGTGGAAAGAAGTTGCCTTCAGTAAGTGGGCCCACAGGCTATTTTTGGCGCAAAGTCTATTTTTAGACTATGTCTATTTTTAGACATATGGATCATGTTCTATGAGTTGCAGGATGCTATTTGTGCATGGTTGGTCAAGTCGGAAAAAATAGATGGAATTCTATTTTTAGACATATTGAGCGGAATCTATTTTTAGATTGTCAGTCTAAAAATAGATATGTCGAATATTATTAGCTCTTAATAATATTTGGACTCTAAACATTATCTTATCCTCTTGGAGCACTTCAGTTAAGTGCACGGATGTGGCACATGCAGCTGACAGAAGGAATTATGCTATTCCTAGGGTTTATTGGAGCTATTGCATGTTGACTTCAGTTAGAACTCATGTGACAGAGTTTGGTGGAGTTGATGAGACAGTTGATGGAGTTGTGTTAAGTTTAACTCAGTTAAACATAGTTGAGCTAGTTGTATCTAGTCTAACTGATTGATACAATTAGTGAGAGTGGTGTGAATTAATTATTAATTAATTCACTAATTATTAACTCATAAATCAACTAAATAATACACTTCGCTAACCGCAAGGCATGGACAAGCCAAAGGAGACTAGTGGAGAGGTAGGTGAAAGACCAGTGTGACTATCAGTTGTGACTATACTGGTGCATGAGATTTGCACACACATTGATGGAGAAGCCAATGAGGATTGCGCAGTACATACTGGTGGGATTCGAACTTGGATCTCATGATTATCCATATTGGATTGCGCAGTAGAGGCTGGCTAACAAGTGGAGTAGATTGGAGCATGTGTTTTGTATGATCTGAGCTTGTGTAGTGTGTAACAATTGGAGATTGTACTGAGAGCTTGTGAGGAGTTTGTACAATGATTGTTACATGATCTCTATCATTATAATATACAGATATTTGGGGGTTTTTAGCTTTAAGCTTTCCCATAAATACTGTGTTTATATGTGTGATTGTTTATGGTTTTAATGTGCGCATGCGATTGCTTATATTTCCGCAATTAATGATCAATGATAGAAGAGGTTATGTATTATGCATGAAGCTCAAATAGTGTGTGATCAGGATAATCTCGGTGAATAATTTAACAATTATTCAAATTTATACATGGTATGGGAGCGATATTGATCATTGGAGCAATTGCAAAACATTGAAGCGGTTGAGTTTTGTGCTGGTGGAATTCGAATTTGCAGCAATGTTTTCTTGGTTTCAAAGTTGAGATGTCTTTCAATGGATTGTGATTGGAGTATGCCCTTGAGGGCAGCTTGAATTATATTGCATGGAAGGACAGGATGGAGGCGGTGTTAGATGACAATGGGTTGAAGGAGTTCATAGATGCTGAAGTTCCAAAGCCTTCTTCTAGTGATGCTTTCGTACTTGACGCATGGCAAAAGAAGACATCAAAGTGTCGAAGGATTCTATTGGAGGGCGTGAAGGATCACATAGTGTCCAGCCTACATGGTAAGGCTTCTCCATTCTTGATGTAGAAAGCCTTGATAGATTTATTCCAAAGCAAGAGCGACCAGAGGAAGTTGGTGCTCAAGGATAAACTCAGGAACATAAAGATGGAGAAAGGCGATAGTATGCCCAAGTACCTCACGAAGTTCATCCAATGTAGGGATGAGTTGGGAAGTGTGGGGGTGACTGTAGATGATGAGGACTTGGTGAGCTTGGCTCTCCTTAGGCTTCCGAAGAGTTGGCATTCCTATCAGGACTCTGTCAATGGTCGGGAGAAATTGCCAGGATGGGAGCGACTTTGGTCGAATCTTGTGCAAGAGGAGATAAGGTGAAGTACGAGGGACGGATCTTCATCAAAGAACTCTGATGAAGAGAATTGTGCTTTGGCTTCCAAAGCAAAGCAGGGGAAGAGAAAGAAAGCTTCTCATTCCGGTGCGAAAGGCAAGAAGCACGACATGTCCAAGGTGAAGTGATTTCACTATCACCAACATGGACATTATGCCACAAATTGTTCGCAGAAAAAGAAAAATAAGCAGGATGCTGGATCTGCAGCTGGAGAGGCCTTAGCCTCGCAGTTTGAGCTAGATTTTTTACTGATCGCATTCTTGGTATCAAGTGTGATGGGTTCAGTGTGGTTTCTGGACAATGGTGCGTCTTTTCACATGACAAGAGATCGAGATTTGTTTACTGATCTAGATGAGAAAGATCTTGGAGTGCACATCGAGATGGGCGATGATGGTAGATATAGTGCGACCAATATTGGTACCATTTCCTTTGAGAGGGAGTCTGGTAAAGCCTTTGTATTGAAGGAAGTGATGCATGTTCCAGGATTGAAGAAGAATCTTATCTCTATGGCGATGTTAGAAGATAAGGGATATGATGTTGTCTTTAGGGATGGAAAGGCTTTCCTGCGCAGTAAGGCAACTGGTGAGACCCGGATGATAGGGGTTTGAGTTAAGAACCTTTATCAATTGCAGGTAGATGGCTGCGCAGCAATGGCAGGCAAGGCAGAAGGAGTGGTGAGTCGGGATGATGGTGAGATGTGGCACCGGAGATTGGGCCACCTTCACCATGGAGCTTTGAAGATACTGCAGTAGATTTCTACTGGGCTTCCTGAGGGTACTCTTGTGCAGTCAGATCAGTGCAAGGGGTGTACCTTGGGAAAATTTGTGAAAGCCACCTTTCACGAGAAGGATATTCACACCACGACGATCCTTGAGATAATTCGCACAGACGTGTGTGGACCTTTCCCAGTAGCTTCGACAACAAAGAACAGGTACTATGTGATATTTGTTGATGATTTTTCTCGGAAGTGTTGGATCTTCTTCATGCAGAAGAAGAGCGAGACATACTCAAAGTTCTGTGAGTTCAAGGCACTGGTTGAGAAAGAATCGGGGAAGCAGGTGAAGGCTTCAGGGAGCGATAATGGTGGTGAATTCATCTCCGGCGAATCTGCAGACTTCTGCAAGGTAGAAGGAATTCGAAGAGAGGGCCTACAACATTCCCCAACCCAAAGAAGAACGGGGTCACGAGCTGAAGAACAACAATCGTGGATGCTGCACGGCGATGTTGCATGATCAGGGCCTTCCCATACACTTGTGGGCTGAGGCATGCAATACTGCAGTATATGTGCAGAACCGTTGTCCTCACAAGATACTTGGCATGAGTACACCCGAGGAGGTGTTTTCTGGTAAGAAGCCTGAGATTTCCCATTTGAGGATTTTTGGTTCACTTGTTTACATTCATGTGACGAAGGATGCCAGGAAGAAGCAGGAGCCAACTGCAGAGGTTGGGATATTTGTGGGGTACACCGATACACCCCACAACTATCGTGTGTATTTTCCAGACAGTCGCAAGACTGTTGTGCAACGGAATATCAAATTTCATGAGGAGAAATCCATGAAGTGTTCGCTTGAGAGGGAGCCACACTTGCATGCAGATGAGGAGCTATTAGTTCCTAAGGATGAGCCTCAGGATGTGGATCAGCCACAAGAGGAGGTTCATGGAGTGGAAGAGACCACTCATGCCGCCAACCATCGTAGAGGGGCGAAGCACACTACGTGCCGAGCGACCGTTCAAGATGCAGAAGGTCAGAGGGACCACCTACAAGATGCTGCAAATAGAGATAGTCACCTGACCGGTATACTGGATACATGGCTCTTATGAGCAAGTGTATCGTGACAGAGCCATCCTCTTTCGAGGAAGCTGTGGAGGACCCTGCATGGGTAGATGCCATGGTGGAAGAGTATGATTCGATTGTTAGAAACAGTGCATGGGAGATTGTCCCGAGACTGGAAGGGAAATCAGTGGTGGGTTCGCGATGGATCTACAAAGTGAAGCAAGCAGCTGATGGGAGTGTGGAGGAGTACAAGGCAAGATTTTTTGCCCGAGGCTTTTCACAGATAGAGGGGATCGATTATGAGGAGACCTTTGCACCTGTCGCAAGGTATTCTTCCATACGGATTATCCTAGCTCTCTCAGCGCAAATGGGGTGGCACATTCATCAGAAGGATGTGAAGACTACGTTCCTTAATGGATTCATTGAGGACGAGGTGTACATAAAGCAGCCCAAAGGTTTCGAGATCTTCATTAGCGAGTCGCACGTGTGCAGGCTCAAGAGAGCGTTGTATGGGTTGAAGCAAGCACCTCGTGCTTGGTACACACGGATAGACAGTTATTTCACCGGACTTGGATTCTCCAACAGTGAGGCGGATCCTAACCTATACCAGATTGTGGTGGAGGGTAAGTTGCTGATTATTGTACTTTATGTAGATGATTTGATTTTGACAGGTGATGAGCTGTTGATACTCTCATGCAAGGAGGATCTTGCAAAAGAGTTTGAGATGAAGGAATTGGGCCTCCTTCATTATTTCCTGGGATTGGAAATTTGGCAATGCAATGATGGATTGTTTGTTTCTCAGGGTAAGTATGCCCGGTAGATACTAGAGAAGTTCAACATGCATGGCTGCAAGCCTGTTGATACTCCTCTTCCTGGTGGTTGGAGGAAGGAGGATGCTACTTCGGCGGAGGTAGTGGATGCCACTGTTTATCGACAGTTGGTGGGGTTTCTTATGTATCTGGTCAATACACGACCCGACATATACTATGCAGTTAACCAGCTTTCACAAGCTATGGTTAAGCCTACCAAGCTCTTTTGGAAGGCGGGGAAGCATGTATTGAGATATCTCAGAGTCACATCGGGATATGGATTATGGTATAGACAGTCAGATGAGGTGAAGCTATGTGGCTTCACGGATGCAGATTGGGCAGGGAGCCCAACGAACAGAAAGAGCACATCTGGAGGGATTTTCAGTATCGGGTTGAGAGCATTTTCTTGGTACAGCAGGAAGTAGAGATCCATGGCACTCAGTTCAGCAGAGGTTGAGTATATGGCAGCGAGTTTGGTTGCATGCGAGGTTATATGGATGAGGAAGATCCTGGGCGGGTTGTTTGGTTCACACTTAGAGCCTACTTTGATTTATTGTGATAATCAGAGTTGCATCAAACTCTCGGTTAATATAGTATTTCATGATAGATCTAAACACATTGACATCCGGTATCATCATATCATAGATTGTGTGCAGCGGAGGATCATGTTACTTTCATACATTCCCACAAAGGATCAAGATGTTGATATCTTGACGAAGGCACTCACCAGGAGCGAATTCGAATACCACAGAGGCAGGATAGGGGTTGCAGATAATCCATATATTTTTGAGAGGGAGTGTTGAGATTGCAACAAGATGATGAGCTTAGTGGAAAGAAGTCGCCTTCACTAAGTGGGCTTGCAGGCTATTTTTGGCGCAAAGTCTATTTTTAGACTATGTATATTTTTAGACATATGGATCATGTTCTATGAGTTGTAGGATGCTATTTGTGGATGGTTGGTAAAGTCGAAAAAAATAGATGGACTTCTATTTTTAGACATACTGGGCAGAATCTATTTTTAGATTGCCAGTCTAAAAACAGATATGTTGAATATTATTAGCTCTTAATAATATTTGGACTCTAAACATTATCTTATCCTCTTGGAGCACTTCAGTTAAGTGCACAGATGTGGCACATGCAGCTGGCAGAAGGAATTACGCTATTCCTGGGTTTGGTGGAGCTATTGCATGTTGACTTCAGTTAGAACTCATGTGATAGAGTTTGGTGGAGTTGATGAGACAGTTGATGGAGTTGTGTTCAGTTTAACTCGGTTAAACATAGTTGAGCTAGTTGTATCTAGTCTAACTGATTGATAAAATTAGTGAGAGTGGTGTGAATTAATTATTAATTAATTCACTAATTATTAACTCATAAATCAACTAAATAATACATCAATTAACTGCAGTGCATGGACAGTTTCAGTGGAGACCAGTGGAGAGGTAGGTGAAATAGCAGTGTGACTATCAGTTGTGACTATATTGGTGCATGAGTTTGCACCACACATTGATGGAGATGCCAATGAATATTGCGTAGTGCATACCAGGTGGATTCAAACTTGGATTGGGCCATTATCCATCTTGGATTGCAGAGGCAGGCTAACAGGTGGAGCAGATTGGAACATGTGTTTTGCTAGATCTGAGCTTGTGTAGTGTGTAACAATTGGAGATTGTACTGAGAGCTTTTGAGGAGTTTGTACAATGATTGTTACATGATCTCTATCATTATAATATACAGATAGTTTGGGGTTTTCAGCTTTAAGCTTTCCCATAAATACTGTGTTTATATGTGTGATTGTTTATGGTTTTAATGTGCGCATGCGATTGTTTATATTTCCGCAATTAATGATCAATGGTAGAAGAGGTTATGTATTATGCATGAAGCTCAAATAGTGTGTGATCAGGATAATCTCGGTGAATAATTTAACAGTTATTCAAATTTCTACATTAACCACCAGAAATTACTCCTGGTCAGTGAAGGCAACAACACTCTACCGGATCAAGTACTATTGGTACCTCTGGTGAAACATCATTTTCCCATATACCAGAGTTAGCTCAAGTTTTTTCTACACATCCCAGTTTGTCTACTGTTGTCGAAACGGAGTCCTCACAGCTACCCGTGGTCATGATCCATCCAATCAGTGAGAACATATCTCCTGGACCCGACGTTGTTCAACCAAAAGTTGATCCAAATCCTATCCCATTTTTTCCAGAACATCTGAATCCCGAAGTTGATCAACTGGAAGTTTTTCCTGCATTGGTCATCCCACAAATTTCTGTAGCCATTGAATCTCCCATATCAACCGTCAACCTCCTGAAATACTTTGGGCCTGACGGTGAAATACTTCCACCTGATTTAATTTCGATTGAATAAATCCCACAAGATGAGACACCTTTAACTCCAACCCATTTTGGGGAGGATCTTTACCTATATGATTCTTTTCCTTAATCACCGCCCTCTAATTTTGTTGATCCTATTCCTATTCAAAGTCTCGTCGATCCAAAAGGGTATACATCTGGTCAAGTAGCCATGCCTGAACTAACATATTTGGTTGGGCCATCTGTTCCAATTACATCGGTACCTACCCTTGCTACCGCGTCGATGTTTACAACTTCACCAAAGTCATATTTTCATGGTGGTGCTATGGTCCCATCAGGTTATAAATCTTTATCTAGAATTTTATCTGGTGCATCTTCAAACCCATGGACTTCACCAATGTCATCATCTGGTATTCTAACTGCTAAATCTATAGCGAGTATTGAACGAATAGATTATTTATACACATCATCAGGGAAATATCAAGTTGGTCCTTTTGGGTCTATTCCATCTAGCACCATATCAATTAGACTCCCGGCATTTGAAAAGCAGTATTTTTCATCTTATTATCCTCCTCGTGCAGGGGGGAAACCTTTAGTCACCCACTCTGAAATTAATCCATCACTTTTTGATCAACCTAATGTCAAAATGAATTTTTATCAATGGCAGCCCACTCTGGCTATCCAACCACAAACATTTATACACTCGTATCAACCAGTTCAACCTATTACACCCACATCATTTCCACTTGTTAATACATCTTTACCCCTGTTACAGGATCAAAATGTTGTACAACCTCCTTTTTAGGTGGTTCCTTCAACTCAATACCCTCAAATATTGGGCCCACAGACTCCAAATCCTCTGGGTAATTTACAACAACAACATGTATCTGGATTAATTTATTCACAAGCTGGTTTACCATTTTATGGGATGTCACAGCCACAACTTGGTTATACTTATCCTCAACTGAATCCAAGTTATCATAATTTGGGTTATAACATTGGTGGAGAGACCCCTTAGCAACCTCAGCCGCAAATACCTCAGACTTGATTTCAACAAGTACCATATCTAGGTTTTGGTCAATAGAATACTCAAGCGTTTGCTTATCAAAACAACCCCTATCTTGGTTACCAGCAGCAAATTCCTTATGTTGGTGCTCAAAGGCCTGTTGCTTAAGAAATTCCATCATACCCTAGCTATGGTCAACCTGACCTTAATAGATAGTTTCCTTTTGTTGCAACTTTAGAGTTACTAGATTTAAATCGACAAACAAATGATCCAATCAACTATGCTCCTTCGTGGTCGGTGATACCTCCCAAATTACCCTCAGATATTCCTAAGTTCAATGGAAACCCTAGGGAAGACCCGTCGACTCATGTTATGACTTATCATTTATGCTGCTCATCAAACTCCCTGAATGATGACTCTGTTCGACTACGTCTTTTCCATCACACACTAACTAGTCCAACTACACCATGAGGATGGTTATTTTACTGTGTCAACCTCGTTAAAAAATGAAACAGATTATGAGGATTTTTCTTTTTTCTTGTGTCAACCTCATTAAAAAATGAAACAAGTTCCAATGAGGATAGTTATTTTACTGTGTCAACCTCGTTAAAAAATGAAACAGGCCATGAAGATAGTTCTTTTACTGTGTCAACCTTGTTAAAAAATGAAATAGGTCATGAGAATAGTTCTTTTCCTATGTCAAGCTCGTTAAAAAATGAAACAAATCCTCCCCTATAATGAACCTTCATTCCATCCAGCTATCAGTAATCAGTAATATACTTAGGTGCATGAAATGAAGCTTGGGGGGCATCTTCTCTTGCAGTGGGCATTCAACATGTGCTCTTGTAGGGGGCATTCAAAACATTCTTACCAATTGCATGCAATCGGTCATTGAATTTTAGGGCAAAAACAGGTTTAGAGCTCTAAAATGAAAATGGTAACTTTAAAATGGTAAAAGTGAATAGTAAAACTCTTTTTATTTAGTAATTTAATTGTTTGCAATGAATATTTATTTCTATGACTATGGTTTTATTATATTTTATCATGAAACATGTATTTTTAATCCATTTTATGTTGTTCTAAACAGGTTTTACAACTAATGAACAAATTAGTCATACAGATTTATTTCAAGAATGATTTAACCACAAAGCATAGTTTTATCCTAATTTTTCAAGCTTTGTTAAAAATGAAAAAGGATTTGAAGCACACTTTTATCTCTTTTTTGAACTTCGATAACAGCTAAAAAGGAACCCCTTGAGTTTTCTTTCGGCCCTTTTCAGACTCTGATAATGTGAAAATATTGTCGAACACTTGTCTTTTTGAGCTCATAAAAGTAAATGAATCGATATCTACTCAGTATAAGTTTAACCCTTTTCCAGACCGAGATAGATTGTTTATGAAAAAGAAATACCTTGGTCGAACATGAGTAAAGAGGTTCTCTTATATATTATTTTAAAAAATTTCGGATCTGAGGGACAAGTTTACGAAAAATTACTTATGGAGTTTTCTTTCATCCTCTTTTTCAAACTCTCTAAATATGAAAAAGGATCGGGCTGTCACTGTCGTTAAGCTCGTTAAAACATAAAATAGCGACGGGCTTGTTGATCATGGCAAGAATCAAGTTTCATTCATCGCTAGACTCATTAAATTATTAAATAGCGATAGATTTTTCACCCGAAGGGTTGAATTATAGATCAAGAAAATGTTATCCTCCTCAAGCTTGTTAAAAAATAAAGAGGTACTAGTGATCTGAAATTGTGAGAACAAAGTATTTCTCATACAGAGACTGACAGTAAGGGGGTTTTACTGGTTATTTCACCTTTAATAGAAAGGATGAAACCAGAAGCTTCTGGCCCACAAACTGGCTCTGCCTAAAGAAATAAAATGTAAACACTGAAATAAATCCAATCAATTAAAGTATTTATTTATGTGCAAAGTATTCATTAATCCAAATTTTATGTGTGAATAAGCAAGTTCAAGTATTCTACAAATGAAGTAATGTGGTTTGAAGTTGAACTAATGAGTTTTGTTCATTGTATAAGTCTTCTTGAGAAAAGTGTACTTATGAAAAGTTAATGTTTAATGTAGCAAAATCTGAAATATAACAACAAAAATGCACACCATAACAGTAAGCATTTTTTTAAGAAGTTCACCCCTCTCTTGGGCTACCTCTGTTGGGTCCAAAAGCCTCTAATTAGGCTTTTCCCTTTTTCATTAATGCTCAAACTATGAATTAAACTGTGTAGAAATCCTCAAAAGGAAAAATAAGCTGCAAATTTAGAAAAAGAAGGCTGAAATCAGTATAAATCAACTATTCATTCACCTCCAATGGATGAGTATAGTCCAACACAACTGATCTTTCATTAGGCCCTTGTGGCTCCACAATTAAAATCGATGGTAAAATCACTGATAGAGTGCCCTGATGGCTCTGCAAACTCTCCCAACAGCTCTAGAATGCTTCAATACCCCAAAATCAAAAAACAATTCGTCCCAAATGGACTTCCCTAGCCAAAGTTATGGCTAACTGAAGTTTGCCCAGTGTCACCTAGAAAAACTCCACTAAATGTGGAGAACTGGAGTTAACTCCGGTTAAAAATGGTGATGGGCGCTAAATTTAGGGAACCGCCGAAACTACCACTGAATTGGAGTGTTAAGGTTAAGCCCCCATGTGGTCGCACCGATCGGACTTCATTAAACAACATTGAGTTTAAATCAGCGTTTTAAAAGGTTTGAACCATATGTATTAATGTATCTCTGCACCGGGCGTGGAACCGTGTGACCAAGACCCACGGTATTATCCACCCATATCAAACAACATTCAAATAAAACTTCGTTGCAATGGTTTAACAAACAACAACTGTGGCCCATTGGTTAGGCCCTTGGGTTGTCTCCGCCCCGACCCGTGTTTAAATCCTGTCGTGTTCATAGTAAAATTTTAAATGCCATTTGGGTTTTAAAACATTTTCCATGAAACCTTTGATATGTGGGTTTTTAACCCTTTTTAAAATTTCGAATTTGGTTTAATATATAGTATGGTTTATTAATTAAATTTTAATAAGGTTTAATTTAAAAAAAAAAAAAAATTTAATTAAAACATATAATTAATAATATAATATATGATTAATAAAAATCATATAAATATTAATAAATATATAATTTAATTAATTAATTAAACCTTAATAAAAAAGTAAAATTATCCCATCACAATATATTAAAAAATTTTCTTTCAAAATTGAAAGTTATTGGGCGATTTCAAAATGCAATATCTCCTCCATACGGTAATGGATTTGAGTGCCATTCATGGCTACATGATCATTTTTCCGAGATCTTTCCAGTCGATCTAGTTCGAACCAATTCTGAGAAACTTCATTTTTGAGCATTTTTCTAGAAGAGACTTGATCTCCTGATCACACCTCCCAAATGGGAAGCTTTTGGACCCCAAAATCTCTCTGATTACTGAAACTGATGATGTGAAGACTGATTCTCCACTCTTCCACCCTTGAATAACTGAAATATACCCGATTTCATCAAATGAAGCTTTTGAGAAAATGATAATCTGTCTCTGGAATCAATTGATCGACCATTGCTAAGATTGACAGAGTCATGATGCAAATGATTAAAATTTGCAGAACAGAAATTGTAATTTGCAGAAAAAAAAGCTTTTTCTACACTGATCAAACTTCCAGAAAGACTTAAAATAACCTTCACCTTGCAAACTGTTCCCATGGTGAATTCTACCATTCTGAAACCAACTTTTTCCCATGTTGAATGGTGTGTCCTTCTTACTTGCACTGCTTTGCTTTGACACTTCATTCTCTGCATTGGCTGACCCAAAAGGTAATTTGTGCAACATAACATCATCTTCTTTCAAAGACAAACTGTTATTAAATTGAGACAAATCATTAGCAACATCATAAAAAATAAAATGCTCAAAATATGGTCGTTTCAACATTAACAAAGTTAGACTTTGACTTGCATTAACCAGTCTTTTCAATTGACTTGCATGAAGTAATGAAGATTCCAGCTTCTTCTTGTGAGCTCTCACAATGTACTCTTTACCATATTTGAACAAGTGATACTTTTTTTCATGGCGATGAAAGATGGCCTTCCTGTCAAATAAATAAGGACTTCCCAAAACAATACCTGAGATATCAAGCGGCACCACATCAAGTTCAACTGTGTCAATAAAGTGTGCAGTTATTGCAAAGCGCAATATGCACTTCCTTGAGACTTGCAAATTAGCATCCTTGCATATCCATCCAAGTGGATAAGGCTGCGGATGTGGAATGGTCTCAAGTTTAAGCTGCTTGACCAAGTCTTCAGATATGAGGTTAGCTTGTGACCCACTGTCAAATAGTGTGTCAATTTTGGTATGTTTTGAAATTACCCTCACATGGAAAAGCTCTATCCTCCTGTTTTCTTCATGAGTATCTTTGTGACAATTCAAAGAGCTAGAACTGGGAATTGTGTCTTGCACCACTTCTTTCCCCTTAATGTTCTTTAAAACCACGGCTATGCTTTTTGTCTCATCTCCTGAGTCTGACCCTAAGTCTTGCTCAATTGTTGCTACAGTTTTCTCCTTTTCTTTGGTCTTGTTTTTGTTCTTGAATTTTTCTGGTTTCAGTTCAGGATGAAGCTTCCAACAATGATCTTCATCATGACTTGTCTTCGAACAGTTCTTGCAAAAGAACTTTCCTTTGTCTTTTCTTGAATTTGCAACTCTTTTCTTTCCTTTGTTTTTGAAATTACTATCCTCATCAAAAGTATTCTTTCCTCTAGCTTCTAAATGTGTAGCCTGGACACAGACTTCATCTAAGCTGGTAGGATTGAGCATTAGAATAGTATGTTGAAGATAATTGTGCAAACCTCCTATGTATTTCAACAAGGTTTCTTGACTTTGTAAGTCTAGTCCAAGTAGAAGTGATCTCCTTCTAAACTCTTGGGTATAATCTTGCACATTTTTACCCTTAAGTTGCCTAAAATTTTTCCAATTCATGATTACTTTTTGAATATGAGCAAGAGGATAAAACTGTTTCTTAATAGCTGTAATAAACTCATTCAAAGTTAGAGTTATCTTACCATGCTTTTTAATTTCCTCCATGGTCTTGGCTTCCCACCAAACCAAAGCTGCTCCATCCATTCTCAAAGAGGCTAATTGGATTTTTGTGTCATCATCATGCAAATTCTGAATCCTTAGATAGACTTCCAGCTGTCTAATCTAGTTATCCAATTTTTCTGCATTCACATCACCATTGAACATCGGCAACTCAAAATTCACATCAAGCGTTAACAAAGGATTTTTAAGAGATGTATTTGTTTTTTGTGACTGATTAAAAGAAGTTGAAGAGGATGATGTGGAGGAAGAGGATGACGATGGAGATGAAGGATCACCATTTCCTCCATTCCCTTTCTTAGACTCCTCCTTGTCTTTCTTTCCTCCTAAAGAATCTCCTTCTTCTCTTTGGTTTCTAGACCCTTCTCCATCAATTCTATCATTTCTCTCCTGGTATAGGATCCTAACCATCTCAGTCATGTCTAAGAAAGCTTTTCTAAAGACTCTTTCTTCTTCCTTGGGATCCATTTCCTCATGTACTTCTCCTTCTCTGGAAGACATGTTTGTGGCTGATTCTAAGGCTAATGAGAATGAAATGGAAGGTGGAGATAATGGCACCCTAGCCCTCCTTGGTTGAGGATTAAATTTTTCTCTAACCAATTGACCTTTCCCTCTTTTCAATTTCAGCCTAGTAAGCATCAAATTTTGCAGAATAACACAATCTTCTTTCACAAACTCTTAAGAAAAACCTAGAGCTATGATACCAATCTGATTTGAAATTGTGAGAACAGAGTATTTCTCATACAGAGATTGATAGTAATGGACTTTTACTGGTTATTTCACCTTTCCTAGAAAGGATGAAACCAGAAGCTTCTGGTCCACAAACTGGCTTTGCCTAAAGAAATAAAATGTAAACACTGAAATAGATCTGATCAATGAAAGTATTTGTTTATGTGCAAAGTATTCATTAATCCAAATTTTATGTGTGAATAAGCAAGTTCAAGTATTCTGCAAATGAAGTAATGTGGTTTGAAGTTGAACTAATGAGTTTTGTTCACTGTATAATTCTTCTTGAGAAAAGTGTACTTATGAAAATTTAATGTTTAATGTAGCAGAATCTGAAATACAACAGCAAAAATGCACAGCATAACAGTAATCATTTGTTTAAGCAGTTCACCCCTCTCTTGGGCTACCTCTGCTGGGTCCAAAAGCCTCTAATTAGGCTTTTCCCTTTTTCTTAATGCTCAAAATATAAATTACATTGTGTAGAAAGCCTCAAAGGGAAAGATAAGCTGCAAATTCAGAAACAGAAGGCTGAAATCAGTATAAATCGACTGTTCATTCACCTCCAATGGATGAGTATAGTCCAACACAACTGATCTTTCATTAGGCACTTGTGGCTCCACAACCAAAATCGCTGGTAAAATCACTGATAGAGCACCCTGATGGCTCTGCAAACTCTCCCAACAGCTCCAGAATTCTTCAATACCCCAAAATCAAAAATAATTTCGTCCCAAATGGCCTTCCCTAGCCAAAGTTATGGCTAACTGAAGTTTTCCCAGTGTCACCTAGAAAAACTCCACTAAATGTGGAGAAATGGAGTTAAATCTAGTTAAAAATGGTGACGGGCACTAAATTTAGGGAACCGCCGAAACTGCCGCCGAATTGGAGTGCTAAGGTTAAGCCCCCATGTGGCCGCACCGATCGGACTTCATTAAACAACATTGAGTTTAAATTAGCGTTTTAAAAGGTTTGAACCATATGTATCAATGTATCTCCGCACCGAGCGCGGAACCGTGTGACCAAGACCCACGGTATTATCTGCCCATATAAAAAAAAATTCAAATAAAACTTTGTTGCAATGGTTTAAAAAACAACAACCGTGGCCCATTTGTTAGGCCGTTGGGTTGTCTCCGCCCCGACCCGTGTTCAAATCTTACCGCGTTCATAATAAAATTTTAAATTCCATTTGGGTTTTAAAACATTTGCCATGAAACCTTTGATATGTGGGTTTTTAACCCTTTTTAAAATTTCGAATTTGGTTTAGTATATAGTATGGTTTAATAATTAAATTTTAATAAGGTTTAATTTAATTTTTTTTTTAATTAATTAAAACATATAATTGATAATATAATATATGATTAATAAAAATCATATAAATATTAATAAATATATAATTTAATTAATTAATTAAAACTTAATAAAAAATAAAATTATCCCATCACAATATATTAAAAAATTTTCTTTCAAAATTGAAAGTTATTGGGCGATTTCAAAATGCAATATCTCCTCCATACGGTAATGGATTTGAGTGTCGTTCATGATTACATGATCATTTTTCCGAGCTCTTTCCAGTCGATCTAGTTCGGACCAATTCTGAGCAACTTCATTTTTGAGCATTTTTCTACAAGAGACTTGATCTCCTAATCAACTAGTCGATAAATGACTGGGGAAAATTTGGGAAAGTAAATTCTTTTTTTTTACGGTAGCAGGTCCCTCTTGAACATGACACTTCACTCCATCACCGTGACTATTTGGGTTAGGTAATCTTCTTGACTATTCATTCATATCTATGGTTCATCATCCCATCACTTTGGTTTTGGGTCAATGTTGCCAACTCATCTCAGTGTCGCCGATATGTTCAAGAGAAGTCATCCAGTGAATCCCCATCCTTCTGCAATACTCATAAACCTTCATTCTCATGACAGTCATCCCTGAAAATTGCTATATCAGGTCATAATTTTGTCTCTGAAATCAGTAACTCTCATTTCGCAATAAGGTGACTTCCTCTCGACGACAAATCATTATCTAGGAATTTCATTTAGAAAAATCATATTCCAGTACCATGAGGCTTGTTACAATATCGACAAGATCCTCGCTTCCAGACTTTTGACCAAAATCTTTTATTTGGCGTTCGACATTAAATCATCTATTCATGCCTTACGAAATGTACTTAAGTACCTTGAGGGCCATTGACATCAATGGTGGTTCTCTCGCGTTTGTTAACAACTCACATCATTGGTTGGTAATCAAACTATGTCTTTCCATGTTCAACTACAAATCATATATTCACATGGCTAGACTTATACCCGAATGATCGAGTGAATGAGATAAGAAGACCCCAAATCTAGTTTCAGCCATCTGGGCTGCAATTTCAAGATTTTTGTACACATCAACTATACGGTGACCTTACATACAAATCGTCATCTGAACATGGGCCTATATCTGTAGGCATCTCTATATTAGGCAACATACCAATGTAGATGAGTTTCTAAATTATGTACATGTTATTAGAAAGTTTATGTGTTGAGCATGGGAATGCTTTCCCTCAGCAATTTATGATCAACAGGATATTTCATGATGTAATGTATTGTAAGATTGATTCAGGTCTCCACTCTGCTTCATCTCCAGCACATCGTAGTGTAAAGCATCTCAATCAAAATATTTTTATTATTATTCTGACTTCATGCTTTAGGGGGAAATTGTTATAGGTAGATTTGGGCACCATTCCCAATAACCTGGTTAATTGGGCATCATCACCAAAACAAATGAATAGTGTCTATCATCCCCAATCATTTCAGTTGTTACATACCCTAAGACAAAGAATAAGAAAAAAGCATCCATGACTTTCATTTGAAAAGGTTTCCAAGATTTGAATTTTATATTATATCATATGAGAGCTTACCAATGCTACCTCTCAATGGACTAAGTGCATTGAATATGTAGGTAACCCCACTCAAGGGTGCTTTGCAAAGCACTTCCTGATAGTCATGGGTGCATTGGTCACATTGGGAGAAAAATTCTCATTGTTCTAGAATCTCCACTTGGTCAGTGCCTTCCAGAAGAGTTCACATCTGTCAAACTTTGAATCCATGTGTCCATTTGATATCTCTGATACTGGGAAGATGTCTTTCCTATTATTAGAAATTCATTGATTGTAAAACTACCTTCAGCTCCTCTATAAATTGAGCACAGATCCGAGTGTTTGAAAAGGAATAATTTGAGTAGAGAAATGTTGGTGGAATTTCAATTGAGGAATTTATTTGAGTGACATGCTGCTGGAGAGATGTGCATTTTCATGAGGCTAGGATGTTGCTAGAGATGGTGACACTAAATCAATCACTGGGTTGTAACCTTCCCTTCTATCCATTAATAAATATTGTTGCTTACTTTCCCACATATGTATCTATATAAGCTTCTGTCTTTCATATTATGAATTCTTGTCTGATGTATATGGTTGGCATGTCTTATTGATTTAACTGAATAACTTGAATAAATATATATATTATTGATATATTTTTTTGTTTAGTGTTCATATTTGCAGGAAATATTTTGGCGATCTAGTTTGGATTTGAAGCTACAGTAAGAGCTACAGAAGAAGAATAGGAAGCACTTGGATTCCAAGTAAGTTCTTTGATCTATTTTGTGTGTCTATTTACTGTTAGGAAAAATATTTGCAAATTCTTTAACCTATTTTTCTAGATGAGCACTACATTTAGGGAAGAATTTTTTATCCGTAATCCATAATTCCGCATAACAATCATGAACATTTTTGGAATACTGAGTTATATTTATGTTTGAATGCTTAAGTAGGTTTGTTTTCCAAATTCAACTCATCTTTTCCATTTCCTTCATCATATATTTGCCAATGTTTGTTGCATGAACACGTATTTTTCTTGTAGGTTCAAGTAGCACATCAAGGGAGGACTTCACCAACACCCTTAGCTTCATTTCTCACCCATCATCAACCTTCTTTCCATCAAATATCCTTCAACCCTATTTTTGAGATTTTCACCTTCACACCATGAGAAACCCTAGAAGTGAAAGGTGGGATTCTCAAGAGGTTATGAACTTTACCAAGGGGTTTTCCACCTTCCATTCATCTAGGAACACCTTCATTCCACTTCCGCTACACTTTCCCTCATTATTTTTGGCCTCGTATTCCCCTAAGACTATTTCTTGTAGCAATTCAGGACTTTCCTATATTACTACAGGAAACGTGTAGCAGAACTAGAAGTAGCACCAGTGGGCCTCTCCTTAAGCCTAGAAACTATCATCAAACTCATCTAGACCTACCAAAACCATCAATACACCTTCAACCCTGCATCCATGAGTTAAAAACCTTCCTAAGCCACCTTAGTGCCTTCTCCTCCTTACTGGAAAACAATGCATTTACAAGCATAATTAGATCATGATTAGATGCATGATTAAAAGCATTATAGTTAAAGCATGAAGTAGAAAAATTGTGTTTATCCATTTGGCCCAACAATGTGTGAGTATATTAGCCTTCTTTCTGCAATTTCAATTCAACGATTTACTTCATGAAGATACCTAGTTTGCTTCTATTTCTTGCTATAGTTAAAATTGCATATTTATTTTCTTGAAAAATATCTAGATGTATTTTATTGCTTTAGAATAATTATTTTATGGTTAATAGAGTAATGGTTTTGATTCGCTTGTATTTCTAGGACTAAATAATAAGTGTGACTGAATTCACTCAGAAACCCTAGAAATAACACCCTTTCTTAGGACTCAGAAGAGGATGACATGAGTAGAATGCATTTTTTTGTATATAGCACTATCACCTCCAAGTTTGTACGAAACCCTAGTTGATAAATTAAAGTAGAGTATCCTCTGGGAGTTGCAACATTCTTAGTGCAATACCAGGGCTCACCACCTTTTGACAACGTTGTCGAGGACGTGTCTAGTAGATGCTTTGATTATATTTTAGCATTATTTTCTACTTTAATTTTACACGTTGTTTCAAAAATATTGAAAAAAAAAAATCTCATTTTCATGCCTCGTAGGAGTAGGGATTCTCAAGGAAAATTTATACCACAACCCCCCATAGTCACCCTTCACTCTTCTTCAATGACTTTGCGGTTAAACACAACATAGGTGAGCCTTTTGAAAATTTAAGAACCTATTGGAGAAGAAGAAGGACTTGTTTCACAAAGGGGACATGCTTTACCTATTTAAGCCATGTCCGAGACTGAAGCTCGGGGAGTCTTTCCCATTAGAGAGATATATGGGGAAACTAAGATGAAGAACATCAGCCCCTCAGTCATTCCACATTTCCATGGACTTACCTCTGAGGACCCTGACACATTCATGTTTGAATTTCTATTTTATGTAGGAAATATGACTATGCATCAGATGATCAAAATCTAAAGCTATTCCCATATACCCTTAAGGATGCAGCCTTGCACTGGTTCATGGGTTTACCTGGGAACAACATCACTACCTGGGAAAATATGCAAGAGGCCTTCAAAAACAATTACAGGGACTACTATAGGTCCAAGGAAACTAAAGAGGAAATATTTTGGATGAATCTAGGGCCTGATTAATCCATAGAGTACTATGAAGAGAGGCTCCAGTTAAATTATAAAAGATCCAAATGCACCCTTGATCCCGAATCACTTAAACTTGTACTTCTCCGAGGGATCAGGGAGTAGTTGATATGTTGGCTCAAGGGGTCCTGACCTAGGTTCGGAGTGCAAGGTTTGCCAAAAAACCCCTATACTATTGGCCCTTTCGGCAATGACCTGCTTTCGCAGGTCAAAGTCTCACCCAAAATAGTATGGGTGGGTGTTGGAACCAAGTTTCCGCACCCTGAGAAAGGATAGGTAAGGAAAGCAGAGTTGTGTTAAATCTTGTGATTCTCAGATTACCTTGTTCTACGTGTTAGGGTCCTGTGATTTGGCCGATTGGCTAGCCAAATGACGATGTAACATCAAACCAAGATTTGGAGCCCAAGGACCTAGCCTTCCTGGACTCAGAGAGGGCTCTCTCTAAATATGTAAAAGATGTCGGTGTGTTTACTTGCGGTGTTCTGATATTAGGCTAGTTATGAAGTGTGTTTTTGGTTTTTTAGTTTTTAAGTTGGTGAGGGATAAAACTGATCAAATACATAAACTGGATAACAAGATGTAGATAAATTGGGCTATGGGGTCAAACAGGTCAAGGAAGCTATGAGGTGATGATGTAAAGTTGCTGTAGGGCCGATTTGATTCACGGTAGAAGGGAATCTTTGGGCAAAATGGATTGAATGGACAACAAGTTGGTGAAAAACAAGGGATTTCAAGTGTAACTAGTTAATAGCAGACATAAACATGTAATAGCAAGCCATTAATCATGCTAAGTATAACTATAAGCTAATTAATACATAGAAATCAAACATTCCAGCCATACATAGAGGTATAAGACCCTCTAACTTCGGGAAATGGCTATCAGACTTTGGGGAAAACACATAAGACAAACTAAGAACTCATAAACTACGCCAGAACGCCTAAACATAGTCTCTAAGTCATTGGGCACTTTGAAAAACAAGCTTTCATAGTTTTAGGCAAAGGGCTAGATCGGGACTAGGCCTCTTTGGTTCAACAAGATGATCAACAAATCAGTCAAAGAGAAAGTTTTATGGACAAAACTATGGGCAGCTAGTAGGTAGGTAGGGCAAACCATACATCCTACTCAACATACATAGAACTTATGAATAAAACTTAGCAACAATACCTTAAGTTACTAAAGAGCAACTAAGAATTCTTTAGCATAACTAAGGAAGAAGAAAACATCAAGCTATGAAGATTCAGGGATTTTGAGGTGCCTCCATGGGCATATCTCAAAATCAATCTCTACTGATCTATAGCAGAAAGAAATATGTATTATGAATGAAAACTAGAAGACAAAAACATATAAAGAAACACTATACCATTCTACCATGTCAAGGAATCCATCAACAATCCTTCATCATTCCTCAAAAGCATCCAAGAGGCAGTCCAAAAATCATAACTCAAGTGTATTCTTCAAAGCTCATATGACCAATGTATTAATTCTTCTCTCAAGTTCAACCTCTCTTGTTTACAATGAAATCCATGGAATAAATAG
Source organism: Pinus albicaulis (assembly GCA_034641835.2). NCBI lineage: Eukaryota > Viridiplantae > Streptophyta > Pinopsida > Pinales > Pinaceae > Pinus > Pinus albicaulis. The sequence goes on along the minus strand of CM076582.1, from coordinate 54,821,405 downwards.
GCTTGAGGAAGGAAAACCTCATGGAGCAACTAGCTATCCCATTGGCCAAGTCAAAATATCTAAATTTGTCCTTGAGGCTTTGCAAAGCCCAAGGCACAAAATATCCCACTAAATATCTAAAAAACTGCTAAAAACAGAAATTATATTGACTTTACATGATTTCCCAATGATAAAAATAGCTTAACGCACATTTGGGAAAAGCAGATTTTTGGAGTTCAAAAATTACAAAAATACTTCATATTTATGCCTGAAAAAGGTCCCCTGACTTGCTGGATGCAATTGGCAGCCTTCCCGATGTCGAAATGGGGCTCATGAGGGCTCGCTGGAAAGCTCTCTGTGTCTACTTTCCGGAGCAAGTGAAATCACCTCAATCTGATCTCTGGAAGTCCCTCAAAACTGTACCTGTGTGCAAAAACCCAGAAAATAGCAGACTGCTGATATGGCGGGCAGAACGTGCAAAAAGAGGGTGTTTTTCGCCAATTTGAGGGGGCGAATGATCTTCAAATTCCCTGAAAATCACTGGAGAGCTGCTCATGGAATTATGGCATCCATTGGTATCATCCTCCTCCCTTGAAAACTCATCAAACTGAAATGGCGAAATTATGAGTTTTCGGCCAAAAACCCAAAAAATGTCAAAAAACAAAAAGTTGTCGAACAAGGCCCAATATTGGCATGCATGACCCTCAAGGGTCCATAGCAATCTGCTCCGAAGCTGATGCCAAAATATCAAGGGCTGATATGCTTTTCCCTTCTTTTCGTGCCTGACGCTTCCCCTTCAACTTCTTCAATTTCTCTTGTGCTACCTTTAATTTTCGCCTGGCGAACTGATTTAGCTTCTGAAAGTGAAGAGTCCTCTTTCTTTGTAGCTCAAGATCCCTGTTCGCCTTCTCAAGTTTCATTTCCAAATGCTGGTTAGCCCTCTCAAGCCATGCTTCTTTGTTTTCCTCAATTTCCTGCTCAAGGAGGGCAGTGAGAGGAAAGGCTTCGAAATTAGCTTGTTCTTCTGCTCTTTGCTTTTCCAAGGCTCTTCTAAGCCCGATGGTCCTAGGCCTCTTCCGCCTAGGTTGGTCTTCCTCCTCTTCATCATCAAACTCACCAATGAGCTCTTCAATTCTTGCTTGCGCCTTTTCTGCCTCTTTCTTATACTTGATTGCCCTTGCCTCATGAATAGCTGCATGAAACTTCATTTGTTTGTTTTCAACCTCCAAGAAGTGGTTGAAATTCCTCGCCCTTTGAAGGTCTTCTTGCAATACCTCAATTTTCCCCTCTTTGTGAATGAGGAGGTTTTCAAGGAGGCGGGCCTCGTTATCACTGTCATCGCTCGGGATAGGGATGATAGCTAATTTACCTCCATGCTTGGCACTTTCTCCAACTATGCTTTTGCCCTTGAAAGCCAATCTGGCGCTTTTCCTCCTTGGCAAGCTAGAAGGTGTCTTTTTGGACAATTTCCTCTTGCTAGGAATAGTCTTGGTCACTGTTTGGATGGCAGCTTCAGCTTGCTGTTCTTCCTCAATATCTTGTCCATTTTGTGGCTCAAAAGGTGCTTCAATTGTCTGCCCAACTTGCTGCTCCTCAACTGCTGTCTGCTGCTGTTCCTCTTCCTATATCTGCTGTTGTCCTTCAAAATCTGCCTGCTGCCCTTCATCATCCATCTGCTGCTGGCCTTCATCCTGTATCTGCTGCTGTTGTTCACTGCTTTCTCCTTCTCCCTGTGGTTCACTGCCCTTTCCTTCTCCCTGTTGACTTGGCTGCCCAGTAGTCATTTTGAGTTTTTTAGGTGTAGGCCTACTAGACAGAGGCACTGGGCGATGAACAGGCTGAGTAGGAGACACATGAACAGGAGGGACAGTGGCAAAATCTGAATGGCTAATGAATGAATCCCATGAAATCCCCTTCTTCTCTAGCTGGTGTAAGAAGATAATCTTGATCAAGGAATGATGAAAGAGAGAAGGGATTTGCTGAGGTGGAGCCTTCTTTTGGACAGTAGTTGCCATTTTCTCTATGCTTTTGGACAAAAAGTACGGAAGGTTTAGTTGCCTGCTTCTGGTAAAATGCATCAACAAGCGGACATGGTAGGCATAAATTTGATTAAACCTCCCTTCACAAGTGAAATATCTCATTATGGCTTTCATCAGTGGAGCATAACTGTCAAGAAGATAGGAAAAAGGGAAAATAGCAGTGATGTTTTCCCTATGTTCAGGCTTGATGAAAGGTTTATAATCCTCTAAATCAAGATGAGCTTGTTTAAACCAATTTTCACCATGATACGGGATCTTGGTAGCTTTGGACACATACCTTGGGGAGATTTTGAAATCAAGACCCGCCAATTGGAAGTGTTTGTCCTTGAATCTCAAAGCGCACAAATGTGTTAGTGGCGAAAAACTCTTGACTTCTTCTATCTTCTGGCAGAAATCAATACAGCCTACTTCATGGAAATTGAAAAGCACAGATGGGTGAGCATTGATTTCTTCTGTGGAGATAGGCTCATATCTCTTATGTGGACCGCTCCTGTGATCTTGCTTTGGAGGCATTCTATCTTGAACAAGCTTTGGAAGAGGCAAACTGCCTTCACTGTATGTAAAAATGCTCTGCTGGATTTGAAACTGGTCACTATGCTGTTTGGACAGAGAAAAATGTGAGGTGAAGGTTTTGCAACAAGTGTTCCTTTGAATAAACAAACTCTGCTCTCCTTAAAACCAACCCTTCACCCTTGGAGGTATCTCAGCCAGGTAGGTATCTCAATGGGTTCTTATAGCAAAGATGAGGCAAACTGCTGTGTAGATTTCCTGTATACAGTGTTAAGCAATCATTCCTCCTATGAATTTGTTAGAGGTCAACCAACACTTGCATTTGTGTCTCTAAGACCAAACTTCAATATTAAAACCCTTCTCTTCAGAAATGGTCTTCCTCTTGAAAAAATGTCACAATCAACAGCTCTTCAAACTGATACAATGTAATGGAAAGAAGGGCAGACCTAGGTTAGGTGAAATATCAGTGCACAGTGTTTTATGAAGAACACTTTTCACTTGTGAAGTTAAGAAATCAACCACCACCTTTATATTCAATCATCAACAACCTGTCCTTTAGAAAGTGGCCCTGCACCTTTGGAAAATCTCTGTTCAACAAATTCACAGTAGTGAAAAAATACAGTGAAAGAGGGGCAGTCTGCTAAAAGAGTGTGCTGTGAGAAAATGCTAAAAACACTCTGTTTTTTGAAGTCTTAGATGTCAACCAATACACCTAGCTCCTTGCTCAAGGAGGCTTTCAGTCATTAACAATTTTTCCCTGTATAGGTGTGCCCACTTTCCACTGATCTTGCATATGTGAAATCAACCCTTAGTCTTTAGACAGTCAATACACAGTATTGGAGTAAAAAATGACAGAGTTTTTAGAAAACTCTAAAGCTTTTAGACAGAGGTTATATGAGTTTTCTCTTTCAAACAACAAGAATGTCAAAACCCCTCTTACTGAGTGCACTTCACTATTTTAATAGTGTGGAAATGTTTGGATGACAGTGTGAAAAGTTCCTCTTCAGACTTAAACCTGTCTTTTTACAACAAAATTTCCTTTTAATCAAAACACAACTCTTTACAGGAAAACCTTTGCCTTTCGATTGTTTTGAAAACAAACTGCCCTTAATCTCAGAACCAAGTATCTCTGTAGGTGTTTGTTTGAATAACACAGCCAGCCCTTTAACTTATTTCAACACTTCTCATTGTGTGGAAAACACTGTTTTTAGCTATAATGACAAGGTCAGAAGTTTTAAACCTTCTTGTCACTTAGCAAAACCTTGAAATCGATGGGGAATATATAAAAATACCTTGAATTTTGATGAACACCCGTTTTGAAAGCTGAAGTAACGCTGTAAACCTTTGACACTTGCGCGGCACCCTTTGAAGAAAACACGTCACGCAATAGAAAGTCTGTCGGGTCGGCCTGTCGGGTGGTCGGGCGGCCTGTACAGGCGCGTCGCGCCAATGTACAGGCACGTCGTGCTAACAAAGGCGGCCCGTTCAAATTCTCTGCCAGGCACGTCGCGCAATCACGCAGGCGCGTCGCTCAGCCGATAGACGGTGTTTCAACTCTGCAAACCGACCAGAAACTTTGCTTTGGTGCTAGGGAGGCACGGGATTTGTCTTTCAGTTTTGAAAATGACATTCCTACTCTCACACTTACTCCTTTATGTCATTTCAAACCTTTTTTCAACGGTCACCTTGCTTTGAAATGTAACGTAGGTTTTTTCAAATCTGTTTTGTTTTCAGACTGTGGGTTTGTCATTTTGAATATGTAGACCCGAACAATGACTCTGACCTCGAGCTTTAAACCTTGGCAAACAACTCAACAATTTCTACATCACTTCTGCCACTGTGTTTTAATAATACAGGTAATATTTATGATGCATAACAACCCTTTATAAAACTGTCAATGAAATACCTGAATACTGCTTCGTTCTTTTGAATAATCAAAAGGTTGTGCTTCTTTTTAAACTTATTCAAACAATGATCATATGCTGAATGAATTTCTGAACAAAATGAACAATAGCTCACAAGGGGATATCTTCTTGGTGATGGAATTCAAAAACCCTGTCTGCTGGTTCTCTTTCCATGTATTTCAAAGTTTTCAAAGCTGGATAATGACCTGTGAAAAAATGTATTGACTGTTCCCCTGCTTTGCAGAAATGCCTCCTCTTTTAAAGATTGGTGTTGACAGAATCTTGTAGATGTCCTTGGACTGGATTTGCAATAGTGAAGTGCTTCATGGGTTTTGAGTGCTGCCCAGACCTAATAAAACTCATTTCCAACAAAACCCTGTCTTAATCTGCTGATGGCTATATGATGAGAAGGCTTTGGCAAAAGTTCTTTTTGTTCATGGTGGCAACCCCTACTTCCAGGTGATACACAAGCTCCTTTCTGGACTGTAAGTGCACTCTTTTGGCTACATGCTTTCACACTATACTTCTCTGTTTTACTCAAAAAGAGCTCCTTTAAACTTCTGGGTAGGTGATAGTGGAGTGCTGTTTTAACCACTTCCTTTAAAGAAACTGCTCCTTTTGGTATCAATGCATGCATATATCCAATATTTTCTCCCTTCCACTACAGGCACAGTTTAACAGAAATCTCATTTGAATAGGAAAACCAATACCTTTGTATCATAAACACTATCATTTACCTGTGTAATGACTTCTATTTAATTTCTTTGTATCCTTCCACTGCACTTTTAGATCAATCAGTTTTCAACAACCTGCAATAGCTTTGGCCATCTGCTCATATATGGAGGAGGCTCTTCATCAGGTAAGGTATCTGAAGGTTTTTGACAAATCTGTCTGACACAGCCTTTCTCTGAATGTGATGGCAAGCAAACTATTTAAAAAACATCAATACTATCATCTCTTCTTGCAAGCATTATTGTGTTTCAGAAGAAACCCTAGCCAAAGTGACACTGTTTCTCTACACTGCTCTAAAGGTGACTGAAATATCATTATTTGCTTTGGTCATCTCCTGACAAATTACTTGACAGATAATCTTTGTGACTATGGAGGTCAGTGCTTTTTGAAAAACCAAGAACTTTCTTCCTGCCTGTGTAATGGCATTTTTGTCAGCATCTACTCCATTTGATCTTGTGGACAAACAGGCTTTTTATGATTGGAATTTTTACTAATGACAGGCCTTTCTAAAGTTCAACAATTCACATGACTTGAAAGCTTCAGATGACCTCCTTTATCAGACCAGACTCTTTTCTCCTTTGAGCTAGCATACTTCAAACTCCATTCCTGTTATGATCATCAGTCACATTCATAAAACCTGGAGTCTCTGTTTCATTTGTTCAGTTCAATGGAAAACCTGGACTTTTGCAATCTTCCAAGTCAATATTGGCCAGCGCCCTCTGCTTGTGGATGAAGGAGGCGCCCTAATCCTCTGCTTGTAATTGAAGGAGGTTCTGGGCCATGACAATTTGCCAGTTTGCTGTGACAGTGGTGTCTTTCTTACTGTGATTTTCATGCTGGAAAGAGCTGTAAAGTCTGGATGAGTAGCTTTCTGTTTTGCAGACATATCTTAGGCTCAAGTTACATTTAGAAGCAGTTGTTCCTCTAACTGTAAATTCAAGCATTTACTCCATGAGATGAAGTTATATTTCTTGCCTTTGTAGAAACCATAGAACACTGTGAAAAACCTAATAGTCAGCTTGAGATTGGGGTTTTTTGCAGTGCTGAGATCTAGGGGATATGAGTGGCGCGACTTAGGGCTGCTTGTCAAATTATTTTGCAAAGTAAGAGGTCAGTCATGGTAGGTCTGTTGCAGATGGAGGATTTTTGGCTTTTTGATGATTGCCAAGGGTGAAATGTCTTAAAGCGCCACTTCCTAACATAGGGGAGACTCTTGAAACAGATGTGGATTTGCCTTTTAAAGCTGATGGGCAGACCAATAAGGCTGAAGCTAGATAGGATTGTGATAATGAGGTTTTGATTTCGACATGGGCGAACTGAAAAGGTAGAAGGGCGAAAAAAGTTTTTTAGGAGGGTTTTCTGGATGACATATTGACATAAGGAAATCAGTCTCTAGAAAACTCAGCTGTAGATATAGTCATCACTAACATGTAAAAAATACTGATGGCTAACACTACGCAGGGTCAATTAGGTCTCTATTCGCATCCATGTGCGCTAGATCTATAATTATATGCTTTTACAACAATATCACAGTATTGCATAAACAAAACAGAACAGATCCAGAAACAGAAAACACACTTACACAGATCTTCGTAGCTTAAATACAGAAAATGCATAATCCAGTAATTACCAATGATTCACACAAAGAGTACTCACAGATTCAGTTCTCTATCAACCTTTCTTATTCATTCATTCATAAATTCCTCCTTACAATCCCCTTCCTAGCCTGCGCACACAGCAGCAGGGTCCGCACACAGCTGGACTTGGATCTCCGCGCACACATCCCGCAGGAGTCCTTTCCCCAAAACCCAAACAGATAGCTTGAACCAAAATTCGCATCAATAACTCTTCATTTCTCTACCTTACAATAAAAAATGTTCCTCTATTTATAATAATCTAGCCTAGACTTTCCTATGGTCCGCAAACCGTGGTTTTCAGACCACTGGTTTACCCTTTTACCCATTACGATTCTTTTGGGGCTTTGACCTACCCCAAAACCCCTACGCTAGATTAAATCTAATCAAAAGTATCCAAAATGGACCAGTTTTGTAGCTCGTAGGAGACCCTATTCCAACAGTCCCCCAACACAATCTTGTGACTCGACCGGAGTCACTATAGCCGCCATATAGTCATTGAACCCGGTATGGCTTAAGTCGACTACCATTGACAAAGCCAGGTAATATGTCACTATGCAATGTCACTGTGCACGGTAGCTAGCTGGACTGCTCCACCATTCTTTATTTCCTTAACTATGTAGGGACCGAGCCAGTGCTATCGAAATTTTCCTAGGTGTTTCGCAAATTGGCTATCGTATAAAAGGATGAGGTCGCCTGCGAAGAATTTCTTTTGGCGAAGATGTCGATCATGCCATGCTTTATCACAAGCCTTCTGAACTTGTTGATGAAAATTAGCAATAAACCTATCTTCCTCCAAAGCAACAAGCTGTGCAAGATGCTCCTCTATGATATTGGGGTCCGCCATATTTGTAAATTCTGTGATGCGTAGGCTAGGAACAACGTACTCCATGGGCATAACGGCCTCCTTGCCATAATCCATTTGGAAGGGGGTCCTGCCTATCAGCTTCTTGCAAGTCATTTGGTAGGCCCGCAGAACAGATGGAATGCGAACATCCCAGTCACTACGATCGGCATTACAAACCTTATTTAATGCCTGTTCCAAAATTTTGTTAAAAGATTCAATCGCCCCATTTTACTGGGGATGGTATGGTGTACTCTTTGCATGGTGGATTAGGAATTCCTCATTCAAGGCTTGAATCATTAGGTTAACAAAGTGCGTACCTCTGTCACTCATTAGGATCTTTGGGCAGCCAAACCTGGTCAGAATCTTCTCAAAGATGAAGTGCGCAGCAGTGTCTGTAGTACAATCCTTCACCACTTGTGCCTCAGCCCATCGAGTGACATAGTCAGTGGTGGAGATAATGTAGTGCGCACCTTTTTTCTTGCCTAGTGGATTGATGGGTCCTATAAAATCAATGGCCCATTTTTCAAAAGCATGTAAAGCCACTTGAGGCCGTAATGGCATCTCATCTTAGCGCGAGGGCCATTTTGTTCACTGGCAGGTGTCACATGATTTACAATAGGTATAAAAATCCTGATGCAGGGTAGGCCACCATAGCCTAGACCTCAAAATATTTTATGATGTTGCTCATCCTGCATAGTAGCCTCCTGCGACACCTTCGTGTGCTTCTACTAAAACGGCAGGCCGTTCATGTTCCAGGACATATCTACATAGTATTTCATCTGCGCCTAGCTTGTATAACTGACCAGCGATGATAGTAAAGTCCGCTGCCTGAGTAACCAACTCATTCTTCTGTTGCACTGAATATTCTGTAGGGGCCATGACTGTAGTGAGAAACTCAATGATATCAGCAAAGTGTGCATCAACCACCTTAACGGTGAAAAAATGTGCATCTGGTAAGCCCTCTTCCAAGCTAGTAGGTTCTTCCCCTGTTTCGATGCGAGACAGATGATCCGGGCCTCCATTCAACCTTCCGGGCTTGATGATGATCTCAAAATCATATTCCTGGAATAGCAACAGCCAGCGGCAAATCTCCCCCCCCAACACAGGCTTGTTGACTAGGTATTTCAAAGCCGAATGATCAGTGACCATTTTAAAGTTTCCACCCAGTAGATAGTGCCGATATTTCTGTAACGCGTAGAACATAACCAATCCTTCACGCTCAATGGTAGATTAGTTTCGTTCTGTGCCCGAGAGTTTCTGACTCGCAAAGGCAACTGGGTGATCAATATCTCCTTATATAGGTTGAGTGAGGACAGCGCCCAAGGCAATGGCTGATGCATCCACATATACATGAAATTCCTTCGACCAATTAGGAAATATTAGTATGGGTGCATAGATCATCTTCTCCTTGAGCAGTTCAAAGCTCTTCTGACATTCATCATCCTGAAAAAAGGGAAACATATTTTTTAAGTAGTTTTTCCATGGGTGCCGTGATCAGGGCATACCCCTGAATCAATTTCCTATAATAGCCCGTGTGTACAAGAATAGAATGCAACTGTTTTTCTGTTGTTGGGAATGCAAGGTTTATAATTATGGCTACCTTCGCAGGATCAACCATCAACCCTTGCCGATAGACTATGCATTCGAGAAGATTCCAAATGGTACATAGAAGATGCACTTCTTAATATTCAAGGAAATTTGGTGCTTCTGGCACACATCCAACATTAATCGTAGGTTAGAGACATGCTCCTTTACTAGGTCGAAAACCGTCCAGTCATCGAAATAAACCTCTAGGAACTTATGAATAAACTCCTTGAATACAGCAACTACGACCCTTGAAAAAATAGCAGGTGCATTCTTGAGACCAAAGGGCATGACCGTATACTGAAAGGACCCCCATTTGGTCACGAAGGTAGACTTACTGCGATCTTCAGGTGCAATTTGGATCGAGTGGTACCTTGAGAACCCATTGGTGAAGGAATAGGTCTCTTTTCTGCCCATGATATCAAGGATTTTGTCGGAGAAGGGTGCAGAGAAGGGGTCATGAATGCAGGCGTCATTTAACTTGCATAGATCCACGCAGATGCATATTTCCCCCTTTGTCTTCTTCTCCTTGATGACCATTGGACTTACCCAATCCGATTGTTCAACTGGTTCAATGATACCTGCAACAAGCATTTTTTCCAACTCTTCTTTGACCTTTTTCTTATATTTAGGATTCAGTCGGTAAGGTCGCTGCTTGACGGGGTGCACCTTAGGTTTCAGAGTGATTTGAATAATGCCGAGGTCCCTAGTGATTCCCTTGAGATCAGAACAATTTGTCAGAAATAAGCCCTGATACTCTGTGAGTAACACTGCAAGTTTTCCTACAGTTCCTTCATCCGAATAGTCCCCAATTTTAGCCAACTTAGGGTGTTCTTCCATCCCAATATTAACGTCGCACAGCTTGAGAGGTTGCGTTACATCAATATTCTGCAGTGATGGTCCAATAACGGTGCATTCCCCTTTAGATTCTGGGATAGAAATGTTTCAAGGATTATCTTCTTCTTCGTCAATCGCCAAGCTTCGACAGTTAGCTATGTCTTGCATTTGCGCTTGCCATGTCAGGACTGCTGGTGCAGCATGGTGGTGAGAGTTCTTAAATACAAACGCATCAATTTCCTGGAGAGCTTCTTCGAGCATCTCTGTCCCCATAATCAATCCAAATGTTCCTATAAAGTCCTCTTTTAGCACTTCCTTGTGGCAGGTGCGCTGGTGTAACTCCACATCTAAGTACCAAGCCGCCAGGATAGGTCCCAAGGCATGAAAAAATAGATGGAACCATTCTTCTGTAGTTAGGTCGGACCATTTTTTCATCCAGGCACACAGATGTGCGCGTGGATCCCCGGGTCTGAGGAATATCTTGATGCGTATGTCAGCTGGAGGGGCGAACGGCAGAATCATCCTATCCTGACACGTTTCCCAATCTGGGAATGCTTCCTTGTGGGTATCCCACCAATGCGTAGGTGTCCAACCATAGCTAGATTAAGGGCCTAGAGCCATTTTTCTCTTGGCACCCTAGCTTCCAGTGTTCTTAGGAATTCTTGGACACTACAAGACTCATCAAAGTGGGGTAGATCTCTTACCTCCGAAGAAATGCAGTAGAGGGTCCTCGCAACCTGAGGGCAGCGCAGCGCTGACACCTCATGTAACCAGTTTTTCCAAATATCTAGTTCCTCATTAGCATCAGAAAAGCATTCACTGTCTTTCTCCATGTCTTATTCCTACATAGTCAATCTGTAAATGTGATCTATTTCCTCCTTCTCATAGGTTGGCTCTGTATACCGCACACCTTCTACTGGATCTAGTGGTACTATTACGCGCATACCGTTGTTATCAAACACCATGTTGTGCTTTTTGAGATTGATGACACCCCCCATGTCTATAGCCCAGTCCAGTCCAAGGAGTGTAGGGTACGGATCCGCATCTTCCATGATTTCTATGACCTCAAAGTCAGCTAGGACTTTTACTCCTGTGATATCTACCACAACTTTTGGCAACCGTCCTAGTGGGATAATCTTCTATTGATTCGCCTATGTGCAGCTAAATGGTGGGCCATTCCAACTTAAGCTCTCCCATTCATTTCCATGTTTGCTTTGGTAATACGTTCGCATCCAACCCAAGATCTAGAATAACTTGATCCAGCTCGTAGTCGTCAATCTGCGCAATCAACCGCATTTCTCTTCCGGTGCGTTTCTTATAGCTGTATAGCTTGTGTACATCCCTGGTCTCAGGGATTATGTTGGGCCGGGTTGCGTAGCTATGCAGTAATACTTGAAGATTTTCTACAGCCTGTGGGTTACGTAGCAGTTTCAGACATTCCTGTAGAAAGGGCTCAACCCCTTCCTCTATCTTGAGGTGTGTCGGCAGCTCCGTGGGGGCTACTAGTGGTTCCTGTTCTTTGAAATTCACTCCTTCCTGAGAGGCAAGATCCTCCTTTTCTCCCTAGGTTACCATCCCACTGCGTGTCATGAATTTTACACTCAGACTTGCATTCCTTAGCTCGATTTTAACTCCTTGCATATTCTGCGTAGGGGTGGGCTATTTTTCCTACATTTTGGCTATCAGGATTGGGCAGTCTTCAATCTCATGGTCCAACTGTCGGAAATATTTGAAAGAATTCCTGGTGGTATTTGGGCAGTCCCTTGCGAAGTGCCCTACCTCTCCAAATTTATAGCAAATCAGCTGCCCTCGTCCCCGTACTGCACTTCCTCCCCGACCTCCCATGCCCCTGGGTTGGGAGCCACCAAAGTTAGTACGGGATCTTGGTGATGCAGGGTTTGATTGTACCATATAGAGGTTCCCTTGATCTACAATAAATTCATACATGCGACAGTTATGCTCATCATGCCCTACTGACCGGCAGAACCTGCAGCACTGTTGCTTCAGTTCGCCCATACTTAGCCGAGGGCACTGGGTCATATCATGTAGTCTCGCTACCCGGAAATCATCGCACCATAGTGCAGATCCACTGGAGCCGGGGCATAGTGGACTAGGTCCTCCTGCTGGCATGTATTCCAACAATATAGGACACTGGTCCTTTGTATGGCCAGACACCCGACATCGTATACACCAGAGGTCTACGCTAGCTCCTTTTCCCCGTTCTTTCCGTAAGCTCTGAATTTCCATGTGCATGGCTCCGAGCTACTCTTGAATTTGTTGTACTCCCCACAATGTGTTGTCCTTGGGCGCGGCTTCGAGTTTCATGGCAGCCTCCAAGGCTTTTTCCTGCGACTCGAAGGTCTGATGGCCCATTGGTATACGTCAGTGAGGTAGCATCATAGCGATGAACCATTCTGTGTGTTGTCTATCATCGTACTTGAATCCTCCTTCCCTGATTGCTTTCTTCAATCACTGATCGGTCTCCCACACCAACTCAAACGTACCTTGCTTGAAGTCTTTTACTTCTGCTACCAACTCAAAGTACGATTTTTTCTTCCGAAACTGTTGTTTTAGGGTGTCCTTAATATATTGAAGAGATGCGCTCCCATTTTGAGATACGTACCATATATACCAGTCCAGATCTCTTTCTTTGAAGGCCAGGGACAACTATGCTATCTTCACAGTATCGCTTACCACCCCCTGCGTAGTCCATAACGAGTCAACCACGAACCAAAAGCAATCCATTTTCTCATCGACTGCGCCTCTAAAGGTAGGTAATTTCAAGTGTACTGCCATTTCTCCTAGGGAAGTTTCGGTTGAGGGCTTGTTCTCCAGTGAGTTTGACGTGGGGGTAACTGGCGAACCTTGCATCGTTGCTCTTCTCAGCGGGCTACGGGCAGAGTGATCCTTTTCTTGATTGGTTCAATAGTACTTACTGCTCCATGTTGTACTTTCCTCCAGAGTAGCGCTCATTCACCTCCATGTTAGACCTTCAATATTCGCTTGTCAATACCTGATCACTTCCTCAAAATGCTCCAGGTCCTGGCAACAGAACCATTTTTTGGCTCGAGGGGTCCTGACCCAAGTTCGGAGTGCAAGGTTTTCCAAAAAACCCCTATACTACTGGCCCTTTCGGCAGTGACCTACTTGCACAGGTCAAAGTCTCACCCGAAGTAGTATGGGTGGGTTCTGGAACCAGGTTTCCGCACCCTGAGAAAGGATAGGTAAGGCAAGCAGAGTTGCGCTAGATCCTCTGATTCCCAGATTACCTTGTTCTGCGCAGGGTCAATTAGGTCTCTATTTGCATCCACGTGTGCTAGATCTATAATTATATGCTTTTACGAAAGTAGCACAGTATTGAATAAACATAACAGAATAGATCTAGATACAGAAAAAACACTTACACAGATCTTCGCAGCTTAAATACAGAAAATGCATAATGCAGTAATTACCAGCAATTCACACAAAGAGTACTAATAGATTCAGTTCTCTATCAACCTTTGTTATTCATTCATTCATCAATTCCTCCTTACAATCCCCTTCCCAGCCTACGCACACAATAGCAGGGTCCACACATAGTTGGACTTGGATCTTCGCGCACACAACTAGCAGGAATCCTTTCCCCAAAACCCAAATAGATAGCTTAAACCACAATTCGCATCAATATCTCTTCGTTTCTCTACCTTACAATACAAAATGTTCCTCTATCTATAATAATCTAGCCTATACTTTCCTATGGTCCGCAAATAGTGGTTTTCGTACCCCTGGTTTACCCTTTTACCCATTACAATGCTTTCGGGGTGTTGACCCGCCTCAAAACCCCTGTGCTAGATTAAATCTAATCAAAAGTATCCAAAATGGACCAGTTTTGTAGCTCGTAGGAGACCCTGTTCCAACATGATAGAAACCCTTAATATGTTATCAGGAGGATATATCTACCAGTTGCATTATGAGACAATCAAAATTGTCTTTAGGAACCATTCTAGTGTAGCTAGGATGAAAGGCAGAGCTAGCCAAAGTATGACCAATACCCCTTCCTCTTCCACCTCCATCAAGCATGAGATTGGAAATATGTTGGAGGACTTAAAGAGTGAGATGCAACACACGTTTGATTTTCAAAGGGATACAATGCATATCAAGAGGAAGCAAGAGGATGAAGAAAGAGCCTTGGCTATATTCTGCCCTAGATGTACTAGAAAACACCCTCGAAATGAATTTCCATTAAATTTCATGGAGGTTTGAATAGACTTTGAGGAGAATCATGCCACAAATAAGTATCCGTCCTTACCTAAACTCAAAGTTGTATATCAAGGTGGGGAAGTAGGACTCATTAGGGGAATTTTAAGGTCTAAAATGGGCCTCCTAAGGAAATAATAAAATAATAGTGGAAATAATAAAATAAGATTTGATTACATCATCAAATTTTAGAGGGAAAAAAGAAAAAACTACTTTTTCAACTCATATTTTCAAATTATCTCCCAATTTTTTTTACTGAAATTTCAAGCAGGAGTACTCGTTGGATGCAAAATTTAATTCCTCATCAAAGGAGTACTCATGTTGCATACTTTCTATGGATCGTGCTACACGAAAAATGAGAAAAACATGAAAAAAATGATTGCAAGCACGTTTTTTCATGTATTTCTCATTTTTCATGTAGCGGGGTCCATCAAAAGTATGCAACATGGGTTCTCCTTGTATGAGGACTTAAATTTTGCATCCATTGAGTACTTCCGCTTGAAATTTGAGTAAAACATTTGGGAGATAAGTTTAAAATACGAGTTGAAAAAGTAGTTTTATTATTTTATTATTTTTTAATCTTTTTACCATTTTACTTAAAAAAATGGTGAATCATCCCACATGGTTGACATCTGTCAAACCAGGAGGTAATTCCTCAAAATCAGAATGTGTATTAGCTGAAGAATGCACATGGATTTATACATGGAGGTGAGGCTATTGGGATTCATCTCCCAATGACTCTTGGCCTTCCTTATTTCCTAATATTAATTAATATACAATATTAAATATGCACACCCATCCATAGGATTAGGTGTCAACATTCCCCCCTTTAATCCGAAGGGATGTTGGTGAGTCCAAGCATCGATCTGAACTTTTCAAACTTTTCTCTTCGAAGTGCTTTGGTGAAGATGTCAGCAGTTTGCTCATTTGTGGAACAATGATGTAGATGGATGGTTTTGGCCTGAACATGATGTCGAATTAGATGGTACTTTGTATTGATGTGCTTTGTTCGATCATGGAACTTTGGGTTCTTGGCCAACTTTATTGTAGAAGTGTTGTCGATCATGAGTGGAGTGGAATACATTTGTTCATCTGCAAATCTTCCAGGATTTTTCGGAGCCACACAATTTCCTTTGTTGCTTCAGCTGCTGCCACATATTCTGCCTCGGTCGTGGAATCTGCTGGAACTGACTGTTTGCGTGATCTCCATGAGACATCTCCTGATCCAAGACTCATGGTGTAACCTGTAGTAGACACCCCTGTTTCTTTGTCGCCATCAAAGTCTGAATCAAAGTATTCGATCAAGCTGAAGTCGCTTACCTGTGTATAATTGAGTCCAAAGTCTTGAGTCCCCTTCAAGTACCTTAGCACTCTTTTTGCAGCAGACCAATGTCCTTCACAAGGTTTTGCATGAACCTTGAGAGGATTCCAACAGCAAATGAAATGTCAGGTCTGGTGGTGGTGAGGTAGATAAGACTTCCTACAAGTTGTCTATACTTAGTTGCATCCTCAAATTCCTTCCCTTCAATAGATGTGAGCTTCAAGTTTTGTTCCATTGGAGTGGTTAAGGGATTACAGTCATCCATGCCAAATTTGTTCAATAGATCTCCAATGTACTTCTTTTGAGAAATAAATATGAATTTAGGATGTTGAATTACTTCAATACCCAAATAGTAATGAACATGACCCAAATCAGTCATTTCAAAACCTTTCTTCAACTCTTTCTTCATGGATGAAATATAGCTCTCATTGTTTCATGTTATCAAAAGATCATCTACATATACCACAAGATATACAACTGTTTTTCCAACTTTCTTAACAAACAAAGTTGCATCATCAAGATCAAAATGTTTGAAATCAAGTTTCAGAGGATGCTCGGTCAATTTCTCATACCAGGCTCGTGGTGCTTGCTTGAGGCCATACAAGGATTTTACAAGTTTGCAAACTTTGTGTTCTTGACCCTTTATCACAAATCCTTCTGGCTGGGACATATAAACTTTCTCCTTTAGAAATCCATTCAAGAAGGCTGTTTTTACATCCATCTGATGGACTTTCCATCCATTCTGAGATGCTAAGGCAAAGAGAGTCCGGATGGTGGTCCATTTTGCTGTGGGAGCAAAAGTTTCTTCATAATCAACTCCTTCTTTCTGTGTGAATCCTTTTGCCACAAGCCTGGCCTTGTGCTTGTCAAGTGAGCCATCTCCTTTGTACTTGTTCTTGTAGACCCACTTACAGCCAATTGGTTTTGTTCCCAAAGGCGGATCTGCAACCAGCTTCCAAGTGCCATTCTTTATCAAGGCATCATACTCCTTCTGCATCACTTCTTTCCATTCATCATGAGAAGCGGCTTCTTTGAAGGAAGTTGGTTCATGATCTGTAGACAAACTCAATTCACAGTTATAAGCAATATCCATATCAACAGGGGAATCAGAATTATCTACATCACCTTCGATTTGTTGAGTGGAACTTCTTGTTCCTGTTTTTCCAACCTCATCGGGATGAACATTCTCCAGTGTCTTTGTCAGCCATTTGGGAGGACCTTTCTGAGATGGCCCAGGCTGGTCATTTGACTGAGTTGGGATTGATTCAAGATTCAATCTCCCAATTATGTCAATCACATCATCCAATGTGTCATCCGTGGTTGTTTCTTCATGTGGGGGTGAGAGTGCTTCAGGATATGATTCCACAGTTTGATTCAATATCGGAATCCCCCCTTCAAGATGTGGAATCACATTATCAAATTCTTGGAAGGACTTTGCATGTGTGAATCTATCCAGGCGATCAAGTTGCCGCTCAACAACTTTGTCACTCTTGGAAGATTCAAGAAATATGACATCTCTTGCTATCACAAACTTCTTATTTTCTTCATCATAGAGACGATATCCTTTGGAGGTATTGGAGTACCCCAAGAAGATACATTTTATGCTTCTAGCACCAAGTTTGTTCCTTTGACCCTTGGGTATCAAGGCATAACAGGTGGACCCAAAGACCCTGAAATGCTTTACCGAAGGAATGTGGCCATGCCACATTTCAAAAGGAGTTTTGTTTCTAATTGAACTTGAAGGACACCTATTTTTTATGTAAACAGCACATAGAACTGCATCAACCAAAAACATCAATTTTACATTCTTGAAAAATAACATGGAGCGCACCATATTTAAAATAGTTCTGTTCATTCTTTCAGCTACACCGTTCTGTTGTGGATTATATGTCACAGTTTTTTGATGTTTGATTCCATGTTGACGAAGATAATTTTCAAATTTGTTTGAAGTGTATTCTTTTCCATTATCAATACGTAGAGAGCCAATATGTGTTTGTGCATCATTTTCAATCCATGCATGAAAATTCTTGAAAGTTTGAAAAGCATCAGACTTATTCTTCAGTAAGTAAATCCAACACATTCTGGTGTAGTCATCAATAAATGTCATCATGTATTTGTTTCCGTTTGCAGAAGCAATAGGCATAGGGCCACATAAATCTGAATGAACAAGTTCAAGTTTTCTATGTGCTCTGGAGTGTGAATCATGAAATGGTTGTTTGCTATGCTTTCCTAGAATACAAGCATCACATTCCTTAGGTTTTCTAGGAATTGTAGGCAGTCCATCAACACCATTTTTCTTCAACAAACGAAGGATGTCATAGTTTAAGTGTCCAAATATAGCATGCCATAAAAGACTTGATGGGAATGTACCTTCATCATGATGTGAACTGAATGCTAAGTTTTGAGCATGAGCAGATGAACCTTTCAGCTTCAAGAGTCTCCCTTCTTCTATTCCCTCCATGACAAGTGAGTGATCTGATGCTTTTCTGACCTCTGCCTTGCCATCGAACAAGTGAATGGAGTGTCCTTGCTGGTGGATTTGGACCAGGGACAACAAGTTTCTCCTCAACTCAGGGAGGTATAGAACCTCATGTAGAATATGATCTGGAAGACCAGGCAACTTAAGCCTGACTGTGCCAAGCCCTGATGGCTTGAGTTTGGATTTATCTGTGAAATATACTGCTCCATCAACTTTGTCAGTGAATTCTTCAAAAAAATCTTTTCTAAATGTCATGTGACATGTTGCTCCTGAATCTAGCAACCAATCATCTCTCCATGAAGTAAATGAAACATCAAATAGGTTTTTAGTTACTCCATTGTTACGATGTGCTAGAACATAGTGAGCGGATTCAGGTGCTTTACCTTTGTCTTTGTCATTAGTTTTACCTTTGTCTTGATTTATTTGCTGCTCAATTTTGTCCCATGGTGTTCTGCATTTGGATGCATCATGTCCATCTCTATTGCAACGTGTGCAATGAAGATTGGATTTGTCAGCTTGTCTGCCCCCCCTTTCTGTGAAGTTTCTTCTTCCTCTTCCTCTTCTGCCACCTCTTCCTCTGGATGAATCTGGAGCATGACTCTTTCCTCTATGTGCCAAGTATGCATCCTCTTCGGAAGATGAAGGGACTATCATCTTCCCAAAATCTTTCTCTCTTTCTGCAAACTTTTTCTCAAGTGTATCAAAGGTGATATGCTGAAAGTTTCCACTTTCTTGCAAAGACTCAATATAATGTGAGTAAGTCGGATATAATGCCTTAAAATATGCTATGAGAGGTATGTCCATTTTTACACCAGTTTTTTCAATGTCGTGCATTATAGATCTTACTTCTGAAGCTAAAGCAAGGGGATCATCATTCTTCATTTCAAGACTGAACAACTTAATCATCAATTGAAAATTTTCTAATTCTGAATGTGAGTCATAGAGTTCTTTTAGCTTCTTCAAGGCTTCATAGGCATTTGAGAATGATGAAATATGGCGACTCACCTCTTCACTTACGGAGGCTGCAATCAAGGCATAGGCTTTGCAGTTCTTATTTTCCCAGATGGCAAGCTCTTTGTCTGAAGTGGGCTTTTCTGGTGGGTTTTCTTCTTGTCCTTCACAGATTCCTTTCCACAGCTCATTAAAAATGAGTGTGTGTTTAATATTCCGAGACCATTCAAGATAGTTCTCTTTTCCAGAGAGAACCACCCCAACAATTGAGATGAGAGAATGCATTAGATTGCTGGAAAAAATCTTCTGAAGAGGAAAAAATTTCTGCTATAAAAACTTTCAACTCTTGAAATATTTCAAATAAAGGGGCAAAAACTCTTGCTGGAAAAATAATCTGAGTTTAAAAAACTCTTTGCTGGAAACTAAATTCTGCACAAAAACTCTTGCTGAAGACTGAATTTAAATGGACAAAAAATACTCTTTGCTAAGAGACTGAATTCTGCACAAAAAAATATATATATGTATATATTTTTTTTTTTTGGATAAAAAATTTATATGATTTGGAAGGGGGCGGTATGATATGAAGGAGATGGAGTAATGTGGTGGGGGCGTATAAAAGTGAATGGAAATCAATATTGAATATGGGAGGGAGCGGTAATGGAGTGTGGTATTAAATACGAGTGGTGGTTTTGGGAGGGGCGTTGTATTAATTATGGAAGGGTGTAAATGGTATTAAGGGCGGAAATGGATAGCAACTGGTGTTGATATAATACAACCAGCGTTTAAATATAATGGACAGCGTTTAAATACAATGCGTGGGCCAAGGAGCAACGTCGCCAAGGGAGGTATGGTCGACGGTGATACCATATGAATGGACAGCGTTTAAATATGAACGGTGGTATTAAATATGAGCGGTGGACAGTATATATAAAGAAGTGGAGACAACTTATTAATATAATGAAAAGAATTAAACAACGTATTAACAACTTGAACACAGCGTATTATTAAAACACAGACAGCGTGGATAGCGTTGTATGTATGGAACGTATTGCAGATGGAGGTGGTAATATGGCGTTGTGTTATATTGAATATGCCACGGTCGACAGAGCGTATTGGAGAGCTGGTGTTATGGCACTGATATATTGAATGACAGAGCGGGTAGATAGCGTTTTACAAAGCGCATGGAGCACCTTGGGGAGGGCGGAGCCGTGGCAGCCGGAACCTTTGCACTGTATGAAAGGGTCGACAGAGATGAGACAGCGCTGTGGAGGTATATGAATGCTGGAATATATGCAGCGATGTATACAAAGGAGGGAGCGAGTCGTTGTGAATGTGTATTGAATGGAGCGTATACACCAGGGCGTTGTGAGCAGGGAGTGGGGAAGATAAGGCGCAGAGTAGGGAGGGAGAGGGCGCAGAGTTGAGGGAGAGGGCACAGAGTAGTGAGGGAGAGGGAGGTGAGTCGATGGAGAATGGAGAATGGAGGAGGCCCAAAAGGCCATTACAAAAAAAAAATTTGAAATGGAATCTTGCAGAATGACAGAGCCTGCAATTTGCAGAATGGCAGAGGAGCCTGCAGTCTTTAGGAGCTGCAGGAGCTGGAGCTGCAAATGTCAGGGCTATATAGAGAAAAAAAATGCAGAATAATAGTCTAGCAATTAAGAGCAGCAGAAAACTATTAATAAAAAATTGACTGAGCAAAGGAGAGGGAGTTACACCACAGGCAGAAATGCCAATAGTGGAGCTGGCTCTAATACCATGTCAAACCAGGAGGTAACTCCTCAAAATCAGAATGTGTATTAGCTGAAGAATGCACATGGATTTATACATGGAGGTGAGGCTATTGGGATTCATCTCCCAATGACTCTTGGCCTTCCTTATTTCCTAATATTAATTAATATACAATATTAAATATGCACACCCATCCATAGGATTAGGTGTCAACAACATCATTATCTTGAATACTATTTGTTCTTATAGAGTTTATTTTGGTTGCACATTTTTCTTAGGAGGCCAATTTTAAACCTCAAAATTCCCCTAATGAGAGCAGCTTTGTTTCATCAACCAGAGAAGTCCTCAAGACCCTTGGTCATATCTGCAGGGTATTGAAGGTGCACATCATTCCTATTATCACAAAAATTAGAATGCACCTGTGCAATATTAGTACACCCCCACTCCTCCATCCTGGCCTACACCTCCTACTTGTCCTTACAACTGTCCATATCATCCTCGATTAGTGAACCAACCATTTCAGCAGTATGTTCCTCAACCACCATAGTGGAACAACCCATCATAGGGATGGAGGCCTCAAAATAATGAAACACCTACTCTAATGCCTTCACATCAACCTCAACCTCATCTTAATCAATATACTCCACCCGAAAAATAGATAGGCACATCCAGTTTACAATGGAGAGACATCTTATCCAGCTTATGCTATGGAGATACAAGAGATTATCTAAGGTTGGGAAGAGTACTGCCAGAAAAACATTCTCCATCTCCACCTTTAGAGGTTTATGAGGAAAAGGAAGAAAGTAACACTATTATTAAAAAAATTCCTATTCCTGAGCACTTGATCCACTCTAACCAGCACACCCTAGAGGAGATCGAACTTCTGGGAGAACTGAAAATTTTGTGTGTAAAAATACCCCTTATTTAGGCCATTAAGGATGTCCCTATTTACAATAGTCTCATCAAGGAAAAGTGCTTCAAGAAAATTGGGAGAAAGAAGAAAGATACCCCAACCATCAATTTAGTAGGACAATTGTCGAACTTAATGTTGGGAAGGGTGATCTTCCCAAAGTACCTAGACCCTGGTAGTGTAGTTGTAGTGTTAAAATAGATGGTGTCATAGTCCCCAATACTTTGATTGATCTCGAGGTTTCCATCAATGTCATAGTTTCCCCAATACTCTGATTGACCTTGGTTAGCCACTGTCGATGCTTATATCAACTGCCGGGCCGAAATCATGACTATTAATAATTGGTCCTTGTTTAAGTAGTTGATATTATATCCTCCATCCAAACCTTCTATTGACCATAATATACCTTTATGGTTGGAGGAAGAAGAAGAATGTGAACCATACAACACTACACCCTACCCCATTTGTACTATAGATACTATTCTTAGAGGGGGCAGCTTGATGAAGATGAATTCATCGATCAAGTCATTCAAGACGAGTCCCCCACTGACATCCCACTTGAAAACCTAGTCAAAGAATATGAAAGCCACCCTTAGATGGAACTGCACTCAGTTCATTCAACCTCTGAAACCACCAAGGATGTGGAATTTTTCCCATCCAAATATTTGAAAATTAACTAAAACCTCTCAGGTAGAGAATAAGAGAAGTTATGCCATCTTTTGAAAGAAAACCTAGATGAATTTTCTTGGGACTACAAGGACATGAAAAGGGTGCATCCCTTGGTGTGCACACATCATATTTACATTAAAGACGGATGCAAGTCTGTGTGCCAACCCCAAAGGAGGATGAACCCAACTCTAAAAGACATATTTAAGGAAGAACTGCAGAAATTGTTGGATGCAGGTTTCATTTATCCTATATCACACAGTGAATGGGTATCTCCTCTTGTCCTAGTCCCAAAGAAGAATGGAAAATGGTGAATCAATTTTTATTATCAGTAAGTCAACAAAGCCACCAAGAAGGATCGTTTCCCTTTTCCCTTTATAGATCGAGTCCTGGATGGCCTTACAGGAAATAATTTATTTTCTCCCTTAGATGGGTTCAATGAATATAACAAGATCCAAATTAGCCTCAAAAACCAGTACAATACTACTTTCACATGTCCTTGGGGTACTAACTATCTTCCAAAGAGCTTTCTTGAGCATTTTCTCTGAGCTATTCCATAAATCGGTTGCAATATACATGGACAAATTCACACCCTATGGGGATGACTTCCAAGAAGCTCTCTCTAATTTGGGAAATGTGCTGAGAAGATGCATTGAGATGAATCTCTCCCTGTGCCCAGAAAAGTGTGAATTTTTGAAAAGAGAAGGAGTATTATTAGGCCACTCAATATCCCAAGAAAGAATACAAGTGGACCCAAACAAAATCACCATCATTGAAAGGGTACATTCTCCTCAAAAGCAGAGATATTTCAAGAGTTTCTTAGGTTTAGTTGGCTACTATAGAAGGTTTATCAAAGATTTCAGCAAGTTGGCTTTACCATTATTTGGTTTGTTGGCCAAATACTCTAAGTTTACCTCATCTAGTATATGTTAGAATATTTCGAGCTAATTAAGGGAAAGTTAACTACTGCCTCCATTCTCCGAGGTCCAAACTAGGCTCTGTCTTTCCACATCCACATAGATGCATTATACAAAGTTGTGGGGGAAGCCTTGGGGTATTTAAAAGACAAATTGCCTTATGTAATATACTTCATTAGTAAGAACTTCTCCAAGGTTTAATTCAATTATACTATCACAGAGAAGGAAATCTTAGCCACTGTCCATGCTTTAAATAAATTTAGACATTATATCACTGGTTATCAGGCCTTTGTACACAATGACCATGCATCCATCAAATATTTAATGAAAAAACTTGATGTTAGTGCTAGAATAATTATATGGTTTTTATTATTACGGAATTTTGACCTAACCATTGTCGATAAACCTGGAAATGAGCATGTTGTTGCTGATATTTTATCCAAATTAGCTCTACTTGTAGATGAAGAAGGAATGGTTGATGACTAGCTCCCGGATGAACACCTCTTTACTATGTCAACACTCTCTCCATGGTTTTCTAACATATCTAGCTACTTTTTTTCTAAAAAGTTCCCTTTTAACGTCTCATCCAAGGAGAAGAGAAACATCATCATAAAAAGCATCCATTTCACCTGGACTAAGGGAAATATCTTCAAGTTGGGCCCTGACCAAATTCTTAGGAGATGTGTGAAGGAGGAAGAATTTTTTGACATCCTCTCTGCATGTCATGATAGCCCTTGTGGAGGCCACTTTGCTACAAAAAGGACAACCTTCAAATCTTTTCAGGTAAGTTACTATTGGCCTACCCTTCACCAGGATGCCATAATATACACTAGTAGTTGTGGCTAGTGCCAAAGGATGGGGAAACCTACACAAAGGGATGGGATGTCATTGTACCATTAGGTGGTTGTAGAGTCATTTCACAGGTGGGGCATGTAATTCATTGGACCCATTGAACCACCATCTGGGCAGAAAAAGTATATCATAGTCTGCACTGACTACCTAACAAAGTGGGTTGAAACAAAATATGTAAAGCTAGAAGGTTTTCTACAAAATTAGGTATCCCAGAGAGGAAGTCATTGATCAGGGGGCACAATTCACATCTCATCTCATTGAGAATCTTCTAAGGAGGCACAAGATAAAGAATAAGACTTTTACTACCTACCACCCTTGAAGAAAATGACCAAGTGGAAGTGACCAATAGAACCTTGGAGAATATCCTCACCAAGGTCTTGAGCAGCAGCAGAAAATATTGGGTGGACAGATTGGTAGAAGCTACTTGGGCCTACAACACTAGTTGAAAAACAACAACAAGGTTAACTCATTATGATTTGGTCTATGGGAAGAAAGCTCTTCTTTCAATTGAGTTTGAGTTCAAAACCTTAAGAATGACATACGAGTTAGACCTAAAATATACAAAACATCCAACAAGAAATGTTGTTGTAGTAAAATGGGTTGAATGAGTTCAGGATGCAAGCAATCATTCACCCATAAGTGATTCATATGGAAAGGAACGTTTGGCATGGAAATTACAATAAGGAGAAATAATTTCAAGAAAGAGATTAGGCGTTGCTGTATGACTCAAGGTTCAAGGATTTCAAAGGAAAAATGATGACAAGATGACTGGGACCCTACAAAGTGGACAAATATTATGATAATAGGATATTTCATATGAAGACCATAGATGAGGAGGGGATTCCCCTGCTTGTTAATGGTTACAGGCTCAAAGGTTACAAAAACCCCACGTCTAAGGCTAAATTTATAAATTCCATAAACAAGGAGGCGTATGTCCTTGAAGAATCCATAGTTTCCAGTGCATCCCCCGCCTAGAAGAAAGGGAAAAATAAAGAGGCATGGGTGAAAACCTCTCCGAGGTGCCCAAGGCCAACTCCAGGGTTGAAAACCTCCATGAGGCAATCCTAGAGCAAAAAAGAAAGAGACAAAGAAATAAGAATAAAAATTTCCTTGGGTGAAAACCCCCTAGAGGCACCCAAGATAAGCGTGTGGGTGAAAACCTCTATGGAGGCAACCCACCTAACTTCAAAAAAAAGAAAAATAAAAGAGAGAAAAATAAAGAAAAATAAAAAGAGAAAGATGATACCTATGCACTCACCTATTTTTTGTTTTTCATGGTATTGATCAATGATGGTTTTTGGATCCAGAGAAACATTTTTTCCTCATTCTCCCTCTCCTCTGTTTACACACTCCATGGACCACTCCATCATGCACCCATTCATTCATTTCACCTCACAGGTAGGAGTAAAATTTGATTTCCCTGAATTTAATTGCTACAGGAAAGTCTAGGAGCTCAGGATTCTTGTAGTACCACAAGAAACCCTGTAAATGCTATAGGAAACTTATTTAGGAAGAAATAAGCTCTCTAAAAAAAATTTAAAATTCAAAAAGAGCGTGATAATTTATTTTTTTTCCTATACCCACCACTCCTAACCATCAGTTCACTCCATGCACAAGGATTCACTCTCGAAAACCTATGTTCCGCCACTAGTAGCTAAATCATTTATACCTTCGAATGAGACCTCTTCCCTTACTTCTCCATCACTCAAATCATTCCATCAATCCATCCCTAACCTTCATAAACCATTTCACTCCATCCCTAAGCAATCTAGAGCCCCAAGAAGCAGAAAGAAGGTTTCTACAGGAAGTTGGAAAGTTTCCTGTAGCAATTATGTGTATGGCACAACAAGGACAAAATATGAAGATAAGTTGAAGAATATGGTGTCAAAGGACCACCAACATACTCCATAAGAGTTAACACACCAACCAAGGCACCTGTGGACCTCCATTCAACACCTACAAGAGAAAAATACAAACAAAAAGGTTAAGAAGTTCACTCAGAAAACAAGCTGCTCACTTAGAAAAACATTAAATAAAAACACAACAAAATAAAGAGAGCCATGGCTATCACCAAACTCCAACTCCTTGCACTAGATCATTTATACAACACACCAGCACCAGGTAGGCTCAGGTATGAACCTTCACCTCTTGCTATGCATTCATAATGATCAAAATGGTTTAATGTCGAGGTTTAAAGACTTAAAAGGGAAAAAGGTGGCCAATTAACTTGCCCACCTTCGTAAAGTTAAACTGAATGAAAAATTTAAGTGTACATGCCACCTAGGCAAGTAAAATAATTCAAGGGAGAGTGAACAAGGACAAGGATGTGATTTTGAGGCTGCAACAATGATTATCTAGAGTGGGACGAATGGTCCCAAAGAGGAAAACTCATGCGCAGTAGACGTCATCACTCCGCTCAAAATTCAGTTAAAAGGGCCATAAAGGTAAGATATGGATCATTATACCCACTCCGTTGATAATTTCGAGAGTAGTGGGAGTAAAATAATTCAGAGGAGCCATCAGAGAGAAGAGCATCGAGCTTGAGCTTTCATACAGCCTCGTGCTACAGGAAACAATGAAGTGCTACATGAAACTACACAGGGAGATTAGCAGGGATAATGAGAGAAAAACAAAGTCACCTTTGAGTGATATTACTTCCTAAGGCCACCATCTCCCAAGAAAAAACACTAGAGGATAGAGGTAAGTGGTTGCCACCCTCCAGAATTAAAATTTCTCCATAAAATTTAGACACAGTCAGTTATAATTTGGGAATTAAATGGTGAAATATGAATTTGTTTAAGACCATCATCTCCAAGACCTATTCACAAGTAATTATCAAACAAAAACCATCTTACCACCTTCCTATCACAACCATAAAAATGGGAGGGGTATTTAAAATAAGGGAGCCCACTGATATTAAAATAATAAGACTACATCCTCAAGCTTGTAATGGATATTTTCAAGAACTACCAATGGCTAGGTTTCTTCGAGGTTCTCAAGGATTTTGATGAGGAGATAGCTCAAGAGTTTGCATTGGATCTGCAATCACACTCAGAGGAGAGAGCCACCACTGTGGTTATAGGCATATCTATCACACTTTCACCTCAACTAATCAACATAATCATGATTTTTCCATTAGGATTCAAGTGGATTAAGGAAGATAGTTTGCCAAGCACTACAGCAAAGAAAATATTCCTTTTTCCAGGAGAAGAGTTCATTGAGGAAAAGAATGGATTGAGGAGAAAAATCCTTCCATACCCTTGGGATGAAGTAGCCTTCCACATCATGAAATTCATATCCTGTGAGGGCAGACTTAGTGTAATATATGGGTACCATTTCAAGTTTTTGACTAAACCTATATTTCAAGGAGAAATCCCTCTAGAAAAAAGATTGGTCATCCCTCATTTCCTCCTAAACTCAATAATAGACATGAGAAAAAAGGTGAGGTGAAGGAAGTGCTAACATTTGGCTCATCATGGGCTTATCAAACTGATAGTGAGTGATTCTTTGAGAAGATTAAACCTCCCTATGTCTTCATCCTCATTCATACACATGGATAGGGAAGCCTTCATAGCCACCAAAACATGACAAACCTCCACCTATATTCTTAGAGAGAGGGAGGTAGAAGGAGAAGAAGAGGAGGCTGAAGATGAGGAAGATGAAGAAGAGATGGAGGTTGAAATAGAAAACACAGAGATATTAGAACAAAAGAAAGAAAAAGAAAAAGAGGGAAATGAAACAGAGAAGGAAGATACTGAGGGGAAGAAGGAAGAGAAGACATAGGAGAATGAAGTATTGGACCCTATGCTAGGCACTGATACCTCTCCTCAACACACCATCATATCACTAGAGATAATAGATTAGGAAATGGCTACTACCCTAGCCACTTTGAGAACACCAGTGAGAGAAAAGAGGAAGAGACAAACACCCATGTATTTCATGACTAGGAAGAGCCAAAGGGTGAGGCAGGGGAAACCACAAACTCCAAGTAAAATCCCTATTACCATTGAGGATTCACCCAAGAAGGATGATGAAATAAGGATAGAATAAGGAAAGGTTAAAGAGGTCACCTCACCTGTGAGGCCCCCTATGACATAAATAAGAATAAATTCTGCATGTTTGACATTCCCTACACATCTACCGACCCCCACAGACCCTCAAAACAAAGAAATATAGAAAAAAAAAGCCAGAGAGGGTTTTTGCATAGGAAAAATAGAGTTTTCTATAGGAATCTCTGTCTTTACTATAGGAAACTCTAGCAGACCCAGAATCAGAGAAAGAAGCCTTGGATGAGGGAGAAAATACACCCATGGGTGGGAAAGGGGCCCAAGAACTTGAGGAAAAAACACAAAATGAGGGGAAATATGCCAAAGGGGAGGATGAGAAAGATGACAAAGAGGAGCCTACCTCACCAAAACTTGTCCCCAAATATGTATCAATAGTGTCACACCCTAGCCCTTAGCCAAATCTCGGCTCCTACTATACATTTATTGAAGGGGAATATTGATTCCTCAGAATTTTACAGTACCTTTATTTTATCAGTTGGAAGAGGAGAGGGAACACACTCATAATTAGATGAATATTGCTACAACCAAAGGTGTGCATGACATAGGGGTTGTTGGGTGCCATTTTTGTACACTTTTCCTACACTTTTTTTCCCTATTTTTCCTCATATCTCTAACAAATGGGAGTATCTTTGCCTCTTTTTCGGGAGGATGAATGTTTGGAGAAGATCTATGGTCTTTGTGTTGTTTTTCCAGATGTCATTTATAGCACCAAATATCCCAAGCACGAGGTCCACAGGAGTAGTTAAGGGGGTGATGTTACAGCGAAGGGATGCTGTTACACCTTGTTGTTACAGACCCATCGAGAAAATGCTGTTACACTCTGCTATTACAGACCCACTGGTGAACTGTTGATATAGTTGTACCGCTGACTGGATCTCATCAACACCTATTGTGAACCTGTGCTTTAGATGTTACACTACAGCTGTGGTTCTATTACGATAGTCATAGAATTTGTTAGCATTGTATTTTTGGATAACAGCCCAAGGGTGGTTTTGATTGTAATCTATAATTTTCTAGTCCGAACTTTTTTAGGAAGTGGTTATAACTATATGAGTTCTATTTAGATCAGCATGAGATCATAAGATTCTCATAACTGATCTATCCCTTTATTTTCTGAGATGTAACCATTATATATTTCTCGGCCCTAGAGGTCGAAAGAGAGCGAAGAAAGAAATTATTTCGGCTCTGTAATTGTGTTCAGATTAATATAGATTATCCTGTTATTGTTGTTACATGCGTTATTCAATTTAGTTTTTGTTAAGTTATTTTTCTACCTGTGCCTTGCTAGGGAGGAAGGGCCCTCCTTCTTAGCAGGGATTGCAGTGATTAAAGTAGTTGTGTGTATGTATTTGTATTTCAGTTTATGTATCAGTAGAGTGTTGTTTTTGTTGTACATCTGTGAATATATCCACTTCAATTTCAATACTTTGTATGTTGTTACACATGTGATATTAAATATACCAACTAGATACTTGTTGTGTGGCATGCTAGAATATATTAATTGAAGTGTGATTCCAATCTTGTAGATCCTTTTATTTCTGCATGAGTGATTTACTTCTAGCATTTACTTCAGCAACTATTTCTTTTCTTTGGAATTGCTTTTGGTTAGTGTATCGGCACAGACAATGCAACTGTCATTGGAATAAAAATATGTCCCTAGATTTATAATTAATGTGTACTGTTTAGGCATTTAACATTGATTAATACAGCTCAACATTTTGGCATCGCTGCCGGGGATATTAGTGACGATCCAATCAAGCAGAGTTGTTTCTTAGAAGTGCAATTTCTGTGTGTTTTTTAGAGTGTCTCCAGCAAATCAATTACCACGAAGTGAGATGAGAGGTAAGAACCTGCACAACACTCTAACAAACTTGAGTGGGCTCACCAATGTCTTGCTGGGACACTTAGAAGAGTGAATTTTGAGATTTTTTTTTTTTTAAGAGTGTCTCGAGTGACACAATTATCAGGTGGTAAGACAAGAGGTAATAACCTGCACATAGCTCTAAAAAAATTTAGTGGGCTCACCAATGTCTTGCTGGGACACTTAGGAGTTGAATTTTGGGTGTTTTCTAAGGGCGTCTTCAGATATACAGTCGTTGCGAGGTAAGACGAGAGGTAAGAACCTGCGCATTGCTCTAACAAACTTGGGCAGCCTCACTGTTGTAGAACATGAAAGCACTTATAGAATGAATTGATAAACATAGGGCCCATGTGTGCTGGTAGGACAACATCAACATCTAAAAACACCCTCCACTCTACTGACTATAGGAAATATGGGTCATAAGAATGAAAAGAAGAGTGCAGATTCAAGAAGAAAGACATTCTTTGGAGATCTGATCTCAAGGGAAAAAAAGGAATAGTCCACGTCATACAGAGATAATAGGAAGACAAGACCATAGAAATAAGCTACCATATCAAATCCTGGACCATCAGTGTCTTCCTTGTCTGGACATCACCATCCTTTGAACAACATATCCACTCCTGATATCAAAACTCTAGATTCAAAACAATAGTGGAGAATCATTGATCAAGATCTGAGAATTGAAGGACACGGAGAGACCAGTGGGGAGCATCAGGGACCTGAGGAACAACATTCAGTTGATCATAAATTGGATGCCAGTAGTGTTGTTAAACAGTTGGTCGTGGAATATCCTGATCCTTTTATCTATCAATCTCCAGTACACTCTTAGGTCAGTTCATCCCATCAGGAAGAATCTGCCATGGGGGATGAGAATGTCAAAACAAATAGCTTTGGTACTTTTGAATTCCCAATAGTATTAACACAGGATGAGGCTCCTATGAATAATATTCTTTTAGCATCCCTACCATCCTTTCAAGGGATGGTTGTTGAAGACCCTGACACCTTTTTGTTCGAATTTGATGTGCTGTGTAGAGGTTATGAATGCACTTCAGATGCCCAGAAGCTAAAATTATTCCCTGATACTTTGAAAGGAGTTGCATTAATATGGTTCATGAGATTGGGTGCTGGCATGATTCAAACTTAGAATGAAATTAGAGAGGCCTTCCTATTTAAGTATCAGGATTACTATCAAACTAGGGATTTGAAGGACGAGATTTTCAGAATTTCACAAAAGGAGGAGGAAATCCTGGAAGACTATCTGGAGCGATTGCACTACAATTTACAAAGGTGTAATTTCAGTAACTTAGACCCAAAAATTCTAAATCCAATATTATTAAGAGGTATAATAGATGATTTTCTGGAGCATTTCAACATATTGGGAAAAGGAGACATATCGCAAGAACCATTTGATGAAATAATGAAGCTTTGCCTCCATAGCTCAAGAGGATCGGTCAAAGGGAAAGTTTCAGTTCGGGATCCTTTAGTCCGGATACAGAATTCCATGAGTGGAGGAGTAACCAAAGTATATACTGTGAACTTATTTGAGGATTTTAAAACCGACCGCCTTAGCACTCTCTCTGCCCAGATCATTATGGTACAAGTCAAGAAAGAACAAGCAAAAGCTGAAGCAGCCATAGCAACATTCTATCCCTGATGCAAAAAGAAACATTTGGAGAGAGAATGCGGACTGAATAGTGTCAATCTATGCAACATCTGTGAGTTTCCACACTCTACGAATCAGTGTCCTAAGTTTCCTAGATTGAAGGTGGTACTTCGAGAAATAAGTGAGGATGTTCAATCTTCTTATTTCATTGGATCAAAGAGACCATGGCAACTGCGACCTATAGGTATGCCTTCAGATTTTTCCTCTTTTTATCCTTGGAATAATGTTTATAATAGTCATCAATATCCATGGAAGTATCCTACTCCTTCCTCAACATAATTCCCTTCACCATGGAACCAGTGGCCGTCTCCTCCACCAATGTAATATCCTCCATCACAACCCAATCCTTGGGGTCATAAATGGAGAAGTAATGGCCAAGGTTCAGTACCCCCTCCTATACCAATACAACAACAATAGTTACAAATTCCTTCTATTCAAAATCCTATATCTTCTGTCCGACCCCAATTACCTATGCAACCTAACCCAAATCCAAATAATAAGGTAGCCTAGAGAATGGATGCTCTGGTTACCCTCCAAAATTATCTTATTACTCCTATTGGACTTAACAAGGTTCAGCTTTGATCAGGGAAAGTAATCAGATTTGAAGACACTACCATTATTACCAAAGAATATGAATCACCTAGGAAGGATATGGATGATTCTGAGGCAGCTGTTACACATGTAACAACTGATACAACACCCGTTGTTACATCTATAGCAGCCATCTCGGGAGGGTCTGTTGTTTCCGCATCATCCAATCCAAGTAATCTTGGTACATCCGTGATAGATGACTCAATTGTTGGCATTCAAAATCCTCCATACCCTCAATGATTAACTAAAATTGGGTTGGTCTCACAACCTGAATCCTAATTCCTCAAGGAATTGCAAAATTTGTATGTGCAGATTCCTCTGTTACAATCTCTTAAATAAGTGTCTATATATGCTAAAACAGTGAGGTATTTATGCGTCAAAAGACCTGGAAGGAAACCTAAAGACCCTGCTACAATCCATGTCATGGGGAAATTGTTTGATCTTACGATTGATCAGCCTTTTTTGACTAAA
Organism: Pinus albicaulis; assembly: GCA_034641835.2. NCBI lineage: Eukaryota > Viridiplantae > Streptophyta > Pinopsida > Pinales > Pinaceae > Pinus > Pinus albicaulis. The sequence continues at coordinate 54,788,623 of CM076582.1, read as the reverse complement.
TATAATGACATGGGGAACCCTACAGTGATTTCGCATATTGAAAATCATCCCATAACCAATACTTTTATTGATCTAGGGGTAGATATAAATTTCATAAATGAACACCTCTTCATCTCTCTAGGACTTCATGGACCTAGACCGACCATGTCAAGCCCGAGGGAATGATAGAATTTGTGGTTATCACTGTGGCTTCCTGGAACTATCTAGTTGACTTTGTCATTTTACAAACCAAATCCAACTTGGGGGGTCATCCTTTAATCTTGGGAAGACCGTGTCTGGCCACTGCAGATGCATATATTGGATGTAGGTATAGATCTATGGTGATCTCATATGGACAGGCCACTCAGAACCTGAACCTTTATCCCCCAGAAAAACCTCATATGGATTCGAGTAGTCCCTGGTGGGACAAATTTGCACCTGAATATGATATTTTCCTACCTCTTCTCACACTTGGAAAAGCACAATACTTTAAGGATGAAACATAGGACGATATCATTAATGGTTTTATTAGTAATTAAATACTTGTTGCCTCCATTAGAGATTTGGGAGAAGAATATGAGGTAGATGATGCAATTATTGAACATTTGAAAACAACACCTCATACCATCAATAGTCCTATTGAAATTGAACTTGGGAAATTCTTAAACATCAATCCTAACTTAATTGTTGAAAAAAAAATTTTTTTGATACAACTGTTACAGAAATGCAAAAATGCATTTGCATGGGACTATATGGATATGAAAGGAATCCATCCTGGCCTATGCACTCACTGCATTTACCTTAAAGAGGACTGCAAACCAGTTAGACAATCTCAATGCTGAATGAACCCTGCACTTAAGGAGATAGTGAAGGAAGAATTGTAGAAACTCCTTAATGCTTATTTCATCTACCCTATTTCTGACAGTTAGTGGGTGTCTACGCTTGTCATAGTTCCAAAAACGAATGGCAAATGGAGAGTTTGTGTTGACTATAGAGAGCTTAATAAGGCCACTCAAAAGGACCATTTTCCTTTACCATTCATTGATGAGGTCTTGAAAACTCTTTCTGGAAAAAAAATCTTTTCATTTCTAGATGGATTTAGTGGCTATAATCAAATACAGATTGCCTTGGCAGACCAATACAAGACAATCTTCACTTGCCCCTAGGGTACTTTTGCATACAGAGTCCTTCCCTTTGGCCTCTGTAATGCACCAGCAACCTTTCAGAGGGCAATATTGGGTATTTTTTATGATCTTTTGAATGATTGTCTTGAAATATTTATGGATGATTTTACACGCCATGGGGATGCCTTTGAGACAACATTAGCTAACTTGGAAAAACTGCCGGAACGCTACGAAGAAACTAATGTTGCTCTAAGCATGGAAAAATGCCACATGATGATGACCAAGGGAATTGTTCTGGGACATTTCATTTTAGCATATGGAATCAAGGTAGATCCTGCAAAAATTGAGGTAATCTCAAAAATTCTGACCCCTAAGACTCCAAAAGAGGTAGGTAGTTTTTTCAGACATGCAGGATACTATAGGAGATTCATAGAGAACTTTTCAAATATTGCATCTCCTCTATTTTCATTACTCATGAAAGATGTAGAATTTGTGTGGATAGGGAAGTGTGAGAAAGCCTTTTTAAAGTTGAAAAACTATGTAACAGCAGCACCTATTTTATGAGGACTAGACTAGGCATTGCCATTTCATATTGCTACGAATGCAACTGACATCGTTGTGGGTGTTGTTTTGGGGAAACTGGAGGAGAAGAAACCTTATGCCATTTATTACATCAGCAAGAACTTAACTCTAGCAGATCTCAACTATATTGTTACTGAGAAGGAATTCCTAGTAGTAATGCATGCTATCAACAAATTCCAGCACTACATCACCAGGTACCAAGTATTTGTACACACTGACCATGCTGCAATTCAATTTTTGATGAACAAGCTTGTTACTAATGGTAGAGTTACACGATGGTTATTTCTGTTACAAGAATTTGATATTACTATTTTAGATAAACCCAAAAAAGGTAATGTAGTTGTTGATTTTATTTCTAGATTAACCATAAGTGATGACTGTACTACCACTGAGGATTATTTTACAGATGAATATATTTTTTCCATCTCTACTCACTCACCATGGTATGCAAATATAGCCAATTACCTTGCTGTAGGAAAATTCCAACACCAATTTTCTTCTAAGGAAATAAGGAATATAATAAAACAGAGTGCTACCTACTCCTGGATAGAAGGAAATCTCTATCACATGGAGCCAGATTTTCAGATTAGGTGATGTGTTAGAGAAGATGAGGTATTTGAGATCTTGAAGGCTTGTCATGAAAAACCTTGTGGAGGAAACTTCACTGACAAGAGGAAAGGACATAAAGTACTCTCAATAGGGTACTACTGGCCAACTATATTCTAATATGCCAAGAAGTTTGTGAAAGGATGTGATAGTTGCCAAAGGATGGGCTAGCCTCTTAAATCAGATGAGATGCCACTAAAACCTTAGATAGTGATAGAACCATTTGAGAAATTGACCCTGGAATTTGTGGGACTAATTAATACTTCATCACAGCAAAAATCATACATGTTTGTTTGCACTGATTATGTCACAAAATGTGTCGAAACAAAGGCACTAACCAAAGCAACAGAGCAGGTTGTTTCAGACTTCCTGTTTCAAAATATTTTTGTTCACTTTGGGATACCCAGAGAGATAGTAACAGATGGGGGGCCTCAGTTCACATCTCATTTGATCAAGAAGTTGGTTGAAAAGTATGGAATTCATCACAGAATCACTTCACCATATCACCCATAAGAAAATAATCAAGTAGAAAGCACCAATAAATTCATTGAGGGAATCTTAACACATACAGTGGCCAGCCATCGAAGAAATCGGGATGAGAAACTTCCAGAAGTACTGTGGGCTTATAGGAAAACATGGAGGAATACTACAGGCTTCTCACCATATGAATTGGTGTATAATACGAATTCCCTATTCCCCATGGATATTGAAATAAAGACATTAAGAACAACATTGCAGGTTGATCTGGATTTGAGTATGGCACATACACAAAGACTGAACCAACTCAGTGAGTTGGAAGAGAAAAGGCTGGTTTCCATTCAATAGAGAGATATCATTCAACAGGAAAGAGCTAGATGGCATGATGGGTATATTAAGAAAAAAAATTTCTAGAAAGGAGATTTGGTTCTTTTGTATGATTCAAGGTTCAAAGATTTCAAAGGCAAGCTCTGCACCAGATGGCTAGGTCCTTACGAAGTGGACATGGTCTTTGACAATGGGATAGTACTATTGGTCACCATTGATAGTGCTAAGACACCGTTACTAGTTAATGGGCACCGTCTAAGGTTATATCATCAACCCACTTCGAAGGAATCATTTGTCAAAGTTGTCCTGGCATCTGATCTTCATGTTACGATAGCAGGGGAAAATTCTCCTGTGCAGCAGTTGAAAAGAACCTTTATGGCAGCTGTTACACCTGTTTAAAAAAATAAAAAAAATATAATAATAATAATAATAATAATAAATAACTAAATAAATAGAAAAAGAAAAATAATAAATCTAACTGTGAAAACCCCTTTCCAGGGCACAGTCAGACAGTTGGTAATAGCTGAAAACCACTCTTGTGGCGGCTATTACACCCATGGTTTTCTTCCTGAAACATTATCTTCCCGTTTTGATCTATTTTATAGGATGATGGTATTCATGTAATTTTCTTTTCCGTACCAATTTATTCTGATTATTATGTTTTTTTGAAGAATAATCTAAGGGCTATGTTGGTTGTTACACATGTAACAACCGACAGCCACGAACACTGTTCCTTATGTTTCATTCCACAACAGCAATAATCGTGCCAGCCAAACGCAAGAACATGAGCGCTCCAAGTAGAACGCCGCCAATTCGAAATCTTCCTCCACGCCACCTCAGGTATGTCATTCAAAAGGTAAATGTTATCATTTATGATTTGGTGATTAATTGGCAGAAGTAATGATATTCCTGGGATGGCCATGGGCGGTCGTCACCATTAAGGTGGGGGAGGGGATATGTCTTGAAATCATTGCAAAAGTTCATAGTCATAAACTTCTATCAAATTCGCATGCACCCAATTAATAACACAATTGCCAATGATGACCGAATCCATTTGGAAATGAGTGTGTGTACTATATCTCATTACTTTTCATAACGATACATTTATGAATATTAGTGTGAGGTACGATTTGGTAATCCGTAAAAGCTGTCACTTCCCATCAAACTCCTTGACTAAAACCTTGCATCCTCATTGTAAACTCGTCAATTGGAATAAGCAGAGATGCCGAGAAGCAGCGAATTCAGAAACACAATGATATTACAGTGGGGCTCAGCAGCAAGAAGCGAATTTAGAAACAAACAACAAAGGTGGGTGGAGAAGCAGTCAAGCATGAGTCGTATTTTATGGATTCCTTGCAGAATTTTCTAGAAGCCTACCATATATTCAGAGATGCCAGATGGATTGAGTATTTCCAGAAGCTTGAAGGCTCAGACGAGACAGTGGCAATTGAATTTTCTCAGAATTTGAACAATAATCAAACCCGAGTAAGGGGCATGCAAGTTGAGGTGACTAAATAGGTAATTTCCCAGGTAACTTCACTTTTAGTAGAGGGGTGGAGGTGGTTTAACAGAAAAATCAATGACCCCTCCTTGAAAGAAGACTTCCTAGAAGGAGAAGAAAAAATAGAGAAGAAAGGGAGAGGAATTGACAGGTTGTCACTTCCTCATCCTTGGGAAGATGTTGCCCTAGGTTTAATTAAATATATCACTTGTGAGGGAATATCCATGATAGTGTTTAACTATCACTTTCCTCTGCTTAATCACCTTCGCCACTAGCAAAATATTAATCTTCCATTCTATTTGTTAGGGAACATCAGGCATATGGCGGAAGCAGTAAACCAGAGGCATGTGTGACTAATCACAAACTCATCAAGTTAATCGTGCTAGATGCCCTAGGCCAGCAAGGAAAAAATTGGGAAGAATTCAAGAAAAAGAGGTCGAGGACAAGTCGGGGGAAACAAGCCATGACTTCAAGAGGAAGTTAGGAAGAAGTGGAAACCCAAACTCGGTCTACTAGAGTTAGAATTGTGAAAGAGCCTATTGATGAACCAATTGGGGATAGAATTCCAAAACAAAGAGTGAAAGTCAGCATACCTATAGAACCTTTGCCTACAGCTGGAAAGTATACATAAGTAGAAGTTTTAGAAAAATAAAGGCAACCCTCTTCATCAGGTAAGGATGAAACTCATGCCCTGTTTTTAGAACTCAGAGATATAAGAAAGGAAAATGAAGAATTAAAGCATAAATTATCTGAGGGGAATGAAATCTCGGTTTTTGTATGAATGACATGTTTTCAAGACTTAACAATAGTGGGATATAAGGTCTGTAGAGAAAATATCAACCCAATGGAAACAAAAACAGAACAATAGGAGGTTGTTACACAAGAACCTGCTGATGATACTACTGTTACACAGGAACCAATATTTAAAGTAGAGCCTCCTCTAATAATTGACCTAGAAGCCAACCCATAAGAACCTGTGGAGGCCACTCCTATTGAATAAGAAACAATAATGGACGCAAAGGATACTCTAGGTGGAAACAAAGGGGCTGACACACAAGAACCCATTGAGGAAGCTGGTGTTACACAAGAACTAGCAGCATAGGTGGAACATTAACCATGTAGCAGAGGATGTTACACCCATTATTGATGTAGATATTGAATGCAGAAGAAGGTTGAGTCCCATCTCGAGATGGAGTTATGAGAAAATCTTATTAATTTCCAAATTACAAAAGTGGAAACAGGAAGCAATCTCCCTTTGGGAGGGGACAATTTCACTGAAGGAACATCAGAGAGAAATAGACACTTTACATGAAATATGGATGAAAGAAGATTTGAAGAAAGGATGGGAGAATTACAAGAATAAGGAAGCTCTGAATAAATAGGAGGAACAACTGCTGTTGTTACAGCAGCAAGTTCGGGATCTCACCATGGATATGAAAAAAATTCATGACCTCGCCCTCAATTTTCTTGGTTGTAGGCGGCCTTCTCCATCCTATGCTATCTTTCTATGGGAATGTTACTTCCTGTTCCAGATGAAATTTGTTATGGAAGATAGGCCTTATTTATGTTCTTCCACTCACACATTTCTAGATGTCTTCCGTACTTCTGATTTCGATGAGCAAAGCTTGTTGTGTGAGTTATTCTTACACAATATTATTTGTGAACATGTGAGTATGCAGATGGTCATGATAGTATTCTCCTATATGGGAGATCTTCAGGTGAGAGCTTTTGTGTCCCTCATGAAGAATTATATTGAATGGAATTTGGCCATCAAAACTATGGAGGCTAATGAGGAGAAGATGACATTGTGGGTTTGGGTAGAACCGGGACGGGCTGCTGAGTTAAGGAGAGAATTCAAGAGAATGATGAGTAACCCATAGGATTAAAGAACCGGCTACCACTTATAGAAGAATAATTGTGAACTTTTACCTCAATCAATTCTCAATTATGAAGAGCCAAGCCTTTACAGGGTGCTTGAAATGCATGGAAGCCAGCAGTGCTGAGCTACTGAAGGGGGACCCATTCTCATTCCAGAATTTCATGGTGGTTGTTACACATGTACCATATTATGCACAAATCGTACAATCGCTTGATGCTTTGTGGCTGAGATTGAGATTCAAGTTTCCTTTGATCTGGCTGCTAATTGAGGATTATCAGAGTAATTATGAATTGAGTAAGTATGAGTCAGAGTCCTGGGTATGGAAGTTGATGGCCAATCAGGGGTACAGGTCTGCAGATGAAGATATAGCTAGTGCTTATGATCTCACCGACCTGCACCATAGATATTCCCATGAGAGATGAGTTTGCATGAGGACATGCAAGTATTTCAGTTGGGGGGAGATGTTGGGTGTCAGTTTTGTACACTTTTCCTACACATGTTTTCCCTATTTTGCCTCATAAATATAACCAATGGGAGTATCTTTGCCTCTTTTTCCTAACTTTCTATCCTAACTTGTGCTATTTCACCTTGTTTTTATTACTTTGTCATTTTGTAATATTTCCAAATGGGAAAATTAGCAATATAGGCACCAAAAACACATTTTTTAGAAAATTATGTTATAAAAGTTAATAAAAACTCATGGATCCATTATTTTATACATAATAGCAACCAAATATGCAAGGATATTTTTAAAAAATCACTTTTTCTTAGTTAAACAAGCCTCCGAGGCCCATAACAGCCCCAAAACACTACAACGCCATGACTACTGCAACACAGAAATTTTGAAGCAAGTAACAACGCAGTTTTAATGAGGTTTTATAATAAATAAATAGAGAGACAAATGGATCTTCTGATATATTACTCAATAGAGATTAAAAACTGAGATCTAGTCTCTTTTATACAATTCCAAGACAACTCGGAAAGGATTTCCTGAAATATACCAAAATACCAAAATGCCAGAATGCAGCCCTAGGGCTGAATAAAAGTTGCTATTGAATAACTGGATGAAGATGGATATAGATGATACATATAAGGAGTATATCTCCTCAAATATATCCTTCAAGTGAAAGGTTGATCGTAACGCTGAAGATATCACCCTACAAATCAAGCACTGAAACCCCCACTACAAATTCTCACTGAAATAACGCAGTCAAAGAGGAATACTGCACTTTAGATGATGGGAATATGTTGGACTGGTGCCAGGATGTGAAACAAAACTCAATAATCCCCCTTGCTGATCTCCCAAAGAGTAGAATTCTTCCTCCTCTGAAAAACTAGCTCTGGAAGTGGGTTTCTCAACCTTACACTGCAACACCCTGCAACACAACACAATACTCTACAGAAACTATGTTGTAGCTATATAATGAAGCTTGGCCTTAAGCATAATAGTGGAAATGATGGTATAATGCTCCTCCAAGAGGCCTCTCAAGAAAGAAGATGGGATTCCCACTCGGGAACACTTGGTGCTAAACAACACAACAATCTCAACTAAACAACTGAAGAATGAAAAATAGTCATAAAGACCATAAAATCAATAATCAATAACATCCCTCACTATGGCCGCCTTTCCCTCCTTTTAAAAAATTGTGAGCCTTCTCTGCTTGGGTCCCACTCATTAGGGTTTCCACCATCATGGAATCTTCCTTCCATTCACACTACGTTGTCTCTATTGATGATCCACTCCTCCCATACCAGTGTTGTTGACTTGGTCAAACTTGACCTTGTCCACATGCATTAACCTCTGTTCACACATGAGGGTGCTCTATCCAACTATGAATATGATCCCTTTTCACATTAAGAGGGATTTTATGCCTACTTAAAAGATTTATGGGCCTCCCTACCCATTTATTCATCTAACTATATGTTAATGGAAAAAATAATATCCCAATTAGCTGCATGCCAATTTAGGAATATTATAGTCCTCCCCTCCCAAATGTTGCTTGTCCTCAAGCAACTGCAAGGATAGAACTAAATATCCTCCTCTCCTCCTCCTGTAGCATCCTCATATGATAAAATCCTCCAAGGAACAAGATGTTGTCTCATCAATAAATATCCAAGTTGCCCCTCCCAAGTATGCAAGTTAGCCTTTGGTCACCACCCCAAATAGTTATCATCATGTAAAAATAAAACACCCATGGAGGAAACAATGTGTTGTCTAGAGGCCTTCTTAAGGCATGGAATCTGAGATATGTTGGGAACTATCATTCCCATGTGAATCTCCCATCCCCAAGCTGTCATCCATACAGAATGAGCCACCCTCCAAAATGGTAACTCATGAAAAATCTCCTCCACCTTTGGCTTTGTTGAGGCCTTGAAATTCGCTGCAACAACATGGCGGATGACCACCCGGTCCAGACCTTAAATCAGTTCCTTTTTCATTTAGAATGGTGGCTCCGACTGGTTTAACTAGGTCCAATTACCTTCTCTCAATCTCCATTGGCTTAAAATATGACTTTTATCTATCAATGGGAAAGAGACATATGATCATTTCTCTTGACTATCGGATAAGAAAGTGATCCTTAAGCTAATTTGGGCTTTGCTAGGCCACAACTAAAGTTTTTCCTATTTAAGAAGAGGACTTTTTAGGGATGTATAATTTAATCTATATGCAATATTATTCTAAGATGTAAGCAAAATAAACTATTTTAATCCTATCTCAATTAGGCAGATATAGATCTATCCTAACTAAGAGCAAGATATTTTAAATAATTCAAATTTAAATATATTTGTTTTAAATGAATATCAAGCTAATGAAGTAGTTCAATTGAATGACATTGTCAATATCAAACACATTCTATCTAGAGATCTCTTAACTGAAATAATCAATCAATAACACTCAGGAAGTAGTTTTCAAAATGATATTGATCATTTAATCAGAAACTTGAATAATTAAATAATAACATGCAGAAATAGTTCGTAACATATCACTATTAAATAAATTAGTTTTATAAGATAGATTTCTAAGTAAATAGTTACTTAGAAATCATAATTCAACCCATAAGAGTAGAGACAAATAATAACATAAATTGAGGCAAATTACTCATACCGATAGAAGTGCACAAGTATGCAAGTAAATTGACACATTCATGTTATCATGAAATGAAACCAGAATTTAAAATAATAGTATTATAAATACCAATTTATTAAGCCCATTTCTCCAGCTCCGGTCTCTAATAGTCTTTTACAATGCCTGAACTTCTGCTTTCAAAATCAGAGCTATCGTAGTGCAAGAATCTGTTCATTATACATAACTTCGAATGTAAAAGAAAAACCTCAATAATCTCCAGATATGAGATTTCTCTCCTGTCACCCTACACCTCTAAATCCTCTAGACAATAATGCCATCAATAATTCCAGAATTACAACGGAGAGAAGCCCCTATTACATTTTGCAATCTACTATTTATAATATTTACAAAAGGATTTTTTCATAAGAAAGTTTGTTTGAAGAGTGGTTTTGATCAATCAATTTTCATTGGTTCAAATAATATTATTCAATTGTTGTAGCCTTATCATTGTTTGAGATATTCTTCTTCTCATCTCTTCAACTGTTTTCCTACAAAAATAAATAAAAACAAAATTAAAATGTAAAAATAAAATCAAAATGCAAAATCTAGAAATTAAAATAAATCCAATCAAAAATTAATTAAATAAATAATTGGAATGGAATCTAAGTTTTCTATTGATGCCTGTGATGATCTAATTGGCCAAGGAAATCATCGACGAATGTATCTGTACTCAGAAAAGGCTTGGGAAAATGAAAATGCATAAAATAAAACTCAGAAAATTGATTTTGTTTTAAAAATTCGAAGCTTGATCTTCTTCTAGCTTTTGGGCCCAATAAATGATAAAATATAGAAATAAAACAACTTCACAAATTTTCTCCATGATTTTATCTTTCTAATGAGCTGTCCTGGGCCTCATTTGGCCAAGTAAAATTCCATTTATCAACTTCCAAAGATGATGAGTTAAAATTGCCAAAATTCTAGAATTTTTGTTGCTTAGGCTAAAACTCTGAATTTTAATTAATTTCTAATCCTAAATTAGATTTTAATTAATATTAATTTAATTTTTAATCATAAACTAAATTAATTATTTATAAACTAACTATTAATTAATATTAATCTAACAATCTAAATCATACGATTAAATTTTAATTTAATTAAATTAATAATATATTATATATTAATTAATTTTAAAATTTAATATTAAATATTAATTAAAAATGTTTTAATAAAAAGTCAATACGTTACTCCTTTATGAAAAATGGGTTTAAATATTTCTAAAACAAATTATTTTAAATGGTTTAATTGAAAAACAAAATCCATACATCCCATTCACATAAAAATAAATTTCGGAGTTTTTGAAACATATATATTATGTATGTTTGCGAAAATGTGATTGCAAAGAATACAATTAATTTTTTATTATTTTTCATATATATATATATATATATATATATATATATATATATTTTGTTTTAGTTGAGGTCCAAGAGTATTTTAAAGTTTAATTAATTTAAAAAAAAAACAATGTATGGACCACTTATAATGAGATTTTCTCATTTTAAACTACACCTACTTGGTAATTAATAATTCTAAAAAATGAAGTACAACCACTTTGACATTATGAAATTTTGATTTTGGCATTTTTTTTTAGAAAATGAAATTATGATAAATTACCAAAATCTTGAAAAAGCGTGTTTTTTTAAATGCTTTATAATTTGATTGGTTCATTTAGTAGGATCATTCGTGAAAAATGAAAGATGTTAGTATTACCTAACTAAGAGTTAATATTTACAATGAGTGACTATTTTAACTATGAAAATTGAAATAGGTACATTTATAAATTTTTAACCCAAGCGAGAAAATGATCAAACTTCAAAGCAGTGCCATTTACAAACTGGTTGACCAAATGGAGTAAAACAAGTATCATTAGAAAGCTTGTGAAAAAACAGATTCAATAAAGCATTCAAAACAAAATTCTGAGGAAGATGAAAAATGATAAAAATGTAAGATAATTAACTTAATTAAAATCCTAAAAAGTGCTTCGCGAATTTTTTTTTAGAAAGGGTCTCCATTATTTGAAGTATATAAGTCAAAAATGGGGCGGTTGTATTTTACCACAACAAGGGAAACATGCGGGAGAAGAACCAGTTATCTCTGATTAAAGATAATGAACTTAAATTTACCTAACGGTTAAAAATAATGGAAATCATGAAATCTTCTAATAGTAAAACATTTCGATAGGTCCCACATAAATAGATTAAGAAATGTGAGTTTGTAAAGATAAGCACTTAAAACAGACAAGAGTAAAAGTGATGAATCCAAATTTGGGGAAATTTGTTTTCTAAATTTTCCTCATTTGAAAAATAGAAGAAGGTAAGGATAGGAGTTTTTGATAAATAATATATCCATTTGTGATTGTCTCTGACATCGCTTCACTGCCAGCGGGCCTGAACAGTACCCCAACGAAGTTGTCTTTTATGCCATACATGCCTTATCCCGTTGCTAGAGAGTGTCCATAGCCCCGATGGGTTTACTTGTAATTCCCATGCTTCCTCTTTTTCACTCTTTTGATAAGCGCATTTGAAAGATTTTTATTTATGATGTATTTGAGTGAAAGAGGTGAGATGGCTAGTATAGATTTATGTTTAATGGACATAATAATTTCAATTGACATGATTAAAACAGAACTCATCGTTAATATTCAAACAGAACTCTGTCTCATGCTTCCCACGATGTATATTTAACTCTGCATTGATTTTCAATGTAATTTCTTGTGGCTTTATGACTACTGTGCGCCCTCACTACCGATCAAAACAGAAAAGCAATTGATTTATTCAACACACACACAGTTTTCTCCTGCAGTTAATAACATCGATTCTTCAGTTCATGTGTAGAGTCACAATACACATTAATTCACCCGGATTTGTTATTCCAACTAACCACTGCAATTTCAATATTATATAATATCGATTTCTGCAACCATGTACAGAACCATATCCCAAAATTTATTAAACGCAAACATGTTCACACAGAATCGAATTCAACATACTCATATGTATATAAAAACAAACATTCACAAAGAGCTTTCTATTCATGGCCAGATATGCAAATTTATGGCCCTTTTACAAACTGCCAGAGGCTTACAGCCTTGGCTGTCACTCTCTCCTCACATTCACTCAAATCTCTAATGGTTTCTCACAAAGCCCTCCTATTTATACAATTTCTAAAAATCATTACATTAAATGCTCAATCTCTTAAAATCCTCAACAACCCCTAAATTTCTCAACATCCCTAAAGGATAGGTTTTTATCCCTAAAATCCTTCAATTTATTAAATTTCCTCATATCCTTTTATTAATAAAAAGATATTTACATAATCCTCACCTTCTCCTATTTAATTCAAATTAATTAATAAAATATTAGAAATCATCACACCCCATATTTACAATTTAATATTATCACACCCCATATTTACAAATGGATAAAAAGGTCTTGATGCTCCTGCATCAGACTCCCCATGTAAGAAAATTCATGACCACCTGGTCATAAGTCTGGATATCTCCTCCTGGATCCCAGATTTTATTTTGTAAATCTTCCGTGCTTGTCGATTTCTTCACTGCTGTTGTCATCTGCTGTTGTCTTCCAGGTTTCCATATTTTGTGTTGTAATGCTCCGCTTGCTCTGCTCTTGCAATCTTTTGCTGTCTTTCTCTTGTTGTTGCTCCTTTTCTTTCCTTCGGCTGTCTTTCTCTGGGATGTCTTTATCATTAATCTCCTTATCATCTCAATTTCTTTGTCCAGTATGTCCTCTGTCCGCTGATTGTTTCTAACATCTTCAATAAAACATGTTGCTCTTGCTGTCACTATGGATGTTGCGGTCTCCCAGTCTTCCTTTCCCTCTGCAACATTCCTTTGCTCGTCACCTGCAATTTCATCTGCAATTTCTTCTTGATTATCATTTATGACAACTGCTTTGTCATCCTTCATCAGCAATCTATCCTGGACATTCATCCTCTGTTCTTCCAATTTCTTCCTTTGAAAGTCTAATTCTCGATATAACTCAATGATTTTACTTGGAGTGGACTTCGGAAACTTTACACGATCTTCCATTTCCTCACATAGTCTTTCTTCTGCTAAATCTTCCTTAACATCCTTCAGTAGATTTTCTTCCTCTTCTTTCAAACCTGCAATCACACACAAATCGTTAGTTTTAAAATCACAAGACCTTACGGTCTTGTTTGATGCTTCAGTCATCAAATCTTCCGGCTGCTTTGAATCATTCATATGATTCAACTCTTCCAGCTCTTCATCACTTTCAAAAAGTAATGGTCCACTCTCTGGGTAACATATCGAAACTTCAACATCTTCCTCAGCATCTTCCTTTTGCTGTAGCTCAACTATTTCGAGCTTCTCTATCCTCTGTCTGGCATCTATAACCTGTTCAAGTTCCCTTAGTTCCTTTATCAACTGCATATTCATCTGATGATTCCACTTCTCTTGTAGCCTCTGCCACCTCAACTTCTTTCTCATGACATAACCACGCTTCTGGTCTTCCTCATTTCTTTGCAACATCTCCATTAACACTTCGAGCTGAACTGCTATCTCAGCCTTCTCCCTTTCATATTCCTCTTTGCTTAACTGTCTCTGTATGCCAACTACCTTGGCATCCTTTTCCTTTTGTCTTCTGCTGTGGTTTATTTCAGAACCTTTGTGACGACTGTCACTAGTCATCATCCTTTCCATCTCTATGAGTTCCTCACTCACTTTACTATGAGTTGCACTAAAGCCTCTTCAGCAGCAAGTCCTGTCTTGCCGCCACTTACCTCACCAAGCCCTCCTCACTCGGTCTTTTGGCAAGCAATTGGTTCTCTATCTCCAGAACCTTCTTTGAGCACTTCTCTTTGCTTTTCCTGGGCTTCAACTCATCTACCTGTTCACAACTATCTTCCTTATCCAATCTCTATTGGATTTCCTCAAGGTTCTGCCACACCTATGCTTTCACCAGTTTTCTGTTAGCAATTTTAAACATGTCTTCTATGGATTTTCCTTTTGGGAGTTGCAAAATACTTCTGCTTTAATGCAAAGACTACAATCTTCAAATTCAAATAAACCCAGATCACCTTACCTTCAAGATCTCGGCTGATCTTGTCCTTCCATTCTCCTGCACTTCAGTCTCATCATTCCTGCAATTTTGTTTCAGCAAATCTTCATTGCTTCCTCTGCACAAATTCACTGTCAATCAGATTTTAAAATCTGATTCTCTTCAAATCTTCCGACTTTATCTGCTCAATTCTTCAGCTGTACTCTGGTTTTCTTTGACTGTCAGATTAGAATCTGACCTCCTTTGCCTTCATGCATATCTTGCTACTTCATCATTCATCACACATTCAGAAATACATTCTAGTTCAACAAACCTTCTGTCTTCATTCAGAAAAAACAAACATTCTTTTTAACAGAGCCAAGCTCTGATACCAAAAATGACGCAAGCTTAGAGCTTGCATTACCCAGGATCATCAAATAACCATGCTTCAAAGAATGCATACTCAGCAAACTCCCAAATTAAAACATCAATCATTGGCAAATTCATCTTTCTCCCATTTCGACATGTAGAAGCTTTCTTTCATGTTTATGGTTATAAAACCCTTCCACAAAAATCATTTCTCAAACATCAAATTATTTATCAATCAGATTTTAGATGCTTCAAACAACAATGGTTATGAAACCATTATTAATACACATCTATACACCTCATCCAATTTTTCTATCATAACTCCCATTCAAACTCTCAAT
The DNA here is from genome assembly GCA_034641835.2 of Pinus albicaulis. Taxonomy (NCBI): domain Eukaryota; kingdom Viridiplantae; phylum Streptophyta; class Pinopsida; order Pinales; family Pinaceae; genus Pinus; species Pinus albicaulis. The sequence goes on along the minus strand of CM076582.1, from coordinate 54,773,293 downwards.
TTTTCATTCATAAACATCACATATTACTTTTAAAATTGGACTTCTCTTTACAACCAAAAGTCAACAAAATGTATCCATGCTTTAAAAGCGCATTCTACCAAATTCACAATACTGCACTCTGATAGAACTCCATACTGCTACCATCATAACAATCGATCCACATTAACTTTGAACCAAGTACTTGGATTCCAATATAAACCTCTGACCAAATAATACCATAGCAAATATTTGTTATATCTGCACTTTCTAACATATCACAACAGCGCAAGGAATCAATAAATCTGGATATGCTACAAAAGTGATTACCTCAACAACGCCTCTGCAATTCACCCATCGACTCTACCTGCTTTTAAGTCGAAGTTTAACTATTTCTGCGCCTTCGATTTCTGTGGGTTATCTCTTTTCAACACTGTGTATAATCTTTGACAAACTGCTTTACAACAGAACGTTCCAATGACACGTTCTCCTCCTTGAAGGGTCCGCCGGCAACCAAACTACGCTTCTGCAACAAATTGCCAGCGCTTCAATTTTTACTGCGCCTTCTTATTCAACGTTCTGTCCATCAGAACATCCTTCATACAGCATTTTCTTGCTGTCATACAGCATTCATATATTTCTTACTCAAATAAACTGGAATTCCAATAGCGCCAATGACCCTGTCTATCACGATTTTTCAAATCCTATTAAAATACTTCCACAGCAATCGAACTAGTCAATTCATAAGAGTTTTCTTAATTCAAAGGACCGTTGATATCCCATCAAGATAAACCATACCTGTGATGTCCATTAAAATGCTATCCCTTTCATACCTGTGTTAACAAAAACGCTTGCAAATAAATCGATTTATATATAAATCTGCATCCTTTGAAATGATTTGTTTCACCTCTACGCTGCACAAATTCAACCCCTTTATGATTATTGTTATTCTTTTGCAACTGATGCACTTCAGCGAATTTGCCAGATTTGACTTTCCACAATTCTTCAGCGCCTTTTAATCTCAACGATTTTGTCGAATTCGTTGATTTACATTTCAAACCATACGTTTTGATTTCATTGAAACATTTCTCATTTCATTATTAAAATCGACTCACCATTTCGGTCTTGATTCTGATTACTCGCCTCCATAGATCGATCCTTCATTTCATTTGCAGAACGTCCGGTAAATAAAAACCCTGTTTCAATTGACATGATTAAAACAGAACTCAGCGTTAATATTCAAACAGAACTCTGTCTCATGCTTCCCACGATGTATATTTAACTCTGCATTGATTTTCAATGTAATTTCTTGTGGCTTTATGACTACTGTGCGCCCTCACTACCGATCAAAACAGAAAAGCAATTGATTTATTCAACACACACACAGTTTTCTCCTGCAGTTAATAACATCGATTCTTCAGTTCATGTGTAGAGTCACAATACACATTAATTCACCCGGATTTGTTATTCCAACTAACCACTGCAATTTCAATATTATATAATATCGATTTCTGCAACCATGTACAGAACCATATCCCAAAATTTATTAAACGCAAACATGTTCACACGGAATCGAATTCAACATACTCATATGTATATAAAAACAAACATTCACAAAGAGCTTTCTATTCATGGCCAGATATGCAAATTTATGGCCCTTTTACAAACTGCCAGAGGCTTACAGCCTTGGCTGTCACTCTCTCCTCACATTCACTCAAATCTCTAATGGTTTCTCTCACAAAAAGCCCTCCTATTTATACAATTTTTAAAAAATCATTACATTAAATGCTCAATCCCTTAAAATCCTTAACAAACCCCTAAATTTCTCAACATCCCTAAAGGATAGGTTTTTATCCCTAAAATCCTTCAATTTATTAAATTTCCTCATATCCTTTTATTAATAAAAAGATATTTACATAAATCCTCACCTTCTCCTATTTAATTCAAACTAATTAATAAAATATTAAAAATCATCACACCCCATATTTACAATTTAATATTATCACACCCCATATTTACAAATGGATAAAAAGGTCTTGATGCTCCTGCATCATAATGTTTACTCCAAATTCTTTCCCTGGAACAATCAGTCAAAGGATTTTTATGTGGAGGGGTGGGAGGGATTCATTGAATTAAACTCAAATCAATTCTTTCATTGAAAAAGTAAACTCAATCACTTAGAAAGGATGTGTTTTCCTCCATGAATAATATTTAAAGCAAGATGGCTTTATGCTTCCATAAAAATATGTCTTTAATAATAAATGAAAGTCACTTAAATGGATGGAGTAAAAGATTTCCTATCTATGTCAACAACTATAAGGTAATAAAAATTCACTTCACATAAATCATGACAAAGCCACCAAAATCAAATCAAAACTGAAAACAAAAGGAAAATGATTCCTAAACTAAAGTAAGAAAAGAAATCAGCAAATAAAAAATGAAGAAAGAAAAAATTAAAAGAAAAAACAAAATTTAAAAGCTAAAATCTAACAAGATTGCTTATATGAATTTTTCAACAAAGGATTATAAAAGAAAATAAGCCTATGTGCATTCATTCCTATGTTGATATTTTAAATCTTTTATCTTGCAGATTTTTATAAAACTGAGGCTCTCAAAGTGTAGAAGGTGAATAGCAGTTATGCTGAATGAGAAGTTTCTATTTGTTGCAAATTTTCTTTTTCAAGGAAAAACTTGCATAAAAACATCTTAACTATTTTCTAATAAAATCATTGCTTAAAAGAAACAGACTAAAGGTTCAGAAACTCCCTAGTCTATTTGATTCGATAAGCATCATTACTGCCTCTCAAGAATTTCAAAAAATAAATTTTGAAAACTAATCTGCTAGAGGTGCGAAAGTTTATGAAGACCTGAAAAACAAAGTTCGAGATCAGAAAAAAAAAAACTAAAATGAAGAAATGAAAGTGGGTAAAAGAAACCTACCATTGGAGAACTACATTTAATTTTACCTGAGAAAGATGATTTTCTCCAATGTAAGTTAAATTCTTTCTTGAATTAGAATTAAAAGCATGAAGAAGTTTTAATGACCCAAAATCATTATTTATTAAATCTAAAGTAAAACAAGCAGTAAACTAAAAGAAAACAGTGCTTCATGTTCAAGTAATCAGAAATAAATTGAATCCATCAGAAATGAGGATGAAGTTATGCTTCTTTATGAATTGTAGCAATAAATTTTCTTTTTTCTTCTTCCATTCTAAATTTATATTAACCCCAAAATATTGAAATTCATTCAGAATCTAGAATAATGCAACAATATATAAAGAGGATTTGAATCTCTATCTAATAATTATGGAGATAAATTCAGAATTAAAAATATGAATTAATCATTTGTAATATTCCAAATGGGGAAAAATAGGTACAGTAGGGAATATCTTAAGATATTCCACTATGGATTCACAGCAGTATGCGAACACATCATAAATTCTAAACCAGAGATAGACTGGTAGGGCATTTACTAGTTATATCACCTCTAAAGAGAGGGTGAAAACCAGAGGCTTCCTGGCCCATTCTAGACTATGTTTATAGAATACTGATGAAACACAGCAAGTGTGAGAATGAAACACTCCTCTTGGATTTTTCTACCCTTGGGGACCTTAGATCTACAAATCTAAATAATGGATCCAAAAGAGAAGAAAAAACCAAACAAGTAGGAAGCAAGAAATTCCACTCTTAGGAAAATCTACAATAGGCTCAAAGAGAACGTTGTATAAGAAAGCTAGTGTAACAATAACGTAGACCATGGCTGGGTTTCCTTATTTTAGGCTGTGTGGGACCACCATGTAGAGTTTCAGCAAAAAAAAAAAAGGGTTTAGAGGGCTTAAACAGATCTCCTACAATCAACACTAGCTGAAAATCAGCTAAAGGAGAGAGCTAAGTTAATAGAGAAACCCTCCTTCAGGAATTGTGTAGTTTCTACTAGAAGTCACTGGAAATCATCCATTAAAATCATGTTACAGTATGGCAGCAAGAAATCATATCCATAATGAAGTCCCTTTGTAGAAGCATTGAATTTACATGAAGCAAGAGCAATAATTCTTTAGAAATTATAGCAATAATACATGGAAAAGCTGCAGAAAAGACTTGACAATGTCCCATATGAGGAGCTTCAGCTATTGTAGGTTAATAATCAAATCTAAAAATGATATATGGCTGAAACATCAGATCCATACCAAATCTGGAAACTACTCAGCCTTCTTAACAAGATCCCCTTGGGGTTTTATCAAAATAATGCATAATAAAGTGTAGATCTAACTTTTAATATACTGAACTGCAGGAAACTTTAGATATTTCTGAAGATGGATTTCATTACATTAAATATCAAATCTGAACATGAATAGATCAGCGAGCTACTTTAAAAATCTTCAAAGTGAGAGGTAAGCCTCAATCACCAGAAAGTAAGTACAATGAGAAATCTAGACAACAGTGAAACATGTACATGAAAATAACGTAGTTCATGGAAGGGACTACGCAGTAGCTTGAATGAAATGATACAACAGATAAAATTACATATATGAAGTCAAAATGAGAGTGAGATCATCTTCCGAGTGGTCATAAGACACACTCCCTGAGAGAAATCTCCTCTAAACAACTAGATCTTGCAGATCTAGCTCACCCACTTGTTACAATTCACAAGCAGCTGCAAAACCTTCAACTGGACTAGCACTGCTATAGAGATGAAGCTTGGCCATAATGCCAGATAGTATATATGCATCAAAATCTCCTCCAAAAAGCTACTCCATGGAAGGAGTGAGGATTCCTAAACAGGAAATCCTCTTCCCTTAGGTTAACAGCCAAGAGACTAGAGTTGCTGCAGCAACTTCTCAAATTCTTCAAACACCTTTGCTTGCTGCCTCTCCTTCTTTTTATAACATGAGGGTTTGCCAAAACCCTAAACCACCTTCTTCAAATTATCCTCTTTCACACAAGATATCCTCTTCTAGAAGTACGTCATGCTTTATGGATAAGCATCCCTCCAATCTGCACTGTAGGTGGGACCAAGATTGACCTATTCAATTGAATTTCCCCTTTTCACACTTAGGGATGTTTAATATAATAGCCCAGATTTGTCCCCTTTCACATTGGGCATGTATTTATTCTCAACTTAGGAATTTAGTAAATCTCCTTCACATACTTTTATTCATGAATAAAGCAAACTGAAATCAAAATGCAATGTTCCCATTAGCTGCAGAAATTGGGAACATTAAAATCTCCCCCGGAAAAATGTTGCTTGCCCTCAAGCAACTCTTATTGTAGATGAAAATCATCTACTCTCTCCAAATGGCATCCTCATGAGGAAGGCTCCCTCAATTTGCTGCAATATGTTATGTATGTTTGGTTCCAAATTTGTCTTCCACAAATGCATGAGATGACTTCCAACTGTAAGGTTAGATGTCCTCTCCTTATCATGAAGTACAAGATGACAAATACATGATGTCCAACATCATCACAAACACATGTGAGACATAAAGTAAGGTAGATCCTTCCATAAAGGATGAGCTTCATTATGCAGAACATTCCTCCATCCCATGTTTGTGAACTTGAATAAGCATTGCTATGCCTCCATTCTTAGCCCTGTTGGCCTTGTTGGATCCAGACTCCCTCATTTCGGCATTATGAAAAGAAGAAGGAAATGAGTAATATGGGTAAACAAAAGATTTCAAACCATATTCTCCCAAAATCAACCATCGAAGCAAGGCCCTTTGCTGCCATCCTCCATCTCCTCCATGTAATATGGACAAGCCATGCTTCCCAAAAGATGATGTGCATGCCTTCCTTTGCTGCAATTTATCTTTGATACATAAGGCATGAATCAGAAAATTATGAGCAATGGGGTGGTCACCATACTCATTCAAAGCACCAAAGAAAAAAGTGATATTTTTGCCCTCTTTCCTCCTCATGTGCATCATGAAACCAAACCATGCTAATGGACATATGATATGTCACATCAGCCCAATAAAAAGTACCATCATCAATGCACATCTTGAGATAGTCATGCAAAATTTTTCACCATGCAAAACACATAGACATAGGAGATGTCATGTGGTGGCCATACCTTCTCAAGTGAAACAAAATTGTACATGCCTTCTCTTGCTACAACATAACATTGAAATTCAAGGCATGATTCAGAAAATAATGAGCTATTGGGTAGCAACCATACTCACCCAAAAGCATCAATAGCAACAAGGACTTTGCAGCCTTCTTGCCTCATCAACAAGTGGATCTTGGAGCAACAACACAATGATGAACATGTAAAATGTCTCATCAACATAGTACAAGAAATCTCCCTCATACCACATCATTTGGGAGTCATTCCCCCTCCCAAACCAAGGTTCATGCATGAAATATACCTCCAACAGAAATGCATGTGGACATATTGAGACATACTTCAAGCATAGGTGAATACATGGACATAAGATTTAACATGTGATGTCCAACTCTCCTTCTAATAGCCACATCATCCATGCTTCCTCTTCTTATAATCTACTAATTATGTACCAAACATGAGATAAGAGAATGAGAATCTTTGGGTAGAGATCATGCCTAACCCAAGGAAACCAGCGTTTCCATGCCTCCTTATTCATTTCATGACCATTCTTCAAGGCATAGATCAGAAAAATAGGTGCCTTGAGGGAGTGAAAGGAGTCTCCCAAGGGCAACCAGCGTAACCAAGCTTGCTGGTCCATATATGTCTGTAAGTGATCAGTTGACCCCTTGCTCACCATCCTCATCCACTCACTAAAATATGGAAGTTGAATGATGTGCTGCATAATCATGGCATTCTCCATTTTCAGAATACCATCTCTTTTAACCGACTAGAGAACTTTTCATCTCATGGAATACTAAAATGAATTTCTATTGTGATCTCTTAGTGAGACCTTCTTCTCATGTATGGTCTTCCAAAACCAATGAAGCTTTGAATCTACAGAACCTCCAACATGCTCCAAGAATGATGAAGCCTCTTTGTCACAGTCACTATGAGATAGTGCTGTGATATCCTTTTTCTTCAAATCAGCACTTTAATCTAACCCTTGGCTATGCATAGATCTTGAAATAATATGTGTTAAAATTTTATGCATACCTTGGATCAACTGATATGTGGGAACCTCTTGACAGAACACAAGAGTTCCTCCATCTGGATCAATGATGCCTCCAACTGTTGGTAAGAATGATGGCCTCCTTTCTTCAAGTATACCAGTGCTGGAATCTTTCTTCTCCTCCTCATGGATCTCCTGATTCATGCATGGGACCCCATATGATAAGGACTCAAGACTACCTTGCAAAGATGCAAGTGCCTATTCTATAGATGCAAGCTCCCTAACAACAGGTAGTGAAAATGGAGATCTCTTTCCCAAAGTGACAAGACTGACATTCTCCTTTGTTTCCTTGAGATTTTCTTCAACACTCTTCAATTTTTGAAAAATAAGAAATGAGATCTCTTCTTCAGTCATTCTCCCTGCCTTGTGATGACAGGAAGTGTATGGTTCTTCCTCTTCATCTTAAAACCCTTTAGGAGTTTCTTTGCATATATTTTCTTCATTGTTATACCTTTCACCTTCTTCAAAGAAAGTGGGAATAGTGGATCTATGAGGAGATATAGGATTCTTCGGTCTTCTGCTCTGCTGATAGGAAGTGCTAGGGCTTCCTTCTTCTTCTTGAAATCTCATGTAGCTCTTACTGTAACTTGCTTCTTCTCGAAACCCTCTATGAGTCTCAGTGCTTCTTCTTTCTCTCTTCTAATTTACCTCTTGGGAGAGGCCTTTATTAGATCTAAAAAATGATGAGAATAATCTCATCTGCTCCATCAATCTGATGTCTGCCTTTTCTCTTTAATCCACTGATAGCTTGATCTCACAGGCTGTGCCAGAGATCATGCTCTGATACCAATGTAATTTTCCAAATGGGGAAAAATAGGCACAATAGGGAATATCTTAAGATATTCCACTATGGATTCACAGCATTATGGGAACACATCAAAAATTCTAAACCAGAGATAGAATCGTAGGGAATTTACTGGTTATATAACCTCTAAAGTGAGGGTGAAAACCAGAGGCTTCCTGGCCCGTTCCGGACTCTATCTATAGAAGACTGATGAAACACAGCAAGTGTGGGAATGACACACTACTCTTGGATTTTTCTACCCTTGGGGACCTTAGATCTACATATCTAAATAATGGACCCAAAAGAGAAGCAAAAACCAAACAAGTAGGAAGCGGGGAATTCCACTCTTAGAAAAATCTGCAATAGGCTCAAGGAGAACGCTGTATAAGCAAGCCAGTGTAACAATAACGTATAACAGGGCTGGTTTCCCTTATTTTAGGCTATGTGGGACCACCATGCATAGTTTCAACAAAGAAAAATGGGTTTAGGGGGCTTAAACAGATCTCCCACAATAAACACTAGCTGAAAATCAACTAAAGGAGAGAGCTAAGTTAATAGAGAAACCCTCCTTCAGGAATTGCGCAGTTTCTGTTGGAAGTCATTGGAAATCAGCCATTAAAATCATGTTACAGTATGGCAGCAAGAAATCAGATCCATAATGAAGTCCCTTGTAGAATCATTGAATTTACATGAAGCAGGAGCAAGAATTCTTCAGAAATTATAGCAATAATACATGGAAAAGCTGCAGAAAAGACTTGACAATGTCCCATATGAGGATCTTCAGCTGTTGTAGGTTAATACTCAGATATACAACTGATATATGGCTGAAAAATTAGATCCATACCAGATCTGGAAACTACTCAGCCTTCTTAACAATATCCCCTTGTGGTTTTATCAAAATAATGCATAATAAAGTGTAGATCTAGCTTTTAATATACTGAACTGCAAGAAAATTCAGAGATTTCTGAAGATGCCTTTCATTACATTACATATCATATCTTAACATGAATATATCAGCAAGCTACTTTACAAATCTTCAGAGTGAGAGGTAAGCCTTAATCACCAGAAATTAAGTACAATGAGAAATCTAGACAACAGTGAAACATGTACATGAAAATAACATAGTTCATGGAAGGGACTGCGCAGTAGCTTGAATGAAATGATACAGAAGATAAAATTATAGATCTAAAATCAAAATGAGAGTGAGATCCTCTTCCAGGTGGTCACAAGACACCATCCCTGAGAGAAATCTCCTCTAAACAACTAGATCTTGCAGATCCAGCTCACCCACTTGCTACAACTCACAAGCAGCTGCAAAGCCCTCAACAGGACCAGATCTTCTATAGAGATGAAGCTTGGCCATAATGTTGGATAGTGGAGAGATGCATCACAATCTCCTCCAAAGAGTTACTCCATGGAAGGAGTGAGGATTCCTAAACATGAAATCCTCTTCCCTTAGGCTAATAGCCAAGAGACTAGAGTTGCTGCAACAACTTCTCAAAATTCTTTAACCACCTTTTCTTGCTACCTCTTCTTCTTTTTATAACATGAGGGCTTTCCAAAACCCTAAACCACCTTCTTCAACTTATCCTCTTTCACACAAGAGATCCTCTTCTAGAAGTAGGTTGTGCTTGATGGATAAGAATCCCTCCAATCTGTGTTGTAGGTGGGGCCAAGTTTGACCTATTCAATTGAATTTCCCCTCTTCAAACTTAGGGGTGTTTAATATAATAGCCCAGATTTGTCCCCTTTCACAATGGGCATGTATTTATTCTCAACTTAGGAATTTAATAAACCTCCTTCACATACTTTTATTCATGAATAAAGCAAACTGAAATCAAAATGCAATGTTCCCATTAGCTGCAGAAATTGGGAACATTACATCATCGGTACAATGCCTTGCGGAATTTTTTTTGCATCGCGATATTATTTGACATTCATAACTTTTAAAATCTATGACTTCCACTTTTTGCGATATGCAATTGACCTCTTTCCATAATAATTTTAAAGGAAAATGATGGAAAGTCTAATATCAAAGTTTATCACATCAAAATATCTTGAAGACAAAGCTTCATTTTAGTTTAGAAATGTGATTTAATTATTGTGATGGCAATGTCATGAGATGAGCATGTGCGATGGGAAATTTCAAAGGGATGCATGTGATATCTGAGAATAGTCATATCAGAAAATTAAAGCTTGTGAATGAATTGAAACACCATTATTATTCTTGCGATAATGAAAATTTGGTAAATGACTGATACAATGTGATTGCGAAAATCAAAATATATTAGTGAAACTTTGGCTTTGCGGCCAACAAAAACGATGACCAAACACGCATGGTTTCACTTCGCATCTTCTATAATTTACCTTCCAGTAGATTTCAAAACTTAACTCTTTTTCAATTTTGCGACTTTGCGATTTCACAATTTGCAGCGAACTCCACATCGCTCGTTGTAACTTTTACCACTTAAAATATTACTTATCTCGTGTGATATGTGATATGTGTATCATTGCATCACAAGCTCCTTACCTTGTCATTTATTGCATCGCAACTAATATAACTTACCGAGTGTGATTTTTAACAATAACCACTAAAATTACCAATATGTGAAATGTAATTTCGTTGATGCGCCGATGTGCGATGAAGAACAGACCTGATATTTTTATTATATGAATTTTAATTTCATATTAGATCTAGGTCATTAGAACTTTTATATATATTCCCCTACCAAATTTTTGATTTAGAAACGAACGTGATATTTGTATATAAAGAGGATTTAAATGTAATATTGGGTCCAGGTTATATGAATATCACAATTTTGGTGAATTAATTTTATCGGAAAATGAGTGAGAGTATTGAAATTAATTCAGAAGATATGCATCGAAGGTTTCCTATCGGGAATTGTTAAGGGCTACCTCTGATCAAATGTTATGATACATATAATGCGATATCAGACGAAGAGATCATCGGAGATTGGAGGGAATGAGAATATCAGAAGGTTGGATACATTTAGTGTATGCTCATTTTCGAGCCTCCAATATGCGATTTGCGATATATAATGAGCCATATGTGGGGTCTATGATTTCTTTAAAGTATTCAATTCAAAAAGAAAGTGAGTGATTGAACTTTGCTTTATAATAAATAACCCTTTAATAATTTAATTAAATGTTGAAAATTTTTTATTGGAAATTAATTTGATCATAACTTTCTTATAAAGAGAGTTGTAAAATAAAGTGATCTAATATGATTATTCAGACAATTTATTAAGAGTTATCAGGATTTAAATATAAACAAATTTAGATATCCTTCAAATTTCAGATGAAATCAAAAATACTTTCCTGAACATGTTGCATATTTGAGAAAAGTTGGCTACTTGCTTATCTTGGGTCTTCATAATCAAATCAATGAAGATCTACAAATGAAACAAAATAGAAATAAGAAATAACCTTTGAAATTAAAATAAAAATAGATGATTATGAACCTATAAACATATACCTAGAATAATTTTGATTGTAAGTTTACCTTATGAATCTTTAAATTCTCCCAATTTTTCTGAAAAGTTGCATAAGTTCAACATCACCTTCTTATTTTAATTTAAAATGCTAAGTAATGAATTTTCTAAAATTGCATCCTTTCCAAAATTACATCAGAAGACAAGAGTGGTAAAAATGAGTTCTTAGAATTACTTATGAATAAAAATTTGTCAAGTGGTAGAAAATTCATGGAATTTCTTCATGTATGACCAATGTTATGAATTGTGAAAAACAAGAAAATTGAAGTTTTGACAAATAAGTATGATTTGACAATTCAAGAACTTCTAAAATTCTCTAGGTTTCTTTTCTATAATTGAAATGGGATGCTCAAAAGAAATTGGATTCATTACTTGTTTTATTCAAAATCTGAAATAATGAAATAAATGCAAACATAAAAGAAAATTAATCTATTCCTATTTCTAATTTAATGAAGGAAAAATGACTACGTATAGTCACACTTGCAATGTAACCATGTAAGCATTTTAATTCCTGCATGTATGTACATGTCCAACATTAGTAAAAATTAAAATATAATTAATATAAGGAAACTAAATCTGAAAGCATAATGTATCTTTATTGTTAGTAGCTTATTCACCATTACCTTCTCTTGAAATGTCATTTCTAACTGAATTTCAATTGGATCATAGAAATATGAATGGATTTCAATTATTGAGTGGGAGAGGTTTAAAAGAGAAGATGACAGGCCAGGTTGTAGGAATGGTTTTTCATAAACAATGGCATGTGTGATTTTGTCAGTGTTATGTCTAAGTGCTAAATTATTAACAATCTTCCGTGAAGGAGAACTTTACAAATGTATTTCAAATTGATCAATGAAAAATGGATGGAAGTCCGATAAATCCAATAGAAGATTATTAATTGAATTAGATTGCTAGTCATAAAGTGAAAATACTTTATCTTTTTGGAATTGCTCTTGAGAAGTAAGAAGTAATTGTTAAGGAATGAACATCAATTGAAATCAGAAGTTTAATAAGTTTTGATGTTCACATTTATAATTTGAATCTTCATTTTTCCATTGAGGTAATGCATCAATTGAGTGTTCAATATTGAGCTGCTCAATATGTCAACACAAGGTATCTAAAAATCTAGGACTAAAAATAGAAAATAAATCTTAAGTTAATGTTAAATGTTGAAAAAATAACAAAATTGAATCATAGTTTACACTAGTGTTACAATTATTGTTACAACACAATTGGGAGTGAATTAAAGTAATCTACTCTTCACAAGAATTGGGCAAAATAATGCAATTAGAATGATTGTTGATACCCACTTGTGAATTAGAGAGAAGGATATGACTCTGAATAGGAATGTGAGATTGATAATCATATAAATCATAGATTGGAATGGTTCCTTGAATTCTGAAATCATAAGTATGATTATTTGTTTGAAAATGAGAACTATTTGGAACAATTTCTAAATTAGATTTTTCTTCATTTTCACATGTGATTAGACTTAGATCATGAGGATTCAATTTTAAATAAGACAAATCAATATGTTTAATGTCAAAGTAGCTATCATAAATGACTTCAAGACATTCATTAAAATTCCCTTCGATCTTATTCAATGTATCAAAACAAGAAGGAATATTAAGCTCATGTTCATTAATGCCAGAAGAATGATCATTAATTAATTCTCTATCTTGATAAAAACTAATTGGAAATTCATTTAAATCAACCTCTCTATTTTCTGAAATATCTTTAATGTCAAGAGAGGTTAAATTGCTATTAGAAAAAATATCAGGATAAAGAGAAAAGTATGAATCTGAAACAATGCATTTGAAAATGTCTCTATTTGAGCACTCTGGTGTATTTTCTTCATTACAATTTTCAGATTTAAGATCATTTTCTTGGGTAATTGTGCTTTCTTGAAGAATTTTGCTTTGTTGATCTCAATTTGGAATTTTCTCATCATGAAAGAATTCAAAAATTTGTACAACGAATTGCGTTTTATTGGAAACTTTAATCAATGCTGGTACTTGTGGGATTATGATTTGATTTTTTGATTCTAATGCATACTGATTTTCATATTTCAAAGCGGTATTTTCTTCAATATTGCTGCTAATATTTTCTTGCAATTTATCAATGAAATTTTCCAAACTTCGTGATTGAAATTAATTAACATGTGAAGGTGCACCTTGATCTTTCTCAATACGGTAAGAAATGTGCAGAAATATAAGGAATTGATTATACAAAATAGAGGCCATTTTATCATCATTTATTTGTACCTCCATATTGGAATTTTTACTTATGTTAATGAAATTAGAAGGAGATTGATCAAAGTTTGAAATAATTTCACATGGATTATGAATGGAAGGAAGAGAACAAATATGTTCAAACAAATTTAGTAATTCTTTTTTTCAAAGGTTTATCTTTAATTTTAAATTTTAAAAAATTTAAGCAAAACCTGATTGTTATAAGTCAATTTGGGTGCCATTCCCAATGACCTTGTTAACTGGGCATCATCTCCAGGACCGATGATCAAGGGTCTATCATTCCCTATCATTTCAGTTGCTACATGCCCTAAGACAAGAAACAAGAAAAATCAAGCAATACTTTCATCAAGCAAAGGTTTCCATGGTTTGAAGCTTATTATATAACTTATGAGAGCTCACCAAAATAGGCTCTAAGGGGCCTAAGTGAGTTGCATATGCAGGTAGCCACATGCAAGGCTGCTCTACAAAGCACTTCCTGACATTCATAGATGCGTTGGTCACATTAGGAGAAATTTTTTTATTGTTCCAGAATCTCCACTTGGCCAATGCCTTCTAGAAGAGTTCACATGTGTCAAGCTTTAGATCCAAGTGTCCATTTGACATCTACATGACTGGAAACATGTATTGCCTATTTTTGGAAAGTTATTGATTGCAAAACAACCTACAGTTCATCTATAAATTGAGCACAGATCTAAGTTCTTGAGGAGGAAGAATTTCAGTAGAGAAATGCTGGATAATTTTCAATTGAGAGCTATATTTGTGAGGCTACTGCTAGAGATATTTATACTATGATGAGGCTTGGGATCGTTGTTGGAAGCGTCACTTCAAATTAGTCATTTGGCTGTAACCTCTCCTTCTATCATTAATAAATAATACAACTTATTTTTCCCTATATGCATCTGTATTGGCTTTGATTTTACATATTGCAAGATCTTAGTTGATGTGTATGGTTTATGCTTTACTGATTTAGCTAACTAACCTGAATAGATATATATATTATTGCATCTTCTATTGTTTCATTGTTCTTTCTTGCAGGAAGAATTGAGCCTACAAACTGCTTGAATTTGAAGCTGCAGTGGAAGCAACAGAAGGAGCCATGTGGAAGTGACTGAAGAAGTAAGCCTCCAATCCTCTCTGTGTATCTGTTTTGAGTTAGGAGAAATAGTCGTATAGTCTTTCACCTATTGTTCTAGACTAGCACCTGTCTAGGAAAGCGTGATTTATCCATAATTCACAATTCTGGCCCAAAAAATTGGCGACTCCACTGGGGAGAATTTCTCTTGGATCTAGGTGTTTAAGCCTCAAATTTTCTTTGTTTATCCACCCAGTAGTTCTTTCACATAAAGATTAAACTTTTTCAGAGCTTAATTTGCAAAGACAATGAGTTAAACAATATTATTTTTCTTTGTCTACTGTGCCCAATGCACCCTTATACTGGACACAGTGCTTTGCAGAGCACTGTCTCCCTTCCTAGCTTGTGTTGTAGAGCACTGTCTCCCCTTGGAGATTGCGTTGAATCCTAAAAGTGATCAAATTCCCTTGAATTTGACTTTGCAACTTGCTTCAGTTTTGTTTGCTGCTGTGTTTTGAAATGTTTGATGCTTAATTGACCAGTGACTCTATATACTTCTTCTCCTTTGACTGAAAATTTGTTCAATGTTGTTTTAAAAAAGTTTTTCTTTATCATTGACAAGTTGATTCAAAGTATTTTTTATGGTTGCATTAAGAATAATTTGCTTTCAAAATAGGAAATTGTCGTAAAATCTTCATCTCCTTGATAGGAGAAATTGTTGTTGAAATCCTTGTTTTTCCTTCAAAAGAGAAATTGTTGTTTGTATTCTTTGTTTATCGAAATTAAAAAGCATTTGAATTATTGATCTAGTGCACCTAGTTTCTTTTCTGCATTCATAACATTAAGGAAACTGAAAATAAAAACTTGCATTTTCATGTAGGATTGTGTGTGTTTTGTAAAAGGAACATTAGCAAATCTGCATTTAGTTTGAGATTCAATGATTTGTTTTGTTCATTGATTTTTTTGATCTCAAATTATTTACTCTTTTCCCTTATTAGCTAGGTTCTTCATTGAAAAAGTTGAAAGTGAAATTTTTTTTATCATTATTAGCTTACATTTTAGGAATTTCATACACATCATTGTGGTGAACCTTTGAAAGAAAAATTGCTAAGCAAGATCAACATAAAATTAATCTCAATTTACTTAACAACGCATTGGAACCATAACGATAACATTTAGAAGGTCTAGGCTAGAGACGTGTTATGGCGTCATAAAACATAGCAGTTGTCGTTAACTTGTCTACGATACATTCCGAGTGTGATACCTCACTCCATGTACATAAATATATTGTAGTTCATCCACGTAATTTCGGGTATATCGGGCGGTGTTACAGTACGATAAGTATAAAGGGGTGCTCTCATTGTGTGGTTTCACATCAAATAATGCTAATATGGACTTGGGCCTCCATGTACCTTCGGGTATATTTGGGAGGACAAATTTTAGGTGCTATCTATCCATAGTGAACCGAGTCGGCCACCTTGAAATTGTGATACACCAAACACAGCATTCGGGGAGATTACCTGCCCGTACTTCTTAGTTCGCCAGGAGGTATTTTGCAGTTCACAGTTTCTTGGTAAATCCTTTTGCCTAACATTAACCTCTTTTTGTTTATTTGTTTTTGGATAAAATAAATCAGTAATCATGAAATAACACAATCCCATCCCCCATCGTTCACATAGATTAGATTTAAAACCACCTTTACCATCTGAAGTTACTTCTAGTAGGCGAAGGCGATCACAATCTGCCGAATCAAGTACAATTCATACCTCTAGAAAACATCATCTTTTAACCCAGAGTTAGCTCAAATTGTTTCCACAAATCTCGGTTCATTTACTGTTGTCAAAATAGAGTCTTCATAGCTACCCGTGGTTACAATCCATTCAATCGTTGAAACCATACCTCCTGGACCTGACGTTGTTCAATCACAAATTGATCCAGATCATGTCTCTTCTTTTCCAGAACATCTGAATCCTGAAGTCAAACAACCAGAAGTTGTTCCTACCTTGGTCATCCCACAAATTTATATAGTTGTTGAAACTTCCATATCGCACAATCAACCGTCTAAAATATATTTTTGGCTTGACGGTGAAGTTATTCCTCCTGGTTTAATTGCGATTGAATAAATCCCACTAGACGATACAATTTTAACTCCAACCCATTTTGGTGGGGACCTTTACCTGTACCAGTCTTTTCCTTAATCATTTCCATCTGCTTTTTTTGATCCTATTGTCATTCAATCTCCCATCGATTGTCGAGGGTATACATTTGGTCAAAAAAACATGTTTGAACCAACATCTTCGGTTGGGTCTACTGTAACAATTACGTTAGCTCCTACCCTTTTTGCTCCGTCTATGTTCACAACCTCACCAGAGTCATATTTTCATGGCGGCCCTTCGGTCCCAACAGGTTACAAATCATTATCTGGCACTTTCTCTGGTGCATCCTCACGATCATGGTCTTTTCCAATGTTATCATCTGGTGTTTTAACTGGTAGTCCTATAGTTAGTACTGAACGACTTGATTTATTACATCCGTGATCAGGGCAATATCAAGTCGGTCATTTTGGTTCAATTCCTTTAAGTACCATATCAACTGGACTCCTAGCATTTGGAGAACAATATTTTCCATCTTATTATCCTCCTTATGCTAGGGGGAAACCTTTGGTCACCCAATATGATAGTACTCAGTCACGTTTTGGTCAAACTAATGTTGACATGAATTTTTTTCAATGGCAACCCACTCTGCCTATCCAACCACAAACAGTTGTACAATCGTATCAACAGGTTCAACCTGTTACCCCCACTTCATTGCCACTTGTTAATACATCTATACCCCTATTACAAAATCAAAATATTGTACATCAACCTTATCAGGCGAGTTCTTCAACTCAATATCATCAAATGTTGGGTCCATAGACTCAAAATCCCTTGGTTAATTTACAACAACTTGTATCAGGAATTATTTATTCACAAGCTGGTGTACCATTTTATGGGGTGTCACAAACGAAATCTGGTTATACATCTCAACCGAATCCAACTTATACTAATTTGGGTTATAAAGTTGGTGGACAGATCCCTTGGCAACCACAAGCACAAATTCATCAAACTTCATTTCAACAATATCATATCCAGGTTTTGGTCAACATAATTCTCAAGCATTTTCCATGCAGAACAACCCCTATCTGGGTTACCAGCAGAAAATTCCGTATGTTGGTGCTCAAAGACCTGTTTCCCAAGCAATTCCATCTTACTCGGGCTATGCTCAATCTAACCTTAATAGATAGTTTCCTTTTGTTGCAACCTTGGAATTATCAAATTTAAATCGGTTAACCAATGATCCTATAAATTATGCTCTTTGGTGGCCGATGATACCTCATAAATTACCCTCCAATATTCCTAAATTCAATGGAAACCCTGGAGAAGATCCGTTGACTCATGTCATGACTTATCATTTATGGTGTTCATCAAATTCCTTGAATGATGATTATGTTCGACTACATCTTTTCCAGCGTATGCTTATAGGTCCGGCTACTAAATGGTACATTGAGTTACCTAGAGCTTCTTTTGATAATTTCACTACCTTATCTACTATCTTTTTGACCCATTTCTAGTTATCGATCCGATACGAAACTGGAACATAACTCTTGACCAACTTCAAACAGACTAATGCTACTCACATTTCTGATCATATTCATGAGTGGCGTCGCTTTCGACGAATGGTTAAGACATTTGTTCCTGATCAGATCCTTGCTGAATGGTTCATTAAGTCCCTGTTACCATCTATAACTAAGGATGTGGCTAAAGGTGGCATTTTCACAGAAGAGAAAGTTATCACTCGTGCCTAGTATTTAGACTTGATTTACACCAAATTTGGCACACTCTATGAAAAAATTCCTAATGCGCCGATGTTCCTCCTCAAATAAAGGACTCTCATGCCAAAGACGATTTGATAGGCACTGCAAACACACGCCATGCTATTGCATCTGATTCTGCTCCTACTTTCGAAATTAATTCTGTGTCATTTGACAAAGGCAAAAGTGACAAGCAACTAGGAAGTAAGAAAAAGGGGAAATCAAAGAAAAAGAAAACTTCTAACCCGCAGGAAAGATCATCTGATAAACCATCAGGACCATGGAAACCTCGTTATCCATGCATAATCTATAATGAGGAACACTTTGTTAGGGATTGTCCTCACCGTGCTAAAGTCTAAAAAATCATCAAGACTTCCCATGCATCAGCTGTGTTTACAAACCCATTTCCAAATCCAGACACTAATTTGGTTGCTACGGATCCAGCTCCTAGTTCCCAAGTGTTAATGTTATCCACCACAAAACCTTCATAAGTTATTTTGGTGTCGACGTGGAATAAATACTATGGTATTCCATCCACTGATCAACCTACTACCTTGACAATGAATCCATCTACTGAATCAGTACCACCTACTGTTATTCTTGAATTGACAATTAAGCCACCAAAGGGAGTAATTCATAAATCGACATATAATCCTCCAGCAAGAGCTGCACAAAATTATAATATAGTTGAAGATTTGGCTCAATCCCCTTGAGCTATGTCTTCTCTTGAGGTATTACAAAATTGTCCCTCCTAGAAGAAAGATTTATTGTCGGCAATTGGTGGAATTGGTCCAATTGATTCTAATCTTGTCATCTTTAATCATTCGGGGTATGTACCGCAGCTAAGAGAAGAATTGGCATTCTCCATCCAAGTAAATTTTCTCAATCACCTTGTTCATTGCACTATTATTGATGAGGGAGCATATACATGCATTATGTCTCTAAATTGTTGAAAGTCACTTGGCTCGCCGCGATTATCACAATCATCAATGATGTTGAAGGCCTTTGATGGAAGAACATATAAACCTTGTGGTATTATCAATAACATTCATGTTGAATCAGGGGGAAAAATAATGAATATTGATGTTGAGGCTATTGACGGACCCCTTGACTATAATATTTTACTTGGAATACCATGGGTATATGCAATGACTGCCATTGTTTCTACATATTTTAGAATGATTTCCTTTCCACATAAAGGTACAATCATAATCATTAATCAATTATCCTTCTTTGCCTCCGCCTCGTAGGTAACTGGAAGCGTTCCATTTATTCACTGACCCCAACTAGAAATCCAAAACATTGGTGTAGGACTCTTAAAGGATTCCACTCTTATGGGATCCTTTGCATTACCGCTGCCCGCGATGTCGGCAGGAATTGCAAGTATAGAGACTTGCTACATGATCTCTTCCACTCTATGTGGCTTAAGGGAGAGTACGAGTGATTCTGAAATTTATACATTGGATGATGTTTTACTGCCCAACCCTATTGAGCTGGCATAGCAATAAATCTATTTGGCTTGGGTGACAAATCAGAAATTAGCGTCGCCGAGTGTTTGGGTTGATCGTTCCTTAGATTTTGGTACTCCATGTGATCCATTTTCCTCAAAAATTTTGACAGATGAAAATATTTTGGAAGCTATGATGTCAGAAGGAGAGCCATGGGAAGATTATCATCATCATTCCCATCTTCCAAATTATGAATAAAATAATCTCAGTGAACTATATCACCCATCCATCAAAACTTTCTTTTCGAATTCTTTTCCAATTAATGCAATCGATTCTGAGAGAAAATTATCAAATATTGAAGAAATGATTTCTATCAATATTTCAACCAAACTTGGCGTTGTAGAAAATATTCATGTCTGTGTATCTTGTTCTCCATTAGAACTTGATTCATATCGCTCTATTTTTCATGAATCTCGTGACGTATTCGCTTGGTCTTATGAAGAAATGCTTGGCATAGATACTATTATAGTTGAACACACTATTAATATATATCCTGATGTCAAACGGGTGCATCAATGGCTTCGTCTCGTTCATCCGAAGAAAGTCGCCGCCATCAAAGTAGAAGTTGAAAAACTTTTGCATGTTGGTTTCATTTACCCTGTTTCGCTAACTGAGTGGGTTTCCAATATCGTTCCTGTTATGAAAAAAAAGGAACCATTAGAGTGTGTGTCGATTATCGAGATGTTAATCATGTTTGTCCAAAAGACAACTATCCTACTCCCTTTATCGACCAGATTATTGATGATTGTGCTGGATGCGAAATATTCTTGTTTATCGATGGATTTTTTGGCTACAATCAAATCAATATCTGCCTAGATGACCAACATAAGACAACATTCATTTGTCCCTGGGGCACATTCGCATATAGAAAACTTCCATTTGGTTTAAAGAACGCTGGGGCAAATTTTCAGAGAGCAATGGATTATTCTTTCAACAACATCAAGCACATTGTTCAACCATATCTAGATGATTTACCAGCGCATTCACGAAATCGGACTGATCACCCGATGCATTTGAGAGCCATTTTCTTACACTGCTAACACTACAAGATATGCCTCAATCCACATAAATGTGTGTTTTGTGTTGGTTCTGGTCGATTTCTCAGATTCATAGTCTCAAAAGAAGGAATTCGAATAGACCCACTAAAGGTTCAGGCCATTCTTGATTTTCCTGCACCATCTAATTTACTTCAGATATAGAAACTTCAAGGAAAGGCTAAATTCCTGAGAAGATTCATTCCAAACTACACTGAAATGGCTAAAGGATTTACTCGATTATTGAAAAAGGGGGTTCCCTTCCATTGGGACCAAGTTGCGCAAGCTTCTTTTGATGCTATCAAGGACCATATTGTCCGAGCGTCATTAACGTATCCTCCAAATTATCAAAATTATTATTTCCTATATATCGTCGTGGCTGAAATGACCATCGCTATGGTTTTGGTCCAAGTAGAAGATGGAATTGAACATCCGATCTATTATTTGAGTCGTAATCTCAATGATACGGAAGTTAAGTACTCATACATGAAAAAACTTGCCTTGGCAGCTGTTCAAGCTATCCAAATATTTCTCCATTATATCCTGCTCTAAAAAACAACAATAGTTTAGGATTTCAAACCCATGACTTATATCTTATCACGTCAATTTCTAGGTGGAAAATATTCAAAATGGATTGTGATTTTGCAGGAATTTGATTTGGAATTCATCAAATCCAAGTCAAAGAAGTCTTTAGTTCTGGCTAAGCTTCTCTGTGACCCTCCCTCTGATAGTAATCCTACTACATCGGAACCATCTGTTCGAGACGAGTCTATGTTTCTGATTGGATCATCTGATCCTTGGTATGGGGATTTCATCATTTATCTCCAAACCCAAAATTTTCGACCTAATACCTCTCACTCTAGACAACAACGTATTCGATACCAAGAAAAATATTATCTTATCGTCGGCGATACACATTATCGTCGTGGTGTCGATACCATTTTAAGGAGGTGCCTCACTCATGAGGAGGCCAAAAAAGTGTTAAATGATTTTCATGCTGGGGCTTGTGTTGGACACTTATCCGGATATGCTACCGTGCAGAAGATACTCTGCGCCGGTTACTTTTGGCCTACTATTTTTCAATATTGCATCCTCGCAGTCAGAATTTTTCATGCATGCCATATTTTTGATCGTAAAATCCGCAAACCGCCAGCTCCAATGCATCTTGTTGTCTCTGCTGGACCATTTACAAAATGGGGTATTGACTTCATGACCTGTAACCCTACTTCGTCTGGGGGGCATGGTTATATTATTGTCGCATTCAACTATTTTACCGAATGGGCTAAAGTGATGCCTACATTTAATAACACAGGACAAACAGATGCATTGTTTTTCTTCAACCACGTTATTGCATGGTTTGGGGTCCCATAGGATATAATTACGGATCATGGGAAGCATTTTCACAACCATATAATGTCTGAATTGACAGCCAAGTTAGGATTTTCACATGATAATTCTACTCCTTATTGTCCACAATCAAATGGACAAGTTGAAGCTATTAAAAAAATTCTTAAACGAATGCTTCAATGAATGATAGGAGTCCATAAAAGGAACTAGAACTTGATCCTATACTCCGCCTTGTGGGCGTATCGAACCTCAGTGAGAAAAGAAACCAGATTTACTCCTTTTCAATTGATGTATGGTCTAGAAGCTATCTTACCAATCCAATGTGAAATATCATTGTTAAAACTCACAATAGACTTGTTACCTCAGAAGAAGAAGCGCGTCTCCTTAACCTCATCCATCTTGATGAAATGTGTCGTGAAGCCCAATTGGCCAACGTAGCGCATAAGAGATGTATAAAGGCACAATACGATAAAATTTTCAGCCTCGCATCTACTCAGAGGGCGACTTGGTTCTTCTTTATGATCAAGAAGCTGATGTAATAGGTACAGGGAAATTAGAGCCATTATGGCATGGCCCCTATATTTTCAAAATAGTTCTTGCTAAGGGTGCCCAAGAGTTAGTTGATTACGATGGGATTCCATTGGCACATCCTAGAAATGGGTTGTATTTGAAACGTTACTATGCTTAAACATGAGCGTAGTAATTTTTTGTATTATATTGTTTATATGTTGTTGATTTTCATTCACTATCTTAGTTTGTTTTTTAGATTTTTTTTGAGGTTAGTAATCCTCTTTACATTTTATGGCAGATGTCTGAATCTTCAGAACCATTTTTTGGATATGGTAATGGTGCTAGTCGTAGTACGCAGAATCTATCCTCTACAGTGTGGGCCATTTTTGCTCCAAACGACGAGTTAGTGAGTTTTCAAGGGATTTGTATTGGTAGATCAACAAAAAATATCGCTGAGTATAGCACATTGATCAAAATTCTCTCTGATGCCATTTAATTTGGTATTAACCACATAATCATAAGGTTAGAGTCAGAACTTGTGGTATTACAAACTACTAGTGTTTATACTGTTAGAAATCAAACACTTCTTAGATTGTTCCTAAGAGTTCGAATTTTGGAAAGACATTTTGATTTTGTTCAATATAAACACATTTCCAGAAATTTAAACACTTTAACTGATTCATTAACTAATCAAGTTTTAGACAGACAATTGCGACATAGGTAAAGAAAATATTCACATCATTGAATAGGATTGTGCATTAAACATAGGAAAAACTATGAAAACATATAGATAGATAGTTATAGGTTTTTTACAAAATTTGTGCCCAGGACACATTGGTCATCTGACCTCAAAATGTATGAAAAAATGTCACAAGTAAACTAGTGGTGCTCATGGTGACATTCTATATATCTAGCAATCCTACGGAGCAACCAAATCCAACAATTAGGAACCCCAATTGTGTGTTGTTGCAGTCGCATGGGAAGCTCTTCGATCTAGAAATCTGGAATCCCAAAGGTCAACCCCTCTATGTGCTGTTGAAGCTCAGTTAGAGTCTCAGCCATATCAAGGTCCTGAAGGACTTCTCTCCCAACAACCCTCTCTTCTGGCGCGTCCGCTTCACGCTCTGGTTCCTCTACTGGTTGACACGTCCGATATTTTCATTACATCAAACATTTAGTTTAGTTTTAGAAATAAATAAAAACACAAAAACATTGTATAAACCTTAGAAAAATAAAAATAAAATGTTCAAATCATTCTTACCTATTGCACCCCACTGAGCGCCTTCTGGTAATACTAGATCTGGATCTCCTTGGAAGTCGACGCCTGTGTATGCGTACTCATCGATGGTGACAATCTGTCGATGGAACCAGGCGAATAATGCAGTAGAGAACACAATGGTTGATTGGCCTACATGACTACCCATGAGTTCTACCCATCTCTGCATTCAAGGATCTCTAGGACTAGATATATCCAATGTTACATGTTGTGCCTGCATCAGTGGAATTCGTTCCAAACCAAAGGAGATAAGGATCGAACCATAATTGAAGTTTTTCTTCCTTCCTCCCTTTGCTTTATTTAATTGTTCCTTTATCTGAGATAGAATAGCTTCAGACCAGTTGAAGACTGTTGGATCTAAGCACTCTAGCGCATACTACATATACAATCTGTTCGCTACATGTAGTGCAATGGTGCCAGCAAGTTTAGCGATCATGAAAAGGATGGTTCTCAAATGAAAATCCCTGAAATCTCGGATATTTATTTTTCCATCTTTGCTAGGTTCTGCCCTTGGATAACAATACTACATAACATAATCCCTCACTGTCTCTCCTCCAACGGTAGACCCTATGAGAGAAAAGGGCAAACCTCTCCTTGACAAACCTGTGAGAAAATAAACATCCTCAACTGTTATAGACAAAACTTGATTTTTTATGTGAAATTCCTCTGTTGTTGGATCCCATGCTCGAACTAAGAACTCTAAGAGTTCTATTTGTTGCCTCATTCCTAACAATTTGAAGTACTTAAGTAGTCCACAATCTCTTAAGGCTTTTACAGTACCTAGATCATTTAAGTCAATAATATCTTGTTCTTCATGTTCTCTTTCCTTCCATGTAATTGTCATTATAATCCGATGGAAACCTAAAATATAACCATAAGATCCATTAGATACCATTCATTGCAAAAAACTAGGCAAATTTTGAGCACATCATGAAAACCAAAAACTTGAACTACGCCCAACGCACTCCCTGGGTTGAGACAGTACGTTGCATATGCAGGTACCCTTCACTATACCTACTATGCAGCGTAGGTTTCTATATTCAAGGGTGTGTTGCCCTAAATTTGGGTAGAATTTACCCCAGGGGCCTTAAAACCCTAGAAATTTGTAAGGAATGGGAATGAAATGAATACCAAAGGGAAGAGGAGATTCATGCTACTAACCTAGATCAAATGACAACGAAATATGTCCATAGAAATGACCACAATCAATGACTGAATTTCAGGGGAAAAATCAGGTTCAAAGCTCCAAAATGCAAATGGTAACTATGGAACGGTAAAAATGAATAGTGAAACTACTTTACATAGTCGTTTAATTATTTGCAAGTTAAATTTATTGCTGTTACTATACTTTTATTATGTTTTTATCATGAAACAGGTATTTTTAATCCATTTGATGCTGTTCTGAATAGGAAATACAACTAATGAACAGATTAGTCGTGCAGATTTATTTCAAAGAAATACTTGACCACAAAGCATACGTTTTCTCCTTATTTTTTTAGCTTTGTTAAAAATGAAAAATGATTTGAAGCGCACTTTATCTCTTTTTTGAGCTTCTATAACAGCGAAAAGGGAACCCCTAAAGTCTTCTTTCATCTCTTTTCAGACTCCGATAATGTGAAAAGATTATCGAGCACTTGTCTTTTCAAGCTCATTAAAGTAAATTAATTGATATCTACTCAATATAAGTTTAACCCTTCTCTGGACTGAGATCGATTATTTACGAAAAAGGAATACCATGGTTAAACATGACCAAAGAGGTTCTTTCAGATATTAATTTACACTTTTTTGGATCTGAGAGACAAATTTACGAAAAAGTACATTTTGATTTCTCTTTCGTCCTCTTTTAAAGACTCCCTAAATATGAAAAAATATTGTGCTATCACTATCGTTAAGCTCGTTAAAACATAAAATAGCAACGGGCTTGTCGATCATGGCAAGAATCAAGTTTCATTCATTGCTAGACTCGTTAAATTATTAAATAGAGATACTTTATTTGCCCGAAGGGTTGAATTATAGATCAAGAAAATGTTATCCTCCTCAAGCTTGTTAAGAAAATAAAGGTACTGGTCGAAAAATGACTGGGGAAAATTTGGGAAAAGTAAGAAAAATTTCTCTTTGGTAGCAAGTCGCTCTTGAACATGATACTTCTTTCACTCCATGTCCGTGACTGTTTGGATTGGCTAATCATCTTGACGGTTCATTCACACCTATGGTTCATCATACCTTCACTTCGGTTTTGGGTAAATGTTGCCAACTCATCACAATGTCGCCGATATGTTCAAGAGAAGTCATCCAATGATTAAAAACTCATCCTTCTGCAATACTCGTAAACCTTCATTTTCATGACCGTCATCCCTGAAAAATTGTTGTATCAAGTCATACCCTTGTCTTTGAAATCAGTAACTCTAGTTTTGCAATAAGGTGACTTCCTGTCGACGAAAAATAAATATCTAGGAAGTTCACTTAGAAACATCGGATTCTAGTACCATGAGGCTTGTTACAGCATCGCCAAGATCCTCACTTCCGGACTTTTGACCGAAATATTTTTTTTGGCATTCGAAATCAAATCATCTATTCACGCCTTACGAAATGTACTACAGTACCTTGAGAGCCATTGACATTAATGGCGGTTCTCTCACATTTTTTAACAGCTCACATCATTAGCTGGTAATCAAACAATGTCTTTCCATGTTTGAATACAAATCATATATTCGCATGGCTAGACTTGTACTTGAATGATCGAGTGAACGAGATAAGAATACCCTGGATCTAGTTTCAGCCATCTGGGCTGCGATTTCAGGATTGTTGTACACATCATATGTACGGTGACCTTACATAAATATTTTAATCCAAACATGGGCCTATATCTGTAGGCATGTATACATCTGGGCAACATTCCAATGTAGACGACTTTCTGAATTACGTACATGTTATTAGATTGTTTATGTTTTGAATATGGGAATGCCTACCCTCATCAATTATGATTAAAAGAGGATATATCATGATGTAGTGTATTGTAATATTGATGCAGGTGACCACTCCGCTTTGTTTCCAGACTCATCACAGTGTAAAGCATCTCAATCAAATGTTCTTATTATTTGGATCTCATGCTCTAGGGGGAAATTGTTATAGGTAAATTTGGGCATCATTCCCAATGAAATGGTTAACTGGGCATCATCTCCTTGACCAATGATTAAGGGTCTATCATTCCCTATCATTTCAATTGCTACATGCCCTAAGACAAGAAACAAGACAAATCAAGCAAGACTTTCTCAAGCAAAGGTTTCCATGGTTTGAAGCTTATTATATACCATATGAAAGCTCACCAATGTAGTCTCTAAGGGGCCTAAGTGCGTTGCATATGTAGGTATCCCCATGAAAGGATTCTCTGCAAAGCACTTCCTGACATTCACAGGTGTGTTGGTCACATTGGGAGTGAAATTCTCATTGTTTCGGAATTCCCACTTGGCCAGTTCCTTCTAGAAGAGTTCACATGTGTCAAGCTTCAGATCCAAGTGTGCATTTGACATCTACATGACTGGAAACATGTCATGCCTATTTTTGGAAAGTTATTGATTTTAAAAAAACATACAATTCATCTATAAACTGAGCACAGATCTAAGTGCTTGAGGAGGAAGAATTTGAGTAGAGAAATGCTGGAAAATTTTCAATTGAGAGCTAGATTTTTGAAGCTACTGTTGGAGAGATTTATACTGTGATAAAGCTTGGGATCGTTTCTGGAAGGGTCACTTCAAATCAGTCGTTTGGTTGTAACCTCTCCTTCTATCATCAATAAAGAATACAACTTATTTTTCCCTATATGCATCTATATTGGCTTTGATTTTCCATATTGCAAGATCTTAGTTGATGTGTATGGTTTATGATTTACTAATTTAGCTAACTAACTTGAATAGATATCTATATTATTGCATCTTCTGTTGTTTCAATGTTCTTTCATGCAGGAAGCATTTAGCCTACAAACTGTTTGAATTTGAAGCTGCAGTGGAAGCAACAGAAGGAGCCATTTGGAAGCGAATAAAAAAGTAAGCCTCCATTCCTCTCTGTGTATCTATTCTGAGTTAGGAGAAATAGTTTTATAGTATTTCACATGTTTCTCTAGACTAGCACCTATCTAGAGAAGCATGATTTATCCATAATTCACAATTCTGGCCCAACACTGATGGTAAAATCAATTAATGACTCACCTTCAATCTTTCGTAGATCTTCAAATTCATCACATGCCTGTTCATAGATATATCCATCAAATTTACAAAGGAATATTGTAATTAATTGTTCCCAAGTGTGGATTGAAGCAACTGGAAGTGATTTACACCAGTTTCTAGATTTTGACAAGAATGTAAGAGTAAAAATCTTGCATAAAATATCTTCATCAATATCATGAAAAGTAGAATTTGAAAATTTTTGAATGAATTGTAAAGTATGATTAAATGCAGAAGTATTCCTCTTGCCGTTAAACTTTACCTGAGACAAGTGTCTTACTATTTCTGGTGGAGTATTGGAAGATGCTCATCCAGAAATACAACTCCAAATTGGAAATTTTAAAGGAGACATTATAAAAAAATAAAATATTAGAATACAAAGACTCCAAAGTAAAAAAAGTCTTAGGCCCTCCTTCTAGCACCAAAATGTTGAGGCCTTGAAATTCGCTGCAACAACATGGAGGATGACCACCCGGTCTGGAACTTAAAGAAGTTCTTTTACCATTTAGAATGGTGGCTCCGACTGGTTTAACTAGGTCCAATTACCTTCTCTCAATTTCCATTGGCTTAAAATATGTCTTTTACCTATCAATGGGAAAGAGACATCAAATCATTTCTTTTGCCGAACCGACAAGAAAGTGATCCTTAAGCTAATTTGGGCCTAACCAGGCCACAACTAAAGTTTTTTCTCTTTGAGAAGAGGACTTTTTGAGGATGTATAATTTAATCTATATGCAATATTATTCTAAGATTCAAGCAAAAGAAACTTAATCCTTTCTCAATTAGGCAGATATAGATCTATCCCAACTGAGAGCGATATATTTTAAATAATTGAGATTAAAATATGTTTTTTTAAATGAATATCAAGCTAACAAAGTAGTTCAATTAACTGACATTGTGAATACCAAACACATTCTATCTAGAGACCTCTTAACTAAAATAATCAATCAACAACACTTAGGAAGTAGTTCTCAAAATGATATTGATCATTTAATCAGTAACTTGAATAATTAAACAATAATGCGGAAATAGTTTGCAACATATCACTATTCAATCAATCAGTTTTATAAGACATATTTCTGAGTAAATAGTTACTAAGAAATCTGAATTCAACCCATAGGAGTAGAGACAAATAACAACATAAACTGAGGCAAATTACTCATACCGACATAAGTGCACAAGTATGCAAGTAAATTGATACATTCCTGTTATCATAAAATGAAACCAACATTTAAAATAATATTATTATAAATACCAATTTATTAAGTCCATTTCTCCAGCTCTGGTCTCTAACAGTCTTTAACAATGCCTGAACTTCTGCTTTCAAAATCAGAGCTACAATAGTGCAAGACTCTGTTCATTATACATAACTCAGAATGTAAAAGAAAAACCTCAATAATATCCAGATCTGAGATTTCTCTTCTCTCACCCTACACCTCTAAATCCTCTAGAATTCCAGAATTGCAGAGGAGAGAAGCCCCTATTACATTTTGCATTCTGCTATTTATAATATTTACAAAAGGATTTTTTCATAAGAAAATTTGTTTGAAGAGTGGTTTTTCTCAATCAATTTTCATTGGTTCAAATAATATTATTCAATTGTTGGAGCCTTATCAATGTTTGAGATATTCTTCTTCTCATCTCTTCAATTTTTTTCCTACGAAAATAAATTAAAACAAAATTAAAATGTAAAAATAAAATCAAATGCAAAATCTAGAAATTAAAATAAATCCAATCAAAAATTAATTAAATAAATAATTGGAAATGAAATCTAAGTTTTCTATTGATGCCTGTGATGATATAATTGGCCAAGGAAATCATCGACAAATGGATCTATACTCTTAAAAATCTCGAGCAAATGAAAATGTAGAAAATAAAACTCAGAAAATTGATTTTGTTTTAAAAATTCGAAGCTTGATCTTCTGTTAGATTTTGGGTCCAATAAATGATCAAATCTAGAATAAAACAACTTCAGAAATGTTCTCTATGATTTTATCTTTCTAATGAGCCATCCTGGGCCACATTTGGCCAAGTAAAACTCCATTTATGAGCTTCCAAAGATGATGAGTTAAAATTGCCAAAATTCTGGAATTTTTGTTGCTTAGGCTAAAAATCAAAATTTTAATTAATTTCTAATCCTAAATTAGATTTTAATTAATATTAGTTTAATTATTAATCATAAACTAAATTAATTATTTACAAACTAACTATTAATTAATATTATTCTAACCATCTAAATCATACAATTAAATTTTAATTTAATTAAATTAATAATGTATTATATATTAATTAATTTAATTAATTTTAAAATTTAATATTAAATATTAATTAAAAATGTTTTAATAAAAATTCAATTTGTTACTCCTTTATGAAAAAATGCATTGGAATGTTTCTAAAACAAATTATTTTAAATGGTTTAGTTGAAAAACAAAATCCAGACATCGCATTTGTATAAAAATAGATTTCGGAGTTTTTGAAACATATATATTATGTATGTTTGCGAAAATGTGGTTGCAACGAATATGATTAATTTTTTATGATTTTTCATTTATATAATTTTTTAGTTGGGGTCGAAGAGTTTTTAAAAATTTAGTTAATTTTAAAAAATAAAACAATGTATGGACCACTTATAATGAGATTTTCTCATTCTAAACTACATCCACTTGGTAATTAATAATTCTAAAAAATGAACTACAACCATTTTGACATTATGAAATTTTGATTTTGACAATTTTTTTTAGAAAAGGAAATTATGATAAATTACCAAAATCTCGAAAATACGTGTTTTTTTAAATGCTCTATAATTTGGCTAGGTCATTTAGTAGGATCATTCATGAAAAATGAAAGATGTTAGTATTACCTAATTAAGAGTTAATATTTACAATGAGTGACTATTTTAACTATGAAAATTGAAATATTGGTACATTTATACATTTTTAACCTAAGCGAGAAAATGATAAAACTTCAAAGGAGTGTCATTTACATACCAGTTGACCAAATGGAGTAAAACAAGTATTGTTGGAAAGTTTGTGAAAAAACAGATTCAATAAAACATTCAAAACAAAATTCTGAGGAAGATGAAAAAATGACAACAATGTAGGATAATTAACTTAATCAAAATCCTAAAAAGTGCTTAGCCAAAAAATTTGTACAAAGGGTCCCCATTATTTGAAGTATATAAGTCAAAAATGGGGGTTTGTGTTTTACCACAACAAGCTCCTGCAATGTAGGTGGGCTGCATAGCTGAACATGGTAGACAAAATGGCCTACCCCATGTTGTCTCTCTCTCCACTCATGGAAAGTTTAGAGCTGTTATTGATATTGGGTTGCAATATTGTTGCCTTTAAGATACAAAAGGACAATTGGATCTCTAAAGACCCCTCCTCTAGTTTCATGAGCCCCAACATCCCATACAAAGTGAATGGTACATCACCAACATGTGGTATCGAAATCAGAAAAATGTTGAAGGTTATGTGCAAGTTTGGATGGTACTAATGGTTTCTCTAGTGGATAAAGCGCAGTTTTATCAACTATTGTTTTAGAACATCATGTGGCAAGTTGTCTCCCAACAAGTTGCTAGTTGTGCATGTTTTCTCATCTACTATGAGGTAGTAAATGGCATTATATATCAGCTGAGAATAATAAGAATAAAACCATACTTGCCCAAGGTCATGAAAAGGAAATTTATATCCATCACAAATTTTGGTCCTAGAATGACCATGAAACCCAAAGATAATCTTGCCCTCTTGTGGAGCAATGCACTGTACATAAGTGGTGAGAGAATGCAAATTATTTATGAAATGATTAATAAGTACATAAATACATTTCTTAACATGCATTGTGAGTAAGTTGAAATTGAGATTTATAGATGAGTCCTCCCACGATAATTTCTTCATAAAGGTTTGCAAAATGAAGGGGTGCATACTAACACTCCATCAATAGAAACATACTCCCAAGTGACAGCACTGTTTCCCGTAGTGATAAGGCTCTTTCCACTCCATGACTCCATTCTTTGGCATGACATATGCCAAATTCATCCACCATCATGCTGATATGTGTGGAAGTCTCCTTCCTATGTGGAAGTAGCTCCTGATCCTCTAATACTGAAGGGTAGCATCTTTTCACTCTGATTGTGCCATCCCTTTCTCCTAAAATATCATACCAAGTATGGGAGAAATTCTGCCCATATTCTCCCAAGAGTAGCCAAAGCAACAATAACTCTCGCTGCCCCCTCACACCTCCATCATACAAATCATGAGGTGAAAATATGATGATTGACATGAAGAATGTCATATCAACACAATGCACCTGCAAGTGCCATGCCAAGTTACACCCACCAACATACCCTTAGAAGAAGGATATGTCACATGATGGCCAAACTCTCTCAAGAGTAGCCAACACAGCCATGTCTCCTGCTGCCTTGTGTCATAGATATTTAGGTGACTCACCAACCTCTTGCTTACCATCCACACCCTTTCATCCAAATGTGGGTGTCTCCTACCATGCTCCATATTGGATGGAGAACACCATCCTCCCATACCATATTTATACCTTTGCATTTCATTGGATGTTGAAATGCAATCTCTTGGAGATCCCCAAGTGAAGACCACTCATTAATGACCATGTTGAATCCATAGGGATCCAAGTCTGCTGAAGGCAAAGGCTTCTCATTGAGCTATGAAATTCCCGTTAATAAGGATCCATCACAACAATGAAAGATAAGATACCTCTCATCAATCACCTACCCATCCAATATCATAGAAGTAAAATGGTCATCAGAATTCTCCAATAATAGTTGGGCCCCCAACTCATCACTGTTGCTCACTGACAACATTGTTGATCTCCATAATGGTGCATTTGTTGTCTCATGCTCATGCTCAGTGTTGAACATATAGGTATGCATTGGATTGTTTAGGAAAATTCTCATCCTATCCTCCGGGAATCCACACTCCAACCTCAGGAGTTGTGTGTATCTCAATAATGAATAACTAGGATGATCGTTTATCCCCTCCTTGAAAAACTTAGGGCTGCTCAGCGTAGTGATAGTCTGCTGCTCCAAATCAACAATATGCTTTGACCCTTGGTCATGCAATGGCATATTCCCACAACCCACCATAAGATGTGTTGAAATAACAGAAAGTGGAAACATATGCATACCTTGGTAAAGCTTGGGAACATCTTGTAGTGCTACAGGGGTTCCTCCCTCCAGTGTGATGACTTTCTGAACTACTGATGATGATGGATGTTCCTCTATGGCTATATCAGTGCTGGTACAAGTCTCCTCCTCCTCATGCATCTCCAGAATAGTGTATGGGGCTCTAAATGGAAAGAGAACAAGACCACTTTGCAAAGGTGCAAGTGTTCTTTCTCCTCATGCAAGTGCTCCTACAGCAAGTGGTGGTGAATGCCTCTTCTCCTTTGATTTATTCTTGTCAAAATTATTGATCAATCTTTGAGTAGAATCTGCAAATGCAGTCACTCTTGCATGACTCAAATCACTGAACCACCAAATGTTTACTTCACCCTCAAGGTGCGGCACTGTAATCTCAACAAATTCTCTTTCTACCACTGGATGTAGTAATAATAATGTATCTAACTTCATTCCCCGAGCCTTTGTTATACATGTGGATGACCCATCAAATGCAGACAATAGAAATCTATTACCCTTTATTTTCCTATTGCTATAAGTTCTCCTTTCTTCTTCTAGCTGAATGAACTATGGGAGAGTTAGAGTCTCCTTGAAAGCTGTAGGTTGAGACTTTTATTCTGCCAGGTATTCACTTATAATTTCATGCTCCAAGTGCCCTCCATATTCATGCCTCTTGTCTTCTCCCTCAAAAGAGAGGGGCATAGTTTATTGATTTGGAGTTCTATGCAACACCGGTTCTTTCTTCTGATGATAGGAAGTACATGGACCTTCCTCTTCTTGAAACCCTTTAAATATTTCATTTCATCTCTCCTCTTTCATCTAGTTGACCTCCTTGGAGAGGTTCTTCATAGATTTGAAAAGTGATGAGACAAAGCTCACTCCTTCCATAATTTTAGACCTCTGTTTCTGATCTTCTTCTTCTTATATCATATTGTTTTGAAACTCATTGGATGAGCCATGATTATGCTCTGATACTACTATAATATTCCCAAATAGAAAAATCAGCAATATAGGCACCAAAAATGCATTTTTCATAAAATTATGGTATAAAAGTTAATAAAAGCCCTTGGATCCATTAGTTTATACATAATATCAACCAAATATGTAGGGAGATCTGAAAAAAATCACTTTTTCTTAGTTAAACAAGCCTCCTAGGCCCAGAACAACCCGAAAACACTACAACCCCATGACAACTGCAATTTTTTTTTTTTGAAGCAAGTAACAATGTAGTTTTAATGAGGGTTTATACTAAAGAAATATAGATACAAATGGATCTGATGATATATTAATCAAGAGAGGTGAAAAACTAAGATCTAGTCTCTTTTACACAATTCCAAGACAACCTGGAAAGGATTTCCTGATATATACCAAAGTACCAAAATGTCAGAATGCATCCCTAGGGCTGAATAGTAGCTGCTATTGAATAAATGGATGAAGATGCCTTTAGATGATACATATAAGGAATATATCTCCTCCAATATATCCTTCAAGTGAAAGGTTGATCCTAACACTAAAGATCTCACCCTCCAAATCAAGCACTGAAACCCCCACTGCAAATGCTCACTGAAATAACGTAGTAAAAGAGGGATATTGTGTTGTAGATGATGGGAATATGTTGGCCTGATGAGAAAATGTGAAAGAAATCTCAATAATCCCCCTTTCTTATCTCCCAAAGTGTATAATGATTCCTCCTCAGAAAAACTAGCTCCGGAAGTGGGTTTCTCAACCCTCCACTGCAACACCCTGCAACACAACACAATACTCTGCAGAAACTATGTTGTAGCTATAGACTGAAGCTTGGCTTGAAGCCTGATAGTAGAAATGATGGTACAATGATCCTCCAAGATGCCTCTCAAGAAAGGAGATGGGATTCCCACTCAAGAACACCCGGTGCTAAACAGTGCAACAATCTCAACTAAACAGCTGAAGAATGCAAAATAGTCATGAAAACCATAAAATAAATAATCAATAACATCCCTCACTATGGCTACCTTGCCCTCCTTTTAAAAAATTGTGAGCCTTCTCACCTTGCGTCCCACTCATTAGGGCTTCCACCATTAGGAATCTTCCTCCCATTCACACTGCGTTGTCTCTATTGTTGATCCACTCCTCCCATTCCAACGTTGGTCACTTGGTCAAACTTGACCTTGTCCACATGCATTAGCCCCTGTTCACACATGAGGGTGCTATCCAGCTATGAATATGATCCCTTTTCACATTAAGAGGGATTTTATGCCTAATTCAAATATTTATGGGCCTCCCTACCCATTTATTCATCTAACTATATGTCAAGAGAAAAATTAATATTCCAATTAGCTGCATGCTAATTTAGGAATATTACACAATTCATCAATTATTATGATATATCGTGCATTTTTATGACTAATTGAGGATGAATGTTTGGAGAATATCTATGGTCTTTGTGATGTTTTTCCAGATTTCATTTATAGCACCAAATATCCCAAGCACGAGGTCCACAGGAGCAGCTAAGGGGGTGTTGTTACATTGAAGCAATGTTGTTACACCTTGCTGTTATAGACCCGTCGACAAACTGTTGTTACACTCTGCTATTACGGACCCGCTGGTGAACTGCTGATACAGTTGTACTGTTGACTCTATCTTGTCAACGCCTATTGCTGACATGTCCTTTAGCTGTTACACTACAGCTATGGTTCTATTACGATAGCTGTAGAAGTTGTTAGCATCTTATTTTTGGATAACAACCTAAGGGCGGTTTTGATTGTAATATATAATTTTCTAGTTAGAACTTTATTAGGAAGTGGTTATAACTATATGAGTTCTATTTTGATCAGCATGAGAATCATAAGATTCTCATGACTGATCTATCCCTTTATTTTCTGAGATGTAACCACTATATAGTTCTCGGCCCTAGAGGTCAAAAGAGAGTGGAGAAAAACATTATTTCGGCTTTTTAATTGTGCTCAGATTAATACAGATTATCCTGTTATTGATGTTACATGCGTTATTCAATTTAGTTTCCATTAATTTCTGTCTCTACCTGCACCCTACTAGGGAGGAAGGGTCCTCCTTCTTAGCAAGGATTGCAGTGATTAAATTAGTTGTGTGTATGTATTTGTATTTTAGTTTATGTATTAGTAGAGTGATGTTTCTATTGTACAACTGTGAATATATCTGCTTCAATTTAAATACTTTGTATGTTATTACACATGTGATATTAGAGATACCAGCTAGATACTTGTTGTGTGGCATGCTAGAACAGATTAATTGAAGTTTGATTCCAGTCTTGTAGATCCTTTTATTTCTGCATGAGTGATGTAATTCTAGCATTTAATTTAGCAATAATTTATTTTATTTGGAATTTCTTCTGGTTGGTGTATCGGCATAGACAGTGCAACTGTCATTGGAATAAAAAGATGTCCCTGGATTGATAATTAATGTGTACTTTTTAGTTATTTAACAGTGATTAATACAGTTCAACAGGGGTCATGGGGGAAAAAGTGACTGAGTTGGGAAGGGATTTTTTTGATGTTAGGCTCAAAGAATCCATGTTGAAAGAGAAGCTTCAGGAAGCCCAAGAAAATAATGCAATATTGTAAGATCAGCTTCATCAAAAAGACAAACAAATGGCCACCATCGCAGATTTATGCATGGAGGCCAATCAAAATTGACACCCATCAAACTCCCATGGAGTCTACCTCAAAGAATAGTGGCTCCTATTTCAAATCAGGACACTAGCCTCTCATGGATCCTTACCTTTTCAGAACTGCATACAATTCATTGACTTTTGCAACTTGTCAAGGGATCCTCGAGATTCCCTCCAATAGCTTGAAATCAAAAGTAGCCAAGAAATTGGGAGATCAAGTGCACAAAAGCTCCACTTCTCTTGCCATCAAAGAGGACACATCACATAATTTTTAGGGAGATGTTGGTACCTAACCTCTAGGTTAAATAGGGTTGAGCAAGAGCTCATTAGGATTCGAAATTTGAAGGAAGCTAATAGACTCTTAGCTCTTGTAATAGGTTTTTGAGAATTTTATGATTATGTAATGATACTATTTTCTGCATTAAGATTAGTATTCAGATTTCCCTTCACTGATTTAGTTTCAGAGGGATAGGCTTGTGGGTTAGGTCCCAATCCATTGGCCTTAGTCTCTCTTGTGTATTCATGTTTAATTTTATGCCATTGTAGCTAGTTTTATTTATGAGTTTTAGCCAGTTTGCTTACATTTCAATTCATTGTTTTTAGTTTTCTTACATTTGTCTTTGTTATAGTTAATCTTGCATAGATTTTGGTGGAATAGATTATAAACTCATAAATTTTTATGTCAAACCTCTCTCTCTCATCTCTTTAATTTCAGCTTGAGGAGGGAATATCTTTACCATATGCCCAAATTTTCTCTTTAGCTTATGGTTTCTTGGAACAAATAGTTAGGTTTCTATAGTGTCATGAACATGTACTTTGCTTGCAGGTTCAAATATCACAAAAAATGAGGACTTCACTAGCACCCTTAGCTTCAGTTCTCACCCATCATCAACCTTATTTCCATCAAATCTCCTTCGGCCCTATTTTTGAGATTTTCACCGTCACAGCCTGAACAACCCTAGAACTGAAAGATGAGCTTGTAAAGAAGTTTTGAGCTTGGAAAAGGGGTTGGCCACCTTCCATTAATCTAAGAGCACCTTCATTCCACCTCCCCTACACTTTCCTTCATCATTTTTGGCCTCGGATTTCCCTCTAACAATTTCCTGTAGCAATTCAAGACTTTCCTGTAGTGAAAAAAGTAGCAGCACAAGTGCACCTCTCCTTAAGCCCATAAACCATCATCAACCTCATCTAGACCTACTCCTCCTTATGACCTTCATCATCAACTTCATCATTAACCTTCCTAAGCCACCTTATGACCTTCTCCTCCTTGCTGCAAAACAATGCATTTACAAGCATAATTAGGTCATGATTAGATGTAATGATTAAAGCATGAAGTAGACACAGTGTGTTTAGCCATTTGGCCCAAAAATATGTGAGTAGACTAGCCTTATTTCTGCAATTTCAATTCAGCCATTTACTTCATGAAGATACCTATGTTTCTTCTATTTCTTGCCATAGTTAAAATTGCATATTTATTTCCTTGCAGAATAGCTAGATGTGTTTTCTTGGTTTATAATAGTCATTTGATGGTTAGTAGAGTAATGGTTTTGAGTCACTTTTAGTTATAGGTCTAAATTAAAAGTGTAACAGACTTCACTCAGAAACCCTAGAAATAGCCCCCTTTCATAGGACTCAAAAGAGGATGACATGAGTAGAATGCATCTGTTGTGTATATAGCACTACCACCTCCAAGTTTGTATATACCTCAGGTTGATAAAGTAAATTAGAGTAGCCTTTAGGAGTTGCAGCATTCTTGGTGCAATACAAGGGCTCACCAGCGAGTACCTTACACCTTGTTCTAGTCTAGACCCTTTATTTGGTAGAGCATGTGTATCAGTATTTGAATGATGCAAGATATGGAAAAAATTAACTTCCTTGAAATTCATAAACTGGATATATATTATCGAAAAAGTTTTGTGGGGAGACTTATGAAGGGATTTGTCAATATTTTGAAGTTGTTTAATTACTAGCATTGAGTCTCCACATACCATTAATTGATGAATTTATTTATCTAGAAATTCATAGCATTTTCAAAATGTATATGCATTCATCCTAATTGTTTGACATTATGACTAGACCCTGGGAGAATTGGATCTCTCTTTTTTCATCAGGGTGAAGAATTACCCTTCCCACCTCTACCAACCCAATATTTCGAATAAGAATTACCCTGGGAGAATTGGATTTGTTGGAAGTTGTTGTTTCTGCAAATTTTACACTAACAACTTCTTATTAAATAAACTATAAATAAGTAGCAAAGTGCAGTATTACTTATTGATACACAAGAATATGATGCTACTATTCTCATCATTTCCTCAACATTTTTCTTGCATTAAAATGTGACAGGTGATGCTTGATCCCATTTTCTCATGTCCCATGCTTCTTTTCCCTTCCTGACAACTTTCCTACCACTTCAAAATATTTTTTTTCACATGATCCCATAAATTATAAGTTCTATGTTGTTACATACAAACCTCCATGTGAATTCACCATATGTTGATCCATTTTCAAAAAAAATGAGCAAACCATTGCACTTAATCAGACTCCTCCTCCTAAAAGGAGTAAAAA
Source organism: Pinus albicaulis (assembly GCA_034641835.2). NCBI lineage: Eukaryota > Viridiplantae > Streptophyta > Pinopsida > Pinales > Pinaceae > Pinus > Pinus albicaulis. Next base: position 54,733,498 of record CM076582.1, on the reverse strand, counting down.
TAACACATCTAAGAAAACGCCTTAGTAGGGGGGTTATCCTATAGAAATAAGAAGTGTTTACATGACATCATTTGATAATGTTATGATATCTACATATGGCTTACAAGGTCTTACCTAGTTTGGTGACAGTAGAAATATTTCACAAGGTGACAAGAATAAAATGAGCTTATCAATTTATGGTCTTTTGATTAAGGTTGTTGTTTATTTCCTACATTATTTTTTTTGTTATATCAGTGCTAATTGGTGCACTTTTTGTAGATATACCATTGATCCAATATTATCGAAAGAGTCTAAGTTTCCCAACACTTTGTCTTAATTTTTAACATTCAAGTGTCTGTATATTTGTCTTTTTAAATATTAGACATTTTAGAATTAATTTTTCGTCTAGATTCTCTCAGTATTCAGCCAAAACAATATGTTTTACTCATATTTTTATTAATAAAATTAAAATTTGACAGCCTATATCTTTTTGGCATATGTCTCCAAAAAAATTATTTTATGCTGTCAAATTTTACAAGAATATTTTTTGACATTAGTGGCTGAAACCGACAGTCAATTTATGTTAGAATTCGAAACATACGTATGTGATTTTATGCCTAACATGGTATTATAATAATATTTTCCTATAATTCCATTTACTAGTTTGTTTTCACATTGTACAAATTTCAATTTATTTACTTTACATGATGTACATGTTGTTTCTCTTTCATTTTTTTCTTTGTTGGAAATGTTTTTCTTTTATTTCAGTGTACAAATATATTGTATATAGTTTAGTTTTATTTTAATTTAGGGAAACAAACCTTGGGAATAGTCCCATTACCTCACTTTCCCTATGATATTCGAGGAAGTTGGCAGAAAAGCATAAGAAATATCATTTGTCAACAAGTTTCATTTCAAAAGACCTATATTCCCTTTATAAATCATTTTAAAGAATAATTTAATGTTAGACCCAAAATAGTTATAATTGTTATTTTAATATTTTGAAATGATCTCTATAATTTTAGTTATGGAAATCACTTGTAGAATTTTCTTCAAACTTCAAAATTTATAACAAGCTCTAATTGATCTACAAGTCCATATTTTAATCACACATTCATAGTGGTAATATAATGCAACATATTTATAAATATAACCTCCCCATATTTCTTATGAAATTAAGCATAGAGAGTCAAAATAATACATAGGTGAATGGTTATTGTCCAGTCATCAATGTATAACCATTTCCATCTAAATATCATCCCTATATATGTATAATCAATTCCCTTTAAATATCATCCTTAGATATGTCCAACTGGATGCCACATGTAAGTGAATGGAAATTAGGATAAAAAGGATATGAGAAATAATAATAAAATAAATGGTTGATAGTAAATAATGTAAATAAACAATTGTTGATGGTAAATGGAAAAGGTAAATGGTAAAATGATAAGAATGGAGGAATGATATAATAGATAAATTTAGGGAGGTAGAATGAAAATTGACAATATCTTAGGTGGTTGATCTCTATTTTAGATTCCATTTTATTATGGCATAGGGCTATCAAATCAAAGGATGAATGCATCAGATTTCTTTATTTTTAGTAACCCTTTAATTTTCTGAAAGAGAAACCATATTGATTATCTTTCTATAAGGAAGTGCCACATATTGAACTAATTTGAAACTATTAAGCATTATAGGTATTATTGAGCTTCATTTGGCACATTCAAAAGAGAGAAATTAACTTCAATTTGATCAAGGATTGTTAATCTACAATACGTTATGTATTTATGATACCTTGTTTTTTCTTTGTATTTTTTTTATTATAGAAATGAGAAGCTATGCTTATCTCTTTTTGAGAGTGATACTATGGGAATTTCCACATCGAGGTGCCTGAAAATATTGTAGGCCACCATAGGCATGGAGATTTTTGGTTGCTTAAATACTTTGAGTGCCCTACATTTCACTTGAATTATGCATTATTAACTGATATTCTGTGGATATGGAAGCCATAGGAGGAAATTTTATTACCATAGGTGCGACAAGGTCCTTAAGAACAATGACTAATAATTATTTCTTAACATGGTTCCTGATTTGGGGGAAGAGGTTTGACCATCATCAAATGTTAGATGTAGGTAAATAAGCAGATTAGTTGGTTAGCCAATACTGCATAGGTTTATAGCGTTTGGAGGGAAGATCACTAAATATCCCAAGCATTCGTAACTTGACTCCCCTAGGATTGGCTACCATTATAGTGAAAATTTATGGCTTATTTAGAGATCATTAGATCACATGGGTCAGATTCAAATTATTGAGAAGGTGTTTCATGGTCATTTATTTGCATGGCATTTTTTTATGAGAGAGGCCATAAAATTATATTTAACCCAGTGCTTTGTATAATATGGAGGGGACTTTAAATTTAGGTCATTCTTATGTTGTCTATTCTATGAGTGATTTGCCTCCCTCCAACCTTGCCTAAATTTCTATTTTGGAAGCTCACGAGAGTCAAGGATGCATTGGTGGGTGTGTTAGTGTCAATATTTGCATCCTTCCACTATGATCAAAATTAACTCTTCATGTAATTTTAGGGGTCCCACTCAGAAATTGTTTATCATTCCACTAGGTCATGCAAAAATTTGGTGAATTAGTGTAGATTTTCATCAAAGTTCACTCTTTTCATAAATTTCATTTGATCACTTACTGGCTCACTTTGTCACTTGCTGAGTGTTCATTATTTCATGAGATTACATAATCCATTCAGTCATGTCAACATGAATTATAGTCAGTCAAAGTTCCCATTAGTTCCTATGGTTTTCAAGGTCTAATAAAACACGATTTCCATTGCATAAGACCAACAAGTAAGAGCGTGCTCAAATAACCTCTCTTTACTATGTAAAAATGATTTGTAAGGAGTAATTTTTATTTCAAGATGCAATTTTGATTCCAAAATATATTTTTTATTTTTCATTATGTAATTTTATGTCACTCAAATTTGTAATAATTTCATGGCTCCCAAGCTATCAACTCCAATTTCCATATGCCAAAGAATCAAAATGTCAAAATCTAAGTGTCCCAATCCATCAAATGATCAATTTCCAATGAATGAAGTCATAGTGAAAGGGTATAGTTTCAAAGTTTAAAGGTGAATGTAAAGAAGGTAAAGTGGGTCCTAAGGCCTAAAACATCAAATACACCAAGTATAAAGCTCACCAAGACATCAAATTCACTCTCATTTGTCTCTCACAACATCGAGATACCACTTCCATAGCTTGAATTTCTAGTTTGGAGGGCAAAAGATTGAATTTTTTGGTGGCACTGTGCTTCTGGACAAGAGGCGTTGCGCTTTTGTAACTATCATTGCACATCTGCTAAATGCATTGTGCTTTTGGCAGAGATGGCATTGTGTATCTCTCAAAGGTGATGCACATCAGGCCTTTTTTATCAGCAAGCTCAAAAACTCATGATAATTTCTTCTAACCTCCAGCAAAGGTTGTTACTATCTCTTAACAAGTAAGTAAGACATAAATGCCACCTCCTTTCATTCTTCAAGAGAATTTTCATGGTGTTTGAGTTTTCATGCCAAATTTGGATTTTGTCTAGTTCAAAACCCTAATCTCATTCCATCATTCCCAATTTGATTCCCTAAGACCTTATATTTCCTTCCCACATCACTATCCCTACATTAATATATCTGATCTGTCCCTAAATCCATTTTCCCCTAAACCCTAAGTCCTAGGCATCTCAATTTCCAAGGCACCCATTACCATAAAACATGTAATAAAATACCATTCCCAATTCCCTAAAAATTTTAACCCCTAACCACCTTCCTAAGTTTACTAACCCCTTCCCCTATCTTCCTAATTTTTCCTACCGTATTCCCCACTCCCTAAACCTATCCCCAATCCCATTTTTTCATCCCTAGGGTTTCTAGACCAAAATACAATGGAGGAGGAAAACAAAGACCACATGGAGGAAGAAGAGAGGGAAGAAAAAAGGCCACATAAGGGAGGAAGAATTATTAGACTTGAGCCCACCAACACCAGAGAACTAATGGATTATCCCATGATTGTCACTTGTTTCAAGCATGTAGGATGCTTTTATTTTTGTGAAAAGATACAATGATTCCAACACCACCCTATTTTGAGCAGAATTTTCATATAAAATATTCATGATAATCAAGTGACCCTTGCTAGCGTGAATTTCACCATATCTTCAGCCATCATTGCAGTTGCCATTGGAATTCCAAATGTAGGTGAGAAGTATTTCAAGTCTAAATATTTTGATGATCATTATTTTGAGCCATACATCAAGCCAAGGTATAGAAATGAAGGAAAGAGAGTTTTTCCTTTTAATTACCTCCTTCATAGGTATGCCCCAATGATGAAAATCATCATGAAGTACTTCTCTTGTGGAGGAAGGTTCTCTAGACTTTATATATATCATATTATACTGATCATCCACTTCACAAGGGTCAATATGCTCAATATTCCATATTATCTATTCATGAACATTAACAAAATGGCATAAATTGTACAAAAGAGAGATTATAATCAACATATGAATAGCCTTTTTTAACACTCTCTCATCAAGATCATTGTCCTTCATCACCTTAACCAGTTGAATATCTCATGGGACACTTTCATTGCCAATGACATCTTCACTACTCCACAAGCTCAACATGTTGCAGATATGACTCCTCCATCTCATTGTACTACATATATTCCTCCATATCAGCCCAAAACACCTATTTCTTCATCAAATCATCCTATTAGACCCATTTTATCACCATCATCACCATTTCAGAGTCAGATTGGGTCACTTAGCAGAGTTATGGTCAACAAGCATAAAAGGGCTAAAATGGGCACTTTGGCTAGAACATATGAGAGAGGGAATAGGAAGGTGTTTTCTCCGCACATTATGGAAGGGACCTTGTCTTCTTCATCGGAAAAGTAGGTACAAAAGGGAAAGAAAAATATGACAAAGGGAGATGTTCATGAGGAAGTCAGGCATGAGGAGGACGACCTCCATGAGAAAGAGACAAAACTTGATCTTGTTGACTTGGGTCAACAAAATGATTATGAAACTTCCTTGATTATTAAGAATAAATATGCCCAAATTAGAGAGCTTCAGACTAACTTATATAGATCTAATTTTGTCATTTATTTTCTTGAGCAGGAAAACAATTAACTCCAAACCAAGTAGTCAATCATGGAGATGCAACTTCTCAAGGCAAAGAGAGAAGAAAACAAGGAAACAATCTTGCTTGATGAGGCTTATGAGAGATATGGTGAACCTGATGAGGAAGAAGACCAAGTGCCAAGTAAGAGGCCAAGGACTAGATGCCTGAAAAGAGCTTTAGAATTAGAGCAGCAAAAAGAAAAAGAACTACCAAATCAGCTCGCCTTGAATGAACAGTTTTCCATAATGATAAATGAAAACCAAGAGCATTGGTTTGAGAGGGTTAATAACCACCTTGAGAACCTCCTGGAGAAGGAAAAGAAATATAATGACATACAAAGGAAGATGGCAAAGAACTGTTGCGAAAGAAACCAAATTGCAAGGTCTAAGCTCAAGAAGGTCAAGTCAAAGCTTGATAACCTAATCATGAAAGAGGAGAAGAGGAAGCTTTACATCCTTGCTGAGGCATCCATCCATGCTTAACAGACATGATCATCAATAATTTTGCAAATTTTGGTAAAATTTTGGGCAAATTTGAAGATTTTTGGTTTTTTGTGCATTTCTTGACAGTCACTAGACAGTTTGACTATCAAAAGTGCAGCGCCCTAGGCATTGCAATTTTTCTAGGGACCTCCATTGGTAAAAATAGGACCACAAGTGGATTTAGAATTATGAATACATGCAGATTAGAATATTTTCTAAGAAAATTTGGGCAAAATGGTGAGCAGAAAAGTCTAAAAACACCTAAAAAACTATGTTTCTACCCTCTTTTGAGGCCGGTGCTACATTTTTTACCAATATTTGGAGATTTAATTTTTGGGAAATAATAACCAATTTGGAAACTAGAAAGGATAGGCTTTCCAATGAGCTATCATGAGCTCAATTTGGACTTCGGGAAGGTCTCCAAAACTCACCTTGAAGTTGGCGCTCTGCATTTGCTTCAAGCGTCGCGCATTTGCGAGTTGCTTGATGTTTTCCAATTTTTGAGTTTTTCTGAGTTGCTAATAATATTTATGAGTTTTAAATGATTTAATTCGTGGATGTAACTTTAATAATTCATTTTATGAATTACCTAGGGGTAAATAAATTAGGTAAAACACTTTGAGAAGATGAATGAATTAGTTTCACTAAAGTTAGGGATGAGTTAGTTTGACCACCCTACACTCTAGGTTTTAGTTCAAAATTTGGTGGATCAGCTCCACAACTCAGGGATTCGATCTGTGAGGTTGGGAGAGGGTTTTACATGTCTAAATATTTCACTTCTTGACTCATTTCATAGGTTGGATGATGTTGTATTGATCAGAGACACTAGTGTATTCATACTTTTAGCAGGAATATATTGGATGAGTTGTAGCTATTCTTTTGGGATTCATGTGGTACTGAACTTTGGTATAGTTTCATAGTAAGTTTCATATGTATGAATTTTTTTTACTATTCATGTTCATTTCATCTCTATGATATGTTGTTTTCTCGAGTTTGATAAGCATAATACATCATCTATTCTCTATTTTGTGAGAATCATCATAATTTGTTTCATTTCTTCATTTTAAAAAGAATTCATGCAATTTCATGATATTTTTATCACCTCACCATTATGGTCCATCTAACCCTGAAACCCTAAAGAGTTAAAGTTCTTACCTACCGTGCGCCATTAGATGTTTTCAATTCTGATCTTATTTTCCCTGACCTAGTTACCTCTTTGACCTAATTCACTCATCCAACATCCAAAATCAACCAACCAAAACCCTTGTGCTACTATACCTAGCCTAAAACCTAATTTGATCCAACCCTCTTGGCTGAGATCCATTGGAGAGATACCTCTCCTGCCTAGTAGGAATATCTACTTGGCTAAGCTTGGTTTTTAGTTACCTTTTTTGGACTCTTCTTAGCCTCAAAGATCTAACAGATTGTTAACAAGGTGGATATGCTTTCGATAATTAGTGCATGGAATATTTTTACTCAAGATTTATTGGATATTTAATGGAGGGAGACAATTGTAGTATTCCATTGTTTAATATGATAGGATGGATTTCTAAGGACATCCTCATATGGTCCTCCCTCTTTGTGAGTAGCTGTGTATTTTCTGTTTAAATTAATTTAATTCGTGCATTATATGATGGAGCGTGAATAATTTCCTTGTTATGGTGATGTGCATATATTGTGCTAGATGGGTCAGAGTTTTGGGTGTGGAGCCTGATTATCTTGTTTACTTTGTATGACAGCATTGGACCCCTGTAACTTAAAAGGGGTGGCAACGCTGCTCGTAATTAATCGCTGTCGTGGGGGGTCCAGGGGGGGGCGACAGCACTTTTCGGAGCCCCCCCCTGGCGGGGGTTTTCGGGGGCCCCGAAGCTAAAAATAGATGTAAAATTGCCTTGTAAAAGTATAGTAATTTCTAGTCAATCTGGGCCGTTCATTAGGCAAATGATCTGACGGTAGAAGTTATGTTTAGATTAGGGTTTTTTTCCCTATAAGGCAACCCCTCGCTTTTATGAGGGCATTGTATTGCGGCTATGTATTGTATGTGTATTCTCAGAGCGAGAAACAGAGAGGGAAACTGTGAGAAAGAACAAAGGATATTACAGCAGATCTTCTATAGGTTTTGTCTCTTCATTTTTGCTAGATAATAGAAAGGAAGGACTGGCTGTTCGGGGTGGACGTAGCCCAAACTGGGTGAACCACGTATATCTATGTCTCTCTGGTTTTATGTGTTTTGTGTGCTTGTATGTTTCCGCATATTTTATGTGTTGCATTTCTCTGTAATATTTCATTTTCTAACAACTGGTATCAAAGCCAGGTTTAAAGAGTGTTGATTTGGATTTCTGTGAGAATTGCATTTATGGAAAAGAAAAGAGAGTCAGATTTCTCAGAGTTGGGAAAGAAAAGAAGAGCGAAAAATTGGAGGTTGTGCATACAGATGTATGGGGACCTGCTCAGGTATCATCTCTCGTTGGCTCTCGTTATTATGTTACTTTTATTGATGATGCAACTAGAAAAACATGGATTTATTGTATTCAGAATAAATTTGATGTATTTGATACTTTCAAGAAATGGAAAGTTTTGGTTGAGATTGAGACAGGAAAGAAGTTGAAGTGTCTCAGATCAGACAATGGAGGTGAGTATTGCAGCAAAGAGTTTGATAGGTACTGTTCAGAGCATGGAATTCGTAGAGAGAAGACAGTTCCAAGAACACCACAAGAAAATGGTGTGTCAGAAAGGATGAACATAACAATCATGGAGCGTGCAAGGTGCATGAGATTGCATGCAAGATTGCCTTTACAATTTTGGGCAGATGCTGTAGATACTACTGTTTATCTAATAAACAGAGGGCCTTCAAGTTCCTTGGATGGTGGTATTCCAGAGGAAGCATGGACAAGTAAAAAGGTAAACTACTCTTTTTTAAAGCCTTTTGGTTGTGAGGCCTTTGTCCATAGTAATAAAGAAAATAGAACAAAGCTTGAGGAAAAATCAAAGAAATGTACCTTTATTAGATATGATGCTAATGATTTTGGTTATCACTTATATGATTATGAAAATCACAAAATCATTAGGAGCAGAGATGTAATATTCAATGAAAAGGTCTTGTATAAGAATCAGTTGCAGGAAAAGAAACATGAAAAAGAAAGCAAGGAATATTTGGTTCTTGATGAGATAACTAAAAAAGTAAAGGTGCCTGAAAATAATAATAATCAACAACCACAGCAGCAGCAACCACCACAACAGCAACAGGCACCTCAAACACCTGAAAATGGTGTTAGAAGATCTACAAGGATAAGTAGACCCCCTGAACGATACTCTCCTTCATTATATTATTTATTGCTAACTGATTATGGTGAACCTGAATGTTATGAAGAAGCAATGTAGGTTGAAAGCGGGAAGAAGTGGAAGCTATCCATGGAAGAAGAGATGGACTCCTTAATGCATAACCATACTTGGGACTTAGTCAGGTTGCCTGCAGGTAAAACTGCATTGCAGAATAAATGGGTTTACAGGCTGAAGGAAGAAGATGGAGGAAAACAGAGGTACAAAGATAGACTTGTGGTGAAGGGGTTTGCACAGAAGAAAGGTATTGATTTTGATGAAATATTTTCTCCTGTTGTTAAGATGAATTCAATCAAAACTATCTTAAGTCTTGTAGTAGTGGAAGATTTACATCTTGAACAGTTAGATGTAAAGACAACATTTCTCCATGGAGATTTGGAGGAAGAGATATACATGCAACAACCAGAAGGATATGAGGTAAAAGGGAAAGAAAAATTGGTGTGCAGGTTAAAGAAGAGCTTGTATGGCTTAAAACAGGCTCCAAGGCAGTGGTATCTAAAATTTGACAAGTTTATGTCCGAACAAGGTTATACTAGATGTCACTCTGATCATTGTGTTTATCTGAAAAGGAAAAATGATGGCAGCTATATTATATTGTTATTGTATGTAGATGACATGCTTGTTGCAGGGTCTAACATGCAGGAAATAAATGTGCTCAAAAGAAAATTGGAAAATTCATTTGTAATGAAGGATTTGGGAGCTGCAAAACAAATCCTTGGTATGAGGATAACTAGAGACAGGAAAAATCGCAAATTAACACTGTCTCAGAATGAGTACATAGAGAAGGTGTTGAAAAGATTTAATATGCAGAATGCAAAACCAGTTAGTACACCTTTTGCTAGCCATTTCAAACTTAGTAAGGAGATGTGCTCAAAGACCCAAGAAGACATGGATTATATGTCTAAAGTTCCATATGCATCAGCAGTTGGAAGCTTAATGTATGCAATGGTCTGCACAAGGCCTGATATTGCACATGCAGTGGGAGTTGTAAGAAGGTACATGAATAATCTAGGAAAAGAACATTGGATGGCAGTAAAATGGATTCTCAGATATTTGAGAGGTACCACAAATCAAGCATTATGCTTTTGTGGTTCAAACATTGCTCTACAAGGATATGTTGATGTAGATATGGCAGGTGACAGAGATAACAGGAGGAGCACTACAGGATATGTATTTACTGTAGGTGGAACAACTGTGAGTTGGATTTCAAAAATCCAAATTGTTGTTGCACTTTCAACAAAAGAAGCCGAGTATGTTGCTACTATAGAGGCTAGTAAAGAAATGATTTGGTTACAAAGGTTTATGGATGAATTGGGTAAGAAGCATGACATGGGCACACTATACAGTGATAGCCAAAGTGCTATTCATCTTGCAAAGAACTCAGCATTTCATTCCAGGACTAAACACATACATCTCAAGTACCATTTCATACAGTCAGTATTGGAAGATGGAGAGTTGAAGCTGGAAAATATACACACTAGCCAGAATCCTGCAGATATGCTAACAAAAGTTGTAACCAGGGAGAAACTGAGCATGTGCTCAGTTTCAATTGGTCTTCAAGGATGACAATGAAGATGAGGAACAACCAGGTCCAAAGAGGAGTCATTTTCTAGCAAATGAAGCAGCAGTGGAGTTGCTACAATCAGTCTCCAAGTGGGAGATTGTTGGGTGTGGAGCCTGATTATCGTGTTTACTTTGTATGACAGCATTGGACCCCTGTACCTTAAAATGGGCGGAAACGCCACCCGTAATTAATCGCTGTCATGGGGGGTCCAGGGGGGGCCGGCAGTGCTTTTTGGAGCCCCCCCCTGGCGGGGGTTTTCGGGGGCAGCGCCCTCGAAGCTAAAAACAGATGTAAAATTTCCTTGTAAAAGTATAGTAATTTCTGGTCAATATGGGTCGTTCATTAGGCAAATGATCTGACGGTAGAAGTTATGTTTAGATTAGGGTTTTTTGCCCTAGAAGGCAACCCCTCGCTTTTATGAGGGCATTGTATTGTGGTTGTGTATTGTATGTGTATTCTCGGAGCGAGAAACAGAGAGGGAAACTGTGAGAAAGAACAAAGGATATTACAGTGGATATGCTGTAGGTTTTGTCTCTTCATTTTTTCTGGATAATAGAAAGGAAGGACTGGCTGTTCGAGGTGGACGTAGCCCAAACTGGGTGAACCACATATATCTGTGTCTCTCTGGTTTTATGTGTTTTGTGTGCTTGTATGTTTCCACATATTTTATGTGTTGCATTGCTCTGTAATATTTAATTTTCTAACACAGAGTTGGTTGGGAGTGTTTCTATGATAATGTTGAGTCCTTCAGAGTGTCACTTGTGATGCATGTGGATATTGGTTTGTTGGGGTGATTCATGGAATATCATGACTATGAGGCAACACCGTCTGTAATAATATATGTCGAGAACCTTTCAAGAAAGGAAAGATAATATATTATATACCTTCATATGTAGCTAGGATATTTATGGTAGTGATTTGATGTGGCCTTGGTGGAATTAATTGACAAAAGAAAGATAAGTACTCTAGTAGATGAGATAAGAAGGATTGTAGTAGTGTCAGTGTCTAGTATTAGTAGGAGTAGTGGTCAGACATTAGTAAGCCTAACTAGTAGAGGAGGCAACTATACCTTTTTTTCATAAGGGGATCTTAAGTTTCCACCACCCTATATGTGGATATATTACTTATGGAGAAATCATGCATTTTATTTATGTGTAGTGGATAAATTTTATACTAAGGTTGATACAACAAAAAATCAATATAATGTGACAATGTGACATGTCAAGGGTTCTCCTTTAACCCTTTACATTCTGAACAACAACATACTATTTGGGTGTCATAAAAGAGATCCAATACACAATGTATTACCATTAATCAACGATGGTTCTTGGAAGATGTCATGTTAAAATTTGAAAGGTAAAGCGACTATATAATTTCCTCAATCATACATCAATGGTATATTTCTATTGATGAGAACTTGTACATTTTTGAACTTGTGGGATATTTGGCACATCTAAACTTGATATTAAATCATGATCCTACAAAATTCAATGAAAAATTATTCAAATTCACATGCGTAAATAAAGTAAATTAAATTACACAAATGAATCATAAATAAAATTTGGACTTGTTGCAAATGACAAGGGACACCTTGAAAAACTTGAAATTGTATGGAATGATCTATAATTTATAGAATTGGCCATTTGATATTTATTAGTTCTCCCAACTGAATTTAAACCAAGACCATCATTAATATATGAATATATTTTTAAAATAAATTTTGGGTAGCATAGAACAATCTAACTTCAAAGAGAATTTCAAAGGTGTTTTAAAAGTTATTAGTGCCCTCTATTATTTTTTGATGCACTGTTGCATATGTATATGCAAAACATGTCGGTATTCTATATAATGATACACACCAAAGGGTGATATATTTTTTATAATCTTCATAGAAAAACCTTTGCAAAATTTTAATTATGTAGGTTGACATTTATATTTCATTAATTAAATTTTCTATAAGTGTGTTTTCACATTAAAAACACATGACTTATTTTCTTTACATTATATATCACGATGAAAAAGTAATAAAAAAAATACATGTGAATTTATCACCAATGTCCCATAATATTAAAAAAAAAAATGAGTGGGAATTTCATTTTTGTAAATGTGTTTTTATAAATTAAAATTTCATTAGTTTGCCAAAATTTAGATGGTAGATTTGAGTTATATATATTCCCTCTAAGTTTGTGATACAAGAGTAATTTCCCATCAAATACATTGGAGTGGGTGGATTTATTTGAAGAGGAAATTTTTTTAAGGATTATTGTATATCACATACAAATCTACATAGTAGATATTTCAGGCATGTGATTTCATTCTATTGATCATCTCAATCTTTCCCCTATATTATTGAAACAAATTTTAATGAGTTAATATATATATATATATATATATATATATATATATATATATATAATGTTTTTTTATAAAATAAAACCTTAATCCTTATTTCATGCTTTGCTAAAATTTAGAAGAAGATTTGTGCAAGAGAGATTTACCAACAAAAAATTTGGTATGGGAAATACCTTTTTTAAGAGTCAAATTTGTAAGGAAAAACCATAGGTCACATATAAATATGCATAGGATAAATTTCAAGGGTTTGAGTTCATTCTATTGATCATCTAAATATTTACCCTATTTCATCCTTAAAAGTTTAAATGCATTCTTAAAAAAAATAAGGGTTTCAAAGTTACCTTTTATTTGTGAGGTAAATATTTTTTATTGGGTTAAAACATGAAGTACATATTAATTCATGGATTTTTGGGCTCGTGTATCTCTGGTAAAATCAAAATATAATATCATCCTTCTTACAATAGAATATCAAAGCATATGTATGCATGTTGATCTATGAAAAATAAAAATTGAGCCACATAAGTCAATCATAAGATGAAATATATAGACAATGAGCATGAAGGAATAAGATACGAAGAGATCAATTAGAGAGATTTTTATTTCTTATCATCGTTCTATCATTATTTCTTAAGGGGAGGGTCTTCAAATTATTTCCATGAGGAAGAGAAATTATAAGATGATGAGATGCATCCTTCATGATCTGAACTTATTCAAGAATGAAACAGAATATAGATATAACCATAAATACATATATGCAATAAAAATAACACTTCCTTTCATTAATATCAAAGAACTGAAATATGATTACAAATAGAATGGAAAAAAACTAGCTCGGGCGATGGTAGCTTATCTCTGAGAAGAGATGTGGTGGCTACATGTTTATGAACTGTGTTACAATGAGGCTCAATGGAATATTTATTATTGAGAAACCATGGAAAACCATAAAACTCTAAAAACCTAATCCTAGGAGATGAAGCACCAAAACTATGGGCCCCATTTGGGTAAATTGGTACATTAACTTCTCGGGATCTTAAATTTGGCATACGACCTTCGTTTGACCCACACAATACCTCATTATAAATATATATCCAAGGACTACAACTTTTGAGTGTCAAAAATAGTTTAAGACCTATGTTTTCCTCGGTTTTCCCAAAAAAACGTTATTTAGGGCCTCAAAATGGCTCTGAAAGTTCAATAATTGAAAAACTACCAAAAATAGTAAACTGTGCTACAATTAACGAAACTGAAAAACTAGAATAAATTGTGGTGGGGGTCCAAGTGGAATAGGCGAGTGGCGACCAATATACACCTGGATTATTCCTGGCCCCTTAGGAAGCAATGGTCCCTATTGCTTTGAGTGCCTCCATGAAATGGGGAAAATTTTGCTGAACTTGTTCCCTGTTGAGCCACTTTCCTTGGTGCAGGAGTTAGATAGATTTGACAAACCAACATAGTTGGATATTTTGTTGGTGAGTGTTCTTGATCTTCGTCTCCATGATCTCATTAGTGGTGGCCTTTTCCATGTAGTTTGGGTTTAACTCCATTGGTGTGAGTTTTTTTGCAATGTTGAATGTGTCCAGTAATGGTGGTAAGTATGGTCGAAGGTGGTCCACATTGAAAACTAGGTGCAGGCCAAGGAATGTTGGAATGTTGAGGTTGAAATAATTGTCCCCTATAGCCTTGGTGATGGTTTATGGCCTATATAGGAGCAACCAAAGCTTACGTGGGGCCAAACGAGGCACTTCTTATACAAATGTAGCCAAACTTTGTCACCGGCCTGGAACTTGTGTGGCACCCGATGTTGATCATGTCGCTGCTTGTACTTGGCATTGGATTTTTCCAATATATCATGTAACTATTAGCGGATGTGCTGGATTTCTTCAATAAATTTTTAGCCCTATCAGTTTCAGATTAGACATGGGCCAAACCTACATGAGTAGCTTTAAATGGTATGGCCACATCAATGGCACATAATGGTTGGAATCCAAACCCCACTTGAAAGGGGTTGTAGCCAGTTGATCTATGGAGAGCTTTATTGTAGTTATGTTGGACATATGGGAGGCTTTTGTCCCATGTACGGGGATGCTTCGAGTTTCACATGCACATAATGTGTACAATAATCTGATTGATGACCTTTGTTTAGCCATCAGTTTGGGGGTGGAAAGTTATGGATTTAGTGATCTTGGTATCCAAAATTGACCAGAGACTTGAAAAAAATGTAATTAGGAACCTGTTATCCCAATATCAGATAATGGAATTTGGGATCCCAAAGTGTACCCACACTCATTCAAAGAAGAGCATAACAATGGCTTCTATTGTGTTACTCTTCATGCAGGCCATCAAAATGCCCATTTTAGAGAGTATTTCGATGACCACGAATAGGAACAAGAGTATATAGGCCTTTATTATTGGTAATGGCCTAAGTAGTGTAGGATCTGATGTACTTCCTAACATCGTTTCAAAGGTTCGACCAATAAAAATACTTTTGTAGCACTACTAGTGTTTTCTCTACTCCGAAGTGTCTAACGACCCAACTATAGTGCACATCCTAAATCATCTTGGAATGCTCACTTGAAGGAACATAAAGGTGTGCTAGGTGACATAACAACATATCCTGGAGGTGAAAATTTGGAACTTTCTTGCCTTCCAGGAGTGTCTGGTATGTGTTGTTGAATTCTATATCGATCTTGTACAGATGCAACCACTCTGAAGTCTCTTGCCCACAAGAGTCTAGCACAGTGGTCAGTGCCATGACCGATGGTCGGTTGAGGAACCTGCAACATTATTGGTGTTTTGCTTCTTCTATTTAATGTTCAAGTGGAACTGTTGTAGGTATGTGGATCATTTCTGATGGCGATCATTTTGCAATTTCCCTTGTGTCTGTATGAACTATAGGGGTAAGTAGTGTATGTGGATGACCATTTCCTTCCCCATAATGTAATGCTTCAATTTTCGGCATGCCTACAAAATGTAATAAATATATTTTTCATTGGTGGGGTACTTTCAGACAATTTCTAAAAGTGTCTCACTGTGATATGCTAGTAGATGACCCTGCTGGGTAAGAATTGCACCAATAGCATAGTCACAAGCATTTGTCTCAATCTAAAATGGTTGTAGTAGGTCTGGTAATTTGAGCACTGGTGTAGATTAGATGTGATGCTTCAACTCAAAAAATTCCTTTTTCTGGGATTCAAGACAAAATAATTTTTCTTCCGCTCTGCCCTTGGTGACTTGACTCAAAGGCAAATTGATATGAGAGAACCCCAATATGAACTTGTGGTAGAAATTGACAAGACCCAGAAAGTTGTGGAGGTCTGTTAAAGTCAATGAGGAAGGACAATCCTAAATTAATTATATCTTGGTTGGGTCCACATGCACACCCTGCTCACCAATTATGTACCCCATATATTGAACCTGGGTCATACCAAAAGTGCATATCTGTATTTATGGTTATATATGTATTATATTGCATTCCTCTGTTGCTTGAGGGATTCTTCAAGAAATATTTTGAAAGGATCTCATGCTCCCTCGTATTTCTTTTCTTATTTCATGGGTGGTTGTCAAGGTTTGCAACGTTGGTCTTGCAAAGGTTCAACCAGTTCGATCCCTAACTCCTTATACCTTGACCTCATTAGGGACATGAAAAGAAAAACAAAGAAAGAGGAGATCGCTTTGATACCACTGATCAGAATCATTAGGGGGATTTTGAGGTCTAAAATGGGCCTCCTAAGGAAATTATAAAATAATAGTGGAAATAATAAACTAAGATTATATTAAATCATCACAATTTAGAGGGAAAAAAGAAAAAAAAAACTAGTTTTTCAACTTGTATTTTCAACTTATCTCCCTATGGGTTTACTCAAATTTCGAGCAGGAACACTCATTGGATGCATAATTTGATTCCTCTTCCAAATAGTACCCATATTTCATACTTTCGATGGACCCTACTATATGAAAAATGAGAAATACATTAAAAATTTCATTGCAATAATGTTGTTCATGTATTTCTCATTTTTCGGGTAGTAGGGCCCATCAAAAGTATGCAACATGGGTACTCATTGGATGAGGAATTAAATTTTGCATCCAAATAATACTCCTCCAAATTTGAGTAAAAACTTAGGGAAATAAGTTGAAAATACAAGTTGAAAAAGTATTTTTATTATTTTGTTATTTTTTAATCTCTTTAGCTTTTTACCCCAAAAATGGTGAATCATCCCCCATGGTTGACATCATCAGCTTCAATCTTATTGGTTCTTATAAAGTTTATTTTGGTTGTACATTTTTATTAGGAGGCCCATTTTAGACCTCAAAAGTTATCTAATTTTATTCAGGAACACAACATAGTATAGATATAACCATAAATATAGATATGCAGTAGAAATAGTACTTCATTCCATTAATATCAAAGAACTGAAGTATGCTTACAAACATAATGGAAATAAACTAGCTCAGGCGATGGTAGCTTATCTCTGAGAAGAGATGTGGTGGATACATGCCTCTGAATTGTGTTACAATGAGTCTCAAAGGCCTGTTTATTATTAATAAACAATGAAAAATTATAAACATTCAAAAACCTAACGCTAGGAGATGAAGTTCCAAAACTATGGGCCTCGTTTGGGTATATTGGTAAATCAACTTCCTGGGGTCATGAATTTTGCATACGATCTTCATTTGATATAAAAAATACCTCATTATAAATATCTATCTGAGGACTACAACTTTATAGTGAAAAAAATCAACTAAATAATCATATTTTCCATGGTTTTCCCAGTAAATGCCATTTAGGGCCTCAAAACGGCTCTAGAAGTTTAGGACCCAAAAAATTGTCAAAAATAATAAATTGTGCTACAATTAAGGAAACTGAAAGAAAGAATGGTGGGGGTCTGAGTGGAATAGGCTGGTGGCCACCAATATCCACTTGGATCACTTGATTGGATAACTTATCTACAATTTTATTTCGAGTTCTTTCTGATGTGAATAGGGATGATCAATGAAATGGAAGGATGGAGTGGTGATATTCATATGAGTAGGTTTTCAAGTCTCCAACTAAAAGCTATTTGATTGATATAAATTCCATATAGGATCTTATCAATCATTTTTATAATGAGTTGAGGATCTTCATCCATCATAAGTTAGGTGTAGCATAGAGTTTGGGAAATTAATAGTCCCTCTTCTAGGGCTTTCACTTTTGTAGCATTGCTATTGTTATATTCCATAAATATTGTATAAATTTAGATAAATGATCCCAAATTATAATTGAATATACCTCCATATCCAACCTCACGTAGGTTACTGTTTTAAGTTCCACCAAACTTGAGCTTTAGAAAAGTAGGGGTAGGAGGACTCCTACAGTAGGGAACTAACTTTAAAGTAGTATGGCCTCCTTTCCTTAAGGCTTGATGGTCTTGATTTAGATAATATTATGTATCAAATGACTCCTTTACATTCATTTGAAATATGATCCAAAGAGATTCGTGAGGGAGGGAGTGATTCTTGAATATGTGGTGATTCATTTCTTTCCAAGAAGGCCAAAGGAGTAGGCCTAGAAGTAGAGTCTACATGCAGTTCAAGATAGTATTGTTAAAGATGTAGCCCTCTAATTGTCAATGGTGTGAGGTATATTGGATAAATTAGGGTCTAATCTCTTCATTTTTGTTTTTATATTGCTCCATAGATTATTAGAATAGAAGCAACTATTGAAGAGATTATCCATATTTTTAACTTCTTGAAGGCATAGAGAATAACGAGAGGGAGCCATATGATTTTGTTTCTGAATGTTGTCCTAGGTTAAGGTTTTTATTTGAACTAGGAGCCATAGGAAGATGGAAACATTAAACCATAGATCTATCTACCAAATATAGCTCTAAATGGATTGTTTTGGAAGTTATTTTAAACTTGCTTCCAAGTTATAGGCCTCATGGATGGAAAAGGAACTAGTTGGTTCCTAACCCCATCAATTTTTATCAACTAATTTATATATCAGGATAAGCCTTTGTTGAAGCTCCCACAAATATTTTGACCAATTCTCCTCCTTTGGATTTGGGTTCCATTCCCTTTGAATTCACTACTGTATCCATGTTTGAGCTAAGTTAGAGGCATCCAAATAGACTTTAACTTTGTGAAGGACTTGGGAAGTCATGTGGAGGTGAAAATCACTTAAGTTAATTTGGTCTTGGAATATTTGGAGTTGCAAACATTATTCCTCCCAAAACATGGATATCTATCCATCTTGTATTTCCTAGATGTAGGGTTGTTGTATCAAATGCATTTTTTTTTCTAGATTACATTTGGAGAATATTTCTTGGGAGAAGGGATTTCTTATGAGCTTCCCAATAGGAATGGTATTTGCATATTTTATAATTCATATACATTTCAAAGGTCTTGACATCCTTAGATCCAATTCCACTAGATCTCAAAACCTAGCACTATAGCTAAATTTAAAGGATCTTTTTTATCCATACCTCCCTTCAGTTTGGGTTTGCATATATTTTCCCAAGCTACAACCGCCTAATTTTTCCCCAATTTTTCTAATCCTTGTAGGAAATATAATTGTAGGCTCTTGATGGAGTTAATGATGAAGGATTGATCCATCAGAGAAAATCATAATACATGGGAAAATAATGTAGAAATGACTTAAGAATCACTAGCATTCCTACCAAGTTTAGTGATCAGAAGGTCAAACTAGTTAACTTGTTGAATTTTTAGTGAGATCCTCCACAAAGGATGATCCCAGTTATTTTGTTGGAAATTTTTGATTTTATAGATAAGTATATTTAAAATATGTTTATGAAAAACCAAAGGTGTATTAAATAAAAAAAATATGATATATAACTCTCTTTATTTCCATACTTGAGGAAAGAGAGAAGTCATCTAGAATTTGAGAAACTTCTTTGGCTTCTTGAATAGTTGGAATCCCCATACCCAAGGAATCATCCAAAAATTATTGGTGTAATAGAGGGATATATTCACCAAATAAACACAATCCTATTATTTATTTCTCCTCAATTTCTACATTGAATCTATGGTTAAGAACCTATAATTCCTATAATAAAGAGAAAATTTGGGACAGGATCTCCTTGTCTGATACCACGAGAGGATGAAAAGGGTATAGTAGGTGATACATATTGAAAAATAGAGAAGAATACTTAAAAAATAAGGCTCTTGACCCAACATATCTAGTTAGGGTTGAATGTAGAGGTGTGAATAATGTTGAAGAGATAACTTCAATTGAGTTTATCAAAAACCTTAGAGAGACCAAATTTTGGAAGCATGCTAGGTCTCTTGGTGGATTTTAAAGAGTGAATAGTTTCATGTGAAATAATTATACCATAAATAATTTGATCACCCTCCACATGAAACCAATTTATTCTACTCAAATGAGATAATACATGATGGGTTTGAGCCATTGGTTATTATTTCAGTGACCACTTTGTAGGTTACATTACATAGAGAAATGGGAAAAAAAATGATAGGGTCCTAGAAGTTTTCCCTTTTGGGAACTAAAGTGAAGAAGGTGGCGTCAACATATTTCAAGATGGTTTTCGGTCTCCTTGGTTCCTCCACTTATTTGCAGATATCATGTTCAATTATTGACTAGTGGGCCTAAACAAATTCAATAGTGAAGTTGCTTGGTCTATGGTCCTTGTTTTGGGAAATATATTTCACTAGGTCTTCCACTTATTCAATAAATATATCTCTTAAAAGGGCCTTCTTCTACTCTTTGCTAACCAAAGGCTGAACTATTTTGTATAGCTTTTGAGTGGTTTGGATTGGGGTCAGATAGTAGCTATTTATAGTATTGAACTAACACATTATCCATGTACTCGTGATCCTAAACATTAACATTTTCCCGGTTATTTAAGAAAGAAATATTATTGTGGTGCATATGCCAATGCATTGAATTGTGGAAAACTCCATATTTCATTCTCCTTCCTTCAACTGTATGATTATATTTTTTTTTTTCCAACGTATTTATTCCTATTTTCTTCTTTCTTCAAGTAGAGTGAGAGTACTTTCTTCCCCTTGTGTGAGGTCCTCTTATCTTCCTTAGTGAATATATTCCTATTGGATGAGTTCCATTTTTCTTCTAGGTTCTATTTGTCGTGAGTGATGTTCCTAAATGTTTGCTTGTTCTAGGTTTTGAGCGCATATTTAATGTGCTTTAGCTTCCTTTGTAGGTGGAAAATGGATAATACTTCCAATTTGGCTAGTTTTTCCCACCAATTATTCATTATTGATTGGAAGTCAAGATGTTGGAGCCAAAAATGCTTTAGGATAAAATTCCTATTTTTGTGGCGAGAATTGATATCAACATCTAATTTGATCGGCCAATGATTCAAGCCATTGTTGGGGAGGATAAAATCATATATGAAAATTTCATTGGACATGATATTTAAAGATATGGGATACCTGTCCAAATTTAAGTTATTTTATAGGACCTATCTTTATGGTTTTTACAAGTATAAGTGTTTTTGATGGTGTCGAGATCTAACAAATGAGAAGAAGTCATGACATCTTGGAAGAAGATGTATTTCACTTCTAACTATCTAATGCCACCATTTTTTCTTCTAAATATTTTATTAAAATGAAATTACCGCCAAATATTCAAGATGTTGGGTTGTTGAGAAGACTAAGCCACTTGACAGAGTTAAGAAAATTCATCTTTCCTTTGGGCAATGAAGGGCAATAGAAACTTCAAGGAAAACAAGTTTTTGATGATCATATGAGCTGAAATTATATAGCGAGAATTATGAAAGAAGAAACATGTTAAATATGTAACATATTGATAGTTCCATATGATAGTGAGGTCTCCTAATTGACCTTGGTTATCAACAACTACTGATTGACATCGTTGACTCCATTTTTCTTGTTAACTTGCATAGAATCACATATGAAGTTTTAGTTTCTTGAATCACCAAAAAGGTTGTATGTTTCATGAGCCACATGTTTTTGAGAATAATTTTCCTACCCTCACAATTGTGGCCTCTAGTATTCTATGAGATTATATTCATGGAGGAGATGATTTGGTGGAGGGATAAGCCTCTGAGATAAACTTTATTCTACTTGAGTTGACAAGAATGTTTCCTATTTCTTCAATAATTTTTTGATTGCTCCTATGGAATTTTTTCTTCTCATCCTTGTGATATTTTTTAGTTTCCTTCATAGGTTGTACATGGACCCCTAAAGGATTTGAATTGGTTTTCCTATTGATTATTTTTGGGTTTATTGCATTACAATTAGAATGGATCTGCTTGGTATTTTGACATGAGGATTGAGGAGTGAGTTTTGTTCTTTATATTTCAATGCCTGATAATTCTTGGGAGGTAGAGAGTGTCAAAATATATTTCTTTAGTTATCCATTATTTTTTGGAAACATAGAATATTTCTCTTAGGGTTCCTGAGGATCCAAGTTAAGGGGTTGTGAGGATGTATCAGAAAAAACCTCAGAGGATTATTTATGGTTGTTAATATTAGGAATTCCTATCTCTCAAGGAAGGGATTTATAGGAGTGGTTGGAGATTCAATATTTGCAAGTGGTTCAAATTTATTGCTAGTACAAGGATTTTTTCAAAGTGTGTTTGGGGGAGTGGAGGCTTGGGTCCATGGTCGTGATTAATGAAATTAGAGAATCCATATTGATATATAACTTGTAGCTTATCTAGAGTGGTATTAAGAACCAACACAAGGAAATTTTGTAGAGATACCCTACTCATAAAATCTACGGTAATAGAAAAAAATGTTTTCATATTCCATGGTTTACTTCTAGAGTTTGTCTTCATAGTAGATATGAATCGACCCAGGAAGGTGCTCTAATATATTCATATATACACATTTGTGAGAAAAATATATGTACCTTAGTTGTTTAGTGGCTTTTGAGACTTTGAAAAAATGACCTAGAGCATTTTCAATGCTTGCTAATATTTCTTCATTGCTAAATTATTTGGGTAAGGAGTACATGTGGATCCAAATTTAGGTTTTTGTAAAATCATTTTTTCCTCAAACAAATCTCCCCATCCCAAACCTAAGATATAGTCCTGCAAAGTTGAAGAATTATAGACCATTTTTTAAAACCCTCATGTGATCTTCGTCATTGGAAAATATAATAGTGAAATATCCTTTTCACCCCAACTCCAATTTCATTTGTCCCCTTGGCTTCATATTGTGCGAAATCCAGTAGGTGAGAGATTTTTTAGAGGGCCAAATCCCTAGGATTTTTTTGTTTAAAGTATGATATCTAATGTATTGAATGTACTACCCAATTCAAGTGGAATGCACCTCAAACTTTGGAACTATGGTTTCTTTTGGAAGGAATCTTCTTAGAGGTATCTAGGTAGTTGAAACCTTCCTTGGGGATCCTTGTTGCTAATATGAGCTTGGGTTTTTTGCAACTTCATTAGGGAAAGGATTAGAAAATTGACTATGGAAATGGTTTCCTACAGTAAATTTTCTATAGGAGGTATCTCCACTCCCTCCTACAATGTTGACCATGGTGGCAGGTATTACAGATATGTCGTGAGTGGTGGGGAAGTCAATAACAATGTAGGTACATAATTTTTTCCACTTTATCTGTGCTACTATAGTTCTTTGTTCTCTCACAATTAGACACATTTTTTATTCCCTTTCTAAAGGGGAAAAATAGTTTGTAATAGACATATTTAATTTCTCATTTTTAATGAAGGAAGTCTTGTTTCTATCTACAAAAAAAAAAAGGTACATAGTTACCTTCAATATTTGAAGCTCTATATTTCTAGCTATTTCTCTTTGTTTTCTTCTCTATATTTCACATCAATTTGTTTTTTCTTTTAAGTAATATATATTTTTAGATTTTCTTTTACTTGTGTATGAGATATTTTTTATCCATTGTACTTGGACCACTCATTGCATTGGATCCAAAATCCTAACACTATCAATTTAAAAATAAAAATAAAATAAAAATCCATGAAAATGGAGGTGTATTGTACAATTTTTTTTCCTTAGTGTATATGTTAATGTCAACATTACTACTTAGCAAAAATATAAGTAAAATATTTTTACTAATGAAAACATTTTAAATTTTTTTTTGTTTGGTATGACAACTCAAAATAAATAGTAATAAGTCATCATAGTGTGTCTTATTATATAAGACATGGCATAAATATAATAACTTGTAAACAAAATTTCCATTTTTTTGATAACACAATAATAGTATACTTGTGTGTATACATATGCATAACATACCTGTATGTAGTTATTTATTATGTCCACCATTATCTTTTTAATTTTTTGTGAAAAAATATTTGTATTGCCTTCAAAACAAGATAATGCATAATCCTCTGAAACGTTTTAGATAAGCTAGTCACTAGGAAAACCTAACCATTTAAAAAAATATATCATTTTCAAGGAGGAAAACGAAAAAAATATTTCTTAAACAGTAAAAATTAAAAATAAATATGATGTATATTGGTCCTTCAAGGCCTTCAAGGAGAAAAAAAAATAATTGATAAACTAGAACAATGACAAGAAGACATTAACTAGGAGGAGGTATTTGAATCTATGGCTACTAGCAGAATAGGCTTCTTGTTCCTTCTAGGTGAGAAGATAGTAGAAAAAGGGATGCCTATGTACCATTTTGTCCACTCTAATCAATGATCTAAATCTGCACTATACAAATGCAAGTGTTTCATAGATAGGTGGAGGCCCCCTTGGTTTTTTTTCTTGTCCAACAAGAATTTTCCCAGTAAATACTTCAAGTGCCGATAGAGGTCCAATCTGTACATATATTGATTGTATCAACCTCATGTTTGACCTACATTAGGAACCCAATAATCCATATCATTTAAAACCATTTTATCCAATAGAAGGTGTCACTAATTGGATATTTCCCTCTCAACATATGAGAGCTCTACTTGGATTGGAGGTTGGGTAAATTTTTAGAACCATACTACCAAACCTTCAGCTCTAATTTAAGCTCGTGTGCATCCTTCATTTCCACACTCCTAATAATATGTTTTACCCCATTGAACATGAGCCCGCTGATAAGTAATTCTTGCTCCACTATGAGGGATAAAACTCTAAAAGGTGACGGGATAAATGTCAAAGGTGAGACAGGGGTCAGAGTGGAGTGAGGTATACACTAAAGGAAAGTCATACAACTAGACCGAATGTGAAGGGGAAGACTCAAGAGAGGGCTTGATATGATGTGATTATTCAAGTATTATAGGAGATTGGAAGGAGACTACCCACCATAAACTCGTATGGCTTGAAAAATTGGAAACCCGATAATGTTGGATAATAAAGAAAATATATGTGAAATAGGTAGAGTACAATAACTAGAAAATAGGGAAAATCAAAACCAAATGAAGAAAAAGGTGAGTAAAATAACTTAAGTAAGGAAAGAGAAAGGTTGAATTAAGAAGATGAATGGAAATACTAAAGATGAGAGAGTTGTCCACTTAAGTAAAATCCAAATGTCAACCCATAAATGCTATATACTTCCCAAACTAGAAGTGAAACTCAAATTTTGACTCTAACTGTGGCTCTGGCAGTGAATTGAAAACATTAGAGTGATGAAGTACAACTAGTCAATGAGATGGATTCCCCATTGAAAATTATAATGAGAGAGATGAGACAAATAAGGTTTGTGGTGGTAGAAGAGTATTAGAATTCCTATGGTATAGAAAATGACTCTAGGAAAAGTTGTGTTTGGTGCCTATCTCTTATCTCCATAGTAATAAATGACACCTAGTTTCCAAAATCTACATTTTAATAGTGACTTGCATACTACATGGCTAAATGCCTTGCTACTCAAAGTATTTTTTGAATGTGATGTGAGTGGTGGTCATCAAATTGGAAATTAAGGCAGTCATCAATGGCTTTTGTAGGAGACTAGTCACATGAGGTAAGCAAAGTGAATGAGTAGGTGAGAGAATGTTTTGCATTGGAAAGAAGATCAAATGGGAAGTGAAATTGTAGGGAAGGTGTGCCATGTAGTAGCCAATAGATGGTGTCATGGGGGAATCCCCCATGTCACATAAAAAATTCATTACATACCCATTAATGGGGCATGTTTCTATGCCCCCCATCCATGTGGCTATGTGGGATGGAAACAAGCCTCCCATTATCTTTATCAAAAAAATCATAATTTTTATATCTAATGATTATTATTATTTTTAAATAGAAGACAGGAAATAAAAGTTCAAGGAAAAAAATTTAATTCAATGAGCATGACGGTAGCTCATCACAACAAGAGAATAAGCCAATTTATTTAACTTTTATTAAAAAATATTTAAATTATCTGTAAGTATAAATTAATGATCTTTATTTATTAATCCAAATCCATATCTTGCTGAGAAAAAACTTGAAGAATCTCGATAATATTGTTTGCAATTTGTGTGCAAAAAAAATGTAAAATATATATGTAAATTCTGCAAAGAGAGGTTAGGTGGATCAAAAAGTAAATAACATGAAGTTTTTCTTTGAACTTTTACTATAAAAAAATTTCCTAACATTAATTGCTAACATGCTTTAAACACTCAATTGCGCATTTTTTTAAATGTTGTGTAGGAATGAACAATAAGGGTACATAATGTGATCCTAAGAATATAAAAACTATGAAGGATGTAAAAGATGATGACTTGGTCCCAAGTTCATATAGATTGGTGCTAGAAGTTAAAAAGAGAGGGATTGTCTTTTACAAAACCATGAGAGCTATAGTAGATGTAGAAATTCCTCGTAGGTTCAAACTACTAATTGTAATTTTCTATAACAATAGACTTGAATCTACACTACCAATCACAGAAACAAATTTAAATGATCATGAAATCACGAAGAGTGCAAGACAAATAATTCAATCAACACATTACAGAATTATTTCCCAGGGAAATCCATAGATAAAAACCTTTTTATCTATATATTTCATTAGTGAAAAAATATGAGAATATTACAATGCTTTGCTCATGCCCAAGTAACCTCTGCACTATCTCTATCTATCTCACTGCTTCCTAGACAAGCCTAGACCAATACTTAACCAAATTTTGGCTTTCCCAAGTCCCTATTTCCTTGCGATGTTTCCTTGGGAATTATCCCCCTATTAATTAGGGAAATCCAAATCCAATACTGTATAATCCATCAAAGGCCTTTATTTCACTACATGCATCACCTGTAAAATTTGGATGATTATACAACTGATATTACATTGACCTTTAACTCCAATCTCAACTGGGTAACTCTCATTTCACACATGCATGAGTTATTTATGGTCGATTAATCAGTTAACTAGTTGACCACTGAGTGTGGTTGAAGTTCTACTTCCACACTTTGACCTTCCACTAGTTCCTCCAATAGTTAGAACTAGTTAAACTAAATTTAACTCAGATAAACTTCATTAATTAATTACAACTCAAAATATACTCAACCAAGTCTCCTAAAAATTAGGAACCACTCTACATGACTCAAGTTAGACCCTCAACTCAAATTAATTAAACCAACTAATTCAAACTAACTTAGTTAACTCGTAAAAGTTGTCATGAAATGTGGAATTACAATTTTCTTCTAATTTAATTGAAGGGAAAATTTAATTAGTTGTTTCCATTTTCAACACTCCCTCTCGACAAGAAAGGGATTATCAGATACCCCAATCCCACTTCTATGGAACTAAAATTTTCCTCTTGATATTGGCTTAGTCAAGATGTATGCATCATGTTCCTCTGTGGGAATGTACTCTAGCATCATGATCTACCCCTGCACACAATCTCTGAGATGGTGGTACCGAATGTCGATATGATTGGACCTACCATGAAAAGCTAGATTCACTGAGAGTTTTTTACAACATTGGTTGCCACAATAAATCACTGTAGGATCCATCTTCTAACAAAATAACCCAACAATGATCTTCCTCATCCAGATAGCCTCACAAGTTACTTGACTAGAAAGCATGTACTCAAATTCTATTAAACTGAGTGCAATTGATCTCTGCTTCCTGTTGTACCAAGAAACTATTGTTGACCCAATACCTAAGATTCCTACTGATGTGATATTCCTGTCTGATGGACTCTCTGCCCAATTTGAATCTGTGAAGCCTTGGAGCTTTACTCCCTCTGTCAGTATGTACCAAAGACCAAACTGAGTGGTGAGTCTGAGGTATCTCAGCACATGTTTGGATTCCTTCCAATAGAGTTTGGTCGACTTAACCATTGCTTGACTAAGCTGGTTAATTGCATAACACATTTTTGGTCATGTATTCACCAAGTAAATGAGTGAACCCACAAGCTTCCTGTAAATGGTAACTTCTTCCACTTCACCTGAACTAGTATCTTCCTTCCTCCACTTCCCTGCTAGAGGAGTCTCCATGGGTTTGTTTCTCTCCATGTGAAACTTCTTTAGCATCTCATTGGCATAGTTTCCCTAAGAGGCAAATAGATCCCCATATCCTTGAAAATTTTCCAAACCAAGGAAATAATGCATGAGCCCCATGTCTTTCATCTTGAATTCTCCTTCCAAATATTCTTTGCAAGACTTTATCAACTTCTCATCTATTAATTTTTAGCAACTAGAGTCAAATTCCACATTGGAAAACTCAGATGATTAAGATTATAATTTAAATAGATTCCTCTTCTCAAGAGGACCAATATCGACCTATATATCTCCCAAATAGGTTAAGCAGAAGCTAAAATATGAATTATTTTATTAGTTTATGGGTTGGCCTAACCACATTTGGATTCGGTCAAAGCCCCAAGTGGTCCCTCACAAAGTTAAAAATAGAGGTGACCCCAAGTTCATTTACACGCATTCACTCATGAGATCGTCTTCATGCTATTCTAGTATTTGGTTTGAATTTTTTATTTTGGATTGAACATGTACGTCAGAAGGAGCTTGCGTAAAGGGATCATGATCACATACAAGTTCTAGCATCTAATTTGGGTGTTTAGGGCCATAACCACGGGCACGCCACAGGTAGGTAGCGGTTGATCCTAGTCATAACCGTGGGTCTAAATTTTTAAATTCATGGTTGAGATAGTATAGTTGTAGGTCGTTAGTATTCAAGGCATGTTCAAGGTTTAGGGTTGATCATACCCTCAACCGTGGGCACAGAACCTTCAAGGTGCGGCTATGGGTGCTATAATCGTGGGAAGACTGTCTTAAGGCCGTGATTAAGAGATTTACTAGGAAAATCTAATTTGGTTCAAAGTTAGTTGCATGTGTAGCATCATCACGATTCCATCATGTAGTCACAATCACTTTAGAATAGTCATAGACAACATTCTGTATCTCGATCTAGAACTGGGCAGCAATTATCACTTAGTATTAGTGATACATCCATTTTTTTTTAATTATATATATGCATATCTATATATTTGATCAGTTTGTTTCCGCTACATATATGTACTGGCCTCTTTGTACTCTTTGCTGAAAAAAATTTATGACAATCTATTGAAGAAGAAGATTTGAAAGGGTTCCCCCATAGTGGCGTTTTTCCTAGTCTTGGACCAATCTGTTGTGTCTTATGGTTGTTTTATTGTATTCTTTGTC
The DNA here is from genome assembly GCA_034641835.2 of Pinus albicaulis. Lineage (NCBI taxonomy): Eukaryota > Viridiplantae > Streptophyta > Pinopsida > Pinales > Pinaceae > Pinus > Pinus albicaulis. Next base: position 54,704,100 of record CM076582.1, on the reverse strand, counting down.
ACTGCATGAATTTTTGTATCTTTAGTTATTTTTTATAGTTATTTAGACTGATTATATTTGGATGCACTATTAATGAAAATTAAATTGGGCTAAAGTAATTGATTCGACATAGAACAATATTGAAAAATTAACATGGTTTCAGAGCTAAGGTGAAGGAAAAGCCCAAGAGAAGACAACCAATGAATCCCTCATTATAAAAAATCATATCTACAAGTCCATCAGAAAGTAGATCTACAAGTATATCAGAAAGAAAATCTACAAACCAAGCGCAATATGTCTTCCTCTACCTTCAAGGAGCACGAGAAACTAGGTGATGCACATAATTTTACTGCATAGAAAGTCAGATTGGAGATCATTGCCGACAACATCTATGTGTTGGAATACATTCAAGGAATTATTCCCAAGACACCACAAGATGCATCCGCCACCGTTAGGAACAAATATAAGAAAGGTGAGTTCAAATAAAAACAAATCATAGTTGATGGTTTACAAGATCATTTACTTGCATATGTTGGTAACTTAAGAAAATATAAAGATATGCATGAAAAGATACTTGGAATGTATGAAGTGAATAACCTAAATGAGATCATCACATTGAAATATCAACTCAAGGAAGTGAATATGAAAAAAGGTGAAACTGTTCATTCTTACATTATGAGGATCTCTCATCTTAGAGATCAGTTGCAGAGGTTTGGAGAGAATGTAGCCGACAAAGAGCTAGTTGGCATGACCCTTAGATGTCTTCCTTCTATTTTGGAAACATTCATCAATACTATCAGTAAGAGAAACATCCTTCCCTCATTTGATGAGATTGTTGGAAAGCTCACTTAAGAAGAATCGAGAATGATAGCAAGAGGGAGGATTTAAAAACATGAAGAAGGAGATCATTTTTCATATGTAGCCCATAACAAAAGAAAGGGATAAAAATGAGGCCCTTCTAGAAGAATTCCTCCTCCAAGCTCAAAAGGAAGGAATGATAAGTCATTCACCCATATTGACTGCTACAACTATCACAATAAAGTTGAATTTGCTCGTGATTGTCCCGATAAGAGAAAGAGGCCACGATACAAGAACTAAAGGAATTTCAATGATAAAGAAGACGCGACAATCAAAAGCACAACTGCAATAGAAATTTTTAGAGGAGAAGGTATTATTCAATCAATCATGAAGAAGAACATCACTCTCATATGAAGTCAAGGGCTTCTAGGCATGAAAGAAATACTATGAAAAAAACTGAATCTATTTTTATTTATGCACTTACTAGTTCTTCTCCACCGGATTCATGGGATAGTTGGTTGGTTGACAGTGGGACCACTCATCACTTCTCTAGATACAAAGAAGTCCTCTCTAATTTGGAGGAGAGGGATACCAAGTTGAAAGTTATACTTGGAGATAACTCCACTCATCCTCTAAAAGTATTTGGATATGTCAAGTTTCAGTTGAACTCTGGGGAATCGGTATTGCTTAATGGTGTTATGTATGTGCCAGGACATTGTTACTTAGGTAAATCCCCTTTGCAGATAGAGGTGATCCCACTAGCCCTAGGGTGGGTCTAGAAACAAGGAATCACGCTAGAGTGTAGGTTCCTAGATATTTGAATGAAAGAGGATGCAATAAGATGGCCTACATGTGGTCCAAAGTTATTTTCGATACCTGTAGTGATGATGAGAGCCTCTCGCTCCTGATCGAAGACAAGTCACAACCCCTCCACCTATCGCGTTTGGACACCTACACAGAGATCAGAAAATGAAAACCACACACCACATACTAATTCCATCCAAAATATACTATTCAGTCAGAGAAGACTAGCATATTGCATTCGATAAAGACAAAACACAAGATGAGAACCAGATAATAGTCACTTATATTGATAGGTAGAAAGAAGAGATGCAACCATGTTTTGACGTTGCGGTCTCCTCCAACAGGGCTCGGGCGAAGCATGTCTCAAAGCTCGTCGGGGAATTTGGATGGGATAAGGGACCTCTCGATGGAATTCCTTCTTGATATACCTTCTCAGTTATTCAACTATAGCTTAGTTCTACAAGTTTAGCATTTCAGATGTATAATCCTCTTTTTTCAACTATTTTTCATAATGGGAGAAAGCTCATTTATATAGGGGGAGAGGGAGAGGTTAGGATCCCTATAATCATGGAAGGTAGACCTATCTTCTAGGAGTTTCCCATGGGAGGAGGAAACCACTACCTAAAGAGGGAGATCCGTGGCTCATCCAGTTAACCACTTCCTATGACTCATCCCTAAGGTGGTTGAAGGAAACTTCCACGTCTAGTTTGTTAAAAAAAATTCCCAAAAATGCTGGTGCGGGCACAAAAAAGAGACAGAGTCCCAGCTGCCATGGCCTCTGGTGTACATCCTCCACATTGGCGCGAGGGGTGAACTAGCTACCTGCGCCAAGCCAAAACATAGGTTTTTATGGGATTTTTGAGAAAATTTTCTATAGGAGAAACGATGTTCTTGTCTAGAAGGATGCAAGGAAGGTGCTTGCAGAGGATGGCACTGCTCACAGGTCATAGAAAAGGCCCTCCAATATGTGAGGTGAGAGATTGTACGGACGGTGACAACATGCGGTATAATAGATGCCCCCTAAAGCATGAGGTCTGAGAGAGAGGGAGGGGTGAAATGCTTTATGAGAATGCGTTCGACCCAAGCATTGTTGTCAGAAAACTTGCAAGTACGAATACAATTGATACATCTGATACATGACATGTGGTATGGGTGCAGACATCCATAATAGAGTACATAAACAATGAGATCTGAGGTATGGACACAGCCATCCAATAGTAGGGATCAACAAAAAGGCTCAGGTATGGTCGTAGCCATCCAATCAAAAGAGTCATATAATAAGTCATAGTAATCCACAAAGAACCCGCAGCCTGGATTTCATCAGACAAAACCTAGGGTCTTGCGCTCCATTGCGACCCAAACACAGTACAAATTCGAGCATGTGAATATGTGAGCTGAAGTCAAACATGCAAGAACATCATCTAATTACCAGCCAATGATGAAAGTTGTTAACAGACGTGACAGAAACCACCAGTAATGGAAATGGCTCTCAAGGTACGAAAGGTACAATCCATGGAATGTCAACACTGATCTGACGTCGAACACCCATGGAGTCAGTCGATCGAAGGCCAATGATGTGGACCTTACGTCAAATTGAGGCATGCAGACTCCAAGGTACCTAAAGGGAGTCTCTAGATCAACTTCCTGGATAATGAGCTGGAGTCGACAGGAAGTGATCTTGATCGAAGGTGGGCCATAATGTTTCCCAAATCATCGACACGAGACAGAGGAACATGATGTTTGTCAATCAAGACCATCAGAGAATCAGAGAGAGGCTGAAAAATTTAGAGGCAAACTTCTCTTGAACATATCAACATCACAACACTGGATTTGGCATTATTTGACATCAAGGGATATGAGGTCATGGTGACGTGGCAAAGAGCAGATGAGTAGTCAAAAGAGATTACCCAAACCCATGGAGGAAAAAAAATAATGATATGAGATGTCCCCAACCTGACATGAATGAAAACAAGTGCCATGTTCAAGAGCGATATATTGCCAACACGACTACAATATGGTTCCATTTTCCCTCACCATTTCTGGCAAGTACCCAAATTATTTTTGAAAACAAGCTTGAAGAGGATAGCATATGCTTGTGATGTAATTTTGTCCTTCAGACAAATCCATCCTAGTACATTTTACAAGCCCTAGAAAGGAGGAACTCAAGTAACATCATGATGACGGAGTCCGATTTCATTAGGTTTTAACAAGTCTGACAACGGGAGAACTCGACATCTTTCATGTTTAGAGAGTTTGAAAAGAAGGCGGAAAAGAAAACTCCAGTAGTCCCTTTTCGTAGGTAGTCTCACAGATCCGAAAAGGTAGAAAATTGTGTCTGAGAGAACCTCTTAGTCGCGATTGGCTAAGGTATTCCTTTTTCGTAAATAATCTATCCTAGCCCGAAAAATGGGTAAACGTATACCGGGTAGATATCGTTTCATAGCCAAATTAACGAGTTCAAAACGACAAGCAACTCGGCAATCTTTTCATTTTTAGAGAATCAAAAAAGAGCTGAAAGGTGACTCTAGTAGTGACCTTTTTGTCTTTTACCGAGTCCGAAAAAGTATAAAATACAACTCGTTTCTTTATCATAACCATGTCAAAACCTGTCGTTGCACAAAAAGACGCATGTAAAACGTATTCCTAAAAAATAATATGAAAATATATCGACAAATATGTTTTAAAACCTATTTTAGGATTTCAAAAAGTTATAAAAGACCATAAGTGATAAATAATATTTACTTTTCACTTTTACCTTTTTGCAGAGAAACAATGATCTGTTTCCCTTGCGATCTTCAGGTGACGATTGTGAACAATCCAGTGAACCAATCCGAATTCTGTCTGTTTCAGGTAAGAGCCGACACCATTTTCCAGCTTTTGAGCTATATTTTATTGCATTTAATTGTCATTTTGGATCCCTTAGGGGAGGATTAGTTAAATTTAGGGCATCGCGGTTGGCGCGGGTTTTGGGCACAAACCCGTGTCAATCGACCCATTTTTACAGAGGGGTCACGCCAATTGCGCAACCCAAAATCCACTTTAAATTCAAGAAAATGCAACCAATTGATTGCAAATTTTAATGCCCAAGGGGTCTTACAATGTTCCTATGATCAATTCATGCAAGTACAAAGCATAAAATATGGCAATCAGGTGGAAAGAGAGAGAGCACAGTGAGGAGGATGAACAAGCCATGGAAAATGAACAATGCATTAATGCCCTTAGGAATTGTGGGCTCAAGAAGTTCTTCCTGACACCATGTCTTCGGGCTCAGCTCAAATTGCTTCAATATTTAATAATAATTTGGGACGAAGATCAGGAAAAGTTCGTACTTTGAGATTAGGAGCTTGAACTCAAAGTTTTCGATGAGTATTTCATCATTGGTTTGTCGCGTAGGGGTGCAGTCCCTATCTTGACTAGTACTCGGAATTTCGAGGAAAGCATGGCAATGGTAATTTACAGGGTGTGCCAAGGGGCACGAAAAGGAACAAGGAGTGGCAAAGTGGATATCCAAACTGTCCCTAATCTGGCACTAAGAGTATTTTTGCACACTATCACGCGGGCTGCGGGATCGCAGGCACCGCATGAGGCCACAAAGACACAACTTCTTCTTGCTTCAGAGTGTATGAACCTGACTCTTTTCAACTGGGCCGAGGCTATGACTATCAACATCAAATAGTATCTTAATAAGTGCAAGAATACCAAACTAAATCAGTTTGGGTATGGATCGATTCTAGTATCGTTCTTCTTGGAACGATTACCCATATTCTAGTGTTATGAGGTTATAGTCCCGATGCCACCACCCAGCGAGCCATGGATGGCCCAATGGGTGGCACTGATGCCTAGTGCAGGGGGTGGCCAATAGATTTCTTGGAGGCCAGAGTTTTTTGATTGGCTCTGACGACAACTGATTTTCCTGAAGGATTGGCCCTATGTCGGCATAGACTTTACCAGAGACCCAGACCTCCCACTCCTGGAGGGAGAGGATTGGGACGAAGAACTTGGTAAGAATCATTTTTTATTTTCATGAGTTTATAATTTTTTGATATATATGCATGTTATGACAGTTATTCTTATATGTTTGTAGATGTTGGCCCAAAGTGTCCTGCAAGTATGTCGCTGATAGCAAGGCGAATTCCTCATGATTTCAATCCTCATGGTGAGGGTGGCGAGGAGGAGATAGTGTAGAACCTGGAGGGGATCGCCCGTGGGGTCCCAGACTATGCTCGCTTGGATGATGTGCCTTAGGCCTATCAGAGGCACATTGTAGGGGTGCTGAGTCATATCCACCGCTTGCTGAGGTGGTTGGTACAGGCGATGATGTGTTGTCATGAGCACCACGCCGATTAGGCACTTAGGCTTTATTTCTTCACATTTTTTAGAGACATGTTGTCTCACGATGTAACTGAAACATACATATATTACTTTTTGGGTTTTATGATGCACACGTTGCAAACAAATATATATATATATATATATATATATATATATATATATATATATATATATATATATATATATATATATATATATATATATATATATATATATATATATATTTTTTTTTTTTTTTTTTTTTTTTTTTTTTCTACATGGGTCTATTTACATATGATGATGTTTTTATGAATTGCGCAAATGTCTATCTAGCACAATGTTAGCTATTTCATCTATTAATGTATTCATTTGTCTTTGGATATGTTTATATGTAATGAAATCAAAATGTCTTTCAAGTAAACGGATACGCAAATACAATCTCAAAATGCATGGCTTTTGAACCGAATAATGACCGTTCAGTTGAAGAACAACAAGTTATGAATCCAATTTCACAAGAAATGCATGTATGCCAAGGTTAACTACCTCGATTAATAGTTCCAAAACAACACTATATTCACTGACATTGTTTGTAGCTGGTCCCAGACAAATACCTTGTAAGTTAATAAACTCACCAACAGGATCATAAATTACCCAAGCTGCCGAAGACAAGTTCCTGGTACTGCAAGAAGCACCATCCGCAAAACCAACATAAGGGGAAATAGACATCTGCATAAAAAAAAAGGCCCAATAAGAAGAAAAAATCTCAAAAAGCACATCAAACCAAAACATGCACACAAAATGAAAAAATCACCTATGTACACATATCACGCATGAATGGCTCAAGCATAATACTTTTTCAGGTACAACTCATTTCTGGGCTGAGAAAATGGATAACCTTCATAGTCAATAAGCTCATAAGCCCCATTCTGTAACACACATTTAATGATGTAGGCCCCATGCCGCATGGGTTGGAATTTTCCTACCCCCAGCTTGTCATGAGCTTGGTCGTACAAGAGAACGAGATTGCCTTCAATAAAATAATGAAGGGAAATTGTTTGGTCAAAATGGGATTTGACTCGCTTCTTCTGTGCTTTGATGACTAAGGTAGCTAAGCGAAGAGTTTCATCCAATATCTCTAAGTATAGGAGATGTTCTTCTTCAGGCGAAGTATTAGGCAGTAATTCCACAGCTAATTTAAGTAAATGGATTTCACATTCAATCGGAAGTGTGGCTTCCAGACCGTATACCAACTGAAATGGGGTAAATCCGGTTGCATTCTTAATTGACGTTTGGTAAGCCCATAGAGATAAAAACAACATGAGATGCCAGTTTGATTTATGGATCCTAATTGTTTGTTGAAGTATTATAACAAGGACTTTGTTTACAACTTCAACTTGGCCATTAGCTTGAGGATAATAAGGCGTTGAGTTGTCATGATGCAGACCCAACTTAGACGTGAACTCCGCCATCATATAATCCTGAAAATTAGAACCATGGTCGGTAAAAATGGCTTGATGGACACCAAATCGAGCAATAACGTGATTGAATATGAACCGTGTCACTGTCTTACCATTCACAGCTAGTGTAGGCATTGCTTCGGCCCATTTCGTAAAATAATCTATGACGACGATAATATAGGCATGCCCCCTAGCTGAATGAGGGTTACATGTCATAAAATATATGCCCCATTTGGGAAAAGGACCAATGGTAATGACAAGGTGCAAAGGAACATGCAATGCACGCATCTTGCATTGATAAATTTGGCACACATGGCATTTGCATACTGCAACAATGCAATCTTTAAAAATCCACGGCCAGAAATAGCCAGCACGAAGGATCTTCTGTGCAGTGGCATAACCATACATGTGACCACCATATGCACCACTGTGGCAATCATTTAAAACTTTCTCATCTTCCTCGAGGTTTAGACATTGGCGGAGTGCAAAATCGACTCCAACACGATAAAGGGTATCTCCAACAATACGATAAGGTTGTGATCGATGTCGAATGCGGCGTCGAGCATCTTTTTTTAACTTAGACCTAAAAGTAGATGTTTGGAGATACACAATGATATCATCGTACCATGGATCGAGGGTGCTAATCAAGAAAAGGATTTTGTCCAGAATATGATCCTCGGAAGAAGAAGGAGCAGAGTCAGCAGGGAGAGAACAAATCAAATCAGCGAAAACAAGTAATTTCTTTGATTTGGCGGTAGTAAACTCCAAATCAAACTCTTGGAGGATAACGATCCACTTCGAGTATTTTCCCCCCAACAACTATTGAGACAGAATATAGGTCATGGGGTTATAATCAGAAATCACGGTCACCGTGCATAAAAGAATGTAATGACGAAAACGCTGGACGGCCTGGACTGCAGCCAGCACTAACTTATCGACATGTGCGTAATGATTTTCAGGTTCGAGAAGGTTCTGAGACAAGTAGTAAATGACATGCCCATTACCATCATCATCATCTTGAACCAAAACCATGGTGATCGTACTGAAGGCGGTAGCTAGGTAGAGGGTGAAATTATGATGGTAATTTGGAGGACGTAATAGAGGAGCATTGACAAGCGACGTCTTAAGTCTATCAAAATACTATTGAGCAATCTCATCCCAACAAAAAGGGACATCCTTCTTTAAATGACATGTAAATCCTTTGGCTACTTTGATGTAGTTCAGGATGAAACGACGTAGGAAATTTTCTTTCCCTTGGAGACTGTGGAGCTGGTGTAATGAGGTTGGGGAGGGGAGATTGAAAATAGCCTCATCCTTAAGAGGGTCAAGGTGAATTCCATATTTAGATACGATAAACCCTAAAAGTCTACCAGAGTCAATACAAAAGATGCATTGATGCGGATTGAGCCAAATGTTGTAGCTTCTACAATGAAGAAATTTCTGGCGAAGATGTATCGGGTGGTCTTTCCACATAGCTGAATGAGCCGGAAGGTCATCCAGGTATGGTTTAAAAATATGTCGAATATCATGAAAGGCATAAGACATCGCGTGCTGGAACCTAGCCCCAACATTCTTCAAGCCGAAAGGGAGTTTCTTATATGCGAACGTTCCCCAAGGACAGATAAAAGAGGTCTTGTGTTGATTAGACAGGAGAATGTTGATCTGATTATAGCCAAAAAAACCGTCGATAAGGGAAAATATTTCACTCCCCGCACAATCATTAATGATCTGATCGATGAAAGGGGTGGGATAGTTATCCTTAGGACATGCCCGATTAATATCACAATAATAAACACAGACATGAATTGCTCCCTGCTTCTTATCTATAGGAAAAATGTTAGAAACCCACTCTGTCAGAGGAATCAGATAAATGAAACCTGCTTTGAGAATTTTTTCAACTTCATCTTTGACAGCGGTGGCTTTCCGAGGATGCACGAGACGAAGATGCTGGCGAACAGGCTTCGCTCCAGGGTAGGTGAGAATCTCGTGCACCACATTACTGGGGTCGATTCCAGGCATCACTTCATAAGACCAGGTGAAAACATCATGAAATTCATGAAAGAGACTAGTGTACACTTGGACTTCCTCGAAAGAGAAAGTGACTCTCACATGGATGTTCTCGACAATCCCCGATTTCAAGGAAATGTCGATAGGCATAATTTGAGTAATGTTACCCAAGTTACCTTCAGCGAAAACTTCATGAGTCAAAATAGGCATTTGAAGTGGTGGAGAAGGAACTTGAGACGCAAAATTCTCAAGACAGTTAGAAATTGCCCTGAGGCAAGGCATAAATGAGGAACAATGATGCCCATCACTCCACGGTAGATCTTTGAGAGACATGGTTTCCATGATAGCCTCGTCGTATGGGAACACCTCTTTCAAATGATCAAGTGAATCCACATCATCGAGCCAGGGGGATTAAGAATACACGTCAAAAGACATGCTCAAAGGAGCAGCTTCAGGAGGGGGAGAATCAAATGCAGTTGTAAGCTCACAATAATTGATTTCAGTTGGACTAAGTGGCATTGAATCTCCAAATGAATTAACCTATTCAGGTAAAGGGAAAATCCATGGTTCATCTTACCGAGAGACCATATTTACTTGAACGGTATTTGGTGGCGGAAGGGGCAAGATACCCATGAGAGCGGGATCTTTGAAAATACCTGGCCCTACACTGTCAGGGGGAGAAGGAATTTGATCCACATATGGCACGTTGTTCTCGGAAGATGAGGTAAAGAATGACAACTGATCGACAGTAATGATTTTTCCCTCGTGTGGAAACCTTAGAAGTCGAAAGAGGGTCGACGGAATGCACAGCATAGCGTGATTCCAACTGTGACCAAGTAGAATATTATAGTTGAGTTTGGCATCAATGACTTCTACTTCAACGTTGACCGTCTTTCCTTGCAACGTGATCAGAAAGCTAGCGAGAACACCCAAGGGTTTTGATTCCCTTCCATCGAATGCCTTAAGGGCATTGGGTGATGAAGTCAGGGCTGGAGAGCCAATAGCCTTCCAGCAAGCAGATGACATGACACAAGTAGGTGCACCTTCATCCACTACGGCTCTATGGATTTTGAGACCGTTAATATCGACTTTTATAACAAGCGCAATCTGGTGCAGAAGTCGGGGACGAAATTCTATAATTCGAAAGAGAGAAGGCTAGAATCAGTAGGGTTAATCCCTCTGATCACAAATAATAACGCTTTTCATTGAGATGGACAACTATTGAGGACTTCTAACGCGGAAATCACAGAAGGCGCCTGTGCTAAATCCTCAACAATACTGTAATGTTGAGTAGCACGGGCATTAGGATTATAAGAATATTTCTAGAGAACACCTTTAGAAGGTGGTCGTATAACAGATTTAGCATTGGGCCTTTCAATTTCAAGAGGACTAGAGGCAGGTGGGGGAGGAGGACCATCAATGACCTCTTTTCTAGCTGCCTGGCATGATCTAGCATAATCCTTTGACCGAGTAGCGATGGAAATGGGTGCAGAACCGTTCATCATGAAAACTTGAGAGCTAAACATTGCAGATGGCGGAGGTTGCTCAACCATCTGGGTCTGCTGAGATGGAAAATGTTCCTTAAGGACCGTCGGAGTTCCCTTATTGCCTTTTAGCATTTAACTAACCTTGGATTGTCTAGGAAAATCCTTAGTTTAGTCGTCCTCATCACAAATCAGATAGGGATACTTCAGCTTTCGCTGTGAACCATCATCAGCATGAGGTTTAGACGATTCCAGTTTTGGGGCATTGGGTTTGGCCTTGCCTTTGCCCTTCTTTTTCCCCTTGGAAGTCTTGTCCGCAGGATTGGCCTGAACAACATTGACCTCTGAGGTTTTACCATAATCTGGGGTAGCCTGAGGAGCAGAATTATTGGATGAATTTGATTTCTGCTTCCCATTGGAAGACTTGTGTGAAGTCTGAGACATGGAACCAATAACGTCGTCGACTCATGGGGTAGCCGGCACTTTAGAGGTCCCAGGTTGTGGAGCCTCAGTCAAGATGTCATACAAAATGCTCGATTGAGAGTACACTAAATCAAGGTATTGGGCACGAGTGATGGCTTGTTCCTTGGTTACACATGCCTCCATGGCGATGTCTTTCACAATCTAATTGAAAAAAGAGGTAGCGAACCAATGAGTAAGAAGTTGATCAGGAATTTCTAACTTTATTAGGCAACGACGTCGTCTCCATTCATGAATGTGGTTTGAGATATGGGTAGCTTGATCCTATTTTAAGGATGTTAGGAGATGCGTCCCGGCTTCCTAATGAACCAGCAACTAGAAATGAGTAAGGAACGCCATAGAAAGAGTGTTAAAATCTTGAAAGATGCCACAAGGTAGTTCGATATACCACTTAGCAAAAGCTCTAGTAAGAGTGCACTGGAAGAGATGGAGTCGAACAGAGTCGTCCACCCAAGATTTGGAAGAGCGCCATAAATGGTATGTCATGACGTGAACTTGGGGGTGTTCTCCAGACTTGCCCTCGAACTTGGGACAATCACCAGGAACCTCTGTTGGAATTGGAGGCCAAAAGGGATTATGAAGAATGGGATCATTTGTCAATTTGGACACATCTGATAACTCCAACGTAGCAAGAAAAGGCAACTGAGGGTTAAAAGGCATAACAGGTCCTCGATAAGGACCTGTACCCATAATCCATCCTAGCAGAGTATAACTCTGCCCCCATTGGTTATGTCCCGAAGGATTCAGACCATAAGGGGTATAAGCTAGATAATTCGGTTTATATGGTGGCTGAGGACCAGGATACGGGGTTTGAAAACTAGGATATTGATTCTGAGTATACGAGGGTCCTGATTGAGTAGCATAAGGATTTTTCTATGGAGTATATGTATAGCCTAGCAATTTAGGGTAATAAGCAGGACCTTCATGCGGGTTGTAAACCGGTCTATATTAACCTTGAGAGAAATAACCGCCTTTGGGTCGAACGGGCTGCTAATAAGTGGGGCCCTACTGAGCTGGATACGTCGGGCGCAGAGGTTGATTCGGCTGCGGCATAGAGTAGAGAGGTGGCTGAGAAAGGTCAATGGGATGTGCAAGTTGGCCTGGCTAAGCAGGTTGGCCTGACTGATGAGGGCCACTAGGTTGCCCCTGCAGAGTAGGTTGGCCTGATGGCTGTGGTGGGCCAGGTTGTGCCTGATAACTAGGTTGACCTGGAGCAGGACCATAAGATGGTCCTTACTTTGCAACATTTGGACCAATCGGAAGATATGGCTGTTGAGGTTGCACCATAGGTTGAGATGGATGGATTTTCCCCCCAAGACTGTATGAAGGTTCGGGTTGATATACTAGTTGCCCAGCCAGTCCTTGAGGTTGCCTTGGTTGGATCATAGGATGAGCTTGTAAAGGTTGACCTTGAGGATTGTAAGGTTGCCCTTGTGGGCCATAAAACAATCCTTGCTGAACCGAAGGTTGTCCCTGTAAGGGTTGCCCTTATGGGTCGTATGCATACCCTTGCTGCACCGAAGGTTGTACCTGAAAGGGTTGTCCTTGTGGGTCGTAAGCATACCCCTGATGAATCGAAGGTTGTCCCTGAAAGGGTAGTCCTTGTTGGTTAGAGGGTTGCACCGGCAAGGTAGGTCTAAAACTGGAAATGAACTGATAAGCTTCAGGAGCAGCCAAGTAGATAGGGTTTCCTTGCTCGTCATACTGAAACGAAAGTGAATAAATCAGGGTATTTTCTACTCCATAATGAGAAAAATAAGATCGAAAAGGATCCTAAGGGGACTGATAAGTCTGGGAGCTCTTCTGTTGAACAGCCAGCCGATACTCTTCAAAAGAAAGGCCATTAGGGATTGGCATGGCAATCGAGGTTTCTACCGAAGTTGAAACTCTTGACGACTGAGCAGTGACAACCGATGCTGAAGCAACCGCATAGACAGTAGGTCGAGTGGGAACATACGTAACAAAAGGTTTCAACGACGAGACAGGTTTCTTCGGTGACATACCAAATGACAGGAGAACCGGACCCCTTGACGAATTTGATATTGCCATGGAGGCAATACCGGCCATAATCTGACCCAAAGATCTATATCCATCTGGAAGTGACACCGATGGTGAAGATTGAGCAGGCTCTTGATGGATATCTTCTGGGAAAGGTTGGTATTCTTCATCAGAAACTAGAAAACCCTCACTGCCATTAGCACCAGGCGAGTCCATGTCTGAATCCACCGTGATATCCCGCAAAAGAGTACGTGGGCTAGGAGGTATAATAGCATCCAAAAATGGTGATCTTGACGTAACAGGGGGGAAATTTTCCCCAACCCCAAAACCAAACCAAGCGTTTGAAAGAGGCCAATGGAGCTCAACCAGTTCTCCAAAGGGGTACTCTGACAGGATGACAGGTTGTTGAAGCTCGGCAGACCTAGAGGTCTGAGAAGTTTCAGATGAATTGTCTGAGAAAGGACTGCCAGTAGACGAAATTGATGGTTCTGCCACTGTGACTGTAGCACACCAGAAAAGGGAAAAAGATCGAAAATGAAGACTCTTGGATCAAAACCAAGGAAAACAAAAACATGACAAGTAATCAAAATTTAATGGGCATGTAATCGTAGGTAGTTTATTTTACCACTTTGAAACCAAACGTTTGTTGTTTCATGTTTTAAGAGTCAAGAAACAGTCAAAGATGACTCTAGTCTCTTTCAGTTTTAAACGAGCACGAAAGGGAAAGTGCTCAATGATATTTTCAAATTTATGGAGTTAGTAAAGATCAAAAATGATTGCTTGGGTAGTCTAGGTAAAAGGGTGTACCAGGTCCTCATGAACTGCCATATACACCTTGGTTATAAAATGAAAGAAGAATCAACAAAGGACTTGACGTACGTGCAGGTAGTCTCCCCAAATGCTATGTTCGGTGTCTCACGGTTACAAGGCAACAGACTCGACTTCATATGGATAAAAGGATTGCAACCTAGAGGGGTCTCCCTTTATATACTCAACGATATGGGGAGCACAAGTCCGTACTAGTGTTGTTTGTAGCCAGATGGCGAGTGACAACTGCTAGGTTTAAAGACGCCGGAACACGTCTCTAACTTAGACCACTAAATGTTTCGTTAAGTTTCAATGTTGCCTTAGGTTAATTGAATAAATTTTAAGTTGATCTTGCATTTATGTTTCAATTCCAAAGTCCTACCGAATGTTGGATCTCAAAAATCCCTGAATGCAAGATATCTATCTACGAGAAAGTTAGGAGTTTTCAAGCGATAGCAAATAATGAGAACACATAGAAGCATCCACTACAGAACCTGACGCAAACTAATGAGAATGAAAAATCAAAAGCTATCTACGAGAAAGTTAGGAGTTTTCAAGCGATAGCAAATAATGAGAACACACAGAAGCATCCACTACAGAACCTGACGCAAACTAATGAGAATGAAAAATATTTCCTAGAATTCCCAATGCTAGTTATGCGAAATATTTTTCAATTCTACAATGAAAACAAGAATGTAAGCACAAAATATATTTTTTGATTGTTTCAATGTAATAGAGCAAATAGTGCGCTAAATGACATGAAAAAATAATCTTCACACTAGTTCCAGAATGCTAATGCAAGAGTCAAGTTGAAACAATTCAATCAACTCACAAGCAAACAAAACAAAGACTCAAACTAATGTCACAATCTCTCAAATCAAAGAAAGATGTCGAAACAGACCGATACAAGAAATGTGAGCTATGCTTGGAGTGACAGGAAGCAAAACTGAATGAAAGAAGAAAGACTCAGTCAAGACTCGTTTCACCAAATGCAATCACTCAAAACAGATCCAGGGAGATGAATGCAATCAAGCGAATAACGAAGGTGACCATGAAACAAAAGACCCAAACTCCTATAGGAGGCTCAACATATCAAAGCACTAGAAATTCCTAAGGCCATGATGCTGAAAGAAATGGGCAAACAATCGAAGGAGGAAGGATGTCAATAGTCACAAACAACCCCAAAGCATTCAAATCAAGTCCAGAACACACCCAGAGACACCAGTATGGACCAAAAAATCCAAAACATGGAAAACCCTAACACCTACAGAAAATGGCACCAATGTCTAGCTATAATCTGCGCCAGACAGGGGATGGCACGAGTTATGAACTGGCAACAAGCACCAGTGGGCACGACTATCAGATTGGAAACCACGCCAATCAAGCCAACCTTAGGAAAATGAAAATTTTGGAAAAAAGGAGGTCAGATCTGATCCTCTGGGGTTGAACAGGGGTCTAAGACTCAGCAAAACAACTAGAAAATGCAAGATAAGCAAGCAAATACCAAGAAGAAGATCTAATCGGTGAAGGACAAACTCGCACTGGTCCCGAGTGGAGTCGTCAAATTTTTACTCAGGTAAATCCCCTCTATGGACAAAGGTGATCCCACTAGCCCTAGGGTGGGTCTAGAAGCAAGGAATCATGATAGAGTGTAGGTTCATAGATATTTGAATGAAAGAGGATGCGATAAGATGGCCTACCTGTGGTCCAAAGTTATCGTCGACACTTGTAGTGATGATGAGAGCCTCTCGCTCCTGATCGAAGACAAGTCACAACCCCTCTGCCTATCACATTTGGACACTTGTACAGAGATAAAAAATTGACAACCACACACCACATACTAATTCCATCCAAAATATACTAGTCAATCAGAGAAGAATATCATATTCCATTAGATAAAGACAAAACACAAGACGGGAACCAGACAATAGTCACTTATATTAATAGGTATAAAGAAGAGATACAACCATGCTCTGACGTTGCAGTCTCCTCCAGCAGGGCTCGGGTGAAGCACATATCAAAGCTTGTCGGGGAATTTAGATAGGATAAGGGACCTCTCGATGGACTTCCTTCTTGATCTACCTTCTCAGTTATTCAACTGTAGCTTAGTTCTCTAAGTTCAGCATTTCAGCTATATAATCCTCTTTGTTCATCTAGATTTCATAATGGGATAAAGCTCATTTATATAGGGGGAGAGGGAGAGGTTAGGATCCCTATAATCATGGAAGGGAGACCTATTTTCTAGGAGTGTCCCATGGGAGGAGGAAACCACTACCTAAAGAGGGAGATCCGTGGCTCATCCAGTTAACCACTTCCTGTGACTCATCCCTGAGGTGGTTGAAGGAAACTTCCGCCTCTAGTTTGTTAAAAACAATTCTCAAAAAGGCTGGCATGGGCACAACAAAGAGACAGCGCGCCAGCTAGTGTGGCCTCTAGTGTATATCCTCCACATTGGCGTGAGGGGTGAACTGGCTACCCGCGGAAATGCCAAAACATAGGCTTTTATGGGCTTTTTAAGAAAATATTCTATAGGAGAAACGATTTTATTGTCTAGAAGGATGCAAGGAAGGTGCTTGCAGAGGATGGCACTGCTCACGGGTCATGGAAAAGGCCCTCCAATATGTAGGGCAAGGGATTGCAGGGATGATGACAAAATGCTGTGTAATAGACATATGAACAATTTGAATTTTATATCTGCATTATAAGATAAAGGGATGAGGATTTCCTTCATCAATGGAAAGGTCTTAACCTAGCCTGCTAATTCACATATCAATGATGCATTCACATTAGGACTGAGATTTGAGGCACTTTACAAAGTCACAGGAAGGACACTTGTAGCATTGGTTCACAACACCAATAATATTATTGAATTATGGCACCATAGGCTGGCTCATCTACACTCTGATGATCTTCGAAAATCAAAGAGACTAGTATCAAGTAATCCTGATGTTCAAGCTCAACATGATGGATTTTGTGAAGGTTGTTCTTATTCATTCAAATATATGTGGTTTGATTCCTATACACTCGATTGTTGGTCATCTCTATTACATCACCTTCATTAACTATTTCTCAATAAATACATGGTTATACTCCCTCAATTACAAGGATGAAGCCTTCGAAATATTCTAGGAATTCAAATATTTGGTCGAGAATAAATCAAGGAAGAGATTCAAAGTTTTCAAGTATGAAAATGGAGGAGAATTCATTTCAAAATAATTTATAGCATTCTGCAAGAAAGAAGGAATCATGAATGAAACCATTGTGCCTTATACACCTAAATGAAATGGCTTAGCTAAAAGGAAGAACCCGTCGATAATGGAAGTTGATCACACCATTCTGCATAATCAGAAGGTACCAAATTTTTTGTGGGCTGAAGCCACACATGTTGTTGTGTATGTTCAAAATTGGGTGCCTCATCAAGAATTGAGAAACAATACTCGAGAAGAAATTTTTATAGGTGACAAGCCTGACATCAGTCACCTTCTAATATTTGGATGTCTAGTATTCTTTCATGTGTTGAAAGAGAAAATAAATAAGCTAGAAGCTACAGGTAGAAAATGTATGTTTATGGGTTAATGTGAAAACTCTAAGGCTTACAAAATTTACATTCCCGATCAAAGGAAGGTTGAAATTAGCAGATATGTAACCTTTGATAAAAATGTTGCACTTCATAAAGCTAGATATCTTCCTCCACCTACCAACGAAGATGATTATGACAAGGAAACTATATATGGTCCTTCTATGCCAGAGTTAGATGATATTGATACTCCCATGGAGCCTTTCGATCCTCTAGATCCACCTCCTAGTGATCCTCCTAGAAGGAAAATAACGCTTTCGCTTCGTGACACTCTAGAGAAAAATGAAAGAATTATTCCCATTCATCGATCATTCATAAAAATAAAGGAAACTTGGAAGTATCAAGGATATGTAGCAGCTATGAGCACCATGGTTCAAGTTGAACCATCCTCATTTGAAGAAGTTTTCAAATAATGATGTATGGGAGGTTGTGTCGAGACTGCATGGGAAGTATGTTGTGAATTCAAAATGGTTATTTAAGATTATGCATGTATTCAATGGAAGGATTGAGAAATACAAAGCGAGGTTTGTAGCTTCATTTGTCTCTCAGAAAGAGAGAGAATATTATGATGAAATATTTTCTCCTCTGGCTTGATATACGACTATCAGTTCGATAGTTTCCCTTCATGCTAGTCAAGGATGGACCCTTCATCATATGGATGTAAACACCACTTTCCTCCATCATATGTTACATGAAGAAGTTTATGTGGAAAAACCACGAGGATTCAAAGTAGAAGATCAAAGAACACATGTTTGTAGCTTGAAGAAATAATTGTATGAATTGAAGCAAGCTCCCCAATCTTGGTATGCTCACATTGATAGCTATCTAATGAAACTTAGTTTCACAAGAAGCTATGCTAATCCCAACCTCTATTTTAAGGTTGTCCAAGGTTTTCCACTAATTCTGGTTCTATATGTTGGTGATCTATTATTAATAGAAATTGAACCACTAATGATTGAATGTAAGAGGAATTTGGCCTCTGAATTCGAAATGAAAGGCCTCGGTCTCATGCATTTCTTTTTGGTTCTTGACGTGTGGAAAATAACTGGTGAGATCTTTCTTTCATAGGGAAAGTATGTAGTGAATCTGTTGGAAAGGTTTGCTATGACCGAGTTCAAGTCAATGACTACTATAATGGAGATGAACTTCAAGAAATTGTGTGGAAAAGAAACTAGACCTAATATGGAAAATCCATCTGAGTATAGAAATTTAATTGGGGCTCTGATGTTCCTCGTGAAAAAACTTCCAGATATATGTTATGCAGTTAACACATTGAGTCAGTTTATGACTGAGCCCCTTCATGTGCACTGGATTGCAGCTAAAAATTTATTGAGATACTTTCAGGGATCGATCACATTTGATGTGAGATATTCTTCTAGAGATATCCAACTTCTTGGATACACTGATGTTGATTGGGCAGGTAATGTCACTGACAAGAAAAGTACATTTGGATTTTTTTTAGTATTGGTTCTTCCATGATATTCAGGATGAGAATGAATCAAAATTTAGTAGCTTTGAGCACCTCAGAAGAAGAATACATTGTTGCTAGCATGGATAGTTGTGAAGTTGTGTGGTTAAGGAAGCTCTTAGGTGAGATTTTTGGTCAAGTCTAAGATACCAAATTTATATACTATGATAACAAGAGCATGATCCATTTGATAGAGAATATTGTATGTCATGGTCCAAACATATCGATATCTGATATCACTGCATTCATGACATGGTGGAGAGAGGATTTGTTATACTCCACCACATATCGACTGATGAGCGGATAGCAGATATTATCACCAAGGCACTTCCAAAAAGAAACTTCTTGGTCTTCACAGAAAATCTTGGACTGATGGATGTATGCCCTCTAGATAAGGAGCAACACTAATCGAGGATACTAAGAAACCTCTTCCTACCGCGCTTGAGCTCTTAGGGTGAGGAATTGATATGAAGAGCTTATGGGGTTGAGGGAACTTTGGAAAATATGGCATTTTCCTATTTGTTACCTGGGGTTGAGATTTTGCTCCCTTATCTTCATAGGGTTGGAGATTTTTCTCCCCTATTTTGTCTATGCAGAGTATACCCTAGTTGGCATCATACCCTAAAGTAAGGCTTCATGGAAATACTGCTCCTCATTTGGCCAATAAGTTGAGAGTGTACATGGGATGTACAACCCAAGTTGATTATGATGCAGGTGTTCTACCACTTTACTATTGAGAGTCATTGTTGGGAATATTAGCAATAGGATTGGGTTGATATTTTCTCCTCTTTCATGATTCCAAGTTGAGACTGAATGCCCTGATGAGGACCCAGGGTCAGATATGTGCTCCCCGGTGTGTTGTATTATCATGTTGCTAGGTACAGGTGGAAGTTATTTCTCCCTGATTCTTCTTCTTCGAGATTCTAGAAAATTTCATCAGATGGATTTGAGTCGTGATGACACTTTGATGTAAATATCTATAAGAATATATTACCATGTGGAATTATTCCTAGTTGAGAGGGAGTGTTAGTTTTTAGAAATTATAGTCAAATTCCACATTGAAAATCTCATATTATTAAGGTTATAATTTAAATAGATTCTTATTTTTGAAAGGACCAAAATAAACTTATAGATCACCCCAATCCGTTAAGCAGAAGTTAATTTATGAATTATTTTATTATTTTATGGGTCATCCTAACCGCATGTGGATTCGGTCAAAGCCACAAGCGATCCCTCACAACGTTATAGATAGAAGCGAACCCAAGTTCATTTACACACATTTTTTCATGAGATCGTCTTCATGATATTTTATTATTTGGTTTGCATTTTCTGTTTTGGCTCACAGATTTATGTCGGAAGGAGCTCACACAAAGGGGTCGGGATCACATATATGGTCTTGTATCATATCTGGGTGTTCATGACCATAATCATGGGTAGGCCACGTGAAATTAGTGGCTGAACCTAGCCATAACCATGAGTAGGACATGTTAAGGTCATGATCAAGCTGGTGTAGTTGCAGGCAATCAGTCTTTAGGGCGTGGTCAGGGTTCAGGGTTGATTAGACCCTCAACCATGCGCATAAAACCCTCAGGGCATGGTTATGGGTGCTATAAATGAAGGTAGACCATTTAAAGTGTGTGTTTGAGACATTTATTGGGCATATCTGATTTGGTACACTGTTAGTTGTCTGCAAAACATCATCATTCATCCGACACGCAGTCACAGTTGCTTCAAAACAGTCATAGAAAACATTATGGATCTTAATCTAGAAATGGGAAGTTGAGATCATTTGGTATTAGTGATACATCAGATTTTTTTTTATTGTATATTTGCAGATCTATAGAGCTGGTCAGTTTTTTTCCTCTACATATATGTATTGGGCTCATTGTACTTGTTAGCCCTCAATTTTGGTCAATTTTGCATATGAAAAAACCACCTAATTACCATCATATTCCACTTTATATCATTCATATATGACTCATTTTGACCTTATTATGCATATTCAGGTAATTAAATTAATTTGTAGAGATTTATAGACATTTTTGTAAAATTTGGGTTTTAAGAGTATTTTTGGACTACACTGAAAATTCCCGGAATAGCTCCATTGAAGTTATATGTGCAGGACACTTGGGCACAAAATAAGCATAGATTTGAAAAAATTGGGAACCATAGATGGAAAAATACCTATTGTTTTGGTCAAACTGAGCTAAAACAGGCTCAATCAACGCTGGTCAAGCATGACCTATTTTTTAGAAATCCCTAGGAAAAAGGGCAGAATTAGTATGTTTTTGGGATTTTATTGATTTTGTGAGACTGAATGGATGAGTTCAACCTAGATGGATGGTATTAGGATGGATAAGAATATTAGAGACATTATATCTTTGTTTTTTTATCATTTCTATATTTAAACCAAGCTTATGAACCATTCAAGCATGGAGAATTTGTATAATTTTATATCGAGACTTCTAGATATTTTGAGATAATTTGAGGAACCAGTTCCACCTTCTATTTTTTTTTCATGTTGTGGATGATTGATTCCATTTTTTTTAGCTAAGAATTTCTTCAACTATGCAAGGTAAGGGTGGAGGGCCCCCACACCAAGCTAAGTACAATTTTTGGTTAAAATAACATAATTTTCATGAACTAGTTTTGCTTCAGATTTATTCAATCATTTATAAGTGTGAAGATTTCTTATTGTTTCTGGATGAATATTGGTCTAATTATAATTTTCATATGAAAGGAAAAACAATAATTTAAGTTAAATTATTCTTCTATCTAATTAAGAACAACAACTAAAATTTATCCTATTTCCTTTCTTTAGTTATTTCTTGAATTTCCATTTTTAATGCAATGACAACAATGATGGAATAGAAATTGTAAAGAAGGACAACCTAGACCTCGTAAATTAGGAGCCTCTTCTTCTACATTTTATAAATCATAAGCTATTTTTAATTATTTATTTAGTTTCTCTTCATTAAGGTAGTATTGTGGGGAACGACAACCAGGATCTCCTAAGTTAGGAGCATCTTCCCTCACTTATTACATATTGAATTAGAAAATTTTTAGTTAGATTTTATATTTGTAATATGAATTTCTTTTAACTTATATATTTTTTCTTCTAAAATTGATTACATATGATATCCAAATATTTTGGACATGATTCCAAGTTTACAAACCTGAATTGATAAGTAAAATACTTGTGTGAGTTTACCCAATAAATTGACTCAACAGTACTCTCTACTAATTTTTTTTTATGAAGATATATCGAAGAATAAGATTTGAAAGGGTTTCCCCCACAGTGGGGTTATTCTTTGGTCTTTGACCAATCTATTGTGTCTTATGGTTGTGTTGTTGTCTTCTTTGTCACTGCATGCATTTTTCTATCTTCAATTATTGTTTATGGTTATTTACATTGCTTATATTTGGATGCACTGTTAATGAAATATAAACTGGGCTAAAGTAATTTATTTAGTATAGAAAAATACTGAAAAATTCAGATCATCACCTATTAGAATTAAATAATCAACATATAATACTATAATCAATAATTTACCTTCCACCATAATATGGTAAAGGCTTTCATCTTCTTCACTTTTGGTGAATCCAAACCCGATGAAATAGTTGTCGATCATGATGTATGAAGCACAAGGTGCCTATTTCAATCCATACAATGCTCAATTGAGTCTCCACATATGTGACTCTCTGTCAAAGGTCTCAAATCCTTTCAGATGCTCTATGTACACATCTTCCTCAATCACTCCATTGAGGAAAGTTATCTTCGTAACCATATGATATATCTTCCATACCATCTATGTTGAAAGGGCTAGAATAGATATGATTGAAGAGTACCTTGGTACTGGAGCAAAGGTATCCTTGTAATCAATTCACTCCACATGAGAGAACCCCTTAGCCACAAATATGGCCTTGTGTTTCTCGATATTCCCATATGTTGCTTGCTTGACCTTGTAGATCCACTTGGATCCTACAACTAACTTGTGTTTTGGCTCTCGGAAAACTTCCCATGCATTGTTCCTGATAATGGAATCATATTCCTCTACCATGGAATCAATCCATATTGGTTTTTGCACTACTTCCTCAAATGAGGATGGCTCAATCTCTACACTCTCTCTCATTAGAGCCACGTAGCTAGTGTACCGATCTAGTGCCCTCCTCTTCTTGTGTTGTCACATGGGTGTTCCCAAATTATCTCTAGCATCATGCATCAATATGTTAGCCTCCCTTGTGAACTTCCTTCCATCTCTGGATGTCTGTGCATGAGTGGGTACTTCCGCTCTCTACTCCTCTACTTTTGGCTACTCCACAACATTCTTGGGTTCTTATTTTGGAGCTAAAATATACTCATCTTCATGCCACTAAATCTTCCTCTCAAGCGAAAATCTCATCACCTTATCTTCATCAAACTTCATATATCTATGACAACTTTCATCCTTTGAGATGGAAGGTACACTCGATAGTTGTGAAGTGTATAAGTGTACCCCACAAATATGCCCAACTCAATTGCTGGTTCTAGATTTTTCCGTGCATCCTTGGAAACATGACAGTAAAATGATGAACCAAAAATTATGAAGTGTACCACATTTGGTTTCTTACCTGAAAAAGCTTCTTCTGGTGTACTCATCTCAAGAATCCAATGAGGACTCCCATTCTACACATATACTGTTGTGTTGCATGATTCCACCCACAAGTACAATGGTAGGACCTGATCATGCAACATTGCCCATACAGATCCCACAATAATTTTTTTTCTTTCATTCTACAAAACCATTCTAATGTGGGTTATGGGGTGATATTAGCTCTTGTTGAATTCCTTCTGATGAAAAGAAAGTTTTGAATTCATTCGACACATATTCTCCACTGCTATCGCTCTTTAGAGCCTTCAATTTCCTATCCTTTTCTCTCTCAACAGGTTCCATAAAATCAAATTTGTTTTTAGAACATATGGTCCTTCTTCTACATGAAGAATATCCAACACTTACGTGAGAAATCATCTAAAAATATCACATAATAGTTATGCTTGGCCATGGAGGTTGCCGAGAATGGTCCATACATATCTGAGTGAACTCTTTCAAGGATCAATTGTGCTTGAGTGTCCTTATCATGAAATGTGCCTTTGGTGTACAACCCAATGTACACCCTTTGCATGCATCAATTTTCTCTAGTGAACCCTTGCAAAATCCTGTAGAAATATGCTACATGGTCTTCAAAGCTCCATGGTGCAAATGTCCAAGTCACCTATGCCATAATACATTGATGTATCAGCTCTGTACCTTCTCTATATTCATGCTCAAATTAGCACAACCTTGCACCTCCAATTTGTAGAGTTTCTTCACCCAAACCTCAATCTGCTTCACTTGTCCCATGGCCATGTGACAAATGAAAGCCTTCCTTTTCCTAAATATCACATCATAGCCATGGTATTCTAACATAGGAAATGTTAGGGTTATATAAATTATAGGATCTCAAGGTGATTGATTATTTTATATTTGTAATTTAATATTGTATATCATTTTCAATTTTCAAATTATTTCCAAAAAAAAAATAGGGTATGTGAAAAAATAAAAATTTGAAAAGGAAGAAAGGAAAGAAAAATAAAATTCCACAAAAGAATAATATTGAAAGCGCTGCAAGTCAAAATGCCACTACTGATGAGTTATTTTGTTCAATTCATACAGTTTAATCATGATTAAGCAAGTTTGAATTTATGTTGAATAGGTTACTGAATAAAGACTTACCAAACAATTTAATCTTGATAAGTCAGTAGCTATGTAGAAATGAAATTGATTCAACATTCTAATCTGAGTCAATGGGTGAAATAAGCGATAGAGTAGGATATATTTATATATATATATATAAAAGAGATGAGCTAGGTCTGCTAGTTTAAATGCACCCTGCAAAACAAAAAGGTAAAAAAAAATGTTAGATTAGAAGAAAGGGTAGGTAGAGAAAGAGAAGGATATTTATGGGAAAAGGCAGAAAAATTTATCATAAGTTTTAGATTGAAAATATTTTCATAAATTAGAGAAAATAAAGGGAGATGAGGTTTTATCCTAAAGTTCAAAATATTTGATTTTGTTCATAGGGACTTGAGCATTAATGTTTTTTTCCTAATATTTATACCTTTATAACCTTTCGTCCACATTTCATATCATTTCTTCGACCCCACCATCCATCTGTCATGTCATAATTGTAATCCCGACACCTTTCCATTCATCTCACCTCATTGACTATGATCGGACGACTGATATTACTCTTCGTCCCCCCCACACCATCTTAACATTATTTTTGGGTGGGAGGGTCCGAAGTCAATGGTTTTGAAGCTGGCCTTACCTCATGCATGGTGGGCATAGGAGAGTTCGCAACCCCTCTCACCAGACCCACTTATCACATGCTACCCCCTCCGAAAGTTGTTTCCCCGATACCACAAACCACCTTACCGATAGTTATCCCTCATCCAATCGCATTGCAACACCTCATCCATCCATTGCACATCTAATCACCTCCACTCCCGCCTAAAATCAATGCATTAGATAATTAATATGATTAACTGTTAATTAATGGACCTGTGCCATAGACAATGGGAAAAACTAAATTTTTATAAAATCCAACCCTCCCGACAGTCTAAAATTTTACTATTATCATCACTGTTACCTATTTTTTTTTTTTACAAGTCAAGCACAGTAAAATTCCAGTGTTTCCTCCAGGTTTTATTTACTTCAATTCCACTTCTCCACTCCGCTAACCTACATTAGCATCCAATTCAGTAATTTTGCAACCGGAATCAACCATGCCACCCAATAAGAAAGGTTAGAACCCCCTTCAAACCAATGATTCACCCTCCAATCAACCTCGATCATGTTATCTTAGCTGTTAAAGGTTTTAAAATTCATGAAACACTTTGCGAATTTGATCTTTTTGATGTCTATTGTTGGTTAGAAGACAAGCTGATAGATGGGGTGGGTGACATTTGTATGTGGGACACCAACCTACCTTACTACATCTTCCCCAAAACCCACAATGCCCCTGAATTCATCAGAAGATGTTGTGCATGTTACATTCCAAACCAAAAGACTGTAATTTTTCCTACTGGTGAATTTTTGTTTACCATTAACGCCCAATCCATCAACCAGATGACACAAAGACCTTTAGTAGAAAATGCTACCCCATTTTCCTGAGAAGCCCTCACAGACTTGTACCAAAAGATAGATTTTGGTAAGAGAGCCTCAACCCTTGAGTTATTACTAATTGAAAAAACCGCTTTGCCTAAGAAAAATCCCCCATATCCCTCATCTTTATTCCCTAAAATAACTAATAAAATAGCCACAATCCTTGCATACCTCCTAGGATACTACTCTGAACAATGGATAGAAGAGGCAATTATAGGCTTTTTTACTATATTGTCTACAAATTCCAAGCCCTCTGTCATGTTTGATTTTAGTCAGTTCTTGGCTGATAACATTCATGACCAATTTGTAAAGTTTCATACTCAAGGAGTATTTAAATACTTTTGTCATTGTCTACATGTTTGTATATTTTTGGGAAGAAAAGTGTTAGTTTGCAATGAAGAAAATGGATGAAGATGGACACCCACAGTCTGTCATTTTTTGGACCACCTTACTGATGAAGGACCAAGAAGAATTTAGTTACAAACAACTTTTTGAGCTATTTCTACATCCTGCAATGAGTATCCTAAAGGGCACAACTGAGCCTAGGGTAAGTGAAGAAATTAATAGAATCATGTAGCTCTCAGACCAGGTCAGAACATTAGATTGGTATTTATACCAAAATTATACAGAGCTAAGAGTATATGGTTGTGAATTTCCTCCCCATTAGGGGAATTTTGAGGTCTAAAATGGGTCTCCTAAGAAAAATGTACAACCAAAATAAACTTTATAAGAACTAATAGGATTCAAGATGATGACGTCAACCATGGGAGATGATTCACCTTTTTTTGATTAAAAGGGTAAAAATATTAAAAGATAATAAAACTATATTTTCAATTCATATTTTCAACTTATCTCCTAAAGTGTTTACTCAAATTTCGAGTAGGATTACTCGTTGGATGAAAAATTTAATTCTTCATCCATGGAGTACCCATGTTGCATACTTTTGATGGACTCTGCTACATGAAAAATGATAAATACATAAAAATATGTGATTCCAATCACATTTTTCATGTATTTCTCATTTTTCTTGTACCATATCCATCAAAAGTATGCAACATGGGTACTCCTTGGATAAGAAATTAAAACTTGCATCAAACAAGTACTCTCACTCGAAATGTGAGTAAAAAGTTGGGAGATAAGTTGAAAATACGAGTTGAAAAAGTAGTTTTTCCTTTTTTCCCTCAAAAGTTTGATGATGTAATCAAATATTATTTTATTACTTCCACTATTGTTTTATAATTTCCTTAGGAGGACCATTTTGTACCTCAAAATTCCCCTAATGTATAAGTTGTCTAAATTCCTCCCAATGAGAATTTTTACCCTGGAATATATTAGACAAATGTTGAATGCATATGAGGTGCATTTTGTCTCAACGAAAAAGAAATCACAATTCAGGATAAAGTTTGAAGTAGGGCCATTTATATGCAATATCAGAACAACAGGAGAGGATGGAGATAAGAGATTAAAATATATTAAGTTTTCTCCTTGTTTCACATGGTCTGATGATCCCTTTGGGGTCATTTCTAAACTTAAGGTGGAGAACAAGTCTACGCCCTGTATTCATACACAAAGGCCAGACATAGAAAAATTCAGAAACTAGACAGAGTGGGAAGAAAATACTTTGCAGGAGGCAGAGGGGTAGGCCATATCTACTTTAGGTTTACAAACACCTATAACATAGCAGAAACAGAGCAAAGAATAAAAACAAGAAGAAACATGAAAAAGGCAAAGGGAATATCAGTCACCTTCAGTGACTAATACTTCCAACAAAGAGTTCAACATGAAGTATAGGAAAAGTACTAGAATACATATGGACATTAATGAAGGTAAATAATCAGAGAAGGAGACCATTATCAACATCCTAGATACTCCAGGATAATCTCCAGTGGGAGGAAAACCTATCACTTCCCCAACAACCTCAACTTATGTCCTGAATTAGAAGGAGGCTCTCCAAACATCTACATCTAGTGCTGCTATAGGAAAAAAGGAGAAAACACTGTTTGATACTTTCAGAAAGATCAAACTCAAAAATGAGATCCTAAAAAACAAAACTTACACCCAATTTTGGAAGCAGAACTCCAACTTACTACACATATTTTTATCTGCATTTGATTCAAAAAATGCACATGGCATTTCTAGAAGCCAAAATTTCCAAACCCATGATGGCAGCAAACTACAAGCAAAGTTCCTTTGAATTTAGCATGAAGGATATCCACCCCATCGACCAGATGGAGATGCATAAATAGACAAGTCAAATGATCTCTTCCACCTTAACCAACATAGCTATGAAATTTTCTAAATTGCAGGTCTCTTTTGAAAATGTACAATATCAACTCAAGATGGAAAAGATCTCTTCAATGTCCAAGGATACACAGATAAAATCCTTGGAATATTTGGTTGTGAAGATAGGATATGATCCATCAAATTTGTAGGTTTTGGAGGATATTTTTAAGAATAAAAATGCAGATATAGTAGCCTTGAAGAAGCAACTGAAGATGTCAGCTATAGAGGACCCTCTTACAAAGGAGATAGAAGAGACAGAGACACAAAAATCTGACATGATGAAAATCATCATGGAGAATACTGCATAATTAAAAAATATGGAGGTCGAAATGGAAAATATGGTCAAAGAGAAAGAGAAGGCTGCCAAAACAAAAATTGTTCCCTTAGAGGTTGTACCCCTTACAACCATTCCTGCATCAAAAACTTCGACAAATACCATAGGAGAGTATATAGATTAGCTTGAAAAATCAGTGGAGAATATGTCATTATAGACAGAGGAAATTAAATGACTACATGCGCAAATCAAAGTCTTGCAAGATCAAATAGCAAGGACTGAGTCAGCCCATCTGACAAAATCATAGAGAAATCAAAGATTTATGGAAGCTTTATAGAAGTCTCTACAATAATCCTCTATTGGCATCATGGTTAGTCGAGTTAAGGAAATCATATGGACTAGAATCATTGAATCCATGAATGAAATCTGGCCATGTATCCATATCATTTTTTAGCAGAAGGACCTGATAGAAAAATTTAACAAGGCCATTTTAGATATAAAGAGAGATCTAGGAGACATTCCTGACATAGCTAACAAGATCATTAGCCTTTTGACTACCAAAAATAGATATGAGCTTGATGATCTGGGAGTACATGACATAACTGAAACAATTCTGGAGGTGAAGAATGTCCTTACCCTAAGGAATTTGGTGCAACAACTTGAAGAAAAGTGTAATGGATTGGAAATTTTTGTCAGCAAGTTCTTCAACAGAACTAAGCCATTAACCAAAAGGGCTCTACCTTCTTCGTTTTTCATAAACGATAAACTAATAGCCAAAGACGATTATGTGAATAAGCTCAAAGAGATTGCAAAGGATACAACGAAGCATTCAAACATTAAAAATACTATGACAGGGAAATATTTTCTGGATATTGTAAGTAATGATAGTTTTATTCAGCATGAGATGAAGCACATTTTCGTGTTCAAACCCACATTTTCTCGGTACATGGAGGTGGATGAAATCTATCGAAAAGAAAACAAAATACTTATCTTGATGAGGACCGGTGGTAAAATTTGTGTGAATACTAGGATGAGTGAAGAGCACAATGGCCAACAGAATGGCCAACACACCAATGGTTAGAATGTCTAGCAACCACTTCCCAAACAA
This sequence comes from Pinus albicaulis, assembly GCA_034641835.2. Lineage (NCBI taxonomy): Eukaryota > Viridiplantae > Streptophyta > Pinopsida > Pinales > Pinaceae > Pinus > Pinus albicaulis. The sequence goes on along the minus strand of CM076582.1, from coordinate 54,674,081 downwards.
AACTTATAGATGTCAAAGAATCCTTAACGACTCCACCTTTTTGGATATTGTTTTGTTTAAAACAATTATGTCATAATTAATAATAACATGACATGTTTTGATACGACATCATTCATAGATTTAGTTTAAATACTTCGTGCATTTGAAGTATCAAGGGTTGGACTTTGATCATTGTAATCCTTCTTTTTGAGATTTTTACTTTTTGAGCTGTTGATACATCAATAAATAAGGCCATTCAGAGGATACTCGTGCTACATGTTACTAGTGATGTTTTTCCTTTAGTGATATTTGTTTCCACTATGTTTCTTACTGTGCTTTAATTAATCTAATTGTAAAATAGAAAGTGAAGAAGTGAGATTTTTTATTTTAACACCTTATTTCTGGCTGTATTTGCAATATAAATTTTTTCTTATGAATTCTGATTGAGAAATTATTATATGTAAGATTTTCAATCACTACTGAATTCACTAATTCTTCATTTCATAATTCATTTAGAATTTAATATCTAGTAACTGTAACTAGCTTTCCATGTGATTTATCTTTGAAAAATTGATGCAGAACTTATCTTTATTTGACTCCATAGCCCAATGGAAAATAATTAACTAAAAATACCACTTCTTCAACCACCCAATCAAACAAACAAACAAAAAAACAAACAACAATTCAACATTATCATAACTAGCCTAATATCAATTAAGGAAACAAAGTTAAATTCTACAAAGAGAGCCCTTTCTAAAGCTGGCAAGGCTATATTTCAGCTTTAAAACTGGTTTTATGTTGTCCTATATAATTATTCTTTCCAATATTAAAATTACAGAACAATAACCTAGTGGCGACTCCACTGGGGAACGAATGAATTGTAAAATTGTCATTACTCTCTAATTTTGAAACCCTGGTTTTTAAAAACAGTGTATGATAGAAGTTTTTCAACAAGATTGGTTTTATTTCATTTTTTTTAAATATTTAGACTATGTGTGTTACAAAAACATTTGTCACTATACCTGTACTCCCCGTTCCTGATCCCAGAGACCCTTAACACTGACCCTTGTGCCTGTTTTCCATCATGAACATATGCCTTCATGTCATCTTCAGCTCAATGAATAAACTCTCTATTGGCCATTCCTGAAGTAGCTCCTTGTAAACCTAGTTATCTGGAGTGGTGCACCCCCTCCGTGTCTTTCTTGCACCGATGGCCTCTTTTTGGTCTAGTTTTGCGCCGATCGGCGCTGGAAATAAGCTCGTACTCGCACCGATCCCCTTCTGGGAAGTATTTTAATAATGGAAGTGAAGCTTCGAGATCTAGAGCTTTGTGTCAGAGACCTGATTGTTTGTTCCTGAGGATAGAGCCGAGCTTCTCCCTTTTGCCTCTTTGTTCCTACAAAAGTGGAACCACCCAAAGGGATAACCCATTTACCCACCTAAAGTGGATCCATGCTCCCTCCTCCTTTGATATATAATGGACAATCTCCCATAGCTCTGCTAGTTATAATAGAGATAGTAGAATTGTAGAGAGACCTTTTGTTGCTATAGACACCGAGCAAGAGTTGAGACCTTCTTCCCTCACATCAAGTTGAAAGAAATATTTGGAGACATGCCTGGATCAGGACCCGTCGAAGGAGAGATTTGAAATCAAGGCATAGGTTGTAACTCCCCCTCTTTATTTTAATATAATATGATTGGTTTGTGGTTTCCATTCTTGTCTTAATGTGTGATTGGATTCTTAGTTTTCCTTGATCAACTAAGTAGGTTGTATATGCATTATATATGTTTTTATTTCATGTTTTTTGTCGTTTTTGTCCCTTGTGTAGGTAACTGAGTGCTGATAGCAATGAATATCTAACCACAGAACGTGAAGTACCAAAGGATTCAAACAAAAATTAGCATCAGATTGATGTAGGTGATCTATTCAAAATTTGTACGTGTTTACAATCTAGGAAAGTAGGTTTCTAATTGCTCCCTGTTGTTACTAGACCCACTCTAGGGCTAGAGGGATCATCTATGTCCACAGAGAGGATTTTCCTACATAACAAATTGGCAACTCCGCTGGGGAGCACTAGTTTTTTAGTCTCTTATTTTCGAGTTTTCATTTCTTGTCTTTTTTTTATTTTCATCAAAATTATATCTCCTTTCCTCTGTAGCTCCTATAATTACTTATAGATCTTTGTCTCTCTTTTTAAGTGATAAGCATGGTGTCAGTTTGGAAAACCCTTTTATTTTTCAATACTTTCCTTTATCGGCGCTACTATTGTCCTAACATTCACATTGATCAGTGTGTTATGCATTTTACACAGTCATGCCTTTGGCTTCCTAGCACAGTTTGCAGCCTAAACAATCACACTGATTCCTATGTATCAATTTTTAGGTTTTCCTTCTTTTAATCAACCAATGAATCTTATCCTTCTAGATTTTTTTGCTTGTTTGAGTAGCTCTATTCCTTCTGTGTTGAGTGAAATTTTAGGTTCAAATGTTACACCTTTGGTTGTCTCTTTTTGCAAGCCTGGTTGCATCCTTGTCTTCCTAGGTTTTCTAGGTGTCCTCGGGCCATTCGAGTGGTTTCTTGCTTTACTGACCTCCAAACTTCTCATTGAATCAATTTTTTTCATATCTTTCAGGCTTAGCATTTGATTTGTTTTTACCTTTTGGTTAGTTCTCACGGATAATATTTTTCAAGTGTAAATTTTGAATTCATTTGAGTCTCTATTCACCGTCAAGCATAGATTATAATTGCTTGTGTTTTGGATGAAGTTGGTTTTCTTTGAGTGATTGATCAATGTGTGAATGAAGCGTGCTTTGTGTTGAAGAAAATGGTTCACATCTCCCTTTGATTTTCGAAATATTTGCCTCTTGCACGCATGCTTGATAGATTTAATTAGTACTCAAAGCATTGTTAATCAATTTGCATTCTACATTTCACATTGTTCTAATAAAGAAAATAAAAAAATATTTTTGTTTCATTTCACTTTAAAAAATGAAAATTTCATTTTGATTCGCTTCTTAATGCATTTAGTGAAAGGAAGAAAATTGTAAAATTTTTGTTTCACTTTAAAATTTCGTACTTGAAGAGAATGATAAGTGTCATTTCATGCATTTGTTTTGTTCCTGCATTGATTGTGCAATTTTCTCTCTCCCTCATTAGCATAGGATTCATCGAAATGAATGGGGATTCTCTCATTTAGCTTCATTTTTGGGATTCAGATGACATTGGTAGGGCTTTGAAACCGAGACATAATTCAAGATAAACCATAAAAATTATTCAATAAATATAAGGAGCATTTGGAACCTAACGAATCACATTTAGATGTCTAGGCTAGAGACGTATTCCGATGTTGTTTAGCATAGGAGCTATCGATAATAGTCTGATTTACAACCCAAGGGTGATATCTCATCCCGCGTATGGAAATATATTGATGTATGAAAAGTATATTTTGGGATTCTCTCATCGAACGATTACGCATGAGATGACACTACTATGAACTTGGAATCCCACGTACCATCAATTATATTTTTGGAGACACCACTAGGTTGCAAACCTGCCATAGGTAACTGAGTCAGCCACCTTGTAGACGTGATACACTGAAGACAACATTAAGGGAGATTAGCTGTCATACGTTAAGTCCTTGGTCATTTCTCTTTCATTTGATCACCAAGGTGTATATTGCAGTTCACGGCTACCTGGTAATACTTTTTGCCTAGCTTACCCCTTTTTGATTTTATTTTTTTTCTAAAATTAATTCCATGATCACATGGCTTGCCTGTTAGAATATTTTTGGGCCTCGTCATGAGTAACTACTTATAAAGATATTTTTTAAAGCTTTTAATTAATCATCTTTCTCCTCTCCTGCTTTTTGAGATAATATCATCATGGTTGAACCAACAAGTTTAGTTTCCTCTCCATCCACTCCTTCTAAAGAGACATTGCCACATGTCTCTTCTGATTCTCCACCCTCGACTGGGACTCAACTTGAAGAGTTTTCTCTTGTTCTGAGTATTCAACCTCTCACCTCTCTATATTTTCCTGATGTGCCAGTAGGCTACATTTCCTACCCTCTGAATCCATTATTTGATCCCATTGAAATTTCCCCTCAACAGTCTTATAGTCCATTCAATACACCTGGTGTGTCGTTTGTGAATTCTCCACGTCCATATCAGAGGACTACCCGTAAGTTATTCCTGATGGCTTATGAAGGAGAATTTTCATACCACGTATAGGTTTGGTGCACCATCCGTAGTGTAGATGAGACTACATATGAGCAACCTCAATTCCCTCCTGAATTTTTTCTTTACATGACTACTCAACCTTCCTCCCAGCTATACATTCCAAAGATTTACACCTCGTTGGGATACCTAATCTCAAATATTTCAAGTATTACACCCTTGTATTACAACACTATTTTATAGAATACTGGTGTATCAACCCCTGGTCCGAGTGTTTCCAACATAACTCTTTCTATGCCTACTCGAACCATAGTCACGCCTACTTCCGCAAGGCCAACTATTTTCATAGGTGTTTCAGTACCACCTGTCAGTACTCCAGTGTTGATTCTTTCGACTTAATTTTATGGAGAAGGTCGTACCCTATTAAATGTTTCCCAACCTACCATTGGGCCTGTTAGCCACCTATAAATTTTTGGCATAGCAAACAGGTGGCTAAATGGTTTCTAACTCTTCAAGAGGAACATTTTCATTGAAAAACTTCCATTCTTGAAACCTTAATGTATTTTTTGTCCTTTGAAGAAATCCTCAATGCTCTGTCAATCAAAAATCCTCACTGTCTATGAAGAAAACTGTTGTAAAAAAGGCCTCCATTTGCCCTATATCCCCCTCACAAAACCTCCATTCTTCATCACCTTTTCCCCCTTTCAAATCCCACAAAATACCCTCACTAACCCTCCATTTCATCTTAAATCCTTTTGTAAGCCTCATATTACCCTCTGTTAGGCTCAAAAATCCCTTTCTCTTGTTACCGAAACCCCTCATTTGGCCTAAAAAAGCACTAAATTTGGCCTAAAAAACCCTTTTTACACTATATCAGTCTTTAGCCCCTGAGGGCTTATATTATGTAGCCCTGTAACTTATGTGACCCCCAGCCCGCAACCAGGCGCTAAAAAGGGCCGAAAATCCTTTAAAAAGGCCGAAAAATCCCTTTGAAAACTTAAAATACGCTTCTTCGCTCTATTGAAGTTTTAGGCCTCCGAGGGCTCATTCCATTCAGCACCCCCCTCCATGGAATCAAACACTATGAACGAGCGCTTAAAAGGCTAAAGAAACTCCAATTTAACATTTTCCATGTGGTTCCATAGTTTCCGACATTTTTGGTCCAGGTAAGATCTGAACCATTGATCTCCCAAGATCAACGGTCCGTATCGAGCCCGATAGCCCAAAAAATAATGTTGCCGATCCGTGCAATCCCGACTGTCCAATATGCATAAATCCAATGGTCCTTTTCAAACCCGACCATCGCCTACGCCCGTGCACTTTCCTATATCGCGCTTACACCTTCGTCGTTTGATCTAGCCATCCCACATCCGACATTTCACAAGCATATCATGTAGATTTATTGTCCGAAGGTTAATGTTCAAAAGCCACGTGATATAGGCGGTTTTGTATCGACACGTGGTGTGCAATGTATGGTATCACGTGAATTTGGGAAAAACCATAAACCTCCCTCGGACCCGCACGAATACCACTAGTGGTTTTTGTCTTACCACCCTCTTCCGCCGTGTGTTTTATCGCTTAATCTAGACCGTAGATCTTTACGATCTAACAGTCCATGCTTATTCTCACACCATTCACATATGCCCCTCACCATTCTCGTCCATTGATCTCCACCGTCCGATTTCTTCATCAGATGACCACGATACAGTCTCATCCTCCGTCCATCATTCTTCCTTCCTCAACCAAATGATTCCATAAATGAATCTTAGCCTTCAATCATCACTGTTAGACCTAATCTAATGGCCCAAAACCTCTCTCGCACCAAAACTTCCGCAGGCCTGATTTTCACCATTTTTCATGATTTTTCACCATTTCTTCTCCTGCAGCCACCATTTCACCCCTACTCTTCACCCTCCACGAGCCTCCACAGCATCCATCCACCACCCCCCAAGGATTTTTTAATGTGTTTTTTTTGTTTTTTCCCGGTATCAGATAGTGTAAATCCACTCTGTCACTCAGTCACAGACAGAGGTTTTTCAAATAGCAGAGAGGCTTTTTCATAGCCTAAATGCATGCAAGCACATTGTTAAAGAGATTTCAAGCATGATTTATAAAAAATATTAGTGTTTAACCCTGGTCAAACCCTCCTACACCTCCAAAACCTGTAAAGACACCTAAAACAATCTATAGAAGCGGCAAAGTGTATCAGTAACAAAATTAAAGGATTAAAAGTGGATTATTGAAGATTAAGAACGTGATCCAATGTTTAAAAGAGTTAAAGACACAGTGAAGACCTGAAAAGAATACCAAGGCCTAATTATGCCTAAAACATAGACCTAAAGGTGAAACGAAAGCGTTTTAGAAAAATACAAAGACATCTATCAGCCCAAGAAAGTTTCCACCGCCACTCAGAGGCCAATTAAACCATCTCTAGCACCAAAAGCCAACCTCTCCAACTACTAAAAGACACCTGAAGCCTCACAGAAAACAAGGAAGGCCTAATTACTGCAAGAACAAAAGATATTTTCCAATAGACAGCTGAACAATTAATACAAATCAAGGGAACTTATTTCTAATTGTTAGCAAAGAGATTTTAAAGATAAAAAACAGCCCAAAAGCCAATCTTTTCGACCATTAAGCCTCGAAAAGCAAAAATAGAGTTATGAAGCAGAATTATAGCTGAATGCATTCCTGCCTTATGCTTTGCATGGTTTTCAAAGGCTAGGAATTGCATTAATGATGAAATTTATGATACTTGACCCTTAGAAATTCTCCCACTCCCAGATTTTCTTATAAATTCTCCTTGAGGACAACATTGTAAGGGTTGGTCTCTGGATATCTGATTGCATGTAATATTTTTCTGAAGCTACTGAAGTCCTGCTTGCAATTGAAGATATATAAGCTGAAATGATAAGTTTAAAGTTGTAGAGACCCATCGGGCTTGCTGATTGTAACTGGTTTGAACATCAAATACAAGCTGCTGATTTATGGGATCCTGATTTATGTCGATGATGATGTTTTTATCATTTTAAATTGTGATTTCTCTTTATATTTCCATTCTGTCCAATTTCTTTGATAAAGAACAATAAATATAGAGCTAGGATTTACTCTTGACAGTACCCTACTCTTACTGATAATCTCTATCTGTATGTTTTCTTCCTTTGAAAGTTTTCCTTAAGAGTACATTGTAGCAGGTTGGTTTCAAAGCACTTGCTTGACCTTAGATTGGTCTTTTTGATTATCATCTGTGTTTTCTTATAGAATATGCTGAAAGCAAGATAGGTTAGAAGTCCTTACCTGGTCTTAAGCTATTCTAATTGTTTTCTAAATGTTTTCTACTGAAAGCATTTCAATGCAGGCTAGTTTAAAAGCACTTACCTAATATAGGATTACTTTTATGTTTCTCCTAAGTGTATGCCAAAGCAAGATAGTTTCAAAGCACTTACTTGATCTTAGGCTGCTCTTTGTTGTTCACTTGCTTGTTCTCCATTTCCTATTTGTTTTCATTCCATTAATTCAACTTAAGATATCCTTTGACATAGATGACTTGCCCCATGGATCATCCTTGAACTTTGCTATCCATTTAAATCCTCTTATGACTCCATAGCCCAATGGGTTAAAGCTGATTTTTGCCTATCTTTTCAACTAAATCCTCCCTTCATTTGCATAAACCTTCACCCTTTATTTGAACTTCCTTCACCTTCCATGTCCTTGCCCAACCAAAAACAAACAAAAACAAAAACCCATGATCTTCATAACTAGCCTAATATCAAATTTCAAGCCTTAAAGAGCACATATTTAAACACATTTATAGAGAGATCCCTCTCTGGATTCAAGAGGGCTAGATCCTATAATCCAAAAGTGGTTCATATGTTACCTCTACAGTTTGTATTTCCAAACTTGAAAATTACAGACACATAACATTCTGGCGACTCCACTGGGGAATTCTGAGTGAACTTCATCCTAGATACCTTAAGGACCTCAGGAAAACCCCTTGATTTAAGAGCATTCAAGTTTGGTAGTAAATCACTGTGGTGGACAATAAATCTCCTTCAAAACATTCTAACACCTCTACCTAGCGACTCCACAGTCCTTGAATGACCATAAGATTCCACTGGTGATCAGTAGGCTTGCTGATTATATTTTTTTCATAAGACTCCACTGGGAGACTAGTTTCCATTGCAACATCATCCATTCTAAAGGAAACACATAGGATTAAGCTTCTTTGTTTGAAGATATTTTTCCTCTTAGAGATTGTCATATCTGGCTAACCTTCTTCATTGAGATTGTCATACATACTGGCTTCAAGAACAATCCATACCAGAGCTTATCCTAATCCAAACCCCCCTGCAATAGTGGATAACCCTGAGAGTATTCTTAGGAAGCCTTCTTCATTTAGGAATCCAACTATTTCCAGACCCATTTATAGAGCTAATTAAGCACCTGAGAACCTTACAACTCTATTAGAAACTTAGTTTGATTTAGACTTACCAAGAAATTCACCAAGAACTAAGTCATTCAGTAGCTTAGATCAAACAAACTTTGAGCCTTCAAATTCACCTCCTTGTAGTGCTCAGCTTATTGGTGATAGAGGAACCCCTCCATCTACACCTCCTGATATACATTTCATTCAAAACTTGGGTCTCTCCCACCCCAGATATGCTCAACAGTTTGTTGTTGGTCCTAGCGTTCATGTCACTCATATACCTGCTACTCAAGCCCATCCTTTACCTCCACAAAACATCATCATGGTAGCATGGTATGCTCCCTAGGTGTTACCATAGCCTTTAGCTCCTTTACCCAATGAATATCAGTCTAAAATTCCTCATTTCACTAGGAAAGAATCCACTACAACCCAACAACATGTAGATAGGATGGAAGATGCCTTTGACTACATAGAAATAGAGGATGAAACAATTAAGATAAGGATATTTTCCCAGATTCTAGGAGGAGAACTGAAGAAGTGGTTTAAAGGCTTACCTCCTCACAGCATCAATGATCTCCCCTCCTTGCTCCAACCCTTTATAAATAAATGGGAATTCAAAATCAACCCTCTCCAAATCTTATCAGAATATAAAAACCTTAAAAGAAATCAAGGAGAGAGTGTCCAGGACTACTCTAATAGATTTAATAGTATCTACAATGCTCTTCCACCACACATGAAACCTCCCCAAGGGATGGCCTTAGTGAAATACCCTAAAGTCTTTGATGTTAATATGGCCGACCAGCTTAGGGAGAGAGATTATAACACATTGGAAGACATTCAGAAAGGAGCAGTGAGTGTTGAGGCAAACTTGATTGAGAAAAAAGCCAGGATGGCGGTTGAGAAAAAGGTAACCTATAGGGATGACAACATAACTTCTTCATCAGATCCCAAATATGATAGTCTGGCAAAAAACATGGAGAGGATGGAAAGAATGATGGAGAAATTGGTCATCCAAGAAACTAATCAGAATAGAAACCAAAACCAGAACCAGAACCAGAACTTTAGGAGAAACAACCCCCCAAATAGACAAAGAGACTCTGATAAAAAAGTCATACCTCCATTCCAAGAGAATTTCCTTGATGAGGATGAAGGAATAATAGAAGAGTCAGAGGGAACTGCAATAAATATGGTGGAAGTGGATGAACAAGACCACACCTTTTCCATAGAAGAAAAATAGACTTCATACTCACATTGGAACGAGGAAGGGTTGGAAACTGAGGACTATAGGTTAGGATTCAAAAATGCCATCATGCAGGTCCGAGAACAATATGACCTTAGGATAAAAAAGAACACAGATAATTCCAAACCAAAAGATTCTGAAATCACTATCAAGAAAAGACCTGAAAGGACTCCTAAAGTGACTGCTGAAAGCAGTAAATTAGCCGCTGAGAATTCTGGTAAAAACAAATATAAGGACATCCAAACCCGTGACAAATCGATTCAAGAGTCCAACAGCACTCACATTGCAGCTAGTGCTCGTGATAAAATAGCTTCAAACATTGTACATACTGAAAAATAACAAGCTGATCTTGCTAATAAAATGATGCCCAAAAAGACAGAAATGAACCTCTCAAAGAGTCGGTCTCCTTTCAGTTTGGAGAGTGAAATAACCAAAATTAAAAAAAAATTCCCCCTCACTAAGTTGGCCACCCAAGATGTATATAAAACTCAAATTTTGAAAGCTTTAAACTTGGGAAAAAATAGTGACACTTTCAACTTGAATGATGATCAACCAGCTCTCTTGTTTGGCCCAAAAATTGAAGGGAAATTTCAGGAAGGGGTAGTACCTCCTTTCTATGCCAGCCTCAATATTCATGACAAAATCTTGCATAATTATATGCATGACTCTGGAGCTTCACACAACCTTATGCCCAAGGTGATTATGGAAAGGCTAGGCCTAGAGACAACCAGACCTTACAAGGATTTATATTCTTTTGACTCTAGCAGAGTGAAGTGCCTTGGCCTAATCAAAGATCTTTGTGTGAATTTGACTGAAATTCCAGCAAAGTGCATGGCCATGGATGTGGTGGTGGCTGATGTACCTCCTAAGTATGGCATGTTGTTGTCAAGTTCATGGGGTACCAAGCTACAAGGTACAATGCAAATGGATGGGACATATGCAACTATCCCTGTCTTTAGCCAGCTTAGAAGACTATATAGAGAGGCACACATGAAATCATGGTTAGTAGCCCAGGAAAGCCTAAGAATTCCCCTCTTTACTCTGTCCATACAGATCTGGATTCTTTTATCATGTATAATGATGAATCCATAAATGAGCCAGAGCTAGAAGACATAAATTCAGACAACCAATTAGAGGCCCCAAATTTGGAAATAATGGCAGTTCTAGATATAGCGGAAAAAAAGAGAGAAACATTTGAACAGTGTGCTGAAACAAAAAACTAGAGTGAACAAAGCCAAGACTGCAAACAACAGATTACCCATCACTCTAAACTCCATGAAAATCCTGAAGAACAAGACACATCACCACATGGTGCAGATCTCAGAATACAACATAATGGTGAAGTGGTGATGTCAATCCTACAAACAATCCCTTATTGTGCATGAATTTTGATGGGTCTTGCACTAAGAAGAATGCAGGAGCTAGGGTATGGTTGTGCAACACTGAAAACAATCATACTGAGAGCCATGCCTTGAAGCTAGACTTTAAGTGCACAAACAACATTGTAGAGTATGAGGCTCTAGTCCTAGGATTGCATAAATTGAAAAAACTAGGAGCCAAGAGAATATTTGTCCAAGGAGACTTAGAATTAGTCAAAAAACAGCTAAATGGAGAGTATACTACAAAGCATCCTATATTAAGGGCATACAAAAACAATGTCGTGGATTTTCTGAAAACATTTGTAGAGTATGACCTTAGGTTTGTTCATAGGAACCAAAACATAATTGCAAATGGATTGGCCTACACTGCTAGTTCATATCAGAAAATACCTAGTGACAAACAAATCATTATTCAAACAAAATATAGACCTGCAGTGCCAGATAATGAGAAATATTGGTAGGTCTTTGAGGGTGACAAACAGATAGAAGATTTCTTACTTTGCAGGAACGAATTTGAACTACCTGATTCAGATTCTAAATCTGATGAAAATTGTTTAGGTGAAGAGCCTCCTGATGAAGAAAAACCATCCCCCAACACAGAAATAAACATGTTAAATAGAGAATTTGCAAACAGATTGAAGAATACATGAAAACAGACAAAGAAGATATTGAGGTGCTGCCGTCCAAAGACAAAATCATACCTAGAGGATTAGCACCTTTAGAGGAACTTTTCGATTTCAATGATGTGGCAAAAAAACCCACCATAGAACCCATTGAATCAGATGTTGAAGAATGTTGAAGAATGCAACATAGGAAACAAAGATAAGCCAAAAATGATTAAATTATCCAAGTCTTTTCCTTCCCATATCAAACAAAAATACATTGATCTATTAAAAGAGTTTATTGATGTGTTTGCTTGGAGCTACAAGGAATTAAAAGCTTATGACACAAAGATTATCCAGCATAAAATCCCCTTGAAAGAAAACCAGAAACCCTTTAGGTAGAAGCTGCACAGAATTAACCCAGTAAAACTACCTTTAGTTGAAAAGGAAATCAAGAAAATGTATGAGGCAGGAATCATAGTGCCTGTGAGGTTTTCTGATTGGGTATCCAACCTTGTAGCTGTAAGGAAAAATATAGGAGAAATAAGATTGTGCATTGATTTCAGAAATTTAAACAAAGCCTCTTTAAAAGACAATTATCCTTTACCCAAAATGGAACACATACTACAAAGGGTAGTTGGCTCAAAAAGGATTTCCCTATTAGATGGCTTTTTAGGTTACAACCAAGTCTTAGTACTCCTAGAAGATCAGCTTAAGACAGCCTTCACAACTCCTTGGGGCACTTTCATGTATGTGAAAATGCCATTTTTCTAATGAATGTTGGGGCCACTTTTCAAAGAGCTATGGACATTGCATTTTTAGAGGAAATAGGGCACTTCATTGTAATTTACCTTGATGACATAACAGTTTATTCCAAAACTAATGAAGAGCACCTTAAACATCTAAGGAAAGTCTTTGAAAAGTGCAGAAGGTTTGGACTATCTTTAAACCCCAAGAAGACAATATTTGGCCTGCAAGAAGGTAAAATTCTTGGCCATATTATATCAGAAAAATGGATTAGAATAGACCCAAAAAGAGTTGAGGGAATACTACAGATTAGTCACCCAAGGAACATAAAGGAATTACAGTCCTTCATTGGGAAAAGTAACTTCTTAAGGAGGTTTATTCCCAACTTAGTAGACCTCCTTAGAAACATGACTAATATGCTTAAGAAAGAAGTGGGAGTTAGGTGGACTATAGAAGACAAAAATTCCTTTGAATTGGTGAAACATGCACTCACCCGAGCACCAATTCTAATTAGCCCAGATTTCACAAAATATTTCCTCATTTTTTCTTTTGCGTCAAAGCATACTGTGGCTGTTGTCCTATTGCAGAAAAACCCAGAGGGACATTAGCAGCCAATAGAATTATTTAGCAAGGCACTAAGAGATGCACCCTTGAAATACAACATCATGGAAAAGCAGGCCTATGCCTTGGTAAAGGCCTTAAAGGACTTAAGGGTGTATATTCTGCATTCTCACTCCATTGCTTATGTGCCTAACATATTGGTAAAATATATCTTGTCACAAGACCCATATGGAAAGAGAGGTAAGTGGATTGCAGTGATACTAGAGTATGATTTGGAAATCAAACCCACAAAACTCATTAAAGGTCAGGGCTTAGCTCAATTAATGACTAAATCTAACCTACAAGCCCTTGACATTAACGTAGTAGGTTCCCTGGATGAGCATGAAGGATTGCCTACTCCCATTGTTGAAGAGCAGTTCCAAAACTCACCTTGGTATGCAGACATCTTGTATGTGCTTACAAATCTTAATGCTCCTCCTGATTTATCAAAAACTAAGGCAAGGTTTTTAAAGTTGAAAGCTAGGAATTATTTCATTTTAAATGAATTTTTATATTGGAAGAATGCTAATGGTTTATTTCTTAAATGTTTTCCTGAAGTTGATGCAGAGAGGATCAAGCATGAATTCCATGAAGGAGAGTGTGGAGGTCATCTCTACTAGAAAACCACAGCCAATAAGATCCTTAGAGTTGGCTATTACTGGCCCACCCTCTTCCAAGATGTCCATAAGATGATAGTTGCTTGTCACAAGTGCCAAATTTTTTATGGCAAAAGAAAGCTCCTTCCCTTACCATTACAACCAATCACTGTTGAAGCTCCTTTTCAATAGTGTGGCGTAGATTTCATAGCGGCAATCCATCCTGCTTCATCTGCCCAACACAAATGGATTCTTACAGCCACTTACTATTTCACAAAATGGATAGAGACCATCCCTTCTAGGAATGCCACATATTTTTTTATTATAAAATTCCTTGAAGACCATATCCTATCTAGATTTGGCTGCCCTAGGAATATTATTACTGAAAATGCTGCTGCTTTTGGTTCCAAAAAGATGATTGATTTTTGTCACAGGTATCAAATTTTTCTTGGTCATTCTACTGCTTATTACCCTCAGGGTAATGGGTTAGCAGAATCATCAAATAAAATTTTGGTGACCATCATCAAGAAGCTACTTGAAGAGAATAAGAAATCATGGCATAATAAGTTGGTGCATGCTTTGTGGGCAGACATATTGACCACAAATAAATCCATTGGAATGTCCCCTTACCAGCTCGTTTATGGAGCAGATGTAGTGTTCCCTACCACCCTAGGGGTACCAGTGATTAAATTTGTCCAAGAGATACAGTCAGAAGAGGACAGCATGGTAAGAAGGATTAATTAAACAATACATCTCCAGCAGACAAGGGAAGAAGTCTACAACAGAGCTCAAAAGGTACAAGAGAACATCAAAAAGTTGTTTGACAAGAGAACCAAGGCTTGTGACTTCAAAATTGGAGATAAGGTGCTCAAGTGGGATTCTAGAAGAGAAGAAAAGGGTAAGCATGGAAAATTTGATAGTTTGTGGCAAGGTCCTTACATTTTTCAGTCCACCATTGGGCCAAATGCATTCTTCTTACAAGAGCTAGATGGTACAGATCTGTTTGGGGGTCCTGTCAATGGCAGGATGCTCAAACATTATTACTGCTAAAACTCAGAGTTTAAAGTTTTCACTTCCATTGTATATACCATTGGTTTGTTCAATTTCACCAAAAATAAAAAATACAAAAAGAGAAAAGAAAAAGGTTCATACAAACTCAAAACTTCAACCTCTGATGTTTCAAAGAATGGCTCAAATTAGCCCAAAACCTGAGCCAAAGAAAGAGAAATTTGGTTCTAATATGCTCAAAACCTGAACCAACAAAGAAAGAAGAATAATTATCTCTAACAAACTCAAAACCAGAGCTGAAATGAAGAAGAAAAAGTGACTCTAACAAGCTCAAAACTTGAGTCACAAAGGAAAGAAGGATACTTCAAAGTTTCACAATTCCAAGCCTTCACAATTTTGGTTTCACATTCTTGTAAAGTTCAGTTCATGTGAAATTGTCTTTATGCCATGGACCCACAACAAACCAGACAGTCTAATCCTGGTTTGACTGTTTTTAAATTTTTGTTTTAGAATGTAGAGAAGAAATCGATTAGACAGTTTAATCCTAGCAGATATTAGTGTAGGTAGAGAAACTATGAGGCCAACTGTTTAATCTGGTCTCATGGAGGAATAAGGGTTGGGATTGAATTGAACAATTTTACTTTAATATATATATATATATATATATATATATATATGATGTAAAAGGTCTGCAAGTCTAAATACACCTTGGAGAAAAAATGTTAGGACAGTAGGATGGGTACGTAGATTGTTTGGGAGAATATTACTGCTGATCTGATATTTTCATGATTTGTAGCAACTGATCAAAGAAGAAAATTATGGTTAAAGATCAGGCATCTGGCCTACTTCCAAATATTTAAATCTACTATTCTTGACATCTTCAGGAAGATGCCATCCCCATGTGGAGCCACTGTTAGCCACCTATAAATTTTTGGCATATCAAACAGGTGGCTAAATGGTTTCTAAGTCTTCAAGAAGAACATTTTCATTGAAAACCTACCATTCTTGAAGCCTTCATGTATTCTTTGTCCTCTGAAGCAATCCTCAATGCTATGTCAATAAAAAAGCCTCACTGTCTATGAAGAAAACTACTATAAAAAAGGCCACCATTTTCCCTATATCCCCCTCACAAAACCTCCAATCTTCATCACTTTTTCCCCCTTTAAAATCCCACAAAATCCCCTCACTAACCCTTCATTTCATCCTAAATCCTTTTGTAAGCCTCATATTACCCTATGTCAGGCTCAAAATTCCCTTTCTCCCCTTACGAGAACCCCTCATTTGGCCTAAAAAAGCACTAAAATTGACCTAAAAAACCCTTTTTACACTATATCAGTCTTTAGCCCCTGAGGGCTTATATTCTGTAGCCCTGTTCCCTATGTGACCCCCAGTGTGCAACCAGGCACTAAAAAGGGCTGAAAATCCTTTGAAAAGGCCGAAAAATCCCTTTGAAAACTTAAAATACACTTCTCTGCTCTATTGAAGTTTTAGGCCCTCGAGGGCTCATTCTGTTCAGGACCCCCCTCCATGGAATCAAACACTATGAACGGGTGTTTAAAAGGATAAAGAAACTATGATTTAACGTTTTCCCTATGGTTCCATAGTTTCCAATGTTTTTGGTCTAGTTAAGATATGAACCATTGATCTCCCAAGATCAACGGTCTGTATCGAGCCCGATAGCCCAACAAATAATGTCACCGATCTATGCAATCTTGACCATCCAATCTGCATAAATCCAATGGTGCTTGTCAAACCTGACCATCGCCTACACCTATGCACTTTCCCATATCGCGTTTACACCTCCGCCATTCGATCTAGCCATCCCACATCCGACAGTTCACAAGCATATCGCGTAGATTTATTGTCCGAAGGTTAATGTTCAAAAGCCGCGCAATATAGGTGGTTTTGTATTGACACGTGGTGTAAAATGTATGGTATCGCGTGAATTTTGGAAAAACCATAAACCTGCCTCGGACCCGCACGAATACCACTAGTGGTTTTTATCTTACCACCCTCATCCACCGTGTGTTTTATCGCTTAATCTGGATCATAGATATTTACGATCTAACGGTCCAGGCTTATTCTCACACCATTCACATATGCCCCTCACCATTTTCGTCCATTGATCTCCATCGTTCGATTTCTTCATCGGACGGCCACGATACAGTCTCATCCTCCATCCATCATTCTTGCTTCCTCCACCAAATGATTCCATCAATGAATCTTAGCCGTTGATCATCGTTGTTAGACATAATCTAACAGCCCAAAACCTCTCTCGCACCAAAACTTCCGCAGGCCTAATTTTCACCATGTTTCACGATTTTTCACCGTTTCTTCACCTACAACCACTATTTCGCCCCTGCTCTTCACCGTCCACGGGCCTCCACAACATCCATCCTCCACCCAACAAGGATTTTTTAATGTGTTTTTTGTTTTTTTGCAGGGTATCAAACAGTGTAAATCCACTCTGTCACTCAATCACAAACAGAGGTTTTTCAAAGCGCAGAGAGGATTTTTCATAGCCTAAAGCATGGAAGCACACTGTTAAAGATATTTCAAGCATGTTTTATTAAAATTATCAGTGTTTAACCCTAGTCAAACCCTCCTGCACCTCCAAAACCTATACAGACACCAGAAACAGTCTACAGAAGCGGAAAAGTGTATCAGTAACAAAATTAAAGGATTAAAAGTGGATTATTGAAGATTAAGAACGTGATCTAGTGTTTAAAAGAGTTAAAGACACAGTGAAGACCTGAAAAGAATACCAAGGCCTAATTAGGCCTAAAACGTAGACCTAAAGGTGAAACAAAAGTGTTTTAGAAAAATACAAAGACATATGTCAGCCCAGGAAAGTTTCCACCACCACTCAGAGACCAATTGAACCCTCTCCAGCACCAAAAGCCAACCTCTCCGACTAATAAAAGACACCCATAGCCTCACAGAAAACAAAGAAGGCCTAATTACTGCAAGAACAAAAGATATTGGCCAACAGATAGCTAAACAATTAATACAAATCAAGGGAACTTATTTCTAATTGTCAGCAAAGAGATTTTAAAGATAAAAAACAGCCCAAAATCCAATCTTTTTCACCATTAAGCCTCGAAAAGCAGAAATGTAGTTATGAAGCAGAAGTACAGCTGAATGCATTCCTGCCTTATGCCTTGAATGGTTTTCAAAGGCCAGGAATTGCATTAACTATGGAATTAATGATACTTGACCCTTAGAAATTCTCCCACTCCCAGATTTTCTTATAAATTCTCCTTGAGGACCACATTGTAAGGGTTGGTCTATGGATATCTGATTGCATGTAATATTTTTCTAAAGCTATTGAAGTCCTACTTGCAATTGAAGATATATAAGCTGAAATGGTAAGTTTGAAGTTGTAGAGACGCATTGGGCTTGCTGATTGTAACTGGTTTGAACATCAAATAGAAGCTGCTGATTTATGGGATCCTGATTTATGTCGATGGTGATGTTTTTCTCATTGTAAATTGTGATTTCTTTTTATATTTCCATTCTATCCACTTTCTCTGATAAAGAACAGTAAATATAGAGCTAGGATTTACTCTTGATAGTACCCTACTCTTACTGATAAGCTCTATCTGTATGTTTTCTTCCTTTGAAAGTTTTCCTTAAGAGTACATTGAAGCAGGTTGGTTTCAAAGCACTTTCCTGACCTTAGATTGCTCTTTGTGATTATCATCTATTTTTTCTTATAGAATATGCTGAAAGAAGGATAGGTTATAAGTACTTACCCGATCTTAAGCTATTCTAACTGTTTTCTAAATGTTTTCTACTAAAATTATTTCAATGCAAGCTAGTTTAAAAGCACTTACCTGATCTAGGATTACTTTTATGTTTCTCCTAAGTGTATGCCAAAGCAAGATAGTTTCAAAGCACTTACTTGATCTTAGGCTGATCTTTGTTCTTCACTTGCTTGTTCTCCATTTCCTATTTGTTTTCATTCCATAAATTCCACTTAAGAGATCCTTTGACATTGATGACTTGCCCCATGGATCATCCTTGAAATTTTTTGTCTAATTAAATCTTCTTATGACTCCATAGACCAATCGGTTAAAGCTGCTTTTTCCCTATCTTATCAGCTAAATCCTCCCTTCATTTGCATACACCTTCACCCTTTATTTGAACTTCCTTCACCTTCCATGTCCTTTCCCAACCAAAAACAAACAAAAACAAAAACCCATGCTCTTCATAACTAGCTTAATATCACATTTCAAGCCTTAAAGATCACATATTTAACACATTTATAGAGAGATCTATCTCTGGATTTAGTAGGGTTAGATCCTAGAATCCCAAAGTGGTTCATATGTTACCTCTACAGTTTGTATTTCCAAACTTGCAAATTACAGAGACCTAACAGGGCCATCCGCAAGTAGATCTTCAACTTACGTTCTAAATTCTTCTCAAGCCATTAGTAGCATTCCTATTCCTGTCGGATTGTCTAGCCCATCAGGACTCGAATATGATCAATATCTACAATTTTTGCAGAGTCTCAACCAACATCATTATCTCCCATATGGTTACCAACAGTTTCAAACTCCACCAGTATATCCTCAAGGATTTCAAGGGAAACCTGGCATCTATTCAGGGGGTTACACCTATCAATAGGGTTTTAACTATGGTCAAAATAAAACTTATGGAACACAAGGGAAACCTTTCATACAATCGGCAGTGCCTTACGTACAACCTCATCAGGGAAAACCTTCTAGTCAACAAGGCCAACCCTAATTTCAATAGGGTCATCCTTTTTCCCAGCAAGGAAAACCCTCCATTAAACCAAATTTGGTCTTTGTTCATCCAGGCCCTCAGTTACAACCTTGTCCTCAATTACAACCTAGTCCTTAGGCATAAACTGGTCCTCAGGCACAACCTGGTCCTCAGGTACAATCTTGTCCTCAAGCACAACCTAATCCTCAGGTACAACCTAGTCCTCAAGCACAGCCTGGTCAACCTCAGCAACCTCAGGTTACTATCTAGCAAACCCAGGGAAAACCCCATGGGCAACCCCAGGGCCATATCAAACCTTATAGTTTCCACAAAATACATATTCTACAAACTATGGTCAAACTAGATCTCAGTGGTCTGCTGTAGGTCAGAATCCATTTTTTGGTTAGCAACCGGGATATGGTCTGAATCCACAAATTTTCAACCCTTACAAGCAATACTAAGGTTACAATTCTTCTGGGAAAACCATTTGGGGAAACACCCTTGGGGGAAGAATCACTCCCAACCAGATTGGCATCCACAAATGGGCATGTATCAAAGAGCCAACACCATGCCTTTCAATCTGCAATTTCCATTTCTCACGATGTTGGAACTTCCTAATGTGTCAATTGATCCAATTCTTCATAATACATATTGGTTCTCTGTTCCGACCAAATTTCCAAGAGATTTCCCCAAGTTTGAAGGAAAATATGGGTAAGACCCCCAAGCGCATGTTATGACATACCATCTTTGGTGCTCCTCCAATTTGTAGGTCGATGATTCCATCCGTTTACGTGTCTTTCAAAGAACATTGACAGGTGCTGCTGCAAAGTGGTACATTGAACTCCCATGTGATACTTTTCAAGATTTTAAATCCTTAGGCATGACCTTTCTCATGCATTTTCAGGTTCCTATTCGTTATGAAATAGGAACCTAGATCCTTACATCCTTAAAGAAAAATACTACGACACATATCTCTGATCATATCTATGAATGGAGAAGGTGTTATCGCTTGATCAAATTTTACATTCTGGATCAACTGTTGAAAAAATGGTTTATAAAATAATTCGTCAATCAAATCGCTAAGGATATCGCTATGGGGGAATTTGTCACAGAAGAGCAAGCCATAGCTTGTGCCTAGTATCTTGATCTGGTTTACTCTCAGTTGGGCACATTATATGATATCTTGCCTGACGCCCCGTGCCCAAGTTCTCAGTCTTCAACCTCAAAAGCTCCAGTGACACCACCGGTAAACGACATCAATAGTTTTGTTTCCAAGACTTCACGGAAGTCTTATTATTCTTCTAAGAAGAAATTGTCTTCCTTCTATGATTTCGTTCCTCAGAATCCCCCGAATCCTAGAAAAAATTTGGAGGTCAATGTTGTTAAACCTTCTCTGGATGACAAATCATATAAAGGAAAGAAGAAGGGAAAAGTAAAATCCAAATTTGATGCCCCAAAACCAAATTCCTCCAAATCTCACACAGATGATGGAGCAAAATGCAAACCGAAGTATCCTTGCCTAAGATGTGATGATGAGCATTACACCAAGGACTGTCCACGATGGGCCGAAGTGAGCCGATTGCTCAAAGGCACCCAAGGAACTTCAGCTCTTCTTAAGGAACCATTCCCATCACAACAAACTAAAATGGTGGAGCAACCCAGTCTTCCACCCCTTTTGGTTCTCAAGTTTTCATGATGAATGGTGTTGCACCCATATCTATTTCTACCAGATAAAAATATTATGTGTAATGACGTTCAACGATAGGGAAATAAATCACATATGCTCCTACTCCTTCTCCTCGCTCAATTCTGACCCTCTTCATATTGAAAGGCCTGGTTCTTAGCCCGTTGTGCAGCCAGTTTCCAAAGTTGTGCTCCACAAGTCCTCCTATAACCTGAACGCCCATGTCGCTCAACATTATAATATTGTTGAGTATTTGTCTCATGTGCCATCTGTTATGTCTATGCTAGAGGTTATTCAGAGTTATCTATCATAATGGAATGCATTTTTATCCACCATCGGAGGAGTTGACCCCACTAATTCAAGCATTATTACTTTTGATCTGGAGAATTTCATCTCACGTCTCCCTCACCAACTTTCTTTGATTATCCAAGTTGGTATTAATGGTAAGAATATCCATCGAAAAGTCATAGAAGAAGGTGCATCTACTTGCATCATGTATGTTACATGCTGGAAAGCCATTGGTTCTCCAGCCCTTAACTAGTCTCCAAACGCTTTGGAGGCCTTCAACGGAAGGTAATCTCGACCTCTTGGTATCCTCACCGACTTACCTATCACGTTAGAAGGAAAAATGGTCAATTTTGAGGTTGAAATCATTGACACCAAACTCAACTACAGTCTTCTCCTCAGTCACAGTTGGAATCACGCTATGCTTTGTGTATCATCTACTCTCTTTCGTGTTCTCTATTTCCCACATGAAGGAAGGATTATCACTCTTGATCATTTGTCCCTTTTTACTTCCACTTATTCAGAGAGAAATGTTCTGTATGTAGACCACATCCCCATGCCTTATGAAAGTATGGGGCCAGGAATTTTCAAAGATTCTGCCCTTATGGGTATATTTTCTCTTCCTCTGCCAAAAACTGCTCAAGTAAATATGATCTCCAATTTTTCTGATCCCTGGATTATCCCTTCACCTAATTAGGTTGATTCGTTTGGTAATGTAATTTCGTTAAGTCTGGTAGAAATTGATTATTGTGAAATCATCTCGTCTTCGGCTAATCCTTTTGAATATGCTACTTCTAGCATGTGCTTTGATGTGTACTCCTAGTATCCTTGGCTCGATCCCTTAGATTCATCCAATCTCTTGAAAGAAATTTTTCCTTCCCACGAAAGTATCATGGAAACTTTGTCTCTTGAAGAAAAAACCTGGGAAGATAATAATCATTTTTCATCGTTTCTATCGAGCCCAGTAACAGTTTGGTCGTGTCTTGAAAATCTCACTCTCCATGTTCCACAGGATCCGCTCCCGACACCGTTGTCACCTCATGAGGTCTTCTTTGAGGGGAACATGGGAAGTATTATGCATACCATGCATATCGACATTTCTATAAAACCAAGAATTGTCAAGAACATTCACGTTGGGGTGACTTGCTCTCCAGATGAGGTCAAGATCTACACTAGTCTCTTTCACGAATTTTGAGATGTTTTCACATGGTCCTATGAGGAAATGCCCATCATCAATCCAAGTATAGTGGTGCATGAAATACCTACTTATCCTTAGCGAAGTTTGTTCTTCAATGACTTCCTCCATTGCACCCTAGAAAGGCGGCCGCTATTAAGGGAGAAGTTGAAAAAAAATTTAAGGATGGATTCATTTATCCCATCCCATTGACAGATTGGGTGTCCAATATTGTCCCTATCAATAAAATATAGGGTACTATTTGCATTTGTGTTGATTACCGAGATATTAATCAAGCATGCCCGAAGCATAACTATCCCACTCCATTTATTTACCATATCATCGATGAATGCGCTCGGAGTGAGATATTCTCCTATGGATGGTTTTTCTGGCTACAACTAGATCAACATATTACCTACTGAGCAACACAAGACTACCTTTATCTATCCGTGGGGAACCTTTTCTTACAAAAAGCTCCCTTTTGGTCTCAAGTACACCGGTGAAACTTTCTAGAGTGTGATGTCCTATGATTTTCATGACATTAATCACATCATGAAGCCTTATCTGGATGACCTCCCTGCTCATTCAACTAAGCATTGTGACTAGCCCACACACCTTTGAGAGATTTTTCTACGCTGTCATCAATACAATATTCGTTTGAATCCACATAAGTGTGTTTTATGCATAGAATCTGGCAGACTCCTTGGGTTTTTCATCTCTAAAGAAGGAATTTGTCTCGATCCTTTGAAATTCAAGGCTATCATCAATTTACCCCCTCCCTCCTCTTTATCACAATTGCATAGTTTGCAAGGGAAAGATAATTTCCTTCGTCGTTTGGTTCCTAATTACACAAAACTTGCTAAGGGTTTCACATGATTACTGAAACAAGGGATCTCATTTTTGTGGGACGAGGTTGCTCAATGCTCCTTTGATGCTCTAAAGAAGGTTCTCATGAATGCTCCTTTACTAAATCCCCCAAATTATCATCATGACTATTTTATATACCTATCAGCTTCCTTTGGCACCATAGCCATGGTACACGTTCAGGACGACGACGATGGTACTGAGCATGTCATCTATTACCTCAGTCGTAACCTTATGGATACAAAAACTCGATATGCTCATGTTGAGAAACTGGCTTTAGTTGCAGTATAGATTTTTTAGTGTTTTCAGCATTATATTATTTTACGCACCACTACCATGATCTCTGACTGCAATCCTATGAATTATAGCTTGACCAGCCAGTTTTTGGGGAGAAAATATTCAAAATGGATTGTCATTTTATAGGAATTTAATTTGGAATTCACTGTTGTAAAATCAAAGAAGTCATTGGTTTTCACCGGATTAATATGCTCCCTTCCCTCTTCCTCCACTCCATCTTATCTCTATGAGCACATTTCGGACGAGACTCTCTTCTTAATCAGCACTGTCGATCCATGGTACGGTGATATCATCGTGTATCTCTAGACCCAAACCTTACGATCTGAGTTGGAAAAATCTGATCTTCAATGGATTCGACATCATTCCCAACTGTATCGTATCATTGGAGATACTTTATATTGAGTCAGCGTGAATTTGATCCTTCACCATTGTTTGACTTTCGAAGAAGTTGAGAGAGTGCTTAGTGACTGCCACTTCGGGGAATGTAGTGGTCATATGTTTGGCTATGCAACAACTCAAAAAATCCTTTGCACTAGTTACTTTTGGCCTTCTATTTTCATAGACTGCATCCTTGTCATCCTCAAATTCCATGCTTGCCAGATTTACCAGTGCAAGATGTGTGCCCCGCCTGCACCCTTACATCCGATTACTACCGTCGGCCCATTTTCCAAATGGGGCATTGAATTCATGACATGTAACCCTCACTCGGCTGAGGGGCATGCTTATATTATTGTCGTTGTGGACTATTTCACTAAATGGGCTGAGGCAATGCCTACACTTCCTGCTGATGGTAAAACTGCGGCTTAATTTCTTTTCAAACATGTTATCAGAATATTTGGTGTTCCTTAGGCCATTATCACCGACCATGGCTCTCGTTTTTTCCATTACATGATGGTTGATATGACCTCTTAGTTAGGCTTCTGTAAAGATAGCTCAACTCCATATTACCCAGGCCAACTACCAAGTTGAAGAGGTAAATAAAGTCTTAGTTACTATGCTTCAATGCACTATTGGGATGCACAAATAAAACTGGCATCTCATGTTATTTTCAGCTCTCTGGGCATACCAAACTCTGGCCAAGAATGCTACTGGATTCACGCCATTTCAGTTATTGTATGGCCTTGAAGAAACCTTGCTAATCAAATTTGAAATTCCTTTGCTCAAATTAGATGTCGAATTTCTTATGAATGCCTCTCTAGAGGAGGAACGTCTCTTGTACTTAGAATTGCTTGTTGAAACTTGACGCTTCGTCGCTTTGGTCACCGAAGCATAGATAAAATGGGTCAAAGACCATTTCGATCAGACAGTTTCTCCACATGCCTTCTCTTAAGGAGACTTGGGCCTTCTATATGACCAAGCACATGACAAATTGGAGGTAGGAAAATTCGAACCAATGTGGCATGGTCCATATGTCGTGAAACATGTTTTAAAAAAAGGGGCCTATGAGTTGATTTATTATGAAGGTAATCCTTTGGATAAACCCCAGAATGGGCTTTATGTAAAGCGATATTATCCATGATTTCCTCATGTATCTACTCTTGTACATTAGCATGCTTTTAGTTTTTGTACATTTTTGGTTTGGTGTGTGTTTGCAAGCGGTTTTCTTGCTTATCTTGTTTTACTTGATTTGCAGATGTCTTTGGATCCTTATGTCAGTTTCATTGATGGTGTCTGTTGTAGTACCTCAAACTTATCTTCTGTAGCCTGGGTTATCTATGATCCTAATGGTGAGTTAGTATATCTTCAAGGTATATTTTTAGGTTGTACAACCAATAATATTACTGAATACAATGCAGTTATTGAGCTTCTGTCTGAAGCAATTTATCTCGGCATTAGAGAACCAATTGTTAACCTAGATTTAGAGCTTGTTGTTCTACAACTCAATTGTCAATATTTCGCTAAACACCCTCAAATATTAAGAGTGTATTTACATGTGCATTTTCTATAAATAAATTTTGATTACATCACATATCATCACATTCCAAGGCATATGAATACATTAACAGATGCATTGGATAATCATGTGCTAGCTAGACATTTGTGGCATTTATAATCATCATAACATAACATGGAATAGGAAAATGGAATATATATATATATATATATATAGATATAGATATATCGATTAGTTTTCAAATAGTGTTTACGAGTACATCATAATCCCCCCTCAAAAAATAATATATGTTCTGATACATAGCGAGACCCACAGGTCTCAAAAAAAATTCAGAAAAGAAAATCTAATATAATCCACGTGGTGGTCATGGTAGTAGGCTACTTCTTGAATCAATCGAGTCAACAATCGATGGATGCAATCAGATACCCTGACAATGTGTCACTGGTACTCACAAAGAATGTCTCCCATCTATGCATACTCGTGAATCCCGGTGGTCAATGCATCCAGGTTCCTCGCAATCTCCTCTTCAGGGTTCACTCCCTCCACATAATGGGCACCCTTGAAGTCTCTTCCCACCCTCTTGGTGATAGGTGACATCCCCGCCAGCCTTTGTGGTCCAATATCTGCAATACATAAAGTTTCACATTAGTTCATATATATGTAAAAAAAATCATATAAAACATGCAAAAATAACAAAACATTTTTTTACCTCTATCATCCCAGCGCCCACCCACCAGAAGTGGCATATCATGGTAGCCCCAGAAATCTATCCTGAAGTACAGAAAATATTCCACCATGATCAACTGACGCCTCAACCATGTGAAGAAGGTAGGCCTGAACGGCATGCTTTGCCCGCCTCCTCCGTGAGGCATCAATGCTACCCACCTTGCCAACCGTGGCACTCATGGCACCGGTGCTTCTATCTCTATCCCTTGGTACTGGAATAAAGGAACTCACTCTAAGAAGAAGGTTGTCAAGATAGAGCCATATCCAAACTACTTCAGCTATGGCCTCACACTAGTTGAATGTGGTGGGTGACATGCAATCCACCACCATATGTAGCTGAGTCTTAGTGGCCTCATGAGATGCTTGCACCCCAGCCACACGTGTGATATTATAGAGCACTACCTTGAGCACTAAATCATTTATTGAGCTTATGGCTATTTTTCCACTCGAGGATCATTTTTCCTCGAAGTATGCTCTCCCAATGAGAATGACCATACTCTCTCACATGATTCTCGATCTAGACAACCGTGCTCTTTCTCCTCTACGTGAGAGACCAGTGATGAAGTAGATTTCGGCCACTTTGATTTCTAGGTTTTGGTCACCAAGGATAAATCTCTCTCGGTCTTTATCCCTGATATTGACCAGACACTGCAGAAGATCTACTTTAGCTCTTATTCTTGGGGTCATAAATAATTTAAGGAGCCCACAATTCATCATTGTCATTAGGGGAATTTTGAGGTCTAAAATGGGCCTCCTAAGGAAATTATAAAATAATAGTGGAAAAAATCAAATAAGATTTGATGACATCATCAAATTTTAGAGGGAAAAATGAAAAAACTACTTTTTCAACTCATATTTTCAACTTATCTCCCAATTTTTTTACTCAAATTTTGAGTGGGAGTACTCATTGGATGTGAAATTTAATTCCCCATCCAAGGAGTACCCATGTTGCATACTTTCGATGGGTCCTACTACACGAAAAATGAGAAATACATAAAAAAACGTGATTACAATCACGTTTTTTATGTATTTCTCATTTTTTAAGGTGTGAAGTAAATTCATCGAAGTATGCAACATGGGTACTCCTTGGATGAGGAATTAAATTTTTCATCCAACGAGTACTCCCACTCGAAATTTGAGTAAAAATTTTGGGAGATAAGTTGAAAATACGAGTTGAAAAATTAGTTTTATTATTTTATTATTTTTTAATATTTTTACCTTTTTATTTAAAAAATGGCAAATCATCCCCCATGGTTGACATCATCACATTCAATCCTATTGGTTGTTATAAAGTTTATTTTTGTTGTACATTTTTCTTAGGAGGCCCATTTTAGACCTCAAAATTCCCCTAATGGTCCATGCAAGCTCTGTTCTACATAGTTGCCTAATCAACTTCATCATGATCTCGTTCTTTTCACTCGATCACCATGATTGATGATTTCTCTTCCCTTCAAAAAAATTCAACAAAACCCTCATAAGTATTTAGGCATGAAAAAATTGGATTGAAAGCTTTTTTTTGGATTTTCTATTATTTTTTCTGCCCCACAGTCGACACGGATGTTTTAAAAACAGAAGCTTCGATCGACAACCTGCCCGTTGTAAAAAGGGTAGGTCGGTGTAGTCCCAATAATGGATAACCATGTCGATCCACGTCATTTCCCAATTGAATTCCTCTTCCTAAAAATCAAAATAAGCCTTAAAATATATTGAGAATAATATTAAAATGCAGGCAAGGAAACTGACTCTTACCTAGCATAGAAGGCTTGTTGATTGACCTTCTAGATATCACGCAATTCACTCCTGAAGATTTGAGGTAAACTAGGGTAAAAAATATTTCTCAAACAAGTGAAAGAAAAAGTAAATTGAATTTTACTTTCGTCATATTTTATAGAAGAATAATGACATTTTAGGGTTTTATCCATTATTTTAATAGTATTTTAATGATATTTCCTCGAAAAAAACTGGTGGTTTGTTCTTGTGTAGTGACCAGTCCTATTTCTTCATGGATGACAAATTTACGAGCTCTGGCTTACTACTTTTTTAGACTCAATTAAAAACAAATGAAAAAGTATCCCCCTTGGAGTCATCTTTCAACTCTTTTCTAACTCTCTAAATATGAAAATATTGTCGAGTTCTTGTCGTGTTGAGCTCGTTAGAGTGCATGAAACATCATTTACCCAGTATAAATTTACCCATTTTTCAGGCTGGGATGAATTATTTATGAAAAATGAATGCCTTAGTCAATCATGACTAAGAGGTTCTCTCACACTTTGTTTTTTACCTTTTTGGGTATGAGGGACTATTCACAAAAATGACCATCTAGAGTATTCTTTTCACCTCTTTTCAAACTCTCTAAACATAAAAAGGAGTTTATTTTCACCATTGTCGGGCTCATTAAAATTTAATGACATTGGATCTGTCATCATGACGACATCGAGTTCCTCCTTCCTAGGTATCATAAAATGTACTAGGATGGATATGTCTGAAGGAAAAACTTATATCACAAGCATATGTTATCCCCTTCAAGCTTATATACAAAAATAATTTTGTTGCTCACCAGAAGTGGTGGGGGGTGTCGAGGTATAAAAGGTATCTTTTTAACACCTATTTATCTCACATTAATTATCAATCTGGGAGCGACTTTTTATTTCAAGAGTGTACTCTGTCTGAGGCAGCAATTCATCCAAGAGAAATGATGTGTGAGATGTAGTACAACGTTTCAAATGCAAAAGTAAACGGATTCTTGAAAAATAAATCTAACTACAACAACATAAACTCAAATGCTCTGAAATCTTAATTAAACCAATCTGCAAAACATCGATCAGGGATACAGTAGCAATAACTCTTTCCCTTAGAAATCGATGCAAGATAACCAATCTTGGAACTTGAAAGAAATAACCAATGTCCTCTACAGTTTTTGATCTTAAAGAAATCGAAATGAAAGCAAACTCAATCTTCGTGCTGATGAAAACAACTGAAACAAACAAAATCTAGAAAGGAACAGTTGCTTGTAATTCCTATGCATACCAATTGTAACTCATTTATTTTCTAATCTGAAGCTATGAATCAGAAATAAAAAATAAACATAAATTGAACAACAATATGAATAGAAATTCTAATTCTAACGCAATCAGGAAACTAATCTCAATACTCCAATCCTGTCGACAGCCAAGACTATGAAGCAGTTCATTGGAATGAATCATAAATCAATGGAACAACAACGCTTTATAAAAGAGAGCAAGATGAATAAGATAATAAATATGATCCTTGCTAAGATAGAATAGCAGTGCAACGTATACATCAAATCTGAATTCAATCCAACAACAATCAAATAACTCTATAATCGTAATAAATCTAAATGCAATTATCACACAACAGAAATAAAAGAATAGAAATAAAAACAGCGGATTGCTCCACCAGGGCCGGGTTGAGGTGGACCGGGCCCTCAACCATCGGTGAAACGCGGCTGGGCTACTGCAGAGCTTGAGAAATGGAACGAGAATGCCTTTTTGTATTAATCAAACATGAAATCTTTTACATCAGTTTCTATTTTCTCACAAGAGTCAAGGAATTACAGTGTTACAAAGGGAATTCAATAATCATCCATTCTCCTCCAATACATAATACATGATCTCCTTTTATAATCAGAAAGAGGAGAAATTAAATAGAAAATATGATCTCTCATAACAATATTGGATTGTTCCCAACAACTTGATCAACCAGAAAATATATTTCCATCCATATTTTAAAAAGAGCAAGGCGAATTTGGCTTTGCAGTTGAGATTTGGAGGACGACCGCAACAACAAATATAAGAAAATAATGCTCAAATAACCCTGTGTTTCTCTCAATACAAGCCGAATTTGGGCAAATCATTCTTTAGAAAAGTTGATTTGGTTCGTTCTGGTCAAAACCCATGTTCTAGATTTTCTAGATTCTTCTTCATTTTCCCAGAATATCAACCACAAAACTATCACTTCTTATTCCAGCGAATTTCTGAGTTGGAATATTTGATGATGATTTGGAGATCAAATCTTCAATCTGGAAAATATCTTGGAGGCTAAAATGGTGAGTGATGTTACAAAATATATTAATAAACCATCATTGATAAAATTATGCATAATAATCATCAATTTATTAAAAATAAAGGAGAAGAAATAATATTCATCCATAAGAACATAAATCATTATAAAATGGATTTATATGATAAATTATAATAAATGACATGATAAAGAAGAGTAAAAATGGATGAAATAAGTGTTAAAAAGTGGTCGTATTTACGACCCAACAGGGGGAAATGGAAAGCATTAATCAATTGTGTTGGCAGTATGTCGCTCTTGAACATGACACATCCTCTATTTCCTGTCGGGATGGGGATATCCTTCATTTTTCACTTTTCCTTTGTTGGTTTGGGAAATATTTTTTCCCTCTTATGCCATCATCATTCTGATCTAGCATGACCTTTGATCCCATTTGAGTCAAATATTGCGAAATCCATAGTCGTGTCTCTGATATTTTCAAGATAAGTTCCTTCTGTGTCTCATTCATCACCTGGTTCTCTTATCACTCTCATTATCATCTTCTTGCATTCATCTCATTTTGATGATGTGGGATACATTATGGCCCTCCTTCAATGGATCACTTCTTGTCAACTTCAACACGTTATCCAAGAATTTGTTCTAGAGATCCATTTTTCAGTACCTCAGAGCCTGCATGCCTTAATGGTAGGTTATTTGCATCCGATGGTAGGCTTACATCATTGGCTTTCGATTCGATGATTTTTGGAATGCTCGATGACAACTCCTTATTTGCATATCATGGATTGTACTGTTGGTACCTTGAGAGCCATTATCATTATTGGTGATTTCTCTTGCACCTGTTAATCATTTACATCATTGGTCAGTAATCAGGCGACTTTATCACATGTTCGACTTCAACTGATTTATTTGCATTCTTGAATTTATACTTCATCGAGTCATGATAGAGCACAAGACCCTAGGTTTTGTATGATAAAACCTAGGTTACGAGGTGATATGTATTATTCATAATTGTACACATGAATCCTTCATTCAAATGGCTATGACCATACCTTTAGTCTATGTTCATGATCCTCTTTATTCGGATGGCTATAACAAGACCTTGGATCCTATTTTTTTATTACTTCTACAGGTGGCTGCATCCATACCTTATGTCACATGATTATTGCAGAGATATTAGTTTATGTGTGCTTGTTTATGATGGCGTCTTGGTCTTGGCACTTATTCGTAAATATTTTCATCCCTCACTCTCGTTCAACCTTCATGCTTTAGGGGGCATCTATTACACAACAAATTTTCACTGTACCTGTACTCCCTGTTCCTGATCCTAGAGACCCTTAACAATGACCCCTGTGCCTATTTTCCATCATTAAAATATGCCTTCATGTCCTCTTCATCTCAATGAATAAACTATTTGTTGGCCATTCCTGAAGCAGCTCCTTGTAAACCTAATTACCTGGAGCGACGCGCCCCCTCCGTGTCTTTCTCGTATCGATGGAATCTTTTTGGTCTATGGTTGCATCGATCGGCACTAGAATTAAGCTCATACTCACGATGATCCCCTTCTGGGAAGTCTTTTAAAAATGGAAGTGACGCTTCGAGATCTATAAGATTCGTGGTAGAGACCTGGCTATTTGTTCCTGATGATAGAGCTGAGCTTATCCCTTTGGCCTCTTTGTTCCCACAAAAGTGGAACCACCCAAAGGGATAACCCATTTCCCTACCTAAAGTGGATCCATGCTCCCTCTTCCTTTGTTATATAATGGAAAATCTCCCATACCTCTGCTAGTTAGAATAGAGATAATAGAAAAATGGAGAGACCTTTTGTTTCTATAGACACTGAGTGAGAGTTGAGACCTCCTGACCTCACATCAAGTTGAAAGAGTGATTTGGAGACATGCCTAGATCAAGGACCCGTCGAAGGAGAGCTGCAACATCAAGGTGCATGTTTTAACGCCCCCCCTCTATTTGAATATAATATGATTGGTTCATGATTTCCATTCTTGTCTTAATGTGTGATTGGATTTTTAGTTTTCCTTGATCACTAAGTAGGTTTTATATGCATTCTATATGTTATGATTTCATGTTTTTTGTCATTTTGATCCCTTGTGTAGATAAATGAGTGCCGATAGCAGCAAATATTTGACCACAAAACATGAAGGACCAAAGGATTCAAACGGGAATTAGAATCATATTGAGGTAGGTGATCTATTCACAATATGTACGCGTTTAAAATCTAGGAAAGTAGGTTTCTAATTGTTCCCTGTTGTTACTAGACCCACTTTGGGGCTAGAGGGATCATCTCTGTCCACAAAGAGGATTTTCTTGCATAACAGTGTGCCTTAGGTGTTAAGAGATCGCTCCCAAAAGATCCTACACTAAATCTCATCCATACCCAAATCCTGCACCTATAGTTGATGATCCTAAAATAATTTTAAGGAAAACTTTAAAACCATAAAATCGAGAGAGAAATACCCCTCTTTCTAGAACAAATTCTCCCCTGAAAAATTTGACCCTATAGAATATATTGAATTTGACTCAAACTTTTAAATAAGTTTATTTAGGACTAAAATTGAGAGTTGGGTAGATAAGACATACTCGATTCATCAATTTTACAACAAAGTATAGTAAGGGAATTTTATTCACAGAATCAATTTGACCTTCGGCTTCTATAGGATTTTGATGACCTTCAAGATTTGGTAACAAAATTTACTTCAACAATCAAATATGCTTATCTTCAACAATTAGTGGACTTATCTGCCTTAAATCTAGCAGCTTCCTCTATAGTTTCTCAGTCTACCCATCGTAAGTCACCTAGCTTTACTTCTTTGGTTATATCCACCTCTTCCCATTTCTTTTCTCATAACACTACACAAGCCCCATCACATTTATCTCTTTCCATTACCCGCCCTACTTCACCTACTTCTCAACCTCTCCCACTTATTGTTAATCCCCCTCTAGTTCCTCCTCCACCAATCATGGCAGCAGGGCTACTTGCACCTTTGGAAAACATGCCACAATATTATCAGTAAAAAATTCCAAAAGTTGATGGGACTGGTCCTGTAATAGCCCAACAACATATTGACAAGATGAGTGATTGTTTTTATGTTTAGGAAGTAGATGATGAAACTATTAAGTTAAGAATGTTTGCTCAAAGTTTAGGTGAATAAGTTAGGAAATGGTTTAAAGGTTTGACTGCCAACAACATTAATGATATTCCTGCATTTCATCAAACACTCCTTAATATATGGGAAGTTAAGAAGAAACCTCTTCAAATTTTATCTGAATATGAAAGCATTAGAAGGGCTCCAGTAGAAAGTGTTCAGGATTACTGCACTAGATTCAATAGTTTGTATAATGCAATTCCTGCTCACATTAAGCCACCACAAGGTTTAGCCTTATTCAAATTCCTATATGGTTTTGAGGTAGAAATGTCTTACCAAATCAGAGAGAGAAATTCAACAACATTAGAAGAAATGCAGAGGGATGTAGTGAGTGTTGAAGCCAATATGTAAGAAAATAGATCAAGGATAAGGAATGAGAGGAGAGTTACCATAAAATATGAAGCCACAATTTCCTCAGTTGATTCTAAAATAGATGCCTTGAAAAGAACTGTAGAAAGAATGATGGAGAGGATTAGGCTAAATAAGAGAATTTCTCCTATAGAAAATTAACACGCGCCTCGAAACCGTAATCAAAATCCTAGAAGAAATCCTCCTCAAATAAGAAAAAGAGATCAGAGAGGCCCTGATGAGCAGATTAGGCCTCCATTTCAGGAGAAATAGGTTGATGATGGAGAAATAGCTGGAGTGGCAGAACACAACCGAATAAATAATTTAATGGGTGTAAATGAAGATGATATTGTTTTTCTCACTCGAGAGGAACAAGAATCATTCTTGTTGACCCAAACTAAGCTTGAATCTGAAAATTCTAATGAGTATAAACAAGGATTTTAAAATGCCATCATGGAATTCCATAGGCAATACAATCTTAGGAGCAAGAAAAATTTAGACAACTCCAGTAAAAATAACACTGAAAATTCTGCCAAAAAAGTCTCTGAATTTGATCCAAAGAAAAATACCGAAGATCCTAAGAAAGGTTTAGATAATTCAGGAAACAAGACAATAGAAAGCCCTGCTAAAATAATAGTTGATATTTCTTCTAAAACCACGCAAGTTGATGTCCCTACCACTATTCAACAAACAAAACTTGCCACAAAGATAGCTACTGAAAATTCTGATTTCTCAAATCTGCTCAAAGGTCATGCACCATTCAGTATTGAAAATGAACTTGCCAAAGTGAAAATTTCAATCCCCTTAATTGAATTATTAAACAAAAATGTGTACAAGACTCGGGTCATGAAAGCATTAAAAATATGGGAAAATACATATACTGTTAATCTAAATGATGATCAACCTGAACTTTTGTTTGGACCAAAATTTGATGGTAAACCACAAGAAGGAGGTGTCCCTCCATTTTATGTCCATCTCAATGTCCATGGCAAGGTTCTCCATAATGAAATGTTGGATTCAGGTGCATCTCAGAATTTAATTCCAAAAGTTGTTATGGAGAAACTTGGTATTGAAATGACCTAGGTGGATATTGGTGGCCACCCACCTATTCCATTTGGACCCCCACCATCGGTTCTTTCAGTTTTTCACTTTCAGCACAACATACTATTTTTAGCAGGTTTTTGGGTCCTAAACTTACGGAGCCGTTTTGGGGCCCTAATGATCCAGGTGGATATTGGTGGCCACCCACCTATTCCATTTGAAACGGCATCATTAGTTCTTTTAGTTTTTCAATTTCAGCACAACTACTATTTTTAGCATTTTTTTGGGTCTTGAACTTTGGGAGCCGGTTTGAGGCCCTAAATGACGTTTTTTGGGAAAACCGGGAGCAACATGGATCAATGGACCGATGTTTCTCAAAACAAAATTTTTACTCAAATATATATTTGTAACAAGGTATAGTGTGCATCAAACAGAGGTCGTATGCCAAATTTGCGTCCCGAGGAAGTTGAAACACCAATTTACCTAAACGAGGCCCATCGTTTTGGCACTTCATCTCCTAGGGTTAGGTTTTTCAATGTTTAGAGTTTTCCATTGTTTCTAAATAATAAATAGGCCCTTGAGCCTCATTGTAACACATTTCAGAGGCATGTAGCCACCACATATCTTCTCAGAGATAAGCTACCAGCGCCCTAGCTAGTTTATTTCCATTATGTCTCTAAGCATAATTTTGTTATTTGATATTAATGAAATGAAGAATTATTTCCACTGCATCTCTGTTTTTATGTATATTTCTGTATTTTATTGCGTTCCTACTTAAATTCAAATTAGTGGTATCAAAGCGGTCTTCTCTTTCTATGTTTTTTTTTGCATGTCCCCAATGCAGCTAGGGTATAAGGAGTTAGGTCTTGATCTGGTTGAAACCATGCAAGATCAGCCCCACAAACCCCAATGACCTCCCATGGAGGAAGAAAATAAAGACGAGGGAGCAAGAGATCCTATCAAAATATTTCTTGAGGAGGCCCTCGAGAAACAAAGGAACACGATGATGGATAAATTTGCTCAGATCCTTCAATGACTGCCCACCTACGACGCATTTGCATCCAACAACCACTATGGAGGTGCCACTCCCTTCAAGGTACATGTAAAATTTGAAATTCCTATATTTGAAGACTAGATATATGGAGATGGCTTTGATAGATGGTTGAATTTTCTAGAAGGGTATATCTCAGTCCATAATTTCTTCGATTGAGAAAATATTATTTTTCACTCCTCAAAGCTGCCCCCCATGTTAAGGACTGGTGGGAAACCTACTGTGAGAAAAAGGACGTGGGGGACCCCTCTCTATTCTTGGCTACACCCACTTGGAATTCATTCCAATATGGATTCAAAGAATAATATTACCCTATGGGGAGCTATGAGGACAAGTACATCTAATGGACCACGCTGCGGCAAAAAAGGGATCAAGATGTGCATGAACTAACAAATTTGTTCCATACCCTACACACAATGTTGGGTATTAAAGATTCAAAGGGACATTTGGTGCTTAAGTACCACAATTTTCTGTACAGATATATTCAGGAGGAAATGGAGTTCCTCGACATTACATCGCTTGGCACGACATATCACTATGCCACAAAGATCGAGCAGAAATTTAAGCAAAGGAAGCATGACTTTGGATCTGCGAATATGAGGCCAAGGAAAGGCACCCCAAAACCATAGAAAAAGGGGCAATGCAAAAGTGGGGTGACCCAGAATAACTCCACAAATCCAAAGAAGGACACAGGGAAGTGGTGTGAATTTCATAATAGCCCCATTCACAACACAAACGAGTGTTGGGCCTAACAGTCATTGGTGGCCAAACTAAAGGCACCTAAATCATATGCATGTTCTGATCCTGATTCGGAACCAAACAAAGGCAATGAAAAAGGGAAGCATATCATTGTTATGGATCCCAGTGCCATTGTTGCCACCACCAAGCTCCAGGGGGTAGATCCTGAGGATCCAGAGGAGCAGGAGCACCTCTTCCATTCGCAGATGTGGGTGAAGGGTTCTCCACTACAATTCCTTGTCAATAGCGGAAGCCAAAAGAACCTCATTTCAATAGAGGTCATGAAGCGGCTCGGCCTATCGACCATATCACACCCATAGTCGTATACCATTGGTTGGCTTCACGAAGGAAGAGATCTTTGCATCCGCCAGCAGTGCCACTTTCCGTATAGCATCAAGTCATTCATGGATGAGGTACTGTGTGATGTTGCTCCTCTTGATGTGTCTGATGTATTATTGGGCCAACCATACTTTTGGTGATGACATAATGTGTATGAGTCTAGGCCTCGTGCTGTTATTATTACTTTGGGAAATAACTTGTACAAGATACCAAAGGTAGTATTGCCTCCTGTCATCTCTTTGACTACTACAAAACAACGCAGCAAGATTGTTTCCCAAACCAGGAAATTTATTTTCCTTATAACTCACTCACAGGGAAAGAAAAATATTGTGGCCACAACCTCAAAATAGGGCTCCCCTGCATGGTTGCAACATATGGAAAAAGTCATGGAGGAATACGAGGACATTTTCTCCTCACTCACAGAGGTTCATCTACACTGTCAGGACAAGCACTCCATTTATATAGTCCCCAACTCACCCTTGCCTGATGTTGCCATACCCCATGTGACTACACAGACAGAATACACACATGTACTATCTGAAGCTGATAAAGAAACCAAATTTACTGAACACATCCAGCATGTCCACCCACAGGTCCATGACATCTTTGATAAATCTAATACCCAGTTCAACAAAATTTTCCTCATCTCATGGAACATTTCTTCCTAAGGGGGGAGGAATGACTTAGGTGGATATTGGTGGCCACCCACCTATTCCATTTGGATCCTCACCATCGCTTCTTTCATTTTTTCACTTTCAACACAACTCACTATTTTTAGTAGGTTTTTGGGTCTTGATCTTCTGAAGCCATGTTGGGGCCCTAATGATCCAGGTGGATATTCGTGTCGGCCCACCTATTCCATTTCAAATGCCACCATCATTTTTTTCAGTTTTTCAGTTTCAGCACAAATTACTATTTTTAGT
Organism: Pinus albicaulis; assembly: GCA_034641835.2. Taxonomy (NCBI): domain Eukaryota; kingdom Viridiplantae; phylum Streptophyta; class Pinopsida; order Pinales; family Pinaceae; genus Pinus; species Pinus albicaulis. The sequence continues at coordinate 54,636,037 of CM076582.1, read as the reverse complement.
AGTTTTTCGGGTCTTGAACTTCTGAAGTTGTTTTGAAGCCCTAAACGACGATTTTTTGGGAAAAATGGGAAAAAAATGTGTCCATGGACCTATGTTTCTCACACCAAAAGTTGTAATCCTCGGATAGATATTTCTAACGACGTATGGTTCAGATTAAACATAGATCGTATGCCAAAATTACGTCCCCGAGAAGTTGAAACACCAATTTACCCAAATGAGGCCCATAGTTTTGGCACTTCATCTCCTAGGGTTAGGTTTTTGGATGTTTATAGTTTTCCATTGTTTCTAAATAATAAATAGGCCCTTGAGCCTCATTGTAACACAGTTCATAGGCTTGTAGTTGCCACATCTCTTCTTAGAGATAAGCTACCAACACCCTAGCTAGTTTATTTCCATTATTTCTGTAACCATATTTCTGTTATTTGATATTAATGAAATGAAGCATTATTTCTAATGCATCTTTGTGTTTATGTCTATTTCTATATTTATTGTGTTCTTGCATAAATTTGGATCATGAACTAGACCTTATAAAGACATATATTCATTTTATTCTAGAAAAGTTATATGTTTAGGTCTTATTAAAGATCTTTGTGTCACTTTAGCACAAATCCCAACTAAGAGTCCAGTAATGGACATAGTAGTACCTAACATTCCTCCTAAATATGGCATGTTGTTAGCATGCTAATGGGGAGAAAAAATACAAGGGACCCTTCAAATGGACATGTCTTATGCCACAATACTAGTATTTGGTCAAAAGAGAAGATTGTATAGGGAAACTTTGATGAAGTACATGGTGAATATCCAAGAGAAACCACATAACTACCCCATTTATTCTATTCATTCTGACCTTGAATCCTTATTTCTCTATAATTATGGAGACATTGATGCAAAAATTAGCAAGGAAGAAAACAAATCTCTTGAAAAATAGGAAAAACCAATGCAAATTGTACCACTAAACACTGAAAATAAGCCTTTTTGGAACATTATTTTTGATGGATCATGTGGCAAAGAAGGCTCAGGGGTTGGTGTTTGGGTGAGAAATACAGAAAGTAATCCTATAGAGGGTCATTCCTACAAACTTAAATTTCAGTGCACTAATAACATAACAAGATATGAGTCACTTCTCTTAGGGTTACAATTGCTGAAATGGTTGGGAGCTAAAATAATTTATGTTCATGGAGATTTTGAATTAATCATTAAACAGATCAAAGGAGAATATTCTTCAATACATCTTAGATTGAGAGCATACAAAAATTTTGTGCTTGAATTTCTAATAACTTTTGATGAATATGATCTTGCTATCATTCCACGAAATCCGAATATCCTAGCTAATGGTTTGGCTTTTTCAGCAAGCACTTGTAAATTACCTCATCCTAATAAACAATACAAAGTGGAAGTTAAACATCGTCTAGTTGTACCTGATAAAATGATATATTGGAAAGTATTTGGGAGTGATAAACAAATTGAGAGTTTCTTACAATAAAAGTATGATTCTGAGGATAGTTGTATAGATTTAGATTGTGAATTGGAAAAGCAAACTGATGTATAGGTTAGTTTAGATAAACACTTTGATATTTCTAATGCAAATAATTTAGAAAATAAAATTGTACATAAACCAGAATTGCATGAAAAATACCTCAAAAAATAGGAACTTGAAGTAATTCAGCTTAAGGATAATATCGTACCTAGAGGTCTTGTCCCTTTAGAAGAATTTTTGTATTTCAATGATGTAGCAAAAAAGCCAAAAATAGAACCCACATGTGAAAACATAGAAGAATGTAACATAGGTACTCAACAGAATCCCAAAATGATAAAATTATCAAAATCATTGCCTATTATTACAAAACAAAGATATATATCCTTGTTCAAAGAATTCATAGATTTTTTTGCATGGAGTTATGAAGACTTAAAATATTATGACACTAGTATCATACAGCATAATATACCAATCAAAGAAGATCAAAAACCATTTAAAAAATAACTACGTAGGATAAATCATGTCCTAATGCGGGTTGAAAAAGAAGTAAAGAAGATGTATGATGCTAAAATTATAGTTCCTCTTAAATATTCTAAATGGGTTTCTAACATTGTGTCTGCAAGAAAGAAAACTGGAGAAATCAGATTATATATTGATTTCAAAAATATAAACAAGGTCTCCTTAAAAGATAACTACCCATTACCAAAAATGGATCACATATTACAAAGAGTGGCGAGATCTAGTATGATTTCTTTATTAGATGGTTTCTCAGGTTATAACCAAGTTTTAGTGTGTAATATTCCAAAATTAGATTGCAGCTAATTGGAATATTAATTTTTTCTTTTGTCATTTAGATAGATGAATAAGTGGGTAGGGAGACCCATAAATCTCTTTAGTATGAATTAAATCATCCTTAATGTGAATAAGGATCATCTTAGTAGCTGGATAAAGCACCCTCATCTGTGAATGGATAATCAAGAATGTGGATGGGGTCAAGTTTGACCAAATCAACAATGTTGGTATGGAGAGAGTGGGTGATTAATGAGAGACATTGTAGTGTTAATGGGAGGAATTATCCATGATATTAGTGGCTTTAATGAGTAGGGCCCAATGTGAGAAGGCTCACCATGCATACAAGGAGTGGAAGGCAACCATAAAAGGGTATGATTTGATTATTGTTTATGTTTGGATCTTGTATGACTATTTGCACTCTTCATCTATTTAGCAGAGTCTGTTGTGTTGTTTAGCACAAGGGTGTTCTCGGGCGGGAATCCCACCATCATCCTTGGTGGACTTTGAGTGCCCAATCAGGAGAGGTTTGTGAGCTGCATATCCACATTTTGGCATTCAGGCTAGCTTCAATATTTAGCTACAACGCAGTTTCTTCCAGAGTTGTTTTGTGTTGCGGGTTAGAATCAGTGGAGGATTGATTGGGTCATTTTCTGTTTTTTTTTAAGTGGAGAGTTAGCCTTTGCAATGGGAGGCCAACAAGGAGGGTCCTTGGTATTTATTTCATCATTTGGCACCAGGAAAAGCTATTACCACCTCCTACAATGTAGTTTCCCTCATAGACTATGTTATTTTATTGAGTATTTGCAGTGGAGGTTTCAGTGCTTCAGTTACAGGGTTAGATCTTCAGTGAGGGGATCAAAATTTCATTTGGAGGATCTATTGGAGGAGTTCCATACATTTCTACATAAATTTCAACCACCTCCTTACATTTATTCAATTGCAGCTACTATTCAGCCCTAAGGTTGTATTCCGACATTTTTCATTTTGTGTATTTCCGGAAACCCTTTCTGGGTTGTCTTAGAATAGTGCTAGAAGGCCTAGATATTTGATCTCGACACTTTATAAGCACCCTATTAGAAGATCCATGTGTTTTCAGTTACAGCAGTAGTAAACCCCAGCTAAAATTGTGTTGTCTTAGCCTCCGACATTATTGTGTAGCAATGTTCTTCATATTTCATGTACTTGTTCTCTTAAGGTTTATTTTGCCTAACTTGAGTGAGTTTTTCCTCAAGATCTTGTACACATTTTGTTGCTATAATATCAATATGCTAGCTATACAATCTTCTTACATTTTATGTGTTGATATATCACTTCTATTTCCATTTTTGTGTTCTATATTACTGATTTTCCTATTTTGGAATATTATAGTGGTATCAAAGCATAATCTTGGCCCAGCCTATGTATTTCAACCAATATTATATTATAAGAATAAGAAGAAGAAGCAGAAAAATAAGAAGAGATCTACAATGATGAAAGGAATAATTTTTACCTCATATCTTTTTAGATCTATGAAGGACCTCTCCAAGGAGGTCAAGAAAATGAGAATGGAGAGATGCAATGAGACCTCAAGAGGGTTTTAAGATGAGGAAGGTCGACGCACTTCCTATCAGCAGCAGAGAAAATCGGCATTGCATAGAACTCCAAAGCAATCCACTATGTCCACTTTCTTTGAAGAGGAAGGTGAAAGGCATGGAGATGGAGGAAACTTAGATCATGGGACTCTAAGTGATTTTCTTGCAGAGTACAAGTATCAATCAAGGGATTTCAAGGAGAATCTAACTCTCCTACAATTTATTCAGATCAAAGAGGGGAGGAGACCTTGTAGAAACAATAGAAGAAAAAGACACAATAGATTTCTATTGTCTATATTTGATGGGTCATCCACATGCACAACAAGGGCTTGGAGAATGAAATTATATGCATTCTTCCTACTACATCTAGTTGCAGAAAGTGAAGATGTTGAGATTGATGCACTGCACCTTGAGAGTTGGGTATGTGTTGTATTCTTTCTACGACTAGCCCCATGCGCTGTACGTTGCGCCGGGTGTAGCAAGGGGGTCACAAGGGGGGAGGCAGCCCCCACTGTTGGGGTTCGAGGCAGCGCCCCAGAGAAAATTGTTTTAGAGTGCAGACCCACTCATAGGAAGACCCACCCATGTTTTGTTCATGAGTTTGCACATGGTTTTGGGGTACGATGGTTTTCAGCCCCTGGTATTTTGTAGATCCAGTCAAGGGAACTATGGTCATGTGATAATCTAGGGTTAATGGATTAGGGTTTATGTATGCTTCGGCATGTATATATATGTGTTGTAACACTAAAAGGAATATAATGAAAAATCAAGCTGGTCATCCTGATTTGGGATCTAGGGGAAAATATATGTGTTTATCTGTTTTATGTTTTATGCTCTCGCTATTGTTTATTTTCTGTTATAATATTTGTGTGTAGATAATTTATGTTCAGGGTTAAAACCTACATTTTTTATCAGAGCTGTTTCGGATTCAAGGGTCGCCTTTACTGCTGCGGGTTTTTTGCTCGGGCCTGAGGTAGACCCTATTCAGTAGGAGATCTGCGGGATCGATTCTTGCAGTGAAAGAAGATGGCAAGCAGCGGAAAGATAGAGATCGAGAAATTTAATGGTTAGAGTTTTGAGTTGTGGAAGCTCAAGATGGAGGATCTGCTGGTGGATAAATACCAATGGATCATGGTAGATCCAGGTACTAAACCAATGGCAATGTCAGATGAAGACTGGAAGAAACTAGATCGGAAGGCTAAGAGCACAATATGGTTGTGTGTCTCAGATTCAGTATTGTTGAATGTATCTGGGGAAGCTACAGCAAAGAATTTGTGGGAAAAACTTGGGACTTTATACCAATCTAAGTATCTAATGAATTAGTTGTTCCTGCAGAAAAAGTTGTATAACCTGAGGATGAAGGGTGGAGACTCAGTAACAGAGCATCTGAACGCCTTGAATACTGTGGTAAGTCAGCTGTCATCTGTTGATATTAAAATCTCAAATGAAGATAAGTGCATTAGTTTTTTGTGTTCTCTACCAGACTTGTGGGATAGTTTGGTTATTGCAATAGGTAGCAATACAACTACCTTGAATTTTGATGACATTGTATCAACCTTGTTGTCGAAGGAAATGAGACGGGGAAATATGGAGGGCCAGAATGGAGATGCCTTATCTGTATGAGGAAGGTCACAAAAAAAAACAAGAATAAGGTTTTGAGTGGGAGATCCAAATCTAGAGGGAGATCTAAATCTCCTGGAAAGTTTGTAAAGGTATGCTGGAAATGTGGAAAGGAAGGGCACTACAAAAAGGAGTGCAATTCTAAAGCTCCTGAGAAATGAAAGGGATCTAATGATGCTCCTTCTGCAGAGGCAAAAACCACCTCGGATGAAGGTGGGGATGTGTATTTGGCTTCTTCTTCATATACACATGTAGATCATGAGTCATGGTTGATTGAATCAGGTGCATCCTTTAACTTCACTTCCCATAGGGAGTGGTTCTACGAGTATGAGAAATATGATGGTGATGTCTTCCTAGGGGATGATAGGAAGGCCAAAATCATCGGACGTGGAAAGGTCAAGCTGAAGCTACAAGGTGGAAGGATTAGAACACCTCCTAGTGTTCTGCATATTCCTGCATTGGCCAGAAATTTGATTTTTGTAAGCAATATGGATGATGCAGGTGTAAAAACAGTGTTCGAGAAAGATGCCTGCAAGATGGTTCGGGGAGAACTGGTATTAATGCGGGGAGTTCAGATTGGAACTCTGTACAAGCTAAAAGGTAGCACTGTTATTGATGGGTGTAACAATTCTATGGTTCCTGAAAGTGGAGCGGAAAGCCTAGCTGTCTCTGGAGAAAAGACCATGTTATGGCATCAAAAGCTTGGACATATTTGAGAGAAGGGCCTTCGGATATTACATAGAAATGGTATGGTAGAAGGTATGTCTAATTTCTCTCTGTATTTCGATTTCTATGAACATTGTGTATATGGGAAGCATAATTGGGTGAGTTTTCCTTCTAGTGCTAAGAGGACGAACAAGATATTAGAACTTGTGCACAGTAATGTGTTTGGACCTGTGTCAGTTCCATCATTGGGAAAGTCTGTGTACTATGTTTCATTTATAGATGAATTCTCAAGGAATACATGGATATATTTCTTGAGGAAGAAATTTGAATCTTTTGAAAGATTTAAAGAATTTAAGGCTCTGGTGGAAAACCAGATAGAGAAGAAGATAAAGGCGCCAAGGACAGATAATGGTGGGGAGTTCTGAACGAAGGAATTTGAAGAGTTATGTAAGAAGTGTGGTATAGAACGATAGAAGACTACTCCATACACACCTCAACAAAATGGAGTTGCAGAAAGAATGAACATAAAACTGATGGAAAATGCAAAAAACATGCTCAGTGGTACCGAGTTAGGACAAGAATTCTGGGCAGAGGCAGTGGAGACTGCATGCTATCTGGTTAACATATCACCTTCATCAGTGTTGGAGGATAAGACTCCACATGAGGTATGGACTGGTAAGAAACCCTCTCTTTCACATCTAAGGGTATTTGGATGTGATGCATATGTACATGTCCCAAAGGAGAAAAGGACCAAGTTGGATAATAAATCTGAAAGGTGCATCTTTATTGGGTATAAGGATGGTTTAAAGGGTTACAAGCTTTGGAACCCAGAAACAAGGAAGGTTGTGTACAACCGAGATGTGGTGTTTAGAGAGGTGAAAGATGTTTTTAAACATGAAATCATACCAAAGGAACCTGAGAAGATAGAGTTTGAGCTAAAGGAGGATGAATCAGACTCTACAACAGAAGAAGACTCAGAAGATGAAGAGCCACAAACTTCAGCTTTGAGAAGATCAGTTCGGGAAAGAAGGCAACCAGAAAGGTATAGTCCATCTGCTTTCTGTTCAGGTTTTGCCTTAACTATAACTGATGATGAACCCAGAACTGTCAGGGAGGCAGTAGATTTAGAGGATGGAAAACTCTGGAAGGAGGCCATGGTTGATGAAATGACATCCTTGCACAAAAATGATGCATGGGATCTGGTGGAGTTGCCGGCTGGAAGGAAGCCCATTGGGAGAAAATGGGTGTTTAAGAAGAAGATGAATGTAGAAGGCAAGGTAGAGAAATACAAAGCTCGGTTGGTAGCGAAAGGTTATTTCCCAGGTGCCAGGAATTGATTTTGGTGATATTTTTTCTCTTGTTGCCAAAGTTACTTATATTAGATTACTTTTATCTGTTGCTGCTGCATTTGATTTTGAGATAGAACAGATGGATGTGAAGACAACATTTCTTCACGGGGATCTAGAAGAGGAGATCTACATGAAGCAACCCGAAGGCTTTATGGTGAAGGGTAAGAAAGAACTAGTATGCAGGTTGAAGAAGTCTCTGTATGGGTTAAAACAGTCACCAAGGATGTGGTATCAGAAATTTGATACCTATATACGGGGACTTGGCTTCACCAGAAGCAAGGAGGATCATTGTGTTTATTTTAAATTAATTAGTGACCATGTTATTTATTTGGTCTTGTATGTGGATGATATGTTGTTGATTGGAAATGACAAAGAAATTATCCAAGATTTGAAGACCCAACTGTTCTCCAAATTCGACATGAAGGATCTTGGTGCTGCAAACTATATTTGGGCATGGAAATTAAGAGAGATCGGGCAAAGAGGAAGCTCTGGTTAAACCAGAGGAAGTATGTCGAGACTATATTGCAGAGGTTCAATATGCAGGATAGTAAACCGGTGAGTGTTCCTATTCCTGTAGGTGCAAAGATTTCTGCTGAACAGTGTCCCAAGACACAAGAAGAAGAGGAGGATATGTCCCGTGTTCCATATGCAAGTGCAATGGGTAGCCTGATGTATGCAATGGTCTGTACTAGACCAGACATTGCACATGCAGTGGGAGTATTGAGCAGGTTTATGTCAAACCCAGGGAAGGAGCATTGGACAACAGTGAAGCGGGTTTTCAAATATTTACATGGCACTAGTGATTATGGCTTGTGCTACCAGGGAAGACCAAGATTGGAAAGAATGTTGGACATTCGTGGTTTTGTTGATGCAGACTGGGCTGGAGATCTGGACCAAAGAAGATCTACAAGTGGGTATGTGTTTAGCCTATTTGGAGGTGCAGTCAGTTGGATGAGTAAAAGACCGTCTGTAGTGGCTCTTTCAACTACAGAGGTAGAATTCATAGCAGCCACTCATGCAAGCAAGGAAGCAATTTGGTTGCAGAGATTGTGTTCAAGTATGGGGTTGTTATAGCAAGCTATAAGGATAGACTGTGATAGCCAAAGTGCAATTTTATTGGCTAAGAACACTGCTTACCATTCAAAGACAAAGCACATTGATGTTCAATATCACTTTGTTAGAGATATAGTTGAGGCTAAAGGGTGTTGCTGGTAAAGGTGGACACTTTGAAGAATGTTGCAGATGCATTGACGAAGTCTGTGAGCACTCAGAAGTTCTCTTGGTGTAGAGAAACAATGGGTGTTGAAGAATTGGTTGAATGACTAAGCTCTCCTGTGGCCCCCTGTGGAAAGAAAACAAGAAGTGGGAGAATGTTGGGTATGTGTTATATTCTTTCCATGACTAGCCCCACGTGTTGTACGTTGCACTGGGTGCAGCAATGGGGTCACAAGGGGGGAGGCAGCCCCCACTGTTGGGGTCCGGGGCAGCACCCCGACGAAAATTGTTTTGGTGTGCGGACCCACCCATGTTTTGTGCATGATTTTGCACATGGTTTTGGGGTACGATGGTTTTTGGCCCCTGGTATTTTGTAGATCTGGTCAATGGAACTACAGTTATGTTCTAATCTCGAGTTAATGGATTGGGGTTTATGTATGCTTCAGCATGTATATATATGTATTGTAACACTAAAAGGAATATAATGAAAAATCAGTTGGTCGTCCTGATTTGGGATCCACGGGAAAATATCTGTGTTTATCTGTTTTATGTTTTTTGCTCTCGCTATTGTTTATTTTCTGTTATAAGATTCGTGTGTAGATAATTTCTGTTCAGGGTTAAAACCTACATTGAGGGTGAAGAAAAATTTTGGTGGTTCAGCCATTTGAAACATGCAAGAGTGACTGATTATGCAGATTTTACTCAAAGGATGATCAAGAAGTTTGGTAGAAGAAAACCGAAGGAAATTTCTATTGAGACGTTTTCCAACATCGATGATAGAGCGCATGAGGAGCCAAGGGAAGATGTCAGCATTACCATTACAGAAGAAGAGAAACTTCCACCACCACTTGATGCAGGAGTACTTGCATCAGGAGAAGGAACACTTGCATCTTTACAAGATGGTCTTGATGTCTTGACATTGAGAGTCCCATGCATTATTCAGGAGATGCATGCAAAGGAGGAGACTTATACCAGCACTTGTGCAACAGTAGAGGAGAAACCATCACCATCATAAGTATTTGGAGAAGTCATTACTTTGGTAGGAGGAACCCTTGTAGCTGTACAACATGTTCCCAAGGATTAGCTTAACCAAGGTATGCAAACATTTCCACTTCCTATTATTTCAGTACATCATATGGAGGGTTGTGGGGACATGCCATCAGGGAAATTGCATGACCTAGGGTCAATATTAGGGGAATTTTGAGGTCTAAAATGGGCCTCCTAAGGAAATTATAAGATAATAATGGAAATAATAAAATAATATTTGATTACATCATCAAATGTTGGAGGGAAAAATGAAAAAACTACTATTTCAACTCATATTTTCAACTTATCTCCCAAAATGTTTACTAAAATTTTGAGTGGTAGTACTCGTTGGATGTAAAATTTAATTCCTCATCCAAGGAGTACCCATGTTGCATACTTTTGATGGGTCCTGCTACACAAAAAATGAGAAACACATGAAAAACATGACTGTAATCACATTTTTTATGTATTTCTCATTTTTCGTGTAGTAGGGTCCATCAAAAGTATGCAACATGGGTACTCCTTAGATGAATAATTAAACTTTACATCCAAAAAGTACTCCCGCTCAAAATTTGAGTAAAAACTTTGGGAGATATGTTGAAAATTCAAGTTGAAAAAGTAGTTTTATTATTTTATTATTTTTTAATATATTTACCCTTTTACTTAAAAAATGGTGAATCATCCCCCATGGTTGACATCATCATCTTGAATCCTATTGGTTGTTATAATTTTTTTTTGTGTTGTACATTTTTCTTAGGAGGCCCATTTTAGACCTTAAAATTCCCCTAATGAACACACTTCTGATCTGGATCAGCAGACTATCACTGCGCAGAGGACCTTTGACTGGTTCAAGGAAGAGATGTATTGCCATCCTCGTTTCTCATTTTTGAGCTGCATACAACAATTTTGGTTGGAGTGTATATTTTTGGAGGATAGGATAGCATAATCATAATCAATCCAATGCAGAACTCTGTGTTCAAAATTGTGTATGATCATGAGATAGCAGATGCACCATCATGGAGATCAACAACGCTGTCATTGAGTAGCAGTGATGAGTTGGGGGCCCAACTATTATTGGAGCATTACAATGACCATTCTACTTATGTAGAAGTGGATAGGCAGATGGTTGATGGAAGACACCTTATGATGGATTCCATCTCCCATTATTATGATAGATCCTTCTTGATGAGCACATCACAGCTCAAAGAGAAGCTTTTGCCTACAACACATTTGGAACCTTATGGGTTCAACTTGGTCATTGATGAGTGGTCCTTATGTGGAGATCTCTAGGAGGTTGCACTTCAACATCTCATGAAGTGCAAATATAGTGATAAGATTTGGGAGGATGGTATTCTCCATTGGATGGATACAAATTTGGAGCATGATAGAAGACACCCATAGTTGGATGGATGGGTGATGATTATGAGCAAGGGGTTGGTGAGTCACTTGCAGATCTATGACACAGGGTAGCAGGAGGCATGGCTGCGCTGGCTACTCTTGAAAGAGTTTGGCCATCATGTGACATATCCTATGTCAAAGGATGTATTATGGTTTATGGCATTGCATGGAACCCATATGTTATGGTAGAAATGGATTTGGTTTTATGGGGAATTATACAATTCAATCATCATGATGTTACTACATGACTTGTATGATGATGACATGAGGAGGCAACAAGAGATATTGTTGCTTTGGTTACCCTTGGGGGAGTATGGGCTGATTTTCTGACATACCTTGCATGATGTTTCAGGAGTAGATGATGGAACAATCATGGTGAAAAGGGGTTACTCTTTAGATTTGGAGGATCAGTAGGTACTTCCACATAGGAAGGAGTCTCCCATGTGTAGCAGCATTATGGCACATGAATTCGACATTTGGCATGTCAAAGAATGGAGTAATGAGATGACAAGAGCCTTATCACAAAGGCCAACATCATTGTCACTTGGGAGTATGTAACTATTGATGGAGTGTTCCAAGGGGAGTATGTATCACTTCACATTTTAGACCAATATGGGGAGATTCTCATGGGAGGGATCATCCATGGACCTCATTATCAGCCTACTCACAGTGCATGGTAAGAGTTGTGTTTTTGCACTTATTGATCATATAACAAAGTATTTTCATTCTCTTGCCATTTATATACAGTGCATTGCTCCACAAGAGGGTAAGTCTCTATTTTTACTTCATGGTCTTTCTAAGACCAACATCAGTGATGGAGATAGCCATTTATTTTGTGGCTTTGGGCAAGTATGTTGTTATTATTGGTATACACAGCTGATATACTATGCCATTTACTGCCTCCAAGTAGATGAGCAAACATGCACAACTATAAAATGACTGGGAGACAACTTGCCACATGATGATCAGAGGTAGCAAGTAGAAAAACTACGTTGTATCCTCTTAGGAAACCATTGGTACCATCAAAAATTATACATAACATTTAGTATCTTTCTCAGTTGGATTCCATGTTGTGATGATGTTCTATTCAGTCTATATGGGATGGTTTTGGCAAGCAAGATTCATGAAACTAGAGAGGGGGTCTTTGAAGATCCAGTTGTCCTTTTACCTCTTGAGGGAAAATTTATTGTAGCCCAAAATCAACAGAAACTCTATACATATTATAAGTGGAGAGAGAGATAGTGTCTGATATACAACTTGGTCTATCATGTTCAGCCATATAGCCAATCTACATTGCAGGAGTAAGACATGGAGGGGTTTCTGCATGAGTTACCACTTTAGAGGGTGAATTATTTTGTTTGTATGATAACTTGGGGATTGGAGCTTCACATGGGAATGAAGGTTCCCAACAAGTTTCTGATTCCATGCCTCAAGAAGGCCTCTAGATAGCATATAGTTTCCTCCATGGATATCCCACTTCTTCATGATGAGAGCCAATTAGATTTGTCACAAAAGGCTAACTTGTACACTTGGGAGGAGCAACTAAGGGACAGATTGATGAGAGAGCATCTTGTTCAATCGAGGAGCTTATCATATGATTATTCTACATGAGGAGGAGAGGAGGCTTTACAGTTCTATCCTTGTAGTTGCTTGAGGACAAGCAACATTTGGGAGGGGAGGATTGTAATATTCCAAAATTAGCTTGCAGCTAATTGGAATATTAATTTTTTCTTTTGTCATTTAGATAGATGAATAAGTGGGTAGGGAGACCCATAAATCTCTTTAGTAGGAATAAAATAATCCTTAATGTGAATAAGGATAATATTAATAGTTGGATAAAACACCCTCATGTGTGAATGGATGATGGAGCATGTGGATGGGTTCAAGTTTGACCAAATCAATAGCACTGGTATGGAGAGAGTGGATGATTAATGAGGGACATCACAGTGTTAATGGGAGGAAGTCTCCATGAGAGTAGAGGCTTTAATTTGTGGGGCCCAAGGTGAGAAGGCTCACAATGCATATAAGAAGGGGAAGGCAGCCATATAAGGGTATGATTTGATTATTGTTTATGTTTGGGTCTTATATGACTATTTTCACTCTTCATCTATTTAGAGGAGTCTACTGTGTTGTTTAGCACAAGGGTGTTCTCAGGCGGGAATCCCACCCTCATCCTCAAGGGACTTCGAGTTCCCACTTAGGAGAGTATTGTGAGTTGCATATCCACATTCTGGCATTCAGGCCAAATGCAGTCCTTAGCTACAGCGCAATTTCTTCCCGAGTTTTTTTTTGTTACAGGGTAGAAGCAGTGGAGGATTGATAGGGCCATTTTATGTGTTTTTCTTTCAATGGAGAGGTAGAATTTCCATTGGGAGGCTAGAAACGAGGGTCCTTGGGATTTATTTCATCATTTGGCACCAGGCCAAGCTATTACCACCTCCTACAATGCAGTTTCCCTCATAGACTGCATTATTGTATTGATCATTTGCAGTGGACGTTTCAGTGGTTCAGTTGGAGGGTTAGATCTTCAGTGAGGGGATCAGCCTTTCACTTGGAGGATCTACTTTAGGATTTCCATAAATTTCTATATCGGTTTCAGCCACCTCCTTCCATTTATTCAATTGCAGCTACTATTTAGCCCTAGGGCTATATTCCGACATTTTTCATTTTCTGTATATCTAGAAACCATTTCTGGGTTGTCTTTGAATAGTGCTAGAAGGCCTAAATCATTGATCTCGACACTTTCTAAGAACCCTATCAGCATTTCCATGTGTTTTAAGTTACAACAGCAGTAAACCCCAGCTAAAACTGTGATGTCTTAGCCTCTGACATTATTCTGTAGTACTAGTTCTCTTGAGGCTTATTTTGTCTAACTTGAGTGACTTTTTCCTCAAGGTCTTGTACACATTTTTCTGTTATAATATCAAAATGATGGCTATATTATCTGCTTCCACTTTATGTTTTGATATATCACTAATATTTCCATTTTTGTGTTCTATATTATTTCTTTTCCTATTTTGGAATATTACATAGTGCATCCTAATGATCAAGATAAAACTACATTCACTGCTCCTTGGGGAAGTTTCATGTATGTGAAAATTCCTTTTGGGTTAATGAATGCTGGAGCTACTTTCTAGAGAGCAATGGATATTGATTTTTCTAATGAATTTGGGCATTTTATTGTGATTTATCTTGATGAAATTACTGTCTATTCAAAAAATGATGAAGAACACTTAACACATCTAAGAAGATTTTTGAAAAATGTAGAAGGTTTGGCATCTCATTGAATCCTAAGAAAATGATTTTTGGTCTTGAAGAAGAAAAAATTCTTGGTCACATTATTTCTAAGGATGGTATTAGGATTGATCCTAGTAGGATTAAAGGTATACTTAAAATTAGCCACCCAAGAAACATAACCAACATAACTTCTTAGAAACATAACCAACATGCTTAACAAATATTTAGAAATCAAGTGTAATATTGAAGCTAAACAATCTTTTAATTTAGTCAAACATGCATTAACAACAACTTCGGTGCTAATTAGCCCATATTTTACCAAATATTTCTTAATCTTTTCCTTTGCCTCTCATCATACTAATGTAGCTCTCCTATTGCAAAAAAACAACGAAGATTTTGAACAACCTATTGCATTCTTTAGCAAAGATTTAAGGGATGCATATTTGACATACAACATTATGGAAAAACATGCCTTTGCATTTGTTAAAGCAATAAAATACTTTAGAGTATATATTTTACATTCCCATATTATTTCTTATGTTACAAATGCAGTGGTCAAAGACATTTTAACACATAATGGACCCGATGGGAAGTGAGGCAAATGCATTGCCATTATTTTGGAATATGATTTAGAAATCAATCCCACCAAATTGATTAAAGGAAAAGGAATAGCCAAACTGATGGTTGAGTCAAATTTTCAGGTGTTGGATATCAATGTGATTTATTCTTTCTATGATCAAGAGGGACTGGTGACTCCACAAATTGATGAAGCATTCCTAAAATCTCCCTGGTATGGAGACCTTTTATATGTTTTATTCAACTTAAATGCTCCTCCTAGTTTGACAAAAACAGAAGCAAAATTTCTAAAGTTGAAATTAGTTAAATTTTTCATTCTATAAAATTTCTTATATTGGAAAGATGCTAGAGGTATTTTACTCAAATGTTTGTTAAAGGATTATGCAGAAAACGTTATGCAGGAGTTTCATGTAGGTGACTGTGGTGGACACCTTTATTGGAAGAATATTGCTAATAAAATCCTTATAGATGGTTTTTTTTGGCCAACTCTATTTCCTGACATACAAAAGATGGTAAATTCCTTTCATAAATGCCAAATATTTGAAGGAAAGAGAACATTGTTTCCCCTGCCATTAAAGCCTATTCATATTGAAAGCCATTTCCAACAATTGGGATTATATTTCATTGGCGAAATTCATCCTCCCTCCTCTACCCAGCATAAGTGGATCTTTACTACCACATATTAATTTACTAAATGGATAGAGTCCACTCCTTCTAGGAATCAAATCTATTTTTTCACTATTAAATTCATTGAAACTAATATCCTTTCCAGATTTGGCTGTCCTAGAAAACTCATCACTAATAATGCTACAGCCTTCAATTCCAAGAAAATAGTTGATTTATTTCATAAATATCACATTACTTTGGGACATTCAACAACTTATTACCCTCAAGTGAATGGGTTAGCTGAATCCTCAAATAAAATTTTGGTGAATATCATCAAAAAGCTATTAGAAGACAACAATAAATCTTGGAATAACAAGTTGGTCAATGCACTTTGGGCTGATATACTTACTACCAAAAAATAAGTTGGCATGTCTCCATACCTATTGGTTTAAGGAATGGATGCACTTTTTCCTTCTTCTTTAGGAGTTCCAGTCATGAAGATCATTCAGGAAATACAAGCTGAACAAAATTATATACAAATAAGGATCAATCAAACTATTCAATTACAACAGTATAGAGAAGAAGTTTATAACATGACCCAAGTTGTTCAGGAAAATATCAAGAATATTTTTGACAGAAGAACAAAGGTCGATGATTTAAATCTAGGTGATAAAGTGTTGAAATGGGATTCCAGAAGAGAATACACAGGAAAACATGGAAAATTTTACAGCCTTTGGCAAGGACCATACATTATTGATGCTTTAAGGGGGTATAATGCATATTTCCTCAAGGAGTTAGATGGAACAAAGATATCCAGAGGTCTTTTCAATGGAAGGATGCCGAAACATTACTTCTCTTAAGAATACAGTTTGATATTTCATTATTGTAAATACCATAGCTTTTATAGTTTATGATTTGGGTAATTAATTCAACAAAGGTTGAAGCCCACAGAGAAGGCCCTAAGCTTGGTTTGATGAGCTATCATAAAACAGAAAAATAAATCAGATGGAGACTTTGCAAAAATGGATTACTCAAGGTTACTCATCTTATGTTCTTGACACTTCACTTGGAAAACTGCCATCCCCAGCTAGAGCCAATGTTAGGGTCCTACGAATTATAGGATCTCAAGGTGATTGAGTATTTTATAGTTGAAATTTCATATTGTACATCATTTTCAATTTTCAAATAATTTCCAAAAAAAAATGAAAAATAAAAGAGGGTATGTGAAAAAATGAAATTTGAAAAGAAAGAAAGGAAAGAAAAAGAAAATCCTACAAAAGAATAATACTGAAAGTGTTGCAAGTCAAAATGCCACTACTTGTAAGTTATTTTTTTCAACTCATACAATTTAATCATGATTGAACAAGTTTATATTTTTGTTGAATAGGTTAGTGAATAAAGACATACCAAATAGTTTAATCTTGGTAATTCAATAGCTAGGTAGAAATGAAATTGATTCAATAGTCTAATATGAGTCAATGAGTGATATAGGAATAGATTAGGATAGATTTCTATAAAAAGAGAGAGATGATCTAAGTTTCCTAGTTCAAATGCACCCTGCAAAAGAAAAAGTTAAAAAAAATGTTAGATTAGAAGAAAGGGCAGGTAGAGAAAGAGAAGGTGATTTTTGGGAAAGGCATCAAAACTTTATCCTAAGTTTTAGATTGAAATTTTTTCATAAATTGGATAAAACAAAGGGAGATGAAGGTTTATCCTAAAGTTAAAAATATTTTATTTTATTCAAAGGGTATCAGGCATTAATTTTGTTTTCCTAAGTTTTATACCTTTATAACCTTCCACCCACATTTCATATCATTTCCCCAACCCCACCATCCATCCATCACATCATAATTATAATCACAACACCTTTCCATTCATCTCACCTCATGCGTTATGATCAGATGACTGATATTACTCTTCAGCCCTCCTGCACCATCTGAATGTTATCTTTCGGGGAGTGTCCAAAGTCAATGGTTTTGAAACTGGCCTCACATCATACGTGGTGGGCGCAGGAGAGTTCGGGGACTTCCCCCCCCCCCACCAAAACCTACCATGCGTTCTCCAAAATTTGTTTTGGTTGTTTTACAAACCACCACTCCACCATTATCCCTCATCCAATTTACCGACACCACCATCCACCGCATCCAATCACCTCCACTGCATATTGCACCAATCTATTGTGTTACTCATACTACACCGGTTAATCAATGGACCCATGCCATAGACAATGGGAAAACCTAAAAATTTGTAAAATCCAACCCTCGCACCAGTCTAAAATTTTAATGTTATCATCACTCTTACCTGTTTTTTATTTTTACAAGTTAAGCATAGTAAAATTCCAGTATTTCCTCCAAGTTTGATTTACTTCAATTCCACTTATGCGCTCCGCTAACTTATATTACCAGCCAATTCAGTCATTCTACAACTAGAATCAACCATGCCACCCAAGAAGAAATGTGAAGAATCCCCCATTCAATCCCATGATTCACCCTCCAATTGACCTCGATCATGTTAGCTTAGCTGATAAGGATTTTAGAATTCATGAAACACTCTGTGAATTTCATCTTTTCGATGTATATTGCTGGTTAGAAGACAAGCTGATAGATGGGGTGGATGAAATTTGTCTCTGAGGCACCAACCTACCTTACTACATCTTCCCCAAAACCCACAGTGCCCCTGAATTCATCAAAAGATGTTGTGCATGTTACACTCCAAACCATAGGACTGTAATTTCTCCTACAGGTGAAGTTTTGTTTATCATTAACGCCAAATACATCAACCAGATGATGCAGGGACCTTCAGTTGAAAATGCTACCCCATTTTACCTAGAAGCCCTCTTAGACCTGTACCAAAAGATATATTTTGGTAAGATATCCTCAACCCTTGAGCTATTCCTAACGAAAAAAACCACTTTTCCTAAGAAAAACCCCCTGTATCCCTCACCTTGATTCCCTGAAAGAACTAAGAAAACAGCTACAGTTCTTGCATACCTCCTGTTAGGGTCCCATGATTTGACTGATTGGCAAGCCAAATGAAAGTGTAACATCAAACCAATCTTTGGAGCCCAAGGACCTAGCCTTCCTGGACTCAGAAAGGGATATCTCTATCTGTGTAAGGGATATTTGTGTGTTTGCTTATTGTGTTATGATTTTAGGCTATTTATGAAGTAGGTTTTTGGTTTTTGTTTTTAGGTTGTGAGGGATGAACTGATCAAAGACATAAGATAGGTAAGAAGATGTCAGATCAACTGGGCTATGGGGTCGAAAAGGTCAAGAAAGATTTCAGATGGTGATACAAGGTTGTTGAAGGGCCGATTTGATTCGAGGTAAAATGGATCTTTGGGAAAAATGGAGTGAGATGGACATAAAGTTTGGGAATAACAAAGGATTTCAAGCACAAATAGTTTAATAGCTAACATAAACATGGTAGGGAAAATGATTAATCATGAGAAATGTAACTGTAAACTAATCGATGCATAGAAATAAACATTCAAGCCATGCATAGAGATATATAACTCTCTAACTTTAGGAAATGACTATCAGAATTTGGGGAAACAAATTTAAGATAGAAAAACAACTCAAATCACTATGTCAGAATGCCTAAACATAGTACTTCAAGCTATTGGGCACTTTGAAAACAAGATTGCATACTCTTAGGCAAAGGGCAAGATTAGAACAAGACCTCCTTGGTTCAACAAATGACAATCTAATCAATCAAAGAGAAGTTTCATAGGTGGAGCTATGGCTAGCCATGAGTAAGAAAGGCATACCATAAATCAAATTTAGCATGCATAAAACCATGAATGAAACAAACAAACAATATTCTTAAGTTATTAAAGAGCAGTCAAGAATTCTTTAATGTGACTAAGAATGAAGAAAACATGGAAGCTATAAAGAAACAGGAAATTTGAGGTGCCTCCAAAGGCATGTCTCAAATCTGTTCTCTATTGTCCTATAGCAAGTAAGAACATGGATTTATGAATGAAAATTAAGAAAAAAAACAGAGAGAGAGACACTATACCATTCTACCAAGTCATGGAATCCAACAAAAATCCTCTTTCATCATCCAAGAACATCCAAGAAACTATCCAAAAGCATGAGACAAGTATTTCTTCCAAAGCTTATATGACCATATATTACTTCTATTCATCAAGTTCAGCTTTGTTTACAATGAAAGCCTTTGGAATATATAGGCCAAAGTGAGGAAAACCTCTTAGTTCAACTTGAAATCTCATTGGCCTATCCAAAATATCTTATTTTGTCGTTGAGGCTTTACAAAGCCCAAGGCACAAAATATTTAATAAATACTCAAAGTGCATTTTTTACAAAAATACTCAAAAAATACATCAGCAAAAGGTCCCCTAACTTGCCAACAACTTTTGGAAGCCTTCCCAATGTCAAAACGATGCTCGTGATGGCTTTTTGGAAAGCTCTAAGTGTCTACTTTCTGAAAATGTTTATTTTTCTCCTAACTGACCAATAGAAGTCCTCCAAAAATAGAACTGTGCGTAAAAAACCAGAAAATAGGCCTTGCTGATAAATGGGGCAGAGTGTAGAAAAAGCGAGTGTTTCTTGCCATTTTGGGGGAGCAAATGATCTTCAATTAATCTGAAAATTGCTGAGTATGTGCCCCTGAAATTATGACATCCAATGATATCATTTTCATCCTTTGATGATGCCCCAAACTGAAATGGTGATGCCCATGAGTTTTGGCCAAAAACCCAAAAATGACAAAAAAACCAAAACATGTCGAATTTAACCCAAACTTGGCGAGAATGACCCTCAAGGGTTTTCAAGAATATGTTGTGAATCGGAGGCCAAAATTTGGAGCCTTGAGGTGTCTTTCCTCAATTTTGGTGCCAGGCACTTCCCTTTAACCTCCTTGAGTTTCTCCTAAGCAGCCTTCAACTTCTATTGGGCAAACTGATTGAGCTTTTTATAATGCCCGGTCATCCTCCGTTGAAGGTCCAAGTCCCTATTTGCCTTCTCCAATTTCTTCTCCAAGTGATCATTAACTCTATCAAGCCATGCTTCCCAATTGTTCTCTATCTCTTGTTCGAACAATGCAGTGAGAGGGGTAGATTAGAGAAGGGCATCTTCTTCTTCCTTTTGTTTCTCAAGGGCCTTTTTGAGCCCCATGGTTCTTGGCCTCTTTTGCCTGGGCTGATCTTCGCCTTCACCTTCATCGAACTCACCCATGAGTTCTTCCAATCTCACTTGTGCTTTGGAGGCCTCCTTTTTGTATTTTATGGCCCGTGTCTCATATACAACCATATGGACACTCATCTGCTTGTTTTGAACTTGCAAAAAGTGATTGAAGTTCCTAGCCCTATCAAGATCAGTCCTCAAAGCATCAATTTGGCTTTCTCTATGGATCAAGAGATTTTCTAGGATCCAGGCTTCATTATCACTATCATCACTCTGGATCTGGATGATGTCGAATTCCCTTTCCTGTTCATGACTACTTTCTTCCTTGTCCTTCCCTTTTCTTTGGGTGGCTCTTTTAGTCTTCTTCCTCTTGGGCAATTCGACCATGGGCTTCTTGGGAAATTTTCTCTTGCTTCAGAGGGCCCTAGTCACATTTGGAGTTACAACTCTAGTCACCCTTTTCCTTGATGTCCGGGGCTTGGCAAATTTTGGAGAAGAGAGCATGGCCCCTTGCCTAGGAGAGGCAACTAGCACATGCTCCATGGGCTCTTTACCCTTGCCACTTTGCTCCTCATTTTTGCCACTGTCTTGGATTTCTTCATGGATGCCTTGGATGTCCTTTTGCATTTCCTTTTTAGGGTTGTCCTCCTCACTGTGTTGCACTTTTTTATCCTACTGCCCCTCTTCTTCATGAGGCTGTTGTTTCTTTTTAGGAGGCTGCTGTTCCTTTTTAGGAGGTTGTTGTTCATCATCTTGTAGCTGTTGTGTATCATGATGTGGTTGCTATGTATCATGTTGTGGCTGCCCCTGTTTAGCATCTTCATGAGTCTGCTCACCCTCACTGTGTTGCACATCATCATGCTGCTGCCCTTCATCATGTTCAGGAGTCTGTTGTTCTACCTCACTATGATGTTGCTCATCATCACTTTCCTCTTCTTGCTCATGCTCTTTTCCCTCTTCCTCCTCTTTTGTTTGTTCTATGGTAATTTGGAGTTTCTTGGGAATAGCTTTGCTAGAAGAAGGCGAAGGATCATGAGTAGGAGGTGTAGGAGATGTATGAACTGGAGGGACAGTGGAGAAATCTGGATGGGTGATGAAAGTATCCCAAGAGACCTCCCTCTTCTCAAGCTAATGAAGAATAATGAATTTGATGAGGGAGTGATGGAAGAGGTAGGTTGCTCGCTATGAAGGAGGCTTTTTCTGAATAGTGGAGGCCATTTTCTCAATTCTTCTATGTAGGAAGAAAGGGAGATTTAGCAATTTGGCCCTCATGAAATGCATGAGCAATTGAATGTGATAGGCATAGACTCGGGAGAATCTTCCCTCACAAGTGAAGTATTTCATGATGATCTTCATGATGGGGGTGTAGCTAGTCAAAAGATACGAGAAGGGGAATATGGATGGACATGAATCTTTGTGCTCAGGCTTCAGAAAGGGCTTGTATTCCTCTGAGTTCAGGTGGCTTTCTTTAAACCACTTCTCCCCGATATAAGGGATTTTAGTGGCCTTGGAGATGGATCTTGGAGAGAATTTGAAATCTAAGCCTACCAGCTGAAAATGCTTCTCTCAAAACCTCAAAGCATAAAGGTGAGTTAAAGGGGAAAAGCTCTTCACCTCTTGCACTCTTTGGCAAAAATCTAGACACCCAACCTCATGGAAATTGAATAAGACTGATGGGTGGGCATTCACTTCTTCCGTGGAAACAGGCTCAAATCTCTTGTTCGGGACACTCCTACTATCCTGACTGGGAGGCATCTTGTTTTGAATGCTCTCTGCAACACCAAGCTGTCTCAAATGGCCTTTGGGAAGTTTTTCTCAAGGACACACCTTTGTCCTGCCTATCAATCACTGTTTGACCTAGACAACTGCTTCAAATTCTTTGTGAAATATCCTCCCAACACCAACCTTTTGATCCTTACAAATCATTGTTTTGTCTCTTTTGTGCCAAACAACAAATAGTTATCAAAATAACAAGCACACAGTCAAATTGTTACTGTGTTTGGGTAAGGTTACAAGGATCCTTTATGTTTTGGTATAAGCAAGACAGCTTTGTAAAAAACAAAACACACCTCCCAATAAAAAAAAATCCTCTTGTATTTCACTATTTCACATGCACAGGTAGACAAGAACACTTTCAAATTGATTTAAGAGCTTTCCATAACATACTCTGTTTCATGGATCAAAGGAGGCAGCACTAGTTTTGTGTTTTACCACACAGAGAGGACTTCTGAGGTGACAAAGCACTCATACATGATCATTGTTGTTAAAATTAGGCTCACTGTTTCACCTTTCAGACACTGTGTTTTCCTTTCAAACACTGCCTCCACCTTATAACACTCTTTTCAGAATATGGTCACTGATGTCACCTTTCAAACACTGTGTTTTCCTTTCAAACACTGCCTCAAACTTATAACATTGTTTTCACCTTATATTTTGCTGACAGAGGTTAGTTTTGTCCTATCATAGTTAAGACACCTTCAACAATTTAAAAAAAAATCTAACATTGTGCCTTCTTTGACTTGCAAGTAGTGTTATGGTTTATTACTGTTTTGAGGGTAGCTTTAGGCCTTTTGAAAATAAAACGAACACTCCAGTAGCCCCCCACTGTAACAAACTTTTTCAATATATTTAACAAATCACCTTGATTTTCCTACCAAGACCTCCATTTTTTAATCACCATTTAGTCTTGAAAACATGGCAACAATTACCCATTTAGAAACTCAAATACACTGAGGCAAATAAAAAATACCTCGAAGATGGATTCAGGCCTTTTATTGAAGAGTTGAG
Organism: Pinus albicaulis; assembly: GCA_034641835.2. NCBI lineage: Eukaryota > Viridiplantae > Streptophyta > Pinopsida > Pinales > Pinaceae > Pinus > Pinus albicaulis. The sequence continues at coordinate 54,612,570 of CM076582.1, read as the reverse complement.
CAGCTTCAAGACCATTTTGGAGGTATTTTGACTGTTCAAATATGTGCGGCACGTTGAAATGGAAAAGCGCCGCATAATAGACAGGGTGTCGGGTCGGCCTTCGGGCAGTTGTGACCACACCTACAGGTGCACCATACACCGCCACAGGCACGCCACACCACAATACAACGCCTTTGTATTTCTTTTCCTGAACACGCCGCATGTTTTTACAGGCATGCCGTGCAGTCTAAAAACTCCAAAAATTTGCAACTTCGCTTGAAATTTCTCGTTTCGGTTAGAGAGTAGCCAAAGATATGTGTTGCTCGTGTTTTTGAATTTCCAATAGGCCCTGCAATAGTCTCTAACTCCCTTTTGAAGGTGAAAAAGTCAAAGTCCTTTTTATATTTTCTTGGTGAGGGTTTTGAAAACCTTTGAAAAAGGTATTGGTTGTAAAACAACAAATGAAGCATGACTTTATCATTTATAATCTTCAAAATAAAACAAACCCAATACTTCGACCATGACTCTTTAAAGTGTTGTGGATGACTTTTTGGGGATATTTATACATGTGACCCCTTTTCACAGTTAGAAAACCATTTTGAAGGCCAACATCTCTCAGTGTTTTTCTCATTGAAAAAGAAACCCTGTTGAAAGACATATTAATGATATGTGAGGTTTTCATTGACATTCTTGTAAGGAGGTAAATAACCACTTTGAAACTTATTTTGATAGTCTCTGCTCCTGATGTTTTGAAGGTGGTCATGCCCACTATGAAGCTGATTGAACTGGCAGGTGCTACTTTGAGCCTTTCTCTTGACTATGGGTGAAGAACCTCACCTGAAATGGTAAATGAAAAACTCTGCTACAAATAGCTTCCATCATCAAGGAAACTGACTGACCTTAGATTGACAAAGTAATCAAGTCTTCAATTTTTACGGAGATATAGGAGGGGATGCTAAGCTGAAGTTTAAATTGTAAAGTTGAGAAACTATCCCTTTGTTCCTTTGTGAAGGAAGTCTACAAGGATAATGAATTTCTCATTCATTTTACCATTTTGACAGCAGTCCCTTTGAAAACTAAGCCATACTGCAAATGAATGCTCTTCATCTTTACATAATGGTGAGCCTTCTACGTAATGAAGGGGCCTATTTTTGACAAATGCCTGGGTTATTCTCAACTCCTGTTTTAATCAAGTGAAAAATATTTATGAATACACTGTTAGTGGTTTTCTTTGTACTTGATGGCAGAAGTCAGTTTGAGACCAAGACTATTTTACTTATTTGGCCATTTTCTTAACAATATCTCTTCATTGATAATCACCCTATTAGCTTCACATTGTATTTCAATAACAATGCAACTTATGTAAACAATTTTTTTTTTAAAGCACCACTGCTTTGCCTATACTTTAATCACCATTTTCTATTCAGAAACCTTAAGTTTATTTCCTATTGCACCTAAAATTTTCCTTTCAAATAGTGAAAACCTTAAAATCAAAATCTATCCCTAGCCCTCTACTTATAGATGAAGGAGGCCTTCTCAGTCTTCAACCCTCTGCTTGTAAAATGAAGGACGTTTTCTCAGTCTTCAACCCTCTTCTTGTAAAGTGAAGGAGTTTTTCTCAGTCTTCAACCCTCTGCTTGTAAAGTGAAGGAGGTTTTCTCAAATTTTCAACCCTCTGCTCATGTATTGAGAAGCTTTTCTCAGTTATGCCATTTTGTCAGCTTTTAAAACAGTGGTATCTTTCCTTTCACTGCCTATTCATACTTGAGCAAATGAAGATGAGAAACTGTCAATAATTCATGATGGGAATTTCTCTGGGACATGTAATTCTGCTTTCCGAATACCTTCGCGCCTCTTTAGATATCACAAGAAATTTGGCTAGTATCTCGAAAGCATTTCTTGTCATTCATAATTTACTAACCTTTGACTGTGATTGCAGGAGCTTAATGAAACAAATTTCTTCCATGTAGCTCCATCCCGAGCTCAAAACCACATGAGAAGCAAATTTCTTCTCATGTTGAGTTAAATATTGTCTTCTGGAATACTGGTACACTTCTGCTCTTGAAAGATCCATTGAAACACTGTAAAACTACCTAATATCAGTTTGACCTATGGCACATGCATTGCTGAGACTTCAAGGCTTGTTAGTGGCGTGACTTAAGGGTGTAACCAAACAATATTTGCAGAATAGAAAATATTTTAGGATTGGCTGATAGTAGATAGAGGCTCTTTGGCTTTAAGATAGTTTGCTAAGGGAGAAATGCCTAAAGCGCCGCTACCTAACTTAGGGGGGGATTTCTTGGACAAATTTGGATTGTTTTCTTTGGAGCTGATGGACAAGATAGTATGGCTGAGGCTAGATAGGGCTTGACAATGAGGTTTTATCTCATCATTGGATGATTGAATAGGTAGGAGGGAAAAAATGTTAATGGGTGTTTTCCAGCTAGCAAATTTGACAATTTTTTAGATCAGCTGCTAGAAAACTTGGCTGTAACAACTAGTCATCACCAACAAGTGAAAAATACTGATGACTAACAGTGGATCCATTTGGGGAGGGCAGCTCCTTTTTAGGAGGTGTTCAGAATTTCAGATCTTTCGCTTATGAAGACCAGTGCCTAATCCATTGCCGCTAATTTCATTCTTCCTTGATGCTATTTCTGAAAATTGACAACATGATTAGCATCAATGATATTTATACCTACCCCACTATCTTTCCTAACATTTTTTCTTCCTTTGGGTGCATTTGGAATAGCAACCCTTTTGACAATATATTTTTTGAAAAATAAACCTATCTAGTTCTACACTTATATCTGCCGGGAGTTCAGATTAAGTTGATGAACTTCTTTGTTTCTCTACCTATGCTAGATTGACTGCCAATGTTAAGTTGTTTGACAGGATTTTATTCTCTAATCTAAAACATGAAATTGAAAAATGACCAAATTAGGGTTAGACAGTCTAATTTTTCATGTACTTGTGGCACGAAAGACAAGCTGCACACAAATATTATTTTGCATAAAATGAAATCTAGGAAAACAAGGCTAGGGTACACAATTTGTTTTTCATCCCCGCTTCCCCCTTTGGTTCTGTTTTGAGCATGTGGAACCAGTAACTTTTCCTAATCTACTGTCTTTGATAAGTCAAGCTTACACAATCTTGACCATCTTTTCCACTCACTAACTTATCATCAAATAAATTTATAACATGTTCAGCTATGATTAGGCTAGATAACTGAACAAGACATTTGAGCACTAGTAGCGGCATTTAGACTTGCGCATTTTCTGAATGACTATTTTTTTGAACATGGGGCCTTCTTTCTATTTTTCAAACCACCCTCTTTTTCTATTTTTCTAGTGTTTTTGAATTTTCTGTTTTTATCTATTTTTCAAACAATGGTATATACAATGATTGAAAAAGTTTTGACTCAGAAATCTTGGAAATGGTGAAACTTAAGCATCGTATCCTCATAAGGATCTCCTAAAAATCTTGGTCCACTCAGATCTTGAAAAGAAAAATTTGGACAATTTTCTCTTTCAAGCATGACATAAGGATTCATGCATGAATCTCTGAACAGCCCCGTATCTTCCTGCTATACCTCTTTATACCTATGATTTCCACTCCTTCCTTTGTTGTACATCTTTTTCAAATAATGCAGATATTCTTTGTCATTTTTGAAGTATATGATGACATCATCAAGGTACATCAAAGTGCAGAAATTTAGAACTGGAAACATGGCTTTTAGGAGCATATTTTTGATATCCGGTGGTTTTGCAATTCTGGGTTTGAAACTGGAACTTTTTCTAGCATACTGGAAAAATTCTTTGAGCTGTCTACTTTGCAAAGGAATCACTTGGCTATAACCTGAAACATCATCTTGCAAAGACATATGATTAAAAGCACTTATCATCAGTATATCATGGTCTTGGGCAGGAAGGATAAAATTTCTGTCACAAGGGTGTGTATTAGTGCTTCTAAAATCAAAACAAATCCTATGACCAGTTATTTTATCTTTGATTATTACTGTTTGGTTTAGATTTTTATATTTTCTTTTCTCGAAGTTGTTTCTTGGAGTGATGGCAGTGGCATAGTGTTTCTCACTGTTTTCTCGGTATGAAGTAGTATTTTGAATAAGATTTCCAATTCTAGCAGTTCTAAGTCTTTGGTGGTGTGACAGAATGTTAGCCAGTCCAAGTAACTTAGGTATATATGGACTGCAGTCATCATATCCTCTCATAAGAAGTTTATTAAGCATTTTTTCTGGATTTTGAGCTGTTATGGCTACAGTCAAGGCTTCATTTGAAATGGTAGAGTTATGTGATGGTAAATCCTTAAGGTATGGCAAGAAAATTAAGCTTCCCTGCCCCTGAGTTCCAAAGAGGTTTGTGATATGTAAGTATTCTAATGCCTATATTCTAAAAAAGTTTCCTGATGTTACTGCTAATGTTTGCCTAAGGTTTGAGCAATTTTCTTGATAGTGCATAATGGTTTGTGCTTCTTGCTCTATCCCTATTTCAAAAGGAACACACTCAGTTTCCTCAAGACATAGATGTTCATGATCATGATAGTTTTGAGTGTCCAGTTCATCATAGAGAACTTGGGGCAGCTGATGTGGTGGGTCTAAGTTTGTTTCAAATCCTTCTGACTGTTCTTCAATGTCCTCACCAGTGTGTAAAATGAAAGATTTTAGATCGGAATGCAAGGAATACATCGGGATGTTATCTGGCCTATCTTAGCTGCTGATCATGTATTTCATGTGTGATTCTCGACAGAGTATTCTAGTTTGGTCAAACACAGGAATAGTGGTGTAGAACATATCAAGTTGAATATTTCCTTGAAGCTTGGCTCCCCAAGATCTGGATAAAAGAATTCCATAATTGGGAGGGATGTCTGCTACTATTATGTCCATGATCAGATGTTTTGTAGGTACTTGGGCCAAACTGAAACAAAAATCTTTGATCAAGCCTAGACATTTGACTCTACTTGAATCAAATGAATAGAAGTCTTTGTATAGTCTTGTGATTTCTAGGCCTAATCTTTTGATTACAACCTTCGGCATGAGATTATGCGAGGCTCCGGAGTCTAGCATGGCATTGTGAAGGATTTGGTCATGGATATTCAGACTGATGTAAAAAGGAAGAGTGGTTCCTTCTTGGAATTTCCCTTCTATTTTTGGACCAAACAACACTTTGGGAGTGTCATCAGCTAGATTAAGGGTGTTTGGATCATTTCCTATATTCAGGAAATTTAACACTTTGGATTTATAAGAGCCTTGGGCGATAAGTTTAGTGAGAGGCATGGTAATATTTATTTTGGCATTTTCCCCCTCAAAACTAAAAGGTGCTTGCAGTTTAGATAGGTTTGCTTCAACTTTTTTAGCCATGAATTTATCTATGTTCTGAGTTTGTTGACCTTTTTTTGGGATTTTTTTTAACACAACCATCTCGGGAATATTTGTGGAAGTACTAGGAGCATCTGATCCAAGACTTTTTTGAATAGCTTTATCTTTGTTTTGGTTAGTTTTCTTAACCATGATTTTGTTGCTGTCCACTGCTTTTTTAAGGATGGTATCAGGGGTTCTAGCAGTGTCTAGGCTACCTTTCTTGGAGTTGTCTTGGTTTCTTCTGCTTCTAAGTTCATACTGCCTGTGAGCTTTTATTATGGCATTTTGAAAATCTATGGCAGGATCCTCAGGATCTTCATATTTGGTTTCATCCTGATTTGGAGAGAAGAATGCTTGTTCTTCTTCTATGAGGTAAACCTCACTCTCGTTATCAGACCCTATGAGGTTCAAATGATTTTCATCAATGGGTTCTGTATCCCTATCATCTTCTTCCACATAATTTTCATTAAAGGGTGGCCTAATTTGTTGGTCATTTTCCCTTGGTTTTTTTTGAGGTTGTTCCCTCCTAAAGTTTTGGTTCCGGTTTCTGTTTGGAGGGTTTGGCTGGTTGTCCCTGAGAGGGGTATTTTCACTTATTTTTTCCCACATTTTGGCCATGTACCTAACCAAATCATGTATTCTAGGATCTAAGGAAGGGTCTGAAGTGGAGACCTCATCCCGGTATGTGACTTTCCTTTCTGATCTAGTCCTAGTTCTTTTTTCTGCTAAGTTGGCTTTTGCACTTATGGCCACTTTTTGCATTTCCTCTAAGGTAGGGGGGTCCTTGTCTCTTATTTGATAAGTCATGTATGGGTCAAAGCCTTTGGGGAACTTTGTCAAGGCTGAGCCAAGTGGAGGTTTGATGTGAGGCGGGAGGGCGTTATACACACTGTTGAACCTAGTGCAGTATCCTTGGACACTTTCCCCATTTTCCCGTTTTAGATTATTATATTCTGACAGGATTTGAATAGGGTTCTTTCAAATTTACCACTTGTTTATGAAGGTTTGGTAGAGTTCTAAGAGATTGTGGATGTTATTTGGAGTTAAGCTCTTAAGCCATTTTTTGGGTTCTCCGCCCAGGCTTTGGGCGAACATCCTCATTCTGATGGTCTCGTCTTCTATTTCCATGTATTCAAATGCATTGCTAATCCTATCTACATGTTGTTGAGCTGTGGTAGTCTCAACTCCAGTAAAGTGTGGGATTTTGGATTGATAGTCATTTTGTAAGGGAGCCAAAGGCTGTGGAAACACCAAAGGTGTGTACCAGGCTACCATGACGGGAGCTAATGGATGATGTACAAAATGAGGGCATGTGGGATGAGTTGAGGTGGTTTGAATAGTAGTTGGATGGGTGTGGCTGATGTACTTGGACTAGTGATCTAATTTTGAGCAGATCTGGGATGGTAGGAGCCAAAGTGATGGAGAAGCTGAAATTTGGGAGGTGTAGTGTTGAGCCTTAGAATTGCCTTCTCTTTTACAAACCTTCACTTCATTTCATCATTATTTTATCACTTCATAAGCCTAAAATCAATGAAGAATGATTAGGATTGCTTAAAGGTTACATGAAATTGATTAACATATTGTATTTTCATGATTTTTGCTATTTTAACAATTTTCTGCAAAATAGCTACAGAATACAGGAATTCCGTAGCTGACCGCGCATTCCGTAGTTGATCCCGCATTCCGCAGCTGTTTTACAGTTTGAGTGGGTTCCAGGTGTCGTCTCAAGAAAAACCGCATATGGGCATATTCCACGTCATGTCTACATGGTTCGTTGCTCACCATGAAGGAAGAAACAAATTCTGTGTATGGTTTTGATACGTGGGAACATATTTAAGAAAGCAGACTTCTAGTAGGACTGTCTCAGTCCAGATGTCCATTTCCTTTTCACGCAGCCTTCAATAAGAGTTTTAATTCGAATAGGAATGGGAAAGACAGTAATCCCTGCATTATCTCAAGTTCTGTTATGTAATTTCATTATAAATATGACTTGGGAGACAAAGCAACGCTGGTTAGATCTTGGTTAGAATTTGGCTTTTGCTGCTAACCGTGAATACTCTGTTTTAAGCATTTTTCTCCTTTAATGAAAGAAGCAGTATTCCTTTGAATGTATTGAGTCGATCTTGAGTTAGATTACGTGCTACCAGGTGGTGGAGGGCCCCTGCCTCCTGTGCAGCTCTGTTTTCTTTAATTTAGATAAGTAACTCTCGTTTCATTCTTAGCTTAGTTAATTTTCTGAATTCTGCATTTTTATGTTCATTTGTATTGAATTCTACAGTTTAGTCTCATTCTAATGAATTCTTCCAAAATATCTGTAATGATGAATGGGAATTAACTGTGGTATTTTAGGAGTTTAATTGTGTTTTCATTTCAAACTGTGTGTTTTCTGTCAATCTGCATTAGATATTACAGCCAGACTTGTTTTCTTAAGCTATTCCAAAACAACACTATGTTAAGCAAGATAAGGCTGTAATATGCAATAGATTAGTTGCACTATGGTTTAATACTCCGGAGGTAGAATGCATGTGGTTCAGATTTGTCTTTTCTTTTCAAGTATGATAATGGCTCTTTAGTTTAATACTGTTCATTGTAGATTAATAGCATCTTAGTTTAGTTTTAACTCATTTCTTTAACACTTCAAGTTTAGCTGCTGTCCATTGTAGTTTACTTTGTCTTAGTTGATAAATTCAATCTCACAGGCTTAATTATTTACAAAACTTCTTTTGTTCAAAATTCATACTCATACACAATTATCTGGACAAAAGACAGTATTATTATAAGGTCTGGAGTATTTTGCAGCTTCTTTATCATTTCACAAACAAGCCTCTTTCTCAAAGACTATTTTTGAAAGGAAATCTATAACTTTTGAGAAAGGTTTAGTGGTGTTAAAATTGAGTTGCAAAACAGAAGTAGAAACTAGTTTAGAGTAGAAACTTTACCTTGTTACAAATATTCTTTTCCACATATTTTCCAACAAATCTTTATTCATGGATGAGATGTACATTGTAGGTTATCTGTTTGATTAGTGATTTAGAAGAAAACTTCATTTACACTTAGCTTGTTCATTTCTCAGGTTCATTTCAATTTCATGTTGTGAGTTTACAATAGAGTCATTATCAAGCTTTGTATTTGTTGGTTGCTAGTCATAGTTAGACTCTGTTTTGTTTCAGCATTTGCATTTATTTACCATCATAATTTAGGCTTTACTTTGTTTTGACATAGTCAATAGATTCTTTGCACCAGTATTTAGCTCCTCCCCTTTTCAAACATAAAACCATAAAAAGACCAAAAACATCATAAAACACTAGACACAACGAAGTAGGAAGATGTTACTTAGGCACATATGGTGCACTTCACTTCAGCAGTTTACCAACCCTGGTTGACAATTAATGAACTCAATTTAGGAGACTAGGTTGAGCACAAACATTTTGGCGCCGTTGCCGGGGAAGTGTAACTAGGTAACCTTATTTCTTACATCCAAAAAAAAAAAAAAACTTCAATCACCTACCACACCCATTATATCATGTGGTGCAGTAAGAGCCACACATCCACATCATGAATTCATATTTTTGCAGGTAGAAGAAGAGGTGACAAAGGAGGTTGAAGAAATGGATGGAGATGATGACAATGAGGAAGATACTTTTGGATTTCCCATTCAAGAAACTGATATCAACGTTCAAATGAAGAACATCCATCCATCTGTACTTCCTAACTTCAAAGGTATGAGATCAGAAGACCCGGAAACCTTTCTTTTTGAATTTGAAATAATTTGTAGATCTTATGGCTACTCATTGCACATGCAAAAATTGAATTTGTTTTCGGCAACATTGAAGGATAGAGCTCTTAGATGGTTCATGACTTTAGGAACAAATTCTATAAGGACATGGGATGATATGAAAAGAGTATTTTTAGAAAAATATAAAGGTTATTGCATGCACCATGACCTTAGAAATGAAGTCTTTAACATGAACCAAAAAGAGGATGAAAGCCTAGAAGATTTAGTAGAGAGATTTACTTATAATATCAAAAGATCTAAATTGCATAATTTAGGATCAGATGCATTAAAAACTCTCCTACTAAATGCTATAAAGAATGAATGGATTGATCTTCTTAATCTTGTGGGAAAAGGAGATGTTTATCGATTGTCATTTCAAGAAATTTGTGAACTATGCAAGAACATATCAAGAGGAAAAGCAAAGTGTGTAAGATCCCCTCAAGATCCATTTATGGCAAAAGTAAGTAAGTCGGCATCAGGATTGGTAAGTCAAACTGAACCTAACAATTTGCTAAACATTCTTGGTAATTTAAATGAACAAACTAACATGCTAAGAATGCAAAACAAGCAAAAAGTTGCTTCATTTATATTTTTCCCTAAATGTAGAAAGAAACATGCTTTGCATGAATGTCCACTTGATAACATTAAAATGTGTAAAATTTGTGCAGGATCACATACTACTGAAGATTTCCCATCATTACCAGGGTTGAAGGCAATTTACCAGAAGGATAATGGAGCAAATAAAGCACAAGAGAAACTTTCTTATGTAGCTCCAAGAGGACTATGGCAGCCTCATCAACCCAATATGATGCAATATCCTTATGCACAGTTTCAAGGTTATGCACAACAATCTCAAGGTAATTGGAAAACACCCTTGCCTTGGCAACCCTGGGCATATCAATCCCAACCTAAAAATCAACCTTGGAAACCTTGGCCATCTCAATCCCAACCTCAAAATCAACCTTGGAAACCTTTGCCATCTCAATCCCAACCTCAAAACCAATCTTGGCAACAAAGTTGGCAAAGGCCCTATAAAGGAAATCCACCATATCCTCAATCTTTCCCTCTTTATCCTCAATACCATCATCAATGTTATCCATACCATTTGTCTCCACCACAACATCAAAATCGCCCTCATTTGACCTCAATTCAACCTTTTCCATTACCATCCACACAAACACCCCAAAGATTCCCCACTCCACTACCTCCACAACCATTTCATATCCCCAACAATAAAACACCTCAATCAACTTACAATTCTGAGGTATTGCAAAATGATTCACCAGCTGTCATTGAAGAACAAAAACCAGCAGAAGAAGACTCAGATAAGGTCCAAGAATCATGGATGTCTATTGATAAAGAGGAGATATTGGAACCAGAGATTGAAAAGTCTCATGCATGCCTATCACTAGATTCTATGAATGAAGATCACATCTCCGAAGACTTGCATTTCATGATAGAGGAAATACAAGGAAGACAAGATTACATTGAATCTTGGTTCAATTCAGTCATTGGATTCCAATGCTCAATTATTCAATATCTTTTGACATCATCTAAATCAAGACAGTTGGCATCTCATATACAGGTACATATCAAAGAATGTCTTTCAAACCTGCATATGAGTTTATCTATCATCTTGTTACAGACATGGTTCCATTGGAAGTACTCATATACTTGAAAAAGATTTTATTTTTCAAGTAGAGTAGGACATAAAAAAAAAAAGGAAAAAAAGAAAAGAAAAGAGAGAAAAAAAAAAGTAAAGAGAAAAATAAGTCCTATTGTGAAAACCAGCTTGCTGGCGCAATTGGACATGAAATTTGTTTGAAAACCAGGCAACTGGCGGGCAAAGTTCACAATAAGTTCTGCAATTTCATGATGGTTTCAATCTTTCATAGTTCTTCAAATCATTCTTGGTTCTATGCTCGAGTTGGATGATGTGGAATTCCTTAAGGTCCACCTTCCAACAGATCTTGTCCCATCGACCTCAACACTTTATCTGGGATCAACATTAGAGATTATTTGAAGTGCCTTGGAGCTTGCATTCATCAATGGCAAGCCTCCTCGTTGATAACAATGGGAATACAACAATGTCTCTTGATTGTCAAATCTTGCAGGCGACTCGACTTCGACACATTCATTCGTCCCTGTCAAGATGCACTGAGGTACCTTGACACTCATTTACATTATCAGTGAGTTGTCTCGCATTGGTTAACGATTTTCATTATTGATCGATAATCCAATGATTTCTTCCCATGCTCGACTTCGACACATTTATTCGCATGGTAAGAATTGTACCATGAATGTTGGCTTTGATGAAGACTAATGGTTTTATGGAATCAACAACAAATTGCAGCAGTAAATTTTATTAGTTTCTTGTAGCAACATGTTCATCTTCTTTTCAATTCAACCACAGCTGCGGAAAGTGGTAGTTTCTGCAGCTATTGCTGAAGCAGCCTATTTTCGTCTTTTTGCAACTTTTTTCCAGAAGGCAGTTTTGGCGCAAATGTTGCAAGAGATTGGAGCAGAAATAAAAAATTCTGAGCTTCTGGGTTTTCTCAGAATATGATAAATTGAGTAAGAAGTGAACAGAATTTGGAAAAAAACAATTTTTAAGGGCATTTCAGAAGGGTTTTTCAGGCAGATTCTCAATTTTCAGCGTTATGGACAGAATATGACAGATTTGAGTATTTTTGCACAGCAGCACCTTTTCTTCATCAAAATGAAATTCTGGAAGCATGTGGTAGTAGAGAAGGTAAAAATACACAGTTTCCCTTTGGAATCACTCAATTTGGCCTTAAAATGAGTCTGTGGCGTACTTTTTTGTTGCAACATTGGGCAAAATGAAGGGTGAAACAGGGCAGAAATTGATTTTATCATAACTTTCAAACCGTGCATCCGTTGGTCCTAAAATTTTTATGGTAAATGCATTGAGGTAGGGTGAATAAACACAGAAAATTTCAGAAAATTTCAGTGTGTATTTTTCAAGAAATTGGCCACTTTCACCTACAGCCATTTCTCATTTTCCGGGAGATCCGTGCAACCAATGGCAGAGATTTTTCGCCAGAAGATGCATAATAATATTGGTAACAACCTCAAAAAATTTCAGGGAAGTCTGATGTACCATTTGAGAGAAATTCCAAAATTCATTTCATTCTACAATTCCACTCCATCTCACTCCATTTTCACTCCATCTCACGCCATTTTCATTTCATTTCACAAGTCTATTCCACTTTCACTCCATCTCACGCCATTTTCATTTCATTTCACAAGTCCTATTCCACTTTCACTCCATCACATTTCACATCCATCTTCCATATTCATACTTCATTTCTTTTTACAGATTGCATGTTGCAGCCACATCTTATTCAGCAGTTCTGACATAATTGTACAGCCTACAAAGAGATGATGATTACAGGAAATTAAAGGATTCTGTTTTGAAGACCAACATGCTCAAAGAGGACCAAAGGAACAACATCAAGCATAGCAATTAACAAGGTCAAATTCTGAGGTAAATTGTGAAAATTATTTTAATAGCAAAAAGTTAAAACATGAAATAGATACAATGTGTATAATCATGTGTTTCCTAAACAACCTATCATTCGAATTGATTAGTCATATCCCTTATCCAACACTCCATATCTCACCACAAGGTCATCATAAATTCTCCATCAGATCCATAGCCACTTCATTTTCCCTTATAGCTTAATCACCTCCATCCATTCACTTCCATTACACTTTGCAGCCAATCCATCTCTAAGTGAAGAAAGGTAATTCTAAGGGTGAAGCATCATTCCTCAACTAATCCATCTTCAGACACAGAGATACAGTTTCAAAATAAAGTATTAGACTCTGTAGTCAATCTAGCTTCAAGCATAGAAAAGTAATTCTGAAAGGAAGATAATCTGCACAAAGGAGGAATGTGGCTAATTGTCAGGACACAATCAGTTGAAGTCAAGTATTTGGAAGGATATCCACAAGTCAAGGAACTACTACAATAAGAAGGGAGGCTAAATTTTATAGATAAATTTGATGGCTTCTATAAGGAGATTACAAAATATTTTGTCAAATCTTTTGATGGAGCAGAAGAAGAGAAACTGACATGGATACTGAATATAAACTTGACACTCCACTACAAAAGGAAGATGAAGAACTAATCTCTGAAAAGTTAACAGAGATTAGAAAATAGATTAGGGCCAAAAGAAGCAGAAAGATAAGATTGGATGTTCTAACAGAGTTTTCAAAGCACATGGAATAAGTTTTGATGAAATTGCATGAGGACATGCAATATTCTTGCAGTGGGGGTATGTTGAGCCTTAGAATTGCCTTCTCTTTTACAAACATTCACTTCATTTCATCATTATTTTATCACTTCATAAGCCTAAAATCAATGAAGAATGATTAGGATTGCTTAAAGCTTACATGAAATTGATTAACATATTGTATTTTCATGATTTTTGCTATTTTAACAATTTTCTGCAAAATAGCTACAGAATACAGGCATTCCGTAGCTGACCGCGCATTCCGTAGCTGATCTCGAATTCCGCAGCTGTTTTACAGTTTGAGTGGGTTACAGGTGTCGTCTCAAGAAAAACCGCATACGGGCATATTCCACGTGATGTCTACATGGTTCGTTGCTCACCATGAAGGAAGAAACGAATTCTGTGTATGGTTTTGATACGTGGGAATATATTTAAGAAAGCAGACTTCTAGTAGGACTGTCTCAGTCCAGATGTCCATTTCCTTGTTACGCAACCACTTTAAGAGTCCTAGTATGATTTCGATAAGGAAAGACAATGACCCTTGAATTGTTGCACGTTCTGTTATGTACATTTGTTATAAAAACACTTGGGGAACCGAGAGAAAGAAGTTAGATCTTGGTTAGAATTTGGCTTTTGCTGCTAACCATGAATACTCTGTTTTAAGCATTTTTCTTCTTTAATGAAAGAAGCAATATTCCTTTGAATGCATTGAGTCGATCTTGAGTTAGATTACGTGCTACCAGGTGGCGGAGGGCCCCTACCTCCTGTGCAGCTCTGTTTTCTTTAATTTAGATAAGTAACTCTCGTTTCATTCTTAGCTTAGTTAATTTTCTGAATTCTGCGTTTTTATGTTCATTTGTATTGAATTCTACAGTTTAGTCTCATTCTAATTAATTCTTCCAAAATATCCGTAATGATGAATGGGAATTAACTGTGGTATTTTAGGAGTTTAATTGTGTTTTCATTTCAAACTGTGTGTTTTCTGTCAATCTGAATTAGATATTACAGCCAGACTTGTTTTCTTAAGCTATTCCAAAATAGCACTATGTTAAGCAAGATAAGGCTGTAATATGCAATAGATTAGTTGCACTATGGTTTAATACTCCGGAGGTAGAATGCATGTGGTTCAGATTTGTCTTTTCTTTTCAAGTATGATAATGGCTCTTTAGTTTAATACTGTTCATTGTAGATTAATAGCATCTTAGTTTAGTTTTAACTCATTTCTTTAACACTTCAAGTTTAGCTGCTGTCCATTGTAGTTTACTTTGTCTTAGTTGATAAATTCAATCTCACAGGCTTAATTATTTACAAAACTTCTTTTGTTCAAAATTCATACTCATACACAATTATCTGGACAAAAGACAGTATTATTATAAGGTCTGGAGTATTTTGCAGCTTCTTTATCATTTCACAAACAAGCCTCTTTCTCAAAGACTATTTTTGAAAGGAAATCTATAACTTTTGAGAAAGGTTTAGTGGTGTTAAAATTGAGTTGCAAAACAGAAGTAGAAACTAGTTTAGAGTAGAAACTTTACCTTGTTACAAATATTCTTTTCCACATATTTTCCAACAAATCTTTATTCATGGATGAGATGTACATTGTAGGTTATCTGTTTGATTAGTGATTTAGAAGAAAACTTCATTTACACTTAGCTTGTTCATTTCTCAGGTTCATTTCAATTTCATGTTGTGAGTTTACAATAGAGTCATTATCAAGCTTTGTATTTGTTGGTTGCTAGTCATAGTTAGACTATGTTTTGTTTCAGCATTTGCATTTGTTTACCATCATAGTTTAGGCTTCACTCTGTTTTGACCAATAGTTTCCCTTCATTTAGCACTTAGTTCTTTTCCTTTTCAAAATAAAACCATAAAACCAAAAACATCAGAAAACACTAAACACAACGAAGTAGGAAAAGGTTACTTAGGCACATATGGTGCACTTCACTTCAGCAGTTTACTGACCCTGGTTGACAATAAATGAGCTCAATTTAGGAGACTAGATTGAGACCAAACATTTTGGCGTCGTTGCCGGGGAAGTATAACTAGGTAACCTTATTTCTTACATCCAAAAAAAAAAAAAACTTCAATCACCTACCACACCCACTATATCATGTGGTGCAGTAAGAGCCACACATCCACATCATGAATTCATATTTTTGCAGGTAGAAGAAGAGGTGACAAAGCAGGTTGAAGAAATGGATGGAGATGATGACAATGAGGAAGATACTTTTGGATTTCCCATTCAAGAAACTGATATCAACATTCAAATGAAGAACATCCATCCATCTGTACTTCCTAACTTCAAAGGTATGAGATCAGAAGACCCGGAAACTTTTCTTTTTGAATTTGAAATAATTTGTAGATCTTATGGCTACTCATTGCACATGCAAAAATTGAATTTGTTTCCGGCAACATTGAAGGATAGAGCTCTTATATGGTTCATGACTTTAGGAACAAATTCTATAAGGAGATGGGATGATATGAAAAGAGTATTTTTAGAAAAATATAAAGGTTATTGCATGCACCATGACCTTAGAAATGAAGTCTTTAACATGAACCAAAAAGAGGATGAAAGCCTAGAAGATTTAGTAGAGAGATTTACTTATAATATCAAAAGATCTAAATTTCATAATTTAGGATCAGATGCATTAAAAACTCTCCTACTAAATGCTATAAAGGATGAATGGATTGATCTTCTTAATCTTGTGGGAAAAGGAGATGTTTATCGATTTTCATTTCAAGAAATTTGTGAACTATGCAAGAACATATCAAGAGGAAAATAAAAGTGTGTAAGGTCCCCTCAAGATCCATTTATGGCAAAAGTAAGTAAGTCAGCATCAGGATTGGTAAGTCAAACTGAACCTAACAATTTGCTAAACATTCTTGGTAATTTAAATGAACAAATTGACATGCTAAGAATGCAAAACAAGCAAAAAGTTGCTTTATTTATATTTTTCCCTAAATGTAGAAAGAAACATGCTTTGCATGAATGTCCACTTGATAACATTAAAATGTGTAAAATTTGTGCAGGATCACCTACTACTGAAGATTGCCCATCATTACCATGGTTGAAGGAAATTTACCGGAAGAATAATGGAGCAAATCAAGCACAAGAGAAACTTTGTTATGTAGCTCCAAAAGGGCTATGGAAGTCTCATAAACCCAATATGATGCAATATCCTTATGCACAGTTTCAAGGTTATGCACAACAACCTCAAGGTAATTGGAGAACACCCTTGCCTTGGCAACCTTGGCCATCTCAATCCCAACCTCAAAACCAACCTTGGAAACCTTTGCCATCTCAATCCCAACCTCAAAACCAACCTTGGAAACCTTTGCCATCTCAATCCCAACTTCAAAACCAATCTTGGCAACAAAGTTGGCAAAGGCCCTATAAAGGAAATCCACCATATCCTCAATCTTTCCCTCTCTATCCCCAATACCATCATCAATGTTATCCATACCATTTGTCTCCACCACAACATCAAAATCATCCTCATTTTAACTCAATTCAACCTTTTCCATTACCATCCACACAAACACCCCAAAGATTCCCCACTCCACTACCTCCACAACCATTTCATATCCCCAACAATAAAACACCTCAATCAACTTACAAATCTGAGGTATTGCAAAATGATTCACCAGCTGTCATTGAAGAACAACAAATAGAAGAAGAAGACTCAGATAAGGTCCAAGAATCATGGATGTCTATTGATAAAGAGGAGATATTGGAACCGGAGATTGAAAAGTCTCATGCATGCCTATCACTAGATTCTATGAATGAAGATCACATCTCCGATTTCATGATAGAGGAAAGACAAGGAAGACAAGATTACATTGAATCTTGGTTCAATTCAGTCATTGGATTCCAATGCTCAATTATTCAATATCTTTTGACATCATCTAAATCAAGACAGTTGGCATCTCATATACAGGTACATATCAAAGAATGTCTTTCAAACCTGCATATGAGTTTATCTATCATCTTGTTACAGACATGGTTCCATTGGAAGTACTCATATACTTGAACAAGATTTTATTTTTCAAGTAGAGTAGGACATAAAAAATAAAAAAAAGAGAGAAAAAAAAAAGTAAAGAGAAAAATAAGTCCTATTGTGAAAACCAGCTTACTGGCACAATTGGACATGAACTTTGTTTGAAAACCAGGCAACTAGTGGGCAAAGTTCACAATAATTTCTGCAATTTCATGATGGTTTCAATCTTTCATAGTTCTTCAAATCATTCTTGGTTCTATGCTCGAGTTGGATGATGTGGAATTCCTTAAGGTCCACCTTCCAACAGATCTTGTCCCATCGACCTCAACACTTTATCTGGGATCAAGATTAGATATTATTTGAAGTGCCTTGGAGCTTGCATTCATCAATGGCAAGCCTCCTCGTTGATAACAATGGGAATACAACAATGTCTCTTGATTGTCAAATCTTGCGGGCGACTCGACTTCGACACATTCATTCGTCCCTGTCAAGATGCACTGAGGTACCTTGACACTCATTTACATTATCGGTGAGTTGTCTCGCATTGGTTAACGATTTTCATTATTGATCGGTAATCCAGTGATTTCTTCCCATGCTCGACTTCGACACATTTATTCGCATGGTAAGAATTGTACCATGAATGTTGGCTTTGATGAAGACTAATGGTTTTATGGAATCAAAAACAACTTGCAGCAGTACATTTTATTAGTTTCTTGTAGCAGCATGTTCATCTTCTTGTCAATTCAACCACAGCTGCGGAAAGTGGCAGTTTCTGCAGCTATTGCTGAAGCAGCCTGTTTTCGTCTTTTTGCAACTTTTTCCAGAAGGCAGTTTTGGCGCAAATATTGCAAGAGATTGGAGCAGAAATAAAAAATTCTGAGCTTTTGGGTTTTCTCAGAATATGATAAATTGAGTAATAAGCGAACAGAATTTGGAAAAAAACAATTTTTAAGCGCATTTCAGAAGGGTTTTCCAGGCAGATTTTCAATTTTCAACATTATGGACAGAATAGGACAGATTTGATTATTTTTGCACAGCAGCGCCTTTTCTTCATCAAAATGAAATTCTGGAAGCATGTGGCAGTAGAGAAGGTAAAAATACACAGTTTCCCTTTGGAATCACTCAATTTGGCCTTAAAATGAGTCCGTGGCGTACTTTTTTTGTTGCAACATTGGGCAGAATGAAGGGTGAAACAGGGCAGAAATTGATTATATCATAACTTTCAAAATGTGCATCCGTTGGTCCTGAAATTTTTATGGTAAATGCATTGAGGTAGGGTGAATAAACACAGAAAATTTCAGAAAATTTCAGTTTGTATTTTTCAAGAAATTGGCCACTTTCACCTACAGCCATTTCTTATTTTCCGGGAGATCCGTGTAACCAATGGCAGAGATTTTTTGTCGGAAGATGCATAATAATATTGGTGACAACCTCAGAAAATTTCAGGGAAGTCTGATGTACCATTTGAGAGAAATTCCAAAATTCATTTCATTCTACAATTCCACTCCATCTCACTCCATTTTCACTCCATCTCACGCCATTTTCATTTCATTTCACAAGTCCATTCCACTTTCACTCCATCTCACGCCATTTTCATTTAATTTCACAAGTCCTATTCCACTTTCACTCCATCACATTTCACATCCATCTTCCATATTCATACTTCATTTCTTTTTACAGATTGCATGTTGCAGCCACATCTTATTCAGCAGTTCTGACATAATTGTACAGCCTACAAAGAGATGATGATTACAGGAAATTAAAGGATTCTGTTTTGAAGACCAACATGCTCAAAGAGGACCAAAGGAACAACATCAAGCACAGCAATTAACAAGGTCAAATTCTGAGGTAAATTGTGAAAATTATTTTAATAGCAAAAAGTTAAAACATGAAATAGATACAATGTGTATAATCATGTGTTTCCTAAACAACCTATCATTCGAATTGATTAGCCATATCCCTTATCCAACACTCCATATCTCACCACAAGGTCATCATAAATTCTCCATCAGATCCATAGCCACTTCATTTTCCCTTATAGCTTAATCACCTCCATCCATTCACTTCCATTACACTTTGCAGCCAATCCATCTCTAAGTGCAGAAAGGTAATTCTGAGGGTGAAGCATCATTCTTCAACTAATCCATCTTCAGACACAGAGATACAATTTCAAAAATAAAGCATTAGACTCTGTAGTCAATCTAGCTTCAAGCATAGAAAAGTAATTCTGAAAGGAAGATAATCTGCATAGAGGAGGAATGTGGCTAATTGTCAGGACAGAATCAGTTGAAGTCAAGTATTTGGAAGGATATCCACAAGTCAAGGAGCTACTACAATAAGAAGGGAGGCTAAATTTTATAGAGAAATTTGATGGCTTCCATAAGGAGATTACAAAATATTTTTTCAAATCTTTTGATGGAGCAGAAGAAGAGAAATTGACATGGATATTGAAAATAAACTTGACACTCCACTACAAAAGGAAGATGAAGAACTAATCTCTGAAAAGTTAACAGAGATTAGAAAATAGATTAGGGCCAAAAGAAGCAGAAAGATAAGGCTGGATGTTCTAACAGAGGTTTCAAAGCACATGGAATAAGTTTTGATGAAATTGCATGAGGACATGCAATAGTCTTGAAGTGGGGGTATGTTGAGCCTTAGAATTGCCTTCTCTTTTACAAACCTTCACTTCATTTCATCATTATTTTATCACTTCATAAGCCTAAAATCAATGAAGAATGATTAGGATTGCTTAAAGGTTACATGAAATTGATTAACATATTGTATTTTCATGGTTTTTGCTATTTTAACAATTTTCTGCAAAATAGCTACAGAATACAGGCATTCCGTAGCTGACCGCGCATTCCGTAGCTGATCCCGAATTCCGCAGCTGTTTTACAGTTTGAGTGGGTTACAGGTGTCGTCTCAAGAAAAACCGCATACAGGCATATTCCACGTGATGTCTACATGGTTCGTTTCTCACCATGAAGGAAGAAATGAATTCTGTGTATGGTTTTGATACGTGGGAATATATTTAAGAAAGAAGACTTCTAGTAGGACTGTCTCAGTCCAGATGTCCATTTCCTTGTTACGCAGCCACTTTAAGAGTCCTAGTATGATTTCGATAAGGAAAGACAATGACCCTTGAATTGTTGCACGTTCTATTATGTACATTTGTTATAAAAGCACTTGGGGAACCGAGAGAAAGAAGTTAGATCTTGGTTAGAATTTGGCTTTTGCTGCTAACCGTGAATACTCTGTTTTAAGCATTTTTCTTCTTTAATGAAAGAAGCAGTATTCCTTTGAATGCATTGAGTCAATCTTGAGTTAGATTACGTGCTACCAGGTGGTGGAGGGCCCCTGCCTCCTGTGCAGCTCTGTTTTCTTTAATTTAGATAAGTAACTCTCGTTTCATTCTTAGCTTAGTTAATTTTCTGAATTCTACGTTTTTATGTTCATTTGTATTGAATTCTACAGTTTAGTCTCATTCTAATGAATTCTTCCAAAATATCCGTAATGATGAATGGGAATTAATTGTGGTATTTTAGGAGTTTCATTGTGTTTTCATTTCAAACTGTGTGTTTTCTGTCAATCTGCATTAGATATTACAGCCAGACTTGTTTTCTTAAGCTATTCCAAAACAGCACTATGTTAAGCAAGATAAGGCTGTAATATGCAATAGATTAGTTGCACTATGGTTTAATACTCCAGAGGTAGAATGCATGTGGTTCAGATTTGTCTTTTCTTTTCAAGTATGATAATGGCTCTTTAGTTTAATACTGTTCATTGTAGATTAATAGCATCTTAGTTTAGTTTTAACTCATTGCTTTAACACTTCAAGTTTAGCTATTGTCCATTGTAGTTTACTTTGTCTTAGTTGATAAATTCAATCTCACGGGCTTAATTATTTACAAAACTTCTTTTGTTCAAAATTCATACTCATACACAATTATCTGGACAAAAGATAGTATTATTATAAGGTCTGGAGTATTTTGCAGCTTCTTTATCATTTCAAAAACAAGCCTCTTTCTCAAAGACTATTTTTGAAAGGAAATCTATAACTTTTGAGAAAGGTTTAATGGTGTTAAATTGAGTTGCAAAACAGAAGTAGAAACTAGTTTAGGGTAGAAACTTTACCTTGTTACAAATATTCTTTTCCACATATTTTCCAACAAATCTTTATTCATGGATAAGATGTTGTACATTGTAAGTTATCTGTTTGATTAGTGATTGAGGAGAAAACTTCATTTACACTTAGCTTGTTCATTTCTTAGGTTCATTTCAATTTCATGTTGTGAGTTTACAATAGAGTCATTATCAAGCTTTGTATTTGTTGGTTGCTAGTCATAGTTAGACTCTGTTTTGTTTCAGCATTTGCATTTGTTTACCATCATAATTTAGGCTTTACTCTTTTTTGACATAGTCAATAGCTTCTTTGCACTAGTATTTAGTTCCTTCCATTTTCAAACATAAAACCATAAAATAAAATAAAAAAACATCAGAAAACACTAAACATAATGAAGTAGGAAAATGTTACTTAGGCACATATGGTGCACTTCACTTCAGCAGTTTACTGACCCTGGTTGACAATAAATGAGCTCAATTTAGGAGACTAGATTGAGACCAAACATGTAGTAGGCAAGGCTTCTCTACTAGGACTTTGTGGCAGATCTAGAGGCTCAAGATTTTCAAAGTCTATCTTACTTTGTGACTTGCTTCTAAAAAGGGTTTTTTCTTATTTTAAGTCAAAGGGGGAATCCTGCAAGGCTATGAGATGTTCAGGTACTGATCTTTCTTTACGGATGGACCTATCGGTAGCTAAATTTCTAGTTTCAGAAGCTTGCCACAAAATATTCTATGGGTCATCTACTATGATAGGGGGATTTGGGTATGCATGAGATCTGGTGTTGATTCTTCGTGAAGCCAGATGTCAAGCCTAGAGTTTAGAGAGGATGTTATTTTTGATTGATTCGGATGGATGGCCTCTCTAGGGTTTTACTAATGTGAAGGATGGTCAAAACAAAAAGATGGACTAGTGGAGTCGCCAGGTGGATTTCTATGAGAACTATGGTCCACCACCAACACTATCAAAGATGCTTATGGGAAATAGTTTTATAGCAAAATTTGAGATGGAAACTTGCAAAGGAGAGTGATTCACTTGGTTTCAACAGTTTGTTAGGCTGAATGGACAAGCTAATGGTTCTCTTGGCAAGAAGACTTCTGCTTATCTCCTATGTTTAGGTGAGGTCTTGTGAATCACTAAGTTATACTTATTTTTTCACTGATTACAGAGTTTCCACCCTAAGTTTTAAGTTTTTGGAAGGATGAGTTAACATAAAGGTATGGTTTATGAATTTTTTGGTTTTTTATGGAGTTTTAGGCATACTGGAGGCTAGTGGGGTCGCCAGGTGGAACTTGGTTGTTCTTGTAAGGATGTAGCTATGGTCCACCGCCAGTAACTAGGGAAAAGCTAATCTGGGAATGTTTTTGGGGTTTTTTGAGTTTTATGCACAACCTATGGTTTATTAAAGTATTCTAAACCTGCTTCATCACTTTGCTAGGGTGGTGAGAACAAAGAGAGTTTACTCTAAATGATTATATGGACTGCCTGCCTATTTAACTGTTTAAAGACTAATGAATCTACAAGATTTTGCTAGATTGTTATGTACTCAGTTAGTCCCACCATGATCGCCATTATGTTAGTGAGCGGTGGGATAAGTCAATCAGATAGTATTCCTAAGGCTGCTGAAATTTTTAGGGAATCTAAGTTTGTTTATCACTCAGGGTCTCACCGTGATCGCCATTATGTTAGGGTGGCGACGAGGTGGCTGATCGGATAGTATTCTAAAATTTAGCAAAGTAGTAAGGCCTATTGGAGGCTAGTGGAGTCGCCAAGTGGATTTTTAGTTGTTTTGAGAGTATATGTGTATGGTCCACCACCAATATGGATAAACACCAATCTAGAGATATTTTGGGGTTTTCTGAGTTCCTATATGTAGCCCTAAGGTTTGGAAAAGTTTCCTATAGCTGAATCATGATTTTGCTAATATGGTGAAAGATCTAGCTTCTACTCTTCAAACAACACTTAATTTTTCTAAGTTGGACTGAAACTTCAGGAGTTACTCAGGAGTACTTAGATTGTCACTAACTCATAAGGTCCCATCGTGATCGCCATTATGTTAGGGTGTGGTGGGATAAGTCAATCAGATAGTATTCTTAAGGCTGCTGGAAAGTTTTTAGGGAATCTAAGTTTGTTTATCACTCAGAGTCCCACCGTGATCGCCATTATGTTAGGGTCCCATGATTTGGCTAATTGGCAAGCCAAATGATAGTGTAACATCAAACCAATCTTTTGAGCCCAAGGACCTAGCCTTCCTAGACTTAGAGAGGGA